>OZ038487.1:53033781-53141281 GCA_964036315.1 Acanthosepion esculentum | reverse complement strand
TTATTTCTGGTATGAGGAGTTATCATTATTTACACTATTTACATTTGGACTATTGTCCTCATCTTTGTTGTTGTTAACACAATGTTTTGGTTGTTGTGCCTTATGGCCTCCATCAGACATATATCGATCCTGGTAACCTACAGAAAATTCTGAATTGAACCGAACTGAACCCTTTATTTAATCTACAGGGATAGACTGTTCTCGTTCTACTGCCATGTTTAAGGTTATCTTGTCTAGTACTTATTTTTAGTACTGCTCACTTATTGCTCACTCTGTATCCATTGAGTCCAAGTACACACTGCCTGGACCAGGAATTGAACTAACAATTACTATTGCACTCCTTTTATTGCAATGCATCACCATATCATGCATATTTGGCTGTGATACATGTGCCTGCTGTAAACTTATCAGTATGGTTGTTATGATGGATATATTATGATTTGTATATTTGTACCTAAGCTTCACTTTATTGACATACCGGTCTCTCTCTCACTCTCTCTCTCTCTCTCTCTAACAACAACAACGACAAACTATGGATTACAACGATGTCATCAAATGAACAGGAAACCTGATAAATGACTCCTGTCCATTTGACATGCGAATTGAACACTTCTGAAAGTTTGGGAAGGTTCAGAATAGAAAAAGTTACAGTACCAGTTATCTTTGGAGCACTGGGATGCTGTGAAAAAAAATAGGAAAAGATTGAGTATACTGGATTGTAACTTAGAAACAGAGCCATTACAAAAAGCATATGTGCTCAAAAAATTAAAAATACAGCCTGTCCATTAAAAGATCTTTTTTAAAATCATATTCTCCCAATACAAAGCTCAAGAACCACTCAAAGGAAGAAGCTGTCCAAGTGGAACTATCTTTTTACTAATGGGATATGAAGGAAATGAGGATGATTCACCCTTGTGGACATGGCATAGAAAGTCCCAGATGGAAAGGTCAGGGCTGGTTGAAACAAGGGATGTAGATTGTCAGAACACTTGTCTTGGAAATAGAGAGCTGCTTGGGAAATGAGGTATAAAGTGGAAAATTCACCATCCACAAGGCCACATAGATGCTTTTGAACTCTATCAAGACAGGGAAGTGAGAACTAGATTGGACTAGCCCAGATATGGCAGCAATACTCTATTTTTGGTCTGATCTGGCTTTTATAAGGAGTATAGCAGGGTGAGTCAAATACAGGAGCGGTACAAGAAATCAACCATTTTTCCAGTATATTGAGCAATATATATGAATTCCACTTGAGGTCTGGTATGAGTTTTAGTCCTACAAGAACTAATCAGTTTATGCTTACGTTACAAGTGTAATAAGAATAAATATTTTACCAGCAACCAACATCATATGCTATGAATAATAATAATAATAATAATAATAATAACAATAATAATATCATTAAGTGACATTGCAGTTGCTGCAGATTGTAATGTATTTTAAAAGAAAACTATCAAAATAGAAGAATCTTGAAGTGGAAACCTCAAAAATTTGGACATCAATAATTCCAGTTGTAGTTGAAGCCCTTGGATTGATTGGAAAAGGTTCCAATAGAGACTCATTGAAGCGATTCTTGGTAGCTCATACTTAAAAGAAATACAAAAAATTGTACTCACAAATACAGCTCACAAATTACAAAGAGATTTATCTATGTAAAATATATATGAATTTTTTTTTTTTTTTTTTTACAAAATGATCAGTGAAAAATGTCATGAAGCCATTTCTGATCTTCAGTCTCTAGTTGGTACCCAGAAGGAAACGTGTATGTTGATGAAGAAGAAGAAAAAGATGATGATGATAATAATAAATAAAAAAACACCAACATTGAATATAGGATTTTTTTTTCTTTCTTGGGAGTAACATCTCATTGAAACTAAGTGTAGCATACAACCTATTAGAAATTTCAGATTCTTATTTTTCTAAAATATTGATAATGCCATCTTTGGTAAAATCCATTTGGACAGTATTTTTGCTTCAAAAAACAAACTGATAATTACTTGCTAGCCATTGCATATCATTGATTTTTAACATAAAATTCATGAAAAGTCTTTTTTTCCTAAAGTATAGCTACTGTAATATTACTAGTTCATTAAGTTTTCATCTGTAACTGAGTTAAATGCAATATCATACGTTTAAATTGGTAGAAGAGGAGATTAGATATGTTGTAAATTTGTTTTTATTTACATTATTTACATTTGGACTAATATCCTCATCTTTGTAGGTAATTATCACAACATATCAGTCATTTTACCCTCTGAACTTCTTTGGATATCTATTGATCCAGGCAATTTTCAACTGAACCTTTTCCTTAATCCATAGAAGTAGACTGCTCACCTGCCACGGAAGAGCACAACAGCTGAAAGGTTGTGAATAATAACAACATTAATAATAAGGACATTAATTTGTAAATAATGTAAATAATGGTAATCATCCCAGAAATTAGGACAGAATTTTGTTTCAGAACATTCAGCTGAAATGAGCCCTTAATTTATGGGAGCAGATTCTGCACTCCCCATCCATCTTCCCTTGTAGATTAAATAAAGGGTTCAATTAAATATTCCATGAAGGTTGCCTCTGTCAACAAGCATGTAAAAAAAGGTCAAAGGACACCATGACCAAGAAAGTTTGGTAATAACAACAAAGATGAGAACATTAAATAATAATGACTATATACTCATTTCTGAGCACACCTGTCTGCTAGAGCATCTAGCCAATCCCTGTTGCAGACGCCTGCTCAGGAATATTTAAAGAATACAAACAAAAGCATTAACATCTGATCTGAACATGTATTTGGGAAGAACCTAATAACAAAGATTTTATGTTCAACCAGCATTAAACTAGAAGAAGGAGTAACAATGAGACAAGCTGATATATCACGGAAATAGCTTTTCACCAAGGGAAAACAAGAGACAGTCATATTAATGACAAAGAAGTATACAGATGGATAAACTATCAGGACCAAATGGAGGATAAACAAAGGTACCTGTTTTGAGATTCAACTCAGTTCATTCAAATTGTTGCAAATGACATGCCACAGAACAGGTTGGCCAAGTGAGGAGATTACAAAGACCCTTATTACCACTAATTAAAACTAATCAACTGGAAGGCAGTAAATAATGATTTTATTACTTTATTTTCATGTAGATAAGCAAAACTCCTGAGAAGTGGGGAAAGGATAGACTAGAAAGGGAGGCCAAGCAGTTTGACATCATGTCTATACATAGTTGAATACAAATTTAGACAACAGACTGATGCAGCTTTTGACAGTGTGCATAAGAATGCATTGTATACGTGTTCTGCTCTGAATATTCACACAACAATTCCTGTCATATATATATATATATATATATATATATATATATATATATATATATATGTATGTATATATATATATATATGTATATATATATTTGTGTGTGTATAAAATAGGATACAGAATCCAGACAAAGTTTGAAGAATATGACAAATGGAAAACCATTTCATTGAATCTAAATTACACATTTTACTCATATTAGGCTTTATCAGATCAAAAATAAAAGAAATATGTGCATGTGTATTTGTGTGTATGCTTAAATAATAAATTGTTTATAAATATATATAAATGTGTGTGCGCGCGTGTGTGTGTAACATTTGGATATAACTAAAAATATATCTGTAAAAGGACAGTAGGAATAATTATCGTAGCCGATGTGTTTTGTCTGCTGATGGACTTTATCAAGTAAAATGTTTTCCTTTTGTCTTTATTCACACACACATACACAACATACATACATACATACATACACAACATACATACATACATATAATAATTATTGACATAATCAGGAACTTTTTGCCGCAGCTGTAGTTTAAGTTAGATAAGAATTAAAACACAAAGACTAAATTAAAAATTCGTCAGTTGCCTCCATAGAATAACACGCGGCCACGCTAAAAACTTTATCTCTTCAAAGGCACTGATCGAAGGCTTCTCTCTCTTTATTACTCTTTCTTTATCACTTGTATTCTATTGGAATAAATCTTATATATTGCAGAAAACGTCACGGACTTTATTGAATTTCCAATAGTATATATATATATTCCAGTATATATATATATATATATATGCATGTGCATGAGCTTAATACAGTTTCGCTTTGAGGACCTGTGAATCATCGACTTCGAAAGAAAAGAATTTTGCTTATCGTGACATCAAGATAACGTCATCACCTTTGAAACTTCAACTTCGGTCTTTATAAATTTTCAAAGGAATGACGTCATCGTGACATCATTATTATGTCATCACCTTTGAATCGGCGACTTTGACATTAAACTATTTTCAATGATCACATGACCCAGCATCTGTGAAATTTTCTTCTCTTGAAAGGCAAAGGTATATCAGCAAGAGGCACTTATGGCATCAGCTATTCATCCAAGATGCTGGTATTCTATTCTATTCTAAACCTGTCCTTGTAGAGACAGGCCCCTTACACAGGGGCCTGCAATGTTCCCGGCCCCTGTGTAAGGGGCCTGTCTCTAATACTTCACTGTTACTAATTATGTTAATGTTCCATTCTAGCATTAAACATTCTAAATTCTCATCGCAATACATTAGAGAGTCCTTATTTAATGTTCCTGTACATTCTCTGTTTGCTAATATTATTAGTTTGTATATATATGTGTGTGCAGACCTTGAAGATTAATGAAAATTTTCTGTGAGAGATTTTAAATTATTTTTTTTATATTTCACACCACTTTTAGGGTTTCTAATGAAAGTTTAAGTATGAATTGTTCAATGTCTGTGTACGTTCATATTTTGTGATCCTTTACCAAAAACCTTCATTTTGGCTTACAGCCACATCACATTCAAACACTGGTTCGTGTAAGATCACTGAAGTTAAGCAACATCGAACCTGGTCAATACGTAGATGGTTTACCGCTTGGGAATACCATCTGCTTTAAGCTTGGTTATACTGTGGTGTAATGGATAATGGCTTAGAATTGTTAATCAGAAAGCCAAATTCCGATTTCATTTGGATTATTTATATTCATTTATGCACAAATACCTTTGGAAAAGGTATGAATTAAACTATTATTATCTTCCCAAAAATTCTTACAATCTACACATATTTTCTGGCATTAAATAACCAGCAAAGTGTTGATAAGCCATAGAAAATGAATCAACCAACAAAAGCTTTTGGTTTCTTCACATGTCAATTTTTTCATTATTCAAATATTGTTTCTTCACATGTGATGTAAGTTTTTTAATGTATCACATTTTCATGTACCAGTTCATGTCATGTTGTTTTATATGAAATATATTTGGTATGTTTTTTTCCTATATTTGGTCAGAATGTAAAGGTATTTTTTAATACTTCATGTTTGTATAATTTCTATATTGTTTTTTTATTTTATTTATATATATATATATATATATATATATATATATATATTGGTCCTTCATGATTCTTTTGCTTAATGTTAATACCGTGTATTATTTATGGTCATGATTATATATATATATATATATATATATATATATATATATATATAATCATGACCATAACAACTTTAATGGGTTGTCTATATAGGTATATGATTATATATATATATATAAATATAATCATGATCATAAATAATACACAGTATTAACACTAAGCAAAAGAATCATGAAGGACCAACTTCCCTTCATCCTCAATAATCCCTTAATCCGCAAGTGACCTATATAGACAACCCATTAAAGTTGTTATGATAGATGGCGTGAAGATCACTTTAGGTATGAAACTGACACTAAAAATGCAGTGTTGATTCCTGTGTACATGCTGTCTATATCTATAAAGGCTCTATCTGCAATAATATGCATTATTCCAACAGAAATATAGCAAATCTACATATATGATCAAAACATAGTTTTAAGGTATGCCATATTTATAGGTAAAACTTCATAATATCAGGGACAGAGCGTATAAAAGTATGAAATAAAAGATGCCCTGATTATTTTGTTCAAACATGAAACAGAATGTCGCCACTCAGCATTGACCAGATATTCAGCACTTTTAACCATACATATATATATATATATATATATATATATATATATAGTAAAGGTTAACAGATCCATTGGTATAATCCAAGTGAATCTTAGTAATAAAAAAATATTAAAAACGATCGACAAAAAGAGATCAATGTATTTATTATTACAGAGCAATATAATTAATAAACAATAAAATCCAAAATCACCTCATGTATGGAATAGCCTATTTAGGCAGATGAAGATATCGGCTGTCTTATCAACCCTGGTTTATAAGTTATAATTGATATAGTGTAAAGAGGAAGAAAAAATTAGAATAATAAAATACAATAATCATTGCCAACTATTGAATCAGAGGAATGAATTAGTGTTAAAATGTCGACATAAAAACAAATTCAAATTTCCATAATATATGTTTAACTTGAATAGCTACTATATTTCCATAATATTCACTCCCATCTAACTTTTCAAATGTCAAATCTATGACTAGTTCTAATTTCTATATTCCATAACCTTTGTAACCTCTTTAAACAATATTAATTATAATTTATAAACTTCCCTTACTCTAAAATCTCCCCAACTCTCTTTCTATTAATCCCTTACATCCTTTTATCTATATATTTTAAAGTTATTTTTAAACCCCTTTCTATTACTTTTTTAATTTTAAATTAATATTTCGTTCTTCATATAACCCCAAATTAATGTCATAAGGCTAATATTTGGGCTTAATTTTATAAAACTTCTTCCCTTTAAGACAAATACCTTCCACCCTCTGACTGAAACATTTGAAATGTATAAATTCTGCATTAGGTTTTTTGATGTTTTTTTTTTAGCATTTACGGCATGGTTAAACTTCTATATCTGACACAAACTCAGTCCAACCTGGTGTTGATAAGACAGCCAGCCAATATCTTCATCTGCTTAAAAAGGATATTCCCATATGAGGTGATTTTAGATTTTATTGTTTATTATATATATATATATTTATATATATGTGGATTCTAATTTTAAGCCATAATCATCTGCATTTAAGTTTAACTTATTTACATAATCAGAACAGTATCGACAAATTACAAATATATTATATATATATATATATGTACATAACAGAATACATGAATTATTGTCTACTTTTGTGTTATTCAAATCATAATGTCTTCTCCCTGTTAATCTGCATTCTCTCCAAAGTAATTATTCCTTGACCAATCAATATGCAGATTCATTGCATGCTACTTCAACATTTGCAGCCACTTGCTCATGCATATTTCTGTACATGTCATCTGTCTCATGGTCAATTACAAAAGCTTAGAAAACAAAATCACTTCTCTTTTCACCAGACATTTTCATGTACACGTCTGTAAACTGTTCTGATTAGCTTATGAATTAGAAGGTGCCTTAATGGCTAAGAACACATAAAATGGAAATGGCAAGTAGAGTTCAAATACCAGATGGACATGTTTGTGTTTCATTTCTTGTGAAAGCATGAATCCATTCCTCATTACCTCTAGCTCTGGTCTTCGTTGGCATTCAGTCTATGAGAAGAAAAACTCTGTATCCAAAACCAGAAGTGAAAACTACTTTATTCAACCAGCTATGAGTAAAAATAGAAAAACCTAGATGGGGCCAACAGCCCCAAATCTCTTAAAAACCAACTTAATAAAAATGATCAGCACACAAGTTTGATAAACTAATCACATTGCAGATCCAATTTAGGAATTTGTCAACCAATCTGTTTGGATAATGAATGACACATTTCCTTTACATATCTATTAATTTTGTAGAATCCTTGTTACTAAAGCTGATGACTTCTTTCTTAGTTTACTTACTATTTTATACAAACAGATAAATATAGGGTGTGATGGATAAATTGTCACCTAAATTACAAAAAAATGAAAATTACACTGACATTTCATTTTAACAGATGTATTTACCAAAATTACGCAAAAATATCTTGAAATAGTAAAGAGTAGATTTATTCAATAAAATCGCCATTGGCTTTAACCATGGTCTTCAGACAATTTCGGAATCTCCTGCATCTCTTTTGGACAGTGTCCTTGTTTAAGTTGGTGAATGCTGCGATAATCCTTACCTTCAGTTCATGTTTGGTAATACAAGGAGTTTTGTTAGTCTCTTGCTCAACTGTGCCCCACCCATGATAGTCAAGTGAGTTGCAGTCTGGGGAGTTAGGTGGCCAGATGTAAGGGATGATGCGGTCGCAGAAATTATGACAGATATGACTGGGTTCTCCTGCTGGTGTGGCATGGTGTAGAATCCTGTTGCCAGACATAGGATCTTCCAGCAGCCACCCTCTTGAATCAGGGCAGTACTATCTCCTCAAGGCAATTGATGTAGGCCTCTGTGTTGAGTCTGAGGCAGAGTGGGAAGATGAATGGAGGCTTAACGTTGCCATCACTAGTGATCACTCCAAACACCATGATATTGATTGGATATTTAGTTTTCATCACTTTCAGTACATCTTTTGCGGATACCACAAGCCAATGGTTGTTCGTCTGAGAAAAAACAAAATATGTCCAGTTGGAGGGAATGCTTGAGTTTGTTCAAAAGCTTTGTAGTATGGTTTTCCTCTTGTCCTTCATGGCTTGGGATAAAGATTGGTCCTTTCTCATCTTGTATGAGAAATACCAAATATTTTCATGCACTACTTGATAAGAAACTAAGACACTTCTGTGTTACTGGCTATAGACATGATTGACTTGGAGGGTCAATCATGGGTTGGATCTTACCAACAAATTCGGGAATTCTTTCTTATCAGGACAATCAGAGTGAGTTTTCTGAGCTACCATACCATCATAAGATTTATGCAACTCTTTCTGAATCCTCTGCACTATCCTCAGATTGAGATCCCAAAACACTGAAATCTTTGTCTTTGAGCTTCCATCATGCATGCCATTTCACATTTCTGGTGGAGTGAATTGTGTCATGGTGCTCTTTTTCTCAACTGACCCTACTATACTCTGCAGTCAACAAAATCAAAAACAAACAACACACATGCACAAAATTAAAAATATGAAATAGTGACAAATTATCCATCACACACTATATATAGATACAAATGAACTGAGATAGATAGATAGATAGAGAAACAGATAGAGATAGATAGACAGATAGTTATAAACAGTTTTTAGATAGATAAGTAGACAGAGACAGATAGATATGAATAGACTAATATAGACAGAGAGACATGACTTTAAACAGATTTGTGATAGATAAAATGTAATGTAAATGGCACAGTCACTTGTATCTGATGATGCCAGTCTACTAGGACAGCTAGCTAATCCCCATTGTAGACACCTACTCAGGCATATTTGTGTTTGTTCAACACCCACAGAAGCCAACTGTGGTTTATACTGCAACTATACTGAGTGGACCGTACTTACAGTTTCTGGGAGAGAGCACATTATCTGATGTGATCAACACTTTGAACAAGTCCAGCATGCTCAAGCACATAGTCATGATGACTTGTGATTTCATGCTAGTACAACTATCGGCAAGGGTTCTGTCTACCAAATTTCACTCACAAGTCTTGGGTCAAACCGTGGTATGGTTTACAGGCACTTTCCAAACGTGCGACACACTGGGTCTGCCTCCTCCAGACTAATAACATCAAGAAGTCACTTTCCTGACCAATGGTGAGATTTAAATCCGGGACTCATGATCAGAAATTGAACATTCTAACAATTCAGCCACATGCCCATATGTGATAGATAATAGCTGACCACTCGTATTCAAAGATATCCATCTACTAGGGTGGCTAGCCAATCCCTATTGCAGATGGTCGCTCAGGCACAACACCCACAGAGCCAACCTGTAGTTTATATTGCAACTATGCTTAATTACAATTTCTGGGAGAGAGCGTTTTATCTAGCATGATCAACAAATTGAACCAGGCCAACACACTCAAGCCCTCAGGCATGATGACTTGTGGCTTCATGCTAGATATGTGATAGATGCATAGATAAAAACAGACAGGTAGACTGACAGGCAGACACTAAGATAGATAGATAGATAGATAGATAGATAGATAGATAGATAGATAGAGAATTAGATAGAAGCAGGATGAGTTAGGTAGATAGGTAGATAGAAGCAAAATGAGATAGTAGATAGATAGAAGCTGAATGAGATACACAGAAAAATAGATATATAAAAGCAGAATGAGATTGATAGATAGAAGCAGGATAAGATAGACAGAAGCAGAATGAGATAGATAGGTAGATAGAAGCAAAATTAGACAGATAGATAGATTTAAGCAGAATGAGATAGATAGAAAACTGATAGTGAGCTGGAGTGAGATATAATAACATAAACTGGTTTTATATGAACTAGCAAGTCGAACAAGTTAATGTGTCTATGCTTGACCAAATGGTCGAGGAAGTGGAAAGACAAATAGAGAGGGTAACTACTGGAATATATGGAAAGATTAACAAATAAGACACAGCCAGTTAGATATCTTGCAACTATGCTGTGTATAAGCTCAATATAGAACTTAGTTTTCATTACTTCAGAAAAATTCAAGTAAAATAGAGCACTTCTATAGAACCACATCTCTATTACTTCAAGTCTCCTTTTCATCTGTGAGGAAAATATCCAACATTTACTCCCATATAGGAGGATTGAGATTACAAGTTGTTCAACATTCTTTACTTTTAAATTCCCAGATCAATTCTAGGGACAAGACAGATTGGTATAAAATGACAATTGGAAAAATCTTAGATTTTGCCAATGCGTTTCGTCTTCCGACTTTTTCAAGGCAAAAATGAAATCAAAATATCTCTGTTATAGTTACATTAAAAATTCAAATTTAAAAAGATAGACGCTTCTGTCCAAGGCTTTTTTCTGGTTAATGTAAATTACCTTTATAGTAAGAGACTTTTCTTTTCTTTTTTTTTTCGATGTTGACGATACAGCTAAATTCCCAGATCAATTCTAGAGACAAGACAGATTGGTATAAAATGACATTTGGAAAAATCTTATATTTCGTTTTCATTTTTGCCTTGAAAAAGTCAGAAGATGATATGCGTCGGCAAAATCTAAGATTTTTCCAATTGTCATTTTAGACCATTCATTACTTTGCTTCTTACAAAATTATCCAGTTCCTTGATACTTTGTTCAGCATTGGACCATTATCTTTTACTATTCGAATGTGTCTTCTGAATTAATATTTAAGTTAAGGGAACATGAAAGTGGGCCTCAAAAACATTGACTCAAAATTTGAGGGTATAAGAAGATATATATATATATATATATATATATATATATATATATATATATATATATATATATACGAAAGGTTGCATTTTCATCTGGTGGCATATGACAGTGTACTGATAGTAGAAACAGAAAGGAAACTACAAGAATTCTTACAGAAAGCAGTGAAGGAAAGTGAGAAGAAAGGAATAAACACCAATTGCAAGAAGACAGATAGCACAAGGATGAGCCCAAGATGCAAATTACAAATTGGAGATACCAAAATCAAACAAGTACATAATTTGAATATATGGGAATTGTTTTAACAGTGGATGGAAAGTGTGACACTGAAATCTGAAGATGCATTGGGATAACAAATGTTGCCCTCAAAAGCTAAATAAAGTATTAAGAAACAGAAAAACTTCATTAGAAATAAAGAAAAGAGTACTAAACTGTTATGTAATATTGCTCCTTCTATATGGCAGTGAATGCTGGATAATCTCCTCATGGATGAAGAAGAGACTTGAAGCAGCAAAAATGTGGTTCTACAGAAGGATGCTGAGAATACTATGGACTGAACATGTGAGCAACAACAAAGTTTTAGAGAAAATGGAAACAAAAAGGACCTTTATAAGAAAGAGATAGCTGAAATTTCTAATGTGGAAAGAGGGCTTCGAAAATTTGATAATCATATACAGATTGAAAGCAAGCGGAACAGAGGAAAACAATGTGTAACCTACCCAGCGAGCTTGAGTAAATTGATGTCAGAATAAGGTTTAGGTGAGATAACAATAAGACAAAATTTATTATGAGCTATAAAGGACAGGAATTGTGGAGAGTCATGATCGCCAATATCTCTAAGTGACACACCACATAGAAGAAGGTATCTTAAGGTACTGTTAAAGTTTTCTAAGTTAATGATGCATTGGCCCTAAAATTATGCCTGACCTCATGGCCATCATATGATACAGAGTTTTGAAGCAGCATGTACAGGAAATGATAAATTATTCATCGAAATCTTGAAGTGACAATAACCAAAACTCTCACTGAAGAAGGATAATGCTGCATTATTATTATTTTGAAGTAAAATCTAGTTTTTTATAGCATTTGTCTATCAAAATTATTTCCATTTTACATACTTTTATTCCAAAGCTTATTTTATATAAACATCTAAAGACTATGAGTCCACTATCTTAATATTATTATTATTATATATTAGAAAGTACTTGTATTTTTACAGACTTTTACTCTAAAGTTTTTTTTCATGTACACATCTGAAGATGATCTAAAACTCTATTATTCATATTATTATTTTATATTAGGGTATATGGAAAGTAATTTCCTCTTTACAGATTTTTACTTATTTCATATACACATGTAAAGACAATATACCACTCCACTATATTATTATTACATATTAGGGTCTCTCAAAAGTATTACAGAACTTTGCTCCAAAGCTTATTTCATATACACAGCTAAAGACCACTATATTTCTAATATTATTATTATTATTATTACATATTATAGTTTGTTAAAAATATTTTAATTTTTACAGACCTTTACTCTAATGCTTATTTCATGTGCACATTTAAAGATTATGCATGGTTCCACTATATTACTATTGTTATACATAAGACAAGCTGTGAAACAGGATGTCTACTGTGATTGGAGAATAAGGATTACCAAGAGGTTTAAAATTTGCATTAAAATAATGCTGCCAGATTTAGATGTGGTGTGTTGCAATGAAACACAATTATTTGCATCACATGATGTGATATTTTTGTGACTAATCACTGGTACACAAATCAATATTTGATCACTATTGACTGGGTAACCTTAGAGAAAGGGTACAATGTTGCAAGGCCCCATACCTCTAATGACCAATGACTTATCACATTACTGATGGTACATACCAGTGCAAATAAATGAAGTATTTTCTGGAAAGACATCATTATCAATATTATACACTTTTACTTTGTGTTTCAGATGACAGACGCAAGAATCTGGTTATTTTGAGAAATTGTCTTAAAACTGGGTTATAAAACCACTAAAGAATTTAGAAAATGGGAAAAAAGCAAATAATATTTGGCCAAAAATGGGGTAACTGGTGTACATCTGGAGCAACAGATCAGATATGGCAATAGTATTCAATGCATGGAGGATTGGTAGATTTATAAATATGCAAAATGAATTCTGACAGGAAATGTTTTCTTGCACAACAATGAAGCAACTTTCCTTGCAGTAGACATAGCAATTGATTTGGTATGGTCGCTCCACTCCATGTCAGTGGAAATTGTCAGGTCAAAGAGATGTAGGGTGTTGTTCTTCAAGAAATTAGCATCAGGCATGCTGATAGCAGGCAGAAAATTGTCCTTTTTGTTTCTATTTTCTCTAAGACTTTGTTGTTGCTCACATGTTCGGTCCATGGCATTCTCAGCAGCTTTCTGTAGAACCAAATTTCTCTGTGGTAATTAAATGAAAGCACTATTTTTTGGGAGACATTCAAAATTACAAGCCATTTTTTGCCCCAGTTAACCACTGACTGCAGGTCCTTTTCAAGAGCAGTTACCAGGTTTATTTTGTCAGGTTTGTCAGATTTGCTACTAAGTAGAAATCAATGCCTAGTTGAGAATATGTTCTAATATTGTGTTTACTATAATTTGATTCTGCATCATTTGTTCCTTTTTCTTAATCTTAATTTATATAGATTTCCTACAGAATCATTACAATAATTAAAATAAGAGAAATATGTCTAACAAAAATGTAAACACTTGATACACCCTTATATTTGGTAACATATTTTACATGAGCAAATGCAAGACAAAATAGGAGGAACTTTAGAAAAGAGTTTTCCATTTTTTCTCTAATTATTGACAGAATTTTGATGACACTGTTGATAGCAGACACAGAATGGAAATTACAAGAATACCAACAGATGGTAATAAAGGAAAATGAGAAGAAAGAACTAAACATTCTAAGAACACAGAATTTATGGTTATCAGCAAAAAGAAGAACCCAATATACAAACTAGAAATTGGAGATACCAAAATAAAGTAAGTAGAAAAATTTGAATATCTTGGAACATTTTTAACAAAGGATGGAAAATGTGACACCGACAAATTGCTTTCTAAATGCTAAGCAAAGTATTAAGAAACAGGAAAATCTCATTTTGAAACAAAGAAAAGAGTACTTAACTATTGTGTAATATCAGTCTGCCTATATAGCAGTGAATTCTGGACATCTCCTCATAGATGAAGAAGAAACTTGAAGCAACAGAAATGTGGTTTTACAGAAAAATGCTGAAAATACCATGGCCTAAACATGTGAGCAATGACAAAGCCTTATAGAAAATAGAAATAAAAAGGGCACTTATACTTAACATCAGAAAAAGAGAGTTGAAAATTTAGAGAACATGACGAGGAAAGATGATTTGGAAAATATCTTAAAGCCAAGAGGGATAGAGGAAAGCCGTTCATAACCTACCTAATGAGGTTGTCAAAAAAGCTGGCAGAACAAGGATTAGGAGAGTATGCAGAAAGTCAAAAGTTACTAAATGTTGCAAAGGACAGGAAATTGTGGAGAGCCATGATCACTTACATCCTGAAAGGACATGGTACATAGAAGGAGAAAAAAAAACATAAGTTATGTCACAAAAGATTTTATTTTTAATAGCATGTCACAAATGTACAGGAAGCATTACCTTAGAGAAATAAAAGAAATCTTCAGAAAAATTACAATATAAATAAATACCAAAGCTAAGAACAAAAGTAAAAATGTATTAAAACCAAAATGGAACTTGTCTTGCCATTGTATGATACTGATCCCAGACTCTTGCAAGTCAATATTAATGATTTCTGATGGGATGCCACTATGACTGTAGCTTTATGCTGAAATTAAATTTCTTTGATATGATGTGTCCTTACAGGACATGAGGGATCATGGCTCTCCATGAATTCCTATTCATTATAGCACTAAGCAATATTTGGTCCCTTGCTATCCATCCCACTCCCCCTCTGTTGTATTGTGACATGTAATCGGTCGTCAACTTCTCGCCTGTAACTTAGTTTACTATACACTTTATAACCCTTCCACTTAACATATGCAAATAGGTACAATCTTATCCACTACATATCTATTTACACAAGCTCATAATATATGTTACCCATAGCTTCCCTCTGCCTTTTTTGCCATCAGTATGTCTTGTGAGTAAAAGATTCTCCAAGCCTTCTTTTCTCATTATGTGTCCCAGAAATTTCAATTGTTTCTTTCCAAGGCACTTTTGTTTGCGCTTTCCTTAAAATTTCCTTGTTGCTCACATGCTCCATCCATAGTATTCTCAGCATCCTTATGTAGGACCACATCTATATCATCTCAAGCTGAATCTTCATCTCTCCAGCATTTACTCGAAACAACTGTTATGCAATATAAGTCCACTTCGATAAGAGGGCTTATATAACATAACAGCTAAGCACACAAACAACAAAATTTGCCTGTTTCTTAATACTTTGCTTAGTTTCTGGATGGCATATTTCACAGTTCCTATGCAGTTTCAAATTTCTGAAGCTTACTAAATAACTGTTAACAAAGGAATTTCAGAGAATTATGAGTCAGAGTATAGAAAAATGAAAAAGAATTCTGCTTTTATTCATTACTCCTTTATCAAATTAATTTTGCATATGAGCTGGATGATGGATAAATAAATGAAAAGTAAATTCTGCATTAACAAAAGGTTTGTGTCTTTAGCGATTAATTTTAGATTCAGAAACTGAAGTAATTGTAAACATTATTCAAATGCCAAGGATTAATTTCACCCTGTAATGAAGTCATAGATATTCAAATCTCTAGTGGATTAAGTTGAACAAAAACACTTTGTTCAATAATTCACCAATTTCCTCTCACTTCTGAACTTACTTCAAGCATTTTGAATCATTATCCAAACATATACATTTATTCTTTAAGATATATATGTTTGGGGATATATATATATATATATATATATATATATATATATATATATATATATATATATATATATATATATATATTAAAATACGCAATCATATTCATAGGCATGTACACAAACAAACATATGCAACTCAATTTTGAGTAATGTCATTACTTGATCCATCCTCAAACATGGGCAGTTCTGATGTATGTTTTTAGTCCTACTCAGGTTTTATATTGTTCATGTAAATGTAGTAATGCTGGGTGTTTCTTAGTTGTTACATATATGTTCCATGATGTGTAATACAATATTTTTCTCTTTGTGGGTATATATATATATATAGATATATATATATATATATATATATATATATATATTATGAAATGGTCCAGAAATATTAAGTTAATAATAAACTTATCTAATTTTTCTCATGAAATCCTTCAGGAAAATATGCATCCTCCAGTAGACGCATATTTTTCTGACAGGATTTCTCAAATATTCAGGATGGTAGATGTAGCTGGATGAAAAATACTGTTTAATTAAAAAAAACAGAGCTTCTACTTGAATATGAGTATCCATAAAAAATAACATTTAAACAAAATAAATTAAAAATAACAATATATTGGATTTAATCCATTTCCTAAAATATATATAATTATTTACCAAAAACCACCTGATGAGACCGTAAGATTGAAACCCGGGTCATGTTAACGGTGAATTTTTCTATCTTTTCACTATATTATTATCTGCTCTACACATTCAATTTTTAGAATCGTTTATTGAGCACTTTCTTAAAATATCTGGTGCTCTTATGATATGTATCAAGTTTCTTGACAAAATCCAAATAAGAGTCTGCAATGTAAGTGATCCTGACCTGGCATTTCAGCCTCAGTCACTTCCTGACCACCATTACATGGATTCCCTCTCTCTTTTCTCTAGACATTTTCATGAGAATTGTTCTGAGGAGCTTTGCTCCTTGGTTCCTGTAAGTGTACTCTTAGATTGATAATTTGGTCCCATTGTTTTATTGTTGAAATAGCTAGATGTAACCGTATGTTCTGTTCTAATATATTCAATTCTCACTTTTCTCGTCTGGAACTCTCTTCTGGTTTCTCGCTTCCTTGTCACCTACAATCTTCAAAATTTAAATGCAACCCCAACTGCCATCTTCTGTTTTCCTGAATCTTGTCCTTTTATTGTCCTTTCTCTTCACATTCTTTATAATTCCCAGTAAACCCTTGTGTCTTAGTGACATTATTGCCTTACTAGAGATGAATTGATAAAAAATAGAATATATATATATATATATATGTGTGTGTGTGTGTGTGTGTGTGTGTGTGTGTGTGTGTGTGTGTGTATCCTAAAATAATACACATAGTTGACCATACCCTCTGATATGGCCAGCTATGTGTATTCCATTCAGCGTTTCATTACTTTAGGATATTAAATTGCTCTACAAGTTTGATTTTTCTAACATGAAAACATTAAAAAGTTCTCTATTTTTAACATATACTATTTTAAACAACTATTTCCCATTAGAAAAATACTTGTTGATAACACTATCTTTCTAAAGAAATCTAATTTCTGAAAAATTCTTAAAATAATGGAGGCTCTTTATATACAAACAATTCAAGCCAAGCCTCAACCTTACCCTATTTGATGATAGTAGTAACATGTTTTGTCGTCTTTTGAAAGACACACCAACACGAAATCACAGTCGCATTTTTTCTCATATAGCTTAAAGATTATTTTTACTTCTGCACTATACTACTTAGAGCACAAACATTGGAAATATATTAACAACAACCCACTTGAAAATGGCTAATGAACTGGCTGACAGTGTGCTTGGGACACAAATCATTATGGGCAGTTTCTACACTCCCTTAGCACACCCAAAAAGAAATTAGAAAAACTTAATAAACATTCATAAATTTTCCTTATCTGTTACATTCTATATATATATATATATATATAAATTGTGCATTTGGGCAGCAATCCCTCTTTTATATAAGTTTCATTAACATGACTGACAGGGTAACCTAAGCAGTTAAGTTCTTTTATTTAATCTTTCTCATGTTCTAATAATTTTCTTCTTTTCTGGACAGAAATTATGTAGAAATTGTCTGACTGTTCTGTCTATCCAAGCACTTTGGCTATATTTTTAGCCATTATCAAGGATGATTTTATTTTTACTTTTAACTGAATGTATGAATTTTTATGTATATATCTAGAGTTATTAATGTTTAATTTTTCAAACATGGTCAGCACATTGTGGCCATGTTCATAGTTTATGGTACTGAGTGTTTGCTTTTTCTTTTTTATTACAAATACTTCCATTACTTCCAACCTCTTTTACATGTGGTTGAGGCTATTATATTTGTATTATCAATGACTATGTTGCAGATGGAATTTGGTAGGTGTCCATGTGTATTTAAATGAGACCTAATTGGGCTAAGATCAGGGAGATGTAATGTGAGTCTTCTTGTTAGGCATGTTGTAGTATATCCTATATAATTATTTATGAATTTGGTTTGATAAGGAATGCAGTTCCTTAAGGAACATGTGGATTTGTAAATAATATTGGTTCTCTGTAATTTGGATCTTGCAGGTGAGTTATTGTTGTTGACAATGAGGTTTGTAGTTTTAAATTTTTTATAGTAGATAATTCATTTAATTTTCTTGTTTTTGTTAACTGGAGTTGTATATTTCTTTATACTGTTTCTGATGATTGCCATTGCATGAGACTCTGAGTAGTTGATTTGGTATTATATATATATATATATATATAATGCAGTATTTCTTATATGCTAAGAAGCTGCAAGTGGTAAGACACACCCTATAGGTATTTTTTTGAAAAAATATTTGACAACTTAACAGCTTACCTTACTAGCATCTACATATAGTATTGGTAGTTGACGGTATATTTATAATTAACTGTAGGCCTATTGAGCTAACTGGTTTGTTTCAGTAGTACACAAAGTGCGGTAATAAGTCTGGTATTCTTGGTGTATATTTGAAACAAACTGTCAGCCTGTATTATGCGACTGGGGTTAGGGTTTGTGAAGATTCTCTACAGCATGCCTAGATGAACGAATTACAGTACTGGTAGGAAGTTGTCTACTGGTTATCATCAATACTTGAAAAAAATAATTTATATGGTATGATACTAATTGGATATATGGTATTTATTACAAATGAATGATAATTGTAGCTTTATATTATATCTCTGGGGTTTGTGATTACTTGTATCTTGTGACTGGGTTTTGTGAGATTTGGCAAACTCTTCTCTACAACTTGAACTAGCAGTGTTAAGATGAAGAGTGATTTTTTAGGGCATTTTTCAGGAAAAAAATGATGTCTTAGCATATGGGAAATACAGTACTTAATTTTTTCTTACTACTCCAGATGTTATTTTTTGAATACCCATGTTTGAGAACATGACCTGTTTTTTTTCTTAAATAGTCTAAATTATGTCTACTGGCCTGAACATTCAAGAGATCTAATAAAGAAAATGTGCTCTTCAGCTGGGTTGAACCTCATCATAGGAGAAACAACAGTCTTATCAGACATGCTTATGTTTCACATACAATATAAGTAGCTATGAGCTTTTGAGAAGATCTGAAGAAGAGGATGTGCATTCTTCAAAAGGTTAATTGTACTTTGCTGGGATGTAACACTCTCTGTGGCCAAGCAGTCTAAATCCTCAATACAAGACCAATATTGTTTACAAATTCACTTGTCTTATTGGATTTTTTAATTCTGAAAATATTAAAGAAAACATCTTATACAAGATATACAACCACAACTCTTTCTCTGAGACTCACTTGTCATAATCTCAATTAAAGTCATATATGATTGCACATGATACTGAAATCTTAAATTACAATAAGATAGCTCATTGTGAATAACAGAATGACACTTGGCAGAACAAAATTTCAAAGACAGATTACAAGCAATGATCTATAATATTCCTTATGAATTTGGCATAGACATTCTAAAATTTATTTAAATTCTCAGACAAATATTGTTTACAAATTCAGTTATGGGAATTTTTTAAATTCTAAAAATAATAATAAAGAAAAACATCTTATACAGGATATACAACCACAACTCTTTCTCAAAGACTTACTTGTCATAATCCCAATTAAAGTCCTATATGAATACCCGATTCCTTGATTTGATGGGACAGCAGGTGAACCCCCTCAAACTTTTTCTAACATCTTGCCTGGCAAATGTTCAACAGAAGTTTTAGCCTCAATTGGCACATCAGATAATACCCTAGTCTGTGTTCATATTGACTCCAGACCTATGTTATCCCCTGATTTACCATTCCATAGAACGGATTTTCGCTATGCGGTGAGAAACTGGGACAGCCTACCTTTGCCAAACTTCTTCAAACATACTGCTTTGACAACTGCTGCTCTAATCTCCAAATGAATCCTTTCTGGAATGGAGTGTTTTATATCCTAAAAATAAATTCCAACAAAAACCAAAGCCAGCCCTGGTTCATCCCTGAATGTGCTACAGCCGTAGCTCTCCAGAACCACTACTTCAAAATCTATTGTAAGGAGCAGTGTAGGCTAGCACTTATTTCTTTCAACACTGCCAAACATAACTGTAACAGAGTCCTGGAAAATGCAAATTGCAGCTATGCACGATCTGTCCAGGCCAAGGTTGAAAATAAACAAATTGGATCTCATGAATTCTGGTAGATTACCAACGAAATTATGAACAGAGGCAAAGCAGCTGTACCCATTATTATGAATGGCCTTGAGGTCTTATCCTCCTCAACAGACCAGGCAAATCCTTTTACCTCAATCTTCACCTCAAACTCAACATTAGAAGACAAAGGCCATCCCCTCCTCAACTTTCCATATCTCACTGAGCACAATCTCTGTAATAGGCTCATCTCAGCAAGAGAAGTCTCAAGACTTATCAAAAGCCTTGATCTCAAAAAAGCCACAGGCCCAAACAAAATTCTGGTGGTCATCCTTAAGATTATCAGCCCAGAATTATCACCGATTCTAGCAAAGATATTTAACCGCTGATTGAAGGATAAATCTTTCCCAAGCATGTGAAAGGTGGAAACCAATCCTCTCCCCCAGTATAGACCCATTGGTCTCCTTAGTATCATCAATAAGTTCTTGAGGCCTTAATCAACATGAAGGTCACCTGGATAGGAACAATCTTTTGTGCAACAAGCAGTATGGGTTTCAATCAGCCTGATCCACTGCTGATATCCTAACTACCACTACACACAGAATTGGTGAGTCCTTTGTCAACACACATACTGCAAGAACCAGAGTATTAGATATCTCAAAGGCCTTCAACAAGGTTTGCTACACAAGCTCTCCAAATATAGAATCACTGGAAAGGTTTTCTCTATTATAAAATCCTTCCTAACAGATAGATCCCTGAAGGTAGTTATTAACAGCAAGTACTGCAAAGCTCTGGCAGTCAACATAAGTGTCCCTCAGAGGTCACTTCTTGGACCAACCCTCTTTCTGATTTACATAAATGATCTATCTAAGAATATGTTCCAATCATTTGTAAATGTCTATGCCAATGATACAACAATATATGGGCTCACTTCTAAAAGTTTTGATGATCAGAGACTGGCGGCTGACGTCTCTTCTGATCTAACACAAATTTCCCAGTGAGGAAAGAATGGCTGGTTACATTAAATGTCTTTAAAACCAAACTGGTTACATTCCATCAACACTGATCAGACCCTGAACTACCACTAGTCATGTATGTCCCCTTGAGGAGGCACTGTGCCTTGAGAGAATATTGGGCCTTAAATTCCCACCCAACCTCAAGTAGAATTGCTATATACAATCCATCTCTCAAGATTCAGCTAAAATGATTGGCTTCAATAAGTACCTGACTTGTCATGCTATCCTCTACCTTTATAAGAACCAGATCAGGATTAAAATGTAGTACTGCTGCCATATTTGGGCACAAGCTGATTAGACTGCACTTTCCAGTTTTGATTGTCTCCAAGTCCTTGTTGGAGCAGAATTATTTTCTACCTGCAAACCTCCCTCTCACAGGTGGGATGTGGTGAGTCTCTCACAGCTCTATTACTACTACTATGGAAAGTGCTCAGATTAACTGCATCTCCTGGTTCCACCAGGTATGACCTTCACGGCCAGAACCTGCCATGCCATTTACATCATAACAAACCACCCTCATTCCCTCCATATTCCATCACCAAGAAGTAAGTTCCACTCAAACAGTTTCTTCCTGTGAACCACTGCCCTATTGAACAGACTCCCAAGAATCTTAGCTTATTCAAGTCTAGAGTCAACTGTTATCTTCCCCGCCTATCCATATAAACTACTCCCTAATATAACCCTTTGCCTCAAATGGGCTTAGGCCTTGTACAGGGTGAACTTTACTGCAAAAAAAAAATTACACATGTTAGTGAAATCATAATTTACAATAAGATAGCTCCTTGGGAATAGAGAATAACAGAATGACATTTGGAAGAACAAAATCTTAAATGAATGATGTATAATAATCATTATGAAACTGCAATAAATTAATCCAAATTCTCAGAATCCACACAAAATCACATTTATGCAATTCCACAAAGTTTTAAAAGTAAAAAAATAATTTTGAATTCATGTGACATATAAACATTCAAAAATGAAAATTCAAAATTATCCTAAAAATCTAAAGCCTGATGAAATTTTTTCATTCTTGATACTGACTGAAGCTATTCAAAAGCTTGAAAGCTTAACAAGAACTCACATGAACTGTGGACAGTTCCTATATTCCATTAGAACCATCAGGTGGAAATTAATCTATCAATGAGAAAAATTAATTAAAATCTATAATAGATATAACTTTTCCATTATCTTCTATAAAACTTGTTCATGGCTATATGTGTTTATACGCGTTAGTAGACAATTTCATGCATCTATTTATTTCATGGTTGCGTGCATAAATATATGTACAAGAATAAAATGATTTCATAGACATGAACACACACAGATATGTATATATGAGGTCTGATTAAAAAGTATCGGAACTGCTGCTATAAAAAAAACTACAATACATATCAATTTGGCATTTAAACTCCTTCGAAGTAATCTTCTTCTGAAGCCACACATTTTATTACACATCATTTCCATTCATGGAAGCATTTCTGGAACTTCCTTCTTTTGGATAATGAGCTGCTGCTTCATCACATTCTCTTGGATTTCCTCAAATGTCTTGAAATCTTGTTTCTTTCAAGTAGGATTTGATTTATGACCTCCAAACACTCTGAAATATTCGTATCGGAGTTTCTAGCATAAATGTCAAGTAATACAGCATGCTGTTTCCAAATTTTTGGCAGCGTAAAGTGCTCTTTTTCATCTAGATGGTTTCCAGCTGACCCTACTATAGTGTGCAGTCAACAAAATAAAAAACGAACAACATGTATACACAAAATTAAAAATATAAAATGGCGACAATTTACTCATCGCACCATACAATCACACCATCATTCACACATACAATCGACTTTTATTTCATGCAATCCACCATTTAATCATACACACATTCACACACACACACACACATGCATATATATATATATATATATATATATATATATATATATATATATATATATATATATATATATATTTTTGTTATCCACAGACAGACTGTTTCGCTGTTTCACAGCTCATCAGTGTGGCTAGACATCCGGTTGCCTGTAGCTAGGATCGAAACCAGACTGAATTTGCGTCAGTCGGAACTTCTACCACTAAGACGTCGGCGCACGGCAGGGATGAAGGTGAATTTTAGCGTGTTTATTTTTAGATTTAGATAAACACACAGTGACTGACAGTGACTCAATTCTGCCGAAGAGTCGTGCAATATTAGCTTAAATAGTCACTGTTTACAAACTCACACCTCAAACCAAAGAGCTCAACCGAAATTAATTATACACACATAAGAGAATATAAAAACAATTTTTGTCTGATTCACTTTATACTTACTGTTTTATTACATGCATAATGGCTGGCCATTCATTTTCAAGTATGCCTGCCTGCTAGGGTCATTAACCAATTCAGGCATTTTTGTGTTTGTTCAATATGCAGAGAGCCCACATGTGCTTTATAATAAAACTCTGCTGAGTGGGATTTAGCTACAGTTTCCGGTAGAGAGGGCATCATCTGGCATCATCAACAGATGATTTGTGACTTTGTGCTAGCACAACCATTGACGAACAATTCTGCCTATTTAATTTCACTTACAAGGCTTGGGTCTATATGTAGTGTGGTTCTCAAGCACTTTCTAATGGTGATGCATGCTGGGATTGCCTCCCTAGGCTGATAACATCAAGAAGTCAACTCCCTAACAGATTGACAATGATGAGATTCAATCCCAGGCCATATGGTCAGAAGGCAAACATTATAACCACTGTTTATATGTACATGCTGAAGAGTTCTTTGCCTGACCTCTTTCCCCTAAATTTTTGTTTATTTTTGTAAGGCCAAGAACTTTTCAGCACTCCCATTTACATATATATACTTTTCAGCATTCCCTTTTACATGTGTGTGCGTGTATGTGTGTGTACACGTGTGCGTGCATTTATTGGGCACTGCACCAAATAAAGAGGGTTTCTGGCTTTGATTGCAATCATAATGAGTCTTTATTTTAATCTAAGCTAATTTTATTCATATCATGTCAGATCAACAATGAGTATTTAAGCTAATTAGCAGCTATAAGCCCTTGAAGGGAGTAAAAGCCAATAAAATCCACTTTGAAAGGAAATTAAAAGATAAATTCCTGAATCATTACCATCATTCAGCCTATGATGTTGACCCAGGCTTCTCTTTCTTGTAAACATTTTATTTTCTATGATCAGTTAATTGGCACAACTGAATGGTACACGATCCTCCACCTTTTTTGATCAAGTGGAGACAAGTGACAAACTTTAAGGATTTAGTATCTTTTGAATTTAAAATGAAAAGATGAATGAAGTTTTATTTGAAATAATCGTGTGCTGTTTGCATGTTCATTTATCATGCATCTATTGTGCCTTTTTAATCCTTTTGTAATTCTTCCACGGTAATTATTGGATGAGGAAGCAACAGTGACTGAGTTGTGTGGAAGCAAAAACATAGTTAAGTATAATGCTGCATATTCATGAACCTAAAGATTAGAACTTCATGTTAAAGTACTGTAACATTTGTTTATTTTCACTTTAGAGTAGAGTTAACTTACTTTGGCACACTACCAAAAGATTAGAATGCTACCATTCTGAGCTGGGTTCAAATCTCTGCATGGTTGATTTGTTAGGAAGGTGTTTTCATGGTTATATTGACCTGGGGATGATCACAGCTGGCACTGGATAGTGCTTGGAAATCATACCACAGTTTGATCCAAAGCTTGTGATTAAAACTGAATAGCTAAAACTTTTCAAAAGTCATCAAGCATGAACCCTCATTCACAATGATGTGAATTTCAAGTGTACTGGCCCTGACCAGAAACTGTAACTCAGGTCATTTGAGCATAGTTGCAACATAGACAAAAGGTTGGTTCTATAAATGTTGAAGAAACAGGAATAAGACTGAGCAGGCATCTGCAACATGGAATAGCTAGCTACAGAAGCAGACATTTATACTCAGGAATGAGTAGCAAGCCATTATTTTAATTACAGTTGTCATGTAAAGCACTGATTGGAAAATTATTTGCTCAAAGTTATCAGTTTTTTAAAATGTTAGATCTCTTCTTGATGTAGATCAATGCTTTCCACAGATTTTATTATCTGGGAATTGCCATAACATCTTGGGAAGGATACTAAAATGGTTTCCTGTTGTCTTCTCTGTAGTTTGGAATTCAACACTGTCTTTTTCTTTGACTGGTTGGCAAATTAACCTACAAGTATTCCCTCCTTCTGTTGCCATGTAAGGCATACAACACCAGTCTGCCCTGCTATTTAATTTACTTGCATAAAGTGAACTGGAATTTGAACTCAGGACATCAATTCCACTCACAATTCATATGTATTGTTTAAAACCAGCTATATTTATTAGAGAAGAGTGCTCAATATAGGGAATTGAGTGTTTGTAGATATAAACAGTGTGAACATTGGAATCAATATTGCATGGTGACAGTTTTACACATGATCATTAGACACATAATATAATGATTGCTTAAGATGTAAAACTAACAGTCACCAAGCAATGTTCATTAATATATCCACACTTCCTTATATACTTATTTCAAAAATCATTTCACCCCAAGCAAGGTGGAAATGCTACTAGTATGCAGAGAGTTACAGGGAATGAAATTGAGAGAGAAGACTGAGTATAGAGAGGACTGAGGAAGTAATAAAAGATGAAACAGATTCAAGAAGACAGAAAATAGCGATTGACATTGTATTGAAAGATTTTGAAGATTGTAGTTATCAGGGAAGCAAGTCAATGAAAGGGAGTTCATATTGAAAACATATACATAAGCAGTAAGTTTTTTTATGTATGTATTGTCAAACACAACAGAATGAAATTGACTGTTCATTCATTTATTTTTATCCAATATAAATCATTTGTACAGCATTTACATTAGTCGGACTATTGTCGCCATATTTGTCACAGTGACAAATATGGCGACAAAGATGAGGACAATAGTCTGACTAATGTAAATACTGTACATAATACCTCATCTCAGAAATATAGACAGATAAATCATTTGGTTTCAAATTCAAGAAATGTTGATTGAAAAATCTAAACATCTTCCGTGGTCTATTATCATCAAGAATACCTGCATCATATATATATGGCTTGGTCAGCCATTTTTGTTAATCGCCAAAACTTTCAAAGTTTTTTTAAATCTACAAAAGAAAATAAATCCATGTGAAAAAGAAGTAAAAACAAAAAAAAATAAAAAAAGAGTAAGCTTCTATCTGTATTAGAAGTCCTTATATCAAAAAATTCACCTTATTTATTGAATGACCCTTGTATATAAATGTATCTAAGGGATAAAAATATATACATTTTATATGAATTTTTATATATTAAGAACAGTTTTGAAAGAAAAGATGTACAACAAATTGGAAAAAAATTTTGTAATGCATTTCATCTTTTCTTTCATAAATATATATATATATATATATAAATATATATATATATATATGCATGCATGTATATATATGTGTATGCTGATTCATGTGCAAGCTAATGGGGACACACATGCACACATGATACACAAAAATAGATTTGATAGTCTCAAGAGTAATGTAGGGATAGGAAAACATCTTTCATCAACACATCTACCATCATGACCACTCAGACCAGACTTAATGATTTTATTACCACTTAGACAGAAAATCACTTTTCCTTACAGTCCAGAAATGAGGTCAAAGCTCACTACAAATAGAGAAAATGAACAATGAAACATTAAAAGAACATAAGGAAAATTTATTCTTTTAAAAATTGATTCCTTTTATTTGCCTGAAGAAGGTCACGAGATCAGAAACGCGCGTAGAAAAATATGAAGACTAAAATATAATATATACACTAAAACAAACCCACATTATAACCAAAAATGTTTGCAGTTTCTCTCTTATTTCAAAATATACATTTTTCTCTTGTTGGAACAACCATAACCTATTCCCTATATATATATATATATATATATATATATATATATATATTACCTTAAATGTCAATTTTAGTGGATACCCATATTTGATTAGATACCCCATTTAATTTAAACATTATTTTATTTCATCTACCAGCTTGAACATTCAAGTAATCTTGTTAAAGAAAATTAATGGTACACGATCCTCCACCTTTTTACCAACTTGGTACAAGAAGTTTAAAAGTGATAATGAAGTCAAAAGTGTTGTGAGTGACTGGCTGAGACACCAATCCAAAGATTTTTACACTGAGGGAATACGGAAATTATATATTACCTTAAATGCCAGTTTTAGTGGATACCCATATTTGATTAGATACCCCATTTAATTTAAACATTATTTTATTTCATCTACCAGCTTGAACATTCAAGTAATCTTGTTAAAGAAAATTAATGGTACACGATCCTCCACCTTTTTACCAACTTGGTACAAGAAGTTTAAAAGTGATAATGAAGTCAAAAGTGTTGTGAGTGACTGGCTGAGACACCAATCCAAAGATTTTTACACTGAGGGAATACGGAAATTATATATTACCTTAAATGCCAGTTTTAGTGGATACCCATATTTGATTAGATACCCCATTTAATTTAAACATTATTTTATTTCATCTACCAGCTTGAACATTCAAGTAATCTTGTTGAAGAAAATGTGCCTTCCAATAAGATTCAAATGTGCATCCACCTTTTAAGGAGCAACTGTTGTTTGATTCAACATGCTTTGACTACTTTGCTATGAACGGCTTCATAAGCAAGCAAGGTTCTCTGTACACATGGTAACTTTTATGCTTCTGTATGATCTTATTAGGTTGGTGCAAAAATAATGTTGTTTTTTGACATGATCTTGAACGTCAAAAAACGACATTATTTTTGCACCAACCTAATAGTTTGAAGACTGCAACGATGCATGAAAGTGACAATCCCCATGCAGTACAAATGGCCACACTGTCTGTTTCACTTCTCCTATAAATTGTTATTATCAAAACACTTCACCCACAAGAATTATTCTTACAATCCAAAATATGTGTTGGCATTAAATAACCCACTAAGGGTTAATAAGCCATAAAAAGCAATTCAATCAACTAACCAATCAATTTTCCCTATAAATATAGTCAAATTTAAACTCACTCTTTGTCTCTGTCTGTCTGTCTGTCTGTCTGTCTCTCTCTCTCTCTCTCTCTCTATATATATATATATATATATATATATATATATATATATAATATTATTATCAATACCAAAAACTGCTACTCAATCATTTATATTGATAATATTGGTATATTATAATTAAGCTCTGTCGACTCTGGCATTGAGCCCTTAGTCTATTTTATATTTTAAGCCTTTAACTTATTTTTAAGTTTAGCTATTATTATTACTATATATATATATATATATATATATATATATATATATATATATAATGATATAGAAATTTTATATATCAAGAACAGTTTTGAAAGAAAAGATGTTTGACAAAGTGGGGAAAGTAAATAATAAACCCTCTCCTTCATTGGACTGATGAAACACATCACAAAAACATTTCTAATTTGTCATACATCTTTTCTTTAAAAAAAAAAAAATATATATATATATATAGTTTAAAATTGTGTATATTTATAGAAGAAATGATTGATATATATTTTTTAATCAATTTACACTAAGCAAGGAAATAATGCCACTAAAAAGCAAAGTCACTGCAAATGATAGAGAATCAGAAGACTTTAGAAGAATATATACATATATATATATATATATATATATATATATATATATATATATATATATATATATGTAAGCTAATGAAATTTTTTAATAAATTGGAAAAAAGAAAAAAAAAATGTTCCTTTCAAAATTCATTCCTAATTTACATAAAATAGTTTCAGTCTATACACCACCAATACTTGCAAATATTCACTTGCAGAAAATTGTACTGAAGATCTGTTTTTCCAGTTATTTTCTTACTGACAAATCAGTGATGTTAATAATTAAACACTCACTTAGGAGATGAAAAACCCTGATGACAACTTTGGTAATCAAGATGATTCAGGATATTTGTCATGCACAAATGAAATCTGTGGTACAAAGTCATAAAGAAAACATTACAGACATTGTGCAAGAAAATAAAACTTCTTGTACCAAGTTGGTAAAATGGAAATGTTCAGGTTATGTCTTTCTCTCTTGATGAATTAAACTTGTAAATTTGTTATATTTCTCCCTTTGCAATTTGTGACATCAGTCTTGTTCTGAATAATTACAGACTGACTTTAGTCTGGTACAAGGTTTCTAGTATTGAGCACACAGTGAGAACTGAATTTGAAATGAAGACAGAAATTGATTAAAAAATTTATTTGCAATTCTTCTTTTTCTATGTGCTGTATCTCTTCAGGAAGTGAGTGATTGTGACACTCCACAACTTCCTATTCTTTGTAGCCCCTGGTAAGTTTTGTCTTTTTACTTCCCCTCTTAATCTCTGTTCTGCCATCCATTTACACAAGCTCATTATGTAGGTCACTTTCTGCTTTCTTTTGTCACATTTGCCTTCAGTCTTCAGAGTGTTAAATTCACTAAGTCCTCTCACTTTTTAATGGTCTTTTTGTATGTGTCATATCCCTTTGATGTTGGCGATTATAGCTCTCCACAATTTCCTGTCCTTTCTTAGTAAATTTATGAAGGTTGTAAGTGGCAGAGAAACCAGAAGCGAGTTCCACAAGCGAGATGTTTTACTTTCCTTTTTAACTGCCATTCATAGCAGTTGTATTTTTCATTTTCCTCTCATTTCTGTAAAAAATGTCTGTTTTACATTTGCCAGCAAGTATTGTATAGCTTACCACACTTAAGAGTTTTTGCATAATGGAGATAAAGCTTTTCATTAAATATTTTTTTGGTAATTGTTCTAATGAGCTATCCCCTTTGGTACCTAGATTTTATGAATTTAAGTGCAGTACTAGATTGGCTGCTAGGTCTCATCATTTTACAGTGGAAATAGCTAGATGTAACCATAAGTTCCATGCTAACAGTTTCTTCTCTTGCACATTTCACTCATTGTTCTGTTGTTGGTATTTATAATAAAATTGCTTACTTATTCAAATCAATCCATTTTAACACTTAAATAGTTACCACATTACCATTTTAACACTTAAACAGTTACCACCTTACCATTTTAACATTTAAACAGTTACCACCTTACCATTTTAACACTTAAACAGTTACCACCTTACCATTTTAACACTTAAATAGTTACCACCTTACCATTTTACCTGGGAGACAAGGGAAGTAAGCATAAGCATATAAGGGGAGAAAAGTAATATTTTGATTTTTAATTATTATTTTAACTATTTTATAACTATTATAAACATGATATCATCACTTATATATGAAATAAACAAAATCTTGCTTTAGTTGCAACTGTTTTGCTAATGCTATTACATCCATCAAAATACTCTACCATGCAACAGAATGGAAGAAAATGATTTGGCTTGTGCAATGCCAGGTATCATTGCTAGTTCACTACGAATGCATGTAAAACATTATTCAGTATGCAGCTGTAAATGTGATAATAATTCCTATTATAAAAAATAGACAAAGCGTGTTGAACCCAGCCAGGCATTAACAGCAGCACTTCTAACTTAACTTTTATTCTGACAAAGCATATTTCTATTGCTTTTATAATTACCCAGTGCCAATATTACTAATTATTAATGTTAGCTATTGTCAAGTTCCTGAAGCATCTTTTCAAGAATTCTTATGGCTGAATGCATTTTTTACATAAAACACACTCCTCTTAATGCTGTGTCTGCTTTGTTGTAAGCAAGTGATATTTCAACTAATGCTTATTCCAAATGATAAGAACTATTGTAGACAATGAAGATCTATCAGTCAGAAAAGTGCTTCAATAAATAGCTGATAAGGACTAATGCAAAAGACATGATATCTCAGCACATAAGGTATCCCAGAGATATAAGCGTAATTACTTTTCTAAGACAAATCCAACAGTAATTAATCCCAGAATAAAGGTGGTTATTCCAGTTCAAGGAATTCTTGGAGTTGTACGAAGCAACTCCAAAATTGAAAACTGTTTTATAAATAGTAATCAAGGCAGACAAGGAGCATATAAGAATTTTGTCCAAAAATGGACAATTTCATAAAGATATCTTAGTGGCAGAGCATTAAATCACCGGCTACAGATCTGATTTCTTGTGGCTTATCTAGTATATAAAGATTGTTGAGATCATTTGACTTAAGAGAAATAAAATACAGATTTTAAAGATGAATCTGGTGAATTTTATACTTTACACACAAGAAGTCTGTACTACTAGCCCAGGGTTTGAACACATAATTATTTTGTTACTAAATTCAAAGGCTTTGAAGTCTGACTATTTATTCATTTCCCTAGACTGGTTACCAACCAAGGCTAAAAGGTCCAGGTTCTTTTGGTTTGTTTAATGGTATTTTAACTCCTTATGGGTCATTTGATGCCAAAATTTAATTTTCTTCGGAGCATTAATAATTTATTTTACAAAAATGTATTGCTGATAACATTTTTTTAAAAATTCTATTTTATTTTTTACACAAATGTTATTGCTGATATTTTACTGCCTATGACAATGTATTGCTGGCAACTTCACTATGAAAAACTATTTCTACATTTTCATAGTGTTTTGACCCCAGTTTGCTCATAGCTGGGACCTTAACAGATGTTACCACTCCAAGTCAGAGTGGAACTGGGAACAACAGTAATCAAGAGGTGGTTCCACGCTTCTGGAAATAATAATTTATACTGCAATGTGTAATTTTAAGCTAGCTCCGGCAGTTGGGACTCTGGTGCAAAACTAAAGGGATTTTTGGTCCTGCTTAGAAACAGCATTGATAATTTTGAAGAACTAATTTTGAATTTTTGAATTTACTGCATAGAACTTCAAAAACCCCACTTTAATTAGGGCTATAAGTCCATTTCTAACCAAAAGTTTGATTCTGGCCAAAATTTTAATTCAGGTCGAAAACTGAGTTCTCCAAATCACAAACTTCATGGAACTTCAATTGATTTGAGTTCTTCAAATCACAAACTCTGGGGAACTTCAAAACCTCACATCCCAAAACCTGTCACTTTAATTCTGATTCCTTGGCATTTTGAAGAAATAAAATTGATTTCCTCAGTTTACAAAGATTTGGAGATATTTTAAAGTGAATTTAAAACAAAAGATTTAAAATTCACAAAGTTTTTGTCTTACTTTAAATTCAATATAAATAAAAAAAACTTTTAAAATCACTAATTTTTTCAGTTATTTTAAAATTTGAATTTTTAACATTTCTCTCCTCATCTGAACACAAATCCCAATGCCGGACGTTCAAGCACCAGATGAAGAGAAGATTTTCAATCCCAGGATCATCCTGGTTCCAAAAGGGTATAATATGTCTATGTAGAGCAAGTGTGGTCTGAGTTAGAGGGATTTCAGACACATGGATTGACAAAGAAAATTTGCTGCTTATTTATTTAGAAGATAGAAGAAGATAGATATTGTATTCTTTTGTATTATAAAACCTAAAAGCCAGCACACAAGTTATTATCAATATTTTAATAAGAATAGATATTGTGGAAAATGACTTCATTTTATAAAATCTGACATGATATGGCTGTAAAGATCAAGGCATTTATTAAATGAAAAGTTGTGATAAAACAATAGGATTCTAATTAACAGAATAATTGCTAGAAAAATTCTCAATTACTATTTGTATATTTATTTTAATACTGTCTAATCCAAAATTTATTACTGGGAGCAAACAACTTGAATATCGACAGAGAATGAATTGAATAAGTACACAAAAAGAGAAGTAGGTGTAAGACAAGGATTCTTCTTCTTGCTGGATTTACTCAACCTATACAATGAAGACACAGTGGAGTAATGGATTGAGGAATCGGAGAAGTGGGTTTGAATTCCAGTTAGGTTCATTACATTCGCTTATGTGCTAATACTCTTGGGAAATGTATGAATCAATCTCTTACCTAAATTATGGGTAAACAGCAGGACAGACTGGGCCCTATCGTCTTGGTTGGTAACCAGTCTAGGAGAAGGAAAACTCTGTATTCAAACCACCTGCTGCCTTGTAGGTATTGCCTCTATAACTTCTGAGAGGAGGTACAGGTAACCTCAACATCCCTAGTGCAAAAGGAACTGGCAAGCCATTGCACTATTCTGCCTTGAATGCCAACATGAGCTACAATTGTGAGATGGAAGGGACTGGTGACCACAATGGTGCAAAATGCACTAACTGAATAAATGATTAGGATACAGTGAAGCAATCCTAAGAGAATGAGAAGTTCTACTAGGATTTATTATCAATGGGCACGATCTTAAAAGCATTAGATATGCAGATGACACCATGTTGAGAGAAAACACAAAAAAACAAACTGCAGGAACTCCTAGAGAAAATAGTAATGTAAAATGAGAAGAAAGTACTAAACATCAGTTGTAAGAAGATAGAATGGATGGCTGTCAACAAAAGAAACAGCCCAATATGCAAGCTACAAATTGGAGATGTCAAAATCAAGCAAGTACAGAAATTCAAATATCTGGGTAGTGTTTTAACAGATGATGGAAAATGTGACACATGGGAATATTAAAACATGCCTTCTGAAAGCTAAACTGATGTAATGGAATAAACTGTCACCCCCATGAGTGACTACACTATAGGTAGTAACTACCTATAAGTATCTGTAAGTCAATGGACTACAGAGACAAGCTGGGATCTGTTGAGTATGACGCAGACTTACGTGAGAACTACCAACCTTCCAATAGTAGCACTCACTACTGGATTGACTTGCGACGACCTTGTGCATAACTGTTACCTTTATTCTTATTGTACCGGTTTTTGTACAATAAACCTTTACTTATTTTATCCACCTTGTTTAGCATGGAATATAACATAAACAAAGTATTAAGAAACAAGAAAATATTATTAGAAACAAAGAAAAGAGTGCTGAATGACTGTATAATATCTATCCTCCTATATGGTAGTGATTGCTGGACAATTTCCTCACAGATGAAGAGAAGACCAGGTAACAGACCATGAAATTAACCATAGTACTAGATTGGCAGTGAGGTCTCATAATTTTAAGTGTAGTGAAGACTGGGCAGCTCCATTTTAAGCTTGATCAGTTGTTTCAAATCTAAGCACCATCATTATAACAAAATTTCTAATCATCAAAAATAAATTTAATCACAATTTAAGTATGAACCTCTTATATTGGGATCCTATTCTCTTTCCTTTTTTTCTTTTTTTTTCTGATCAATTGTGTTATTGACTTTGAATTGACTTTTGTTGGCCTTTCCTTGTGTCCAGCTGCAGACAGAAGTACATTGTGAAAAGACTGGGCTGGATGCCATTAACTTTCAAAAGTGCAAATAATATTTACATCTTATTGATATTCTCATCTCATTGACTGATTCTTGCCAAGAATTTTCAATAGAAAAACAAAGAAAATTTTTTTAGAAAAAGAGCAAAAGACTACAAGGGAGAGATAATGTAAAAGCAATCTTTGAAGAAAGAAGAATGAGAATGATTTGAACTCGGACAGAGACAGTAGCAAGCAAAGAAAAATCAGGAAGATCTATAGAGACACATAATACAATGTTAGATGAGATAAATAGTTAAAGAAATAGAAATAGAGAAGAAAAAATATATTTAAATATACATAAATGCATATTGATTGATATGTGTATACGGGTAGGTAGGCAGTGAGATAAATAAAGATACACACACCTATATATGTATATATTAGGCTTACAGTCATATCACATTGAAACACTGGTTCTCTTCTTAACTAAAGTTAGGCAATATTGATCCTGATCAGTACCTAGATGAGTGACTGCTTGGGAATATCAGGTGCTGTAACCTTGGATTTGCAAGAGAATTAATGGATAACAGCTTGAAATTGAAAATCAGAGAGCTGAGTTCCAATTGCAGTCAGATTCATCATATTCACTTAAGCACAAATACCTTTTGGAAAGGTATGAATCTACTTTGTCATCACCAGCTATAGGTTAATTAGTAGAATGTGCATCATCATTATTATCTCCCCAAAATTCTTACAACCTAAAAATTTTTCTGGCCTTAAATAACCAGAAAAAGTTGATAAGCCATAAAAAATCATTCAATTCAATTCATATACATATTAGTTGTTTGCTAAGCTCAGTTTAGTCTGACATAAGGCCACAATGAGTGTTAATCAATACAGAATATTGCATTGCTTGAAAAAATACCTAACCATAACTATATATATATATATATATATATATATATATATAGGGAGAGAGAGAGACAGACAGAGAGTAATATACTAATAAATAAGATTAAATCTTCAGTTACACTGAGTTTTGTAGAGATTACATCCACTTTTCAGGAGACAAGATAAATGAACATTTGAATTTATTTATTACTATAAATATCTCTTGATATTGAACCCTATAATTAAAAAGACTGCCCATCATAAATATGTTACTTTTCAGAAATACCCTAGTTGACAATTTTTTGTAAAAAACAATGTCAGTTATATATATATATATATATATATATATATATATATATATATATATATATATATACACACATACACCTATGAACTGGGGTACAGGTTCAATCCTTGCCAAACAACAGAATTTTCTTGACTATGATTTCTCAAATACACAGGTGCATAGGCATAATAAATATCAAATGTTTATTTCTGAAACAGAGTCTCCACTATAATAACATTTGAAGTAATAAAAACCTTGGATTAAGAATAAATCCATAAATTCTTTAGAAATTGCTCTCTCTAGAGTTCAGATATGTAATTGATCACATTGAAAAACTGGTTCCCTTCTTAACTAAAGTTAAGCAATATTGATCCTGATCAGTACCCATATGAGTGACTGCTTGGGAATATCAGGTGCTGTAACCTTGGATTTGCAAGAGAATTAATGGATAACAGCTTGAAATTGAAAATCAGAGAGCTGAGTTCCAATTCCAGTCAGATTCATCATATTAACTTAAGCACAAATAAATACCTTTTGGAAAGGTATGAATCTACTTTGTTTTCACCAGGTATAGGTTAATTAGTACAACTCTACATGTATGTTTGTGATAAGATATAGGAATTGAAAGAGAAAGATTGAAAGTGATAAAAAAAACTGTCTCTTAAAAAATACAAAGAATGAGAAGAACCTGTAGAAAAGGAAATATAAAAATGGGTAGAAATAAAATTAGAGAAAAAGTGACAAAAAACTGAGGAAAAAGAAATAAAAAGGAAGAAACATTGAATTAAGTAGTTAAATAGATTGTTGTGATAAAACTGAATATATAATAATATTTACACGACTTAGATTCAGACTATTGTTCTCCTTTTTGTTGTTGTTGAAGCTTTTGAGAAAATAATCTGGGTGACAGATTTTTACAAAGTAAATTGGGTGAAGATTTTTTCTTAAAAATAAGGGAATATTTTCTTGCATAGTTAACATATTTCAACCTTGAAAATGGCTAAATGTATAGCCGAAAGCACTCAGAAAAAAACAACAATTGGATAGTTTTTATATAATTTATCTACTGAAAAGAAAAAAAAAGATTACGTGAGAAACTGTATAAAAAACTTAATGAATGGACCTTGTCTGTCATATTCAATGAAATTTGCATGAAAGAAGGATTGCCACCTAAATACACAATTCTTATATAGATTTTTGTATGTATGCATGCATATGTAGAATAAGACATCATATACTGGGTAAGTCATCAAGTAAAACATACAGAAAAAACAAGCAATATGTTTAGGTTGAAATTAAGAAACAAGGGAATAAAATGCATATAAACACACACACACACCTCTACATGTATGTTTGTGATAAGATATAGGAAGTGAAAGAGAAAGATTGAAAGTGATAAAAAAAAAACTGTTTCTTAAAAAAATACAAAGAATGAGAAGAATCTGTAGGAGAGGAAATATAAAAATGGGTAGAAATAAAATTCGAGAAAAAGTGACAAAAAACTGAGGAAAAAGAAATAAAAAGAAAGAAACATTGAAATAAGTAGTTAAATAGATTGTTGTGATAAAACTGAATATATAATAAGTAATATTTACACGACTTAGATTCAGACTATTGTTCTCATCTTTGTTGTTGTTATGACAATTAGCCCATGGACAGTCTACTGTCCTATATAGACTCATAGATTAAAGCCTAAGTTTGTGAATTTGATAAAATAGTAATTGTGAGTTCAGTCCTTGGCCTAGTGTGTACTTGGACTCAGTGAAGACCGGGCAAGCAATAACTGAGCAGTACTAAAAAATAAGAGATAGATGAGATATCCCTAGACATGGACAGGACAATGAAAACATACCCCTATAGATTAAATAAATTCACCAAGACGAAACATGTACACTGTTAAGAGCTCCAATCCAAAGCCATGAGATCCATGCTTTTGAGTAGCATCAAAGCATTTATAATAAAAATAGTTATTATTTGCTTTGGGACAATTCACTATGATTAAAGTGTTGGTTAGTGAATTTGGTGACATAGTAATTGTGAGTTCAATTGTGAGTGTATAATTGAACTAAGTGGAAACATGGCAAGCAATAACTGAGTAGATTGTTTACACTACACTGTTCATTGCGGATGTGCATGTGGGGTAATGGATAATGGCTTGAAATGACAAAATCGAAGAGCAGAGTTCAAATTCCAGTTGGGGTCATTATATTCACTTACATGCAAATACACTTGGGAAAAGTATGAATTCATCTCCTCCCCTCATCTATGGATTAAATAGTAAGACGTGTATCTGGAAAAATCATTGTCATTCACAAAAAATTGTTAATGCAATATTCACATGTAAAAAAAGAATTATAATTCAAAATATACTTTGGCTTTAAATATCTCACAAAGGGTTGACACACCATAAAAAAACAAGTCAATCAATCCACTGCTCATTAAAAACTTGGTTAATTCTTCTTTAAGTATTGTTCAGTTATTGCTTGGCTTGTTGCCACTAAATCTGAATTCATCAGCACTACCTGGTTCAGAGATTGAACTCACAATTACTATGTGACTATATTACGAACTAAGGTTTTAATCCTATAGACTCATATGCTGAAGAGTTTCCATTTAAATGCCATCATCACTTGTACATGAAAATGCATGCAGCCAATATATGCATAATTACAGGTGCAGTAATTCCTATTAGATGATATTCATGACATATAAGTCTATAGACTAAAAATAAGAACTGGATAAGATAACCTTAAACATGGACTGAGGAATGAGAAGCATCTAACCCCATAGATTAAATACTGAGATAAGATTAAATATTAGATTAAAGGGTTCAGTTGTGAATTCCCTGTAGATTACTCAGCTCGATATATACCTGATGATGGCCAGTGTACACAACAGCCAAAATATTGAAGATTAAATATTAGATTAAAAGGTTCTGTTTTGAATTCTTTATTCATTACTAAGATCAGAGCAATTTTAATAATTGTAATGTCACCAAATTAACGAATCAACATTTTATCTGTTAGGCTGTTGTACTGTAATAAGACCTAGATGAGATATTCCTAGATATAGGCATTAGAACACTGTAGATTAAATAAAGGTTTCAGTTCAGAATTCCTTGTAGATTACTGTTGTGGCCTTGTTAGGGACAGAAATAAAGACACAAAGAGAGGAATTGAGTTAAATAAATATATTAACCGAAACAGCAATATAAATGAGAGTTTTACAACAAGAATGTTCGGTCTGACTGTCAGGGCTGACTGCTGGAAACTTCCCTCTCCAAAAGGCAGTACCTGCTCCTATTTATAGCTGGGAGAGTCCATGCATGTGTGGGTAAATTACCATAACAGTTACCCAGATCAATATACACCTGATGAAGACTGGAGGGTGCAATTGCCAAAATGTTATAGCAGCAACAAAGATGAGGATAATAGTTTAAATGTAAATTCTGAAAATAAAGATAACTTCTCATCCCAGAAATCCAGACAGAGATACTAAGGAACAGACGGATAGTTTATCGAATAGATAAATATATAAAGAAGAGAGAACAGTGAAAGATCAGTGATAAGGAAATAGAAAGAAGAAAAAAATGGAGAGGTTAAAAATGAATGTGAAATAAAAGAATATTGAATGAGTTGTGATCTGGAAATGGAATGGAAATCTTGAAACTCTTTATTCAGAGAAATATTTGGCAAAATATTAGAATATTAAAACCATCTTAATTCAGAAACACTGTCACAGCACACGCACAGATTATATTGTAGGATATCTATAATTTTCCATAATTATGGAGTGTCAGAAATCTCAAAAAGATGCTCTAACAAGAAGAAAAGATTTAAATATCAATGTGAGTTCCATTGACCGTATACTTCAGATAAATCTATAGTCTCAACATTAATTTACCATTTGACATATTATCTATCATTTGTTCTCTTGATAATAATCCATTTTATCAAAGATGGTCACTGACTGTTGTGTTCATGAAAGATGTCCTTCATTCACTGTTTGGCAAGGTCAAGTAAGGACAAGAAATAAAATATATCAAAGACTGTTCAAGTTAGTTGTGTGAGAAAAGGTTCCAGAATTTAAATTATTTTTTCTTACTGATTCATAAACAGATCAGGTCACTTTACAAGTGCTACTGGTACTATGAAATCCAGTATGACCTGTCGCACAGTCAAGTTGTCAGTGACTAAATCAGTTCCTTGACTTTTCTGGGAAGGAAGGTAACTAGACACCCAAAAGGATTAAAAACAAGACTTTTTAAAGCTTGGATAAATGGCCATCAAACACAATGCAATAGAGTGAACTCTCTAGCTACATATGCAGACAGTGCAGAGATCATGCAGCATAACTGGGTGGAGGGCTTCCTAGACTAAAGTATGATCTGAGCCAGGACTACTTGCCCAAGACATGCTACACATACATAGCTTTCAACCTAGATATGTGGAGGAAACTTGTCAGGTGTTCACAGTTGCACAGTGAACCTGTGATTACACTCAATTATGGGACAGATGATGATGACAACATCAAATAACTATAAATGCTTTTGGAGATATTTTTTAGAAATAATTTTAAATTGATGGATGTTTTGATTCTTAATCTTAGTGAAAAAAAAATCAGCAAACTGCTTCACAATGACATGCATTTTCATTTGGTATCACTGTCAACTTCTCATTACAAATTCTAACATCAGTGCTTACAAGAAAATATAAATTCCTTTCTTTAGCATGCATACACACACACACACACACACACACATACATACATACATATATATATATATATATATATATATATATATATATATATATATGAAGAAATATAGTCTTAAAGTGTGCTATATTTATGGGATAAAGTGCTCAATATCAGAGATAGAGCATGTTTAAATATAAAAGTGGACATGGAAGTCAGCACTTAGAGGCGACAGTCTGTTTCATGCTAGTGCAATCGTCAGGCAACCAATCGTTGCCTGACGATTACACTAGCATGAAACAGACTGTCGCCTCTAAGTGCTGACTTCCATGTCCACTTTTATATATATATATATATATATATATATATATATATATATATATATATACACATCAAAATATATATCTAGTTTACTGTAAAGTAATGCCTATTTTGCTGGTTCACCATACCAGAGAAAGATGTTGCTCGTTTGAGAGAAGAGGTTAAACCTTCCCACCCATAACCCAACGGCAGCAATAACTAAAAGGAAAAGTGAATGTAACCAGAAGGGAAAATAATGAAGAAAAATCAAAATCTTGATTTTCATGTCTATCTTAATATAGTTAGGAAGGAAACACATTCTTAAGTTCTAAAAAGAGCAATAACAATTAGTGACTTTGAGGAGCTGATTTTTAAGAAAAACTCTTGCATTCCTTACCCATGTAAATATTGGCTATAATTTGTGAATAGATTAAAAAATAAATAAATTCAAATTTCTCTCAAGCCCGTCTAATATTGACTAAAATCAAATTTAGATAGTGTGTTTATATATTTTTATTTTAAACATTTTAGCCTTAAATGCTGCCCAATGTCTCAAACATTTTTAACCTCAAGATGCAGTTCATGGTTTCAAACATTTTAACCACAAAGCATAGTCCAAGATTTCATACATTTTGACCTCAAAATGCTGTCCAAGGGTTCAGACATTTTTAACCACAAAGCATGGTCCAAGATTTCAGACATTTTGACCTCAAAATGCTGTCCAAGGTTTCAGACATTTTTAACCATAAACTGTTGCCAAGGGTTTTTAAAAAATTAAGCTCAAAATTTTACCCAAGGTTTCAAAATATTTTAACCTCAAAATGCTATTCAAAGATTCAAATATTTTTAACCTCAAAATGTTGTCCAAGGTTTCAAATGTTTTTAACCTCTAAACATTGTCCAATTTCTCAAATATTTTTTAACCTCAAAATGCTATTCAAATATTTTTAACCTCAAAATGTTGTCTAAGGTTTCAAATGTTTTTAACCTCCAAAAATTGTCCAATTTCTCAAATATTTTTAACCTCAAAATGCTGTTCAAAGATTCAAATATTTTTAACCTCAAAATGTTGTCCAAGGTTTCAAATGTTTTTAACCTCTAAACATTGTCCAATTTCTCAAATATTTTTAACCTCAAAATGCTGTTCAACGATTCAAATATTTTTAACCTCAAAATGTTGTCCAAGGTTTCAAATGTTTTTAACCTCTAAACATTGTCCAATTTCTCAAATATTTTTAACCTCAAAATGCTGTTCAACCACTTTTCAGCTCAAAATGTTGTCAAGTGTTTCAAGTATGTTACCCAAGGTTTCAAACATTTTTAACCTCAAAGTGTTGCCCAAACTTTTAAACATTTTAAACCTGTAAATGTTAGCCAAAACTTTCTAAAATTTTACTGTATAAGGAAACCTAAACTGTGAAGGAAATTAAGTGACATAATTTTTCAGCCTATTTAATATTGATAAAGTTAAAAATGGAATGAAACACATTTGGCATTAAATGTTTTACTCTTTTATTTATATTGTCCCTACATATCTATTTTATTTATATTTGAATTTTTACACACACTCATATATATATATATATATTTGTGTATTTAGGCAGCAATCCTTCTTTCAAGTACATTTCATTAAAAACGACTGACAAGGTGCTTTTATTTAGTTTTTTATATAATTTCTCGTGCGATCTAATAAAGTTTTTCTTTTCAGAGGATAAATTATATAAAAATTGTCCGAATGTTCTTTTCCGAGCGCTTTCGGCTATACTTTTAGCCATTATCAAGGATTATATTTCAACTGTTAGAATTAGAAATAGTTTGTGTGTGTTTTATAAAGTGATTCATTTTTTTGTTTCAAAACACGGTCAAGATATTATGTCCATGTTCAAAGTTAATATTATTAAGGGTTGGTTTGTTTAATTTTATAAGTAAGGCTTCCATTATTTTTAGCCTTTTTTTGCAAGTGGATGATGCTATTATATTAGTGTTGTCGACAAGTATATTCCGAATAGTGTCCGGTAGGTCTCCATGAATATTTAAATGAGATCTAATTGAGCTATTGTCAGAAAGGTGTAGAGTTAATCTGCATGTTAAACAATTTGTAGTGTGGCCTATATAATTATTTACGAAAGTTTATTAGATCGCACGAGAAATTATATAAAAAACTAAATAAAAGCACCTTGTCAGTCGTTTTTAATGAAATATATATATATATATATATAAATATATATATATGATGGCCAGCTATTCTTGTTTTCTGAGCACACCCATCTGTTTGAGTGGAGTGACTAGACAACTACTGTATTCGACACCCAGTGTGTTTTATACTGTAACTATACTGAGCAGATCTTAGTGACAGTTTCTGGGAGAGGGCACATAATCTGGCATGATCAGCAGTTTGATCAATACATGTACACTAAAAACCCTCAGTCTCAATGATGTGTGTGTAGCATAACTACCAATGACTACCAAACAGTTTCATCTACCTAATTTTGCTCACAAGGCTGTGATATGGTTATCAGGTACTTTCTAACAGTTTTACATGCTAGGATCACCTCACCTTTGTGATAACATCAAGAAGTCGCCTTCCTGAAAAATCAACCATAGTGGGATTTGAACATGCGTCTTATGGAAAAGTTAACATTCTAGCCTTTCAGCCACATGCCCATAAATACATACATATTATAATGCACTCATTAACTTTATGAGGTCATCTATGCCCTACTTAGCAACTTATGTTTTTCATAATTCTTTACTTTGTGATGTAAAAACAACAAAGGTTAAAATTAGCATTGACCTGTGATTTTTGATCATCTTGAAGATAGCAGTTGGGTTCAGATCAAAAATAAAGGTTTGGATTTCTAATATAATGTCTTTTCAGTTCTTTTTGCTGAAATGCTTTACTCAAAAGTATTTTTATTTGTGAACAAAAATAAGAGCTACAAAGATCAAAAGAAAGAAATGGCAAAAGAATAGAAAAGAAGGAAGAAATAAATAGAGAGAATGAAACAAAAATGAAAAGAGAGAATGGAAAAAAGAAGAAAGGACAAATGAAAAAATAAAAAAATTAAAAATTAAAAAGAAAGAAATTAAAAAAAAACAAAAAACAACTCTTCTTCAGTCTTTTTTGTTCTTAGCCATTTTGAAATTGGAAGTCAGTGGACAGTCAAGAAACAAAATAGTTGGCCATCTTTAAGATCACCTGAAAGTGTAAATCATCAGGTAAGACAGAAATTCTGGCAAGTGACAAATTTGGCAGAAATATATGATTAGCAAGCCACACAAGAACTCAGAAAAGACAAAAATTATATATGTTTTTGCAAAAATACATATGTATACACTCATACCTGTGTGTGTGTGTGTGTGTGTGTGTGTACATACAAATGTTGAAAGACACAAAATAAAAATCAATAAAGAGATAAAAACAAAAGAATTAAGCAAATTGGTGGAGAGGTGGACATGAGCAGGATGTAGAGAAAGATAAAGGGAGACAAATTGGATACAATGGATATGAAGAATTAGCTTGTAGCCTAAAAGAAAAAATATTTAAAAAAATAGAAAACACCTCCCCCCCTAAAGGCTTGGATGCATGTAGTAATTATTGAAAATGTCTATAATTGCTTGCATGTCATGCACACAAAAGTAGAGGCAGTCGTTCAAGTGTACGCACATACATGTGCATTCATCTCATTCTCTTTGCTCGACACATGGAAACTGGCCGACCAACCTACCGTCTCCCTATTCTACTCAGTAAGCATCTAAACCAGACATAATTATCTATTAAAACAAAAAAGAAAAAAAGAAGAGGATGCAGGAAAACCGCCCTCTCCAATGTCAAAAGATTGGTTTTGCATAAAGGTGTTAAAACTAAAAAAGTATCCTGCAATAATTTTCTCTACGAAACCTGAAAAATCCATCACTGAACTTTGAAAGACATAAGCTTAGTGACAATTCTGTGGGCAATGTAGCTTTCCCCACTGGACTTGATAAGTGCCAACAATTGCATTTGCTTTTTTATTTTATTTTTGATTCATTTATTTTGTGTGTGTGGGTGGGCGTGTGTTTTGAATACTAGTGATTAGTTTTCCTAGAAAGGAAAGCATAAGCGCCTACATTGTCACCCAAAAGTACCACAAAAAAAGTGATTCAAAATAGTGGTACCAAAACTAACTTTCAGAAGTAAAACCAATTGATGTTTTAGTTGATTTTCCATAATGAAAACCTCCTTTTTATATATATATATATATATATATATATATATATATATATATATATATATATATAATTTTGTATTTGGGCATCAAACCCTCTTTTATACAAGTTTCATTGAAGATGACTAACAAAGCATTACAGTTAAGCAATTTATTAAATTTTTCTTGCATTTTTACAAGTATTTTCTTTTTTGAACATAAAATGTGTAAAAAAAATGTGAAAATGATTTGCACATCCAAGCACTTTCGACTAATCAGCAATTATCAAGGATGCTTTTTTTGTTTAAATGAATATGTAGATCTTTCTTTATATATATTTGTGTGTGTGTGTGTGTGTGTGTGTGTGTGTGTGTGTGTATCTATATATAGGGACATGGATTTTTTTAAATTTCTGAACATGGTTAACAAGTTGAGGTCATGTTCTTAGATGATATTTTAACTTGGCTTCTTTTTTACTGCCATGTTTTTAACATGTATATCTATTAATATATACTTAATAGCTCTGTTATGTTACATTGAGCACTATTTTATTAACACCAACACTCAATGCATAATATCTTTTATATATATATATATATATATATCATAACATGAAGAAGAGATGTATAAAATTAACTGAACTCCACCATTATTTTAACCAAATTCACTCAGTACAAGCCTCAAGAGCTATTCAAGATAGAGAGCTACTAAATGAGGTTTGTGATGTCAATGTAAGGAAAGTTAGAACTGAAAATTATGAATATAAGGAGATGGCCCTTGATATGAAAAGGTTAGGGTTGTAGTGTTAAGGGAAGCATCCACATCAGAGTCTGTTTTACAAAGTAGCAGTTCTTAGGCAAAAGTTATCTGAGTGGAACTTCCTTCTTACAAATGGAATATGGAGGAAATGTGGGTGAGTTGACTCCATGAACAGAGCATTGTAAGTTATAGATATAAAGGTCTGAATTGGTGGAACTAGAAAGTTTAGCTCGTTCAAACAGTTGCTTGTGACTATGCATCTGTCAGGGAAAGAAGTTGCACAGAGGAAAAGATTGTAAATGATTTTGAATTCCATCAAAGTTGGGAGAGTGGGGATTGAGCCACTCCTGCTGCAGATATGGTGGCAATAATCTGTTTTTGGTTAAATCTGCCTCTTGTCAAGATAAAGTATAGCAGAAGGAGTCAGATACTTCCTAGAGTGATAGAATGAACTGGCCATTATTCAAGCATCTTTAACAGGTAATTGTATGTGCAAGTTCCACTTGAGGTCTGGAGTAAACTTGAGTCCCAATAGATTTTCAAAGTATGAAGCCTCTATTCCTCCTAAGTTGCTAACTTTTCAATCAACCCTTATCAAAAAAGATAATTGATAACTTGAAAATTCTTCTCCTTTTATGTGCCACGGCCTTTCAGGGCATGGGCGGTCATGACTCGCCACAATTTCCTATCCTCTGTAGTTCTTAGCAATCTTTATTTTTTGTACTAATCCTCACACTCCCTGTTCTGTCATCCATTAACACAAGCTTATAAGGTAGGTTTCTCTCTGACCCTCTTGCCTTTGATATTAAAACTTTAAGACAAAATTACCAATAAAGCAAGGTAAAAGGTTTAAAAGTTGACTTTATCTGTAATCTTGCTAAAACAAAAACACAAGGGACAGATACCATCTGTTGCTTCCTCTCTTTTTTTTCAAGATGACAGATAATGTCTACTTTTAAACTGTTGTACTTTGTTTTTATTGGTGATTCTGTTTTGTGAGTTAGTATTTTTAACTTATTGATGATCCTCTTTGATAAGGGTTATTTGAAAAGCTGTCCGCTTAAGAACAATTACAAAACCTTTTTGTTTTTGACAGTTAATTACAAAATGTCTCTTCTTCTTCATACTATATTTAAGTTTCAGAGGCACATTGGAATAACTAAAGATGACTTTCAAAAGCTAAACAAATTATTAAAAAATAGGAAAATTTAATTTGAAACAAAGAAAAGAGTACTGAACTGTCATGCAATACCAGTCTTCCTTTCTGGCAGTGAATGCTGAACAATATTCTCAGAGATGAAGAAGAAACTTGAAGCAACAGAAAAAGAAAATAAAGAGTAGATGAAAGCACCTAAGAATTCAAACTACAAAAGATGAAAGTGTAATTCCCAAAAGTTGCATGTCTTATTTGTTGTAAAGTTCATGATATGTTAAAGTCCAATCTCCAATAGTTCAAACTAATTATAATCCAATCAAAACCTGGTTTAATGATATCTATATTAAGAAATAGGAAAATTATGTTAGTGTAATGGCATTGACAAATATGATTTTACCTATTTGCATATGTTGGTTATAGAAGAAATAAAATATAGAGTAAAGAGTCAGAAATTGACTACTGATCACGTGTCACAGAACAGTACTGATAGGATGGTTAAGTCACTTGGATGAACCAGAATTTTTTGAGACTTGGACCTGGTGTTTTACAGCCCAGGCTAGGGCTGAAAAACTGAAAGACAGTAAGGCAAGAGAGGAGAAAATTAAATAACCAACCTCTTCCTAGCTTCAGCAGGTTGTAAAGCTATAATGAAAATTTCTGTTATGGCATATCCCAAACACTTGGAGAATTTGATTTTTGTTAAAATTTCAGAAATGGTAAAAAGAAATTCACAACCTAAAAAGAAAATTGTCATGGCAGAAAGAACCAAATTTCTGTCCATTAAACAGAAACAAGATAAATCAATTATGCAATATTCTCACGGACGAAGAGAAACTAGCAGATTCTGTGAATTTGAGAAACTGGGGACTCAAGATTTAACTATAAAGGACAAATTGATTCAATTACAGTTGATTGAAGGTATGGCTGATATATCTCATAAATATAAGATATTAGAACAATTACAATCGAATAATTTGTATCTAATTACATGTGTGAAAGTTATACAACAGATACAAAGAAAAGGGCATTGAACTGTTATGTGATATTGGTCCTCCTATATGACAGTGAATGCTGAATAATCTCTTCACAGGTTTGGTTTGGTTTGTTTTACAGCATATCAACCTCTATGGGTTATTTAATGTCGACAAGATTTTTATTACTGATAATTTTTTTTTTCTTCAAAAACTCATTATTAATAACTTTTTACAAAAATGTATTGCTGATATTAAAACCTATTTTTACACTTTCATAGTGTTTTGACTCCAGCTTGACGGCCAACTATTTGTTCATAGCTGGGACCCTAACAGGTGCTACCACATCGGATCAGGGTTGACCTGGGAACACCGGCAATTAAGAGGTGGTTCCACACTCCTCAAAAGCCTTGCTATTGGATGTAGTTTATCGTCTTACCCAGGATGCATATGTAGTTTATCATCTTAACAAAGTATGGCTCCTCACAGGTGAAGAAGAGAGGATTGAAGCAACAGAAACATGGTTCTACAGAAGGATGCTGTGAATACCATGGACTGAACATGTAAGCAACAACAAAGTATTCCAGAAAATGGAAGCAAAAAGGACACTTATCATTATCAGAAAGAGATAGTTGAAATTCCTAGGTCATATAATGAGGAAAGAGGGCTTGGAAAATTTGGCACTCACAGGATATATTGAAGTGAGAGAGGAAAATAGTTCATATCCTACCTAACGAGCTCTAGTAAATGATGGTTTAACTGGGTTTAGGAGAGATAGCAAAAAGACAAGATTTACTAAGTTACAAGGGACAGGAAACTGTGGAAAGCCATGATTGCCAAGATTCCGAAAAGACACATTATATAGTAAAAAAATATATTGATATTTACATATAAGCAATCACAGTTTATATCAAAAGTCAGTAGATGTCCAAATTTCCCTGGTATCTTTGAAAGTGGTTGTTTCTATACAGGACTACTGGAATTGATTGATAGATCAGTTTACAGTAACAAAAGTGTATATGTGTAGAACAATATATGTGTATATGCTTATCAGGAAATGTGTGTGCAACTGTGTGTCTGAAAATGTATAAAGATGTCTGTATGCATATCATGATATTCACAAGTGTGTGTATATGTATAAGAGTGTGTGCTTGTATGTGTATGCACCTAATGGTAATAGTAATATTAATCATTTCCTTATAAGGAAATATTTGGCAAACTACCTTTGGTTGAAATTTATAAAATCTTAAAAAATTAGACTACTCAAGTACAATAAATGTTATTGCCCTTTTTAGTATTAATCTGAGATTCCTTCCAAATCTTTTGCTTTTGTTAGTATGGAATTGGAGATACTGAAATTAAACAGGCACAACAATTTAGATATCTGGGAAGTGTATTAATTGAGGATGGTAAGTGAGACATGGAAATCTCAAGGCACCTTGGGATAGTGAAAGATGCCTTCCAAAAGTTTAGCAAAGTATTAAGAAACAGAAAAATATCATGAGAAACAAAGAAAAGAGTACTGAACTCTTTGGAGTGTTGTCTTCATCTTTATTGTCATATTCATGACATTTAGGCTGTTGTATTCTCCAGCCTTCTTCAGGTGATTAGGATTTTGAACTGAACTCTTTATTTCATCAACAGGGGTAGCTTGTTCTAGTTCCACATGCCATGTCTCTTTCAGATTTCTCAGTTATCTTTCTTTAACTCAACTCTCAAAGTTTTTGTTCACCACTGCAGTAGCCAGGTATTGAACTCACAACTCTCTGTGTCAAGTCAGTGGGTCCAAACAATGCTTTTATCCACTGAGTCATGTGTCCTTGAATATAAAATGGCTGAAACATCATGAATATGACAATAAAGATGAGGACAACAGTTTGAATAATGTAAATATTAATACCTCATTTCAGAAATATAGACAGATGCTGTTATTCAAATCTAAGTTTTTTATTAATTTTTAAACTTTTTAAGTGGGGAAGTTTTTTCAGAGGCATTTTCACAACAAATCTTAGAGGATAATAATTATTTATCTTAAATGAAGAACAAACAGATATACACATTAATTAATTTATTTAAATTTGAAAATATTATGAATGGTATTCCAAAATGTACTTTATCAAACTGTGATAGAATGATGAGGGAGGTGAAGTCTGGAGATGAAGATTTGAACTGAGTTTGTTACATTCATTTATGTGCAAGTACCTTTGGGAAAGAAATGAATCCATCTCTTCTCCATCTATCCATGGGTTGAATATCAGGACAGACTGGGTCCTATAGTAGCCATTTTTGGCAAAAAATCTACTGCAGAAAGAAATGGCAACCTACTGTGGAAAATCTTCTGCCTACTCAGTCATGAATTGGAAGAGAGATCATTCAAGTGTGTATCATGTATTACACTTAACTTACTGACTGAAATAAAAATAAGTTACAGCCAAATTTTTAAAACATCAGAGATCAACTTGACACTGTATTTAGAACAGGACTTCATTTTTAAATTGATAAAAATCAAGATGTTTTTATTCTGACAAATCATGTGGCTTGAAAACAGTCTAATGAATGCTTATCTACAAAAATTATTTCCTTCCTAATTTTTATAATTTTTTGTGAGCAGACCAGTCAATATAAGCAGGGCCAAAAATTCAGTTTAAATATAGAATTTTATTAATATATTGGAAATATTATCATTATACATCTTGTTGAAAATAACAATGAAATAATAAAAAAAATTTCTGTAGTGTTGGTTCCCGAAGTTAAATTTAAATTTTCTTTTTTGTAAATAGTTTTCCATTTTTTTCCATTGCTTTAAATTCTTTGCTTCATTCCACTTTTTTTCTTTAATGCAGTTCAGTTCAAAACAAAACTTGGAAAAGGTTCCATTTAACTGGAGAGGCAAAGTCATTCATCAAGCTGAACTGTAATCACTAACAACTGACACAAAACTCCTCCAAGAGGTAATCAACAACGACAATTCTTTCTGAGCAGCAACTAAAATGGTTCTCAATCACTTGTCCATTCTGACAACTTGACAATTCTGATTTCAGAAGAGTTAGAAGGATGGAAAAACTTCCCAAAAAGAAATCCCTATAGTAGGAATAAAAAAAAAATATTGTGTCTCATTTAAAAACCTAATCTGTAACTGATTGAACCTTACTTTATATTAAGATGTGAATTCTTTCTTTATGAAAAAAGTAAAGGAATTGTGATGGTCATTCTTTTCTACTTTTTTTTTTCTTGTCTATCATTAATTATAGATTGTATTGTAAATGTCTCTTTAGTCACGGTATTTTAAAGGCCGTATTTCAGTCAAACAAGAACAAATTTAGAATTCATCAAAGTGAAGTGAACAATGTTATTCCACTTTATCTTGCTTTGCAAAAGTTTAAAGTAAAAAAATAAGCCAATTTCAGAAAGTTCATTCAAATGAAGTAAAAGTTTTTGGAAAACAGTCTTGAAAATATTTATATTTTGTCAGCAAAAGAATCAGGAGAAAACAAGTCACCTTTGACTTAGTATAAGTGTCCTAAATTCCAAATTATTTATAACAGAATCTCATTGGTAAAATAAAGTTTGTTCTTACATCTTTCAATGGTGACTATATTTTTTAACAAGATTGTATGACATGTCAGTTATTCTATAAAGTGATGACCAAAGATTTGACAGATTCATGCGTACTTTATATTATAGTGAATTCTTTCCTTATAAAAAAGTAAATTGTTCCTTCTTTTTCATTTCCCTTCTGCATGTTTATCATTAATTATGGGTTGTCATTGATTGATTGGCTGATTTGCTTATCAAGTTTTTGTGAGTTGTTTAAAGCCGAAACAGTTAAGAATATTTCTTCTCTATTTTGCTATGGAATATTACATTAACAAATTTTGCAATATAACAATGATTTTTTTCACACACAAATCCTGCTATTTAATCCATAGCTGGGGGAAGAAGAGATAAACTCATACCTTTCCCATGAGTATTTGTATGTAAGTGAATGTATTGAATTCAACTAGATTTCAAACTCAGGTCTCCAATTTCTCATTCTAAGCTACTATAAATTAAACCACCCACACATCTGCAATTATAGACTGTATTGTAAGTCTGAATATTTTAAAGACTGCATTTCATTGAGATGAGAACAAATCTGGAATTTGTCTATATTTTTTAATCTGTTTTTCTCTGTTTAAGATTTTCCAAGAAAAATATTTTTTCATAATTTTTCTCTCCCGATTCTATCTGACATATCTATAAGTCTACCATTCATCCTTGCTTTTAATATTTCTGCCACATGTGGTTCAGTGCTCCTGTTATATATTTAGAGATTCTTGATAAAGTCCAAAGAAGAATTTACAATGTCATTGGTACTGACCTGTCATCTTCGCTTCAGACCCTTGCCTATCACCATAATGTAACTTCCCTGTACCTTTTCTATAAATAATTTCATGGTAATTGTTCTGATGAGCTTTCCTCTATAGTAAATATGAATTTAAGTGCAGTACTAGATTGGCAACAAGGTTTCATCAATTTACAGTTGAGATGGCTAAATATAAGTGTAAGTTCTATTCTAACAGTTTCTTCTCTCACACTTCTTCCTTGTGGAACTCCTGGCTTCAGTCTTTCCAGTCAAGTTTCATTTTATTTACTGTCTTCTTGATTGCTCTTCTTTTATCATTTTCGCCCTTTAATAGCGTTTTTCTTTTTCTTATTCTTTCACACTCTGTTATCTAATGTGTCTTAGTGGCTATACTGACTTCCTTGGAGGTGAAGTAATTAATATATATATATGTGCATAGATAATAATTTTGGGGGGATAAATTCTTTATCTTTCCCTCCACTCAAAGGCATAAATCTAGGTAAGGTGTACATCCAATAATGGATATTCACAGGCTGAGAAGAAGAAGAATCCAGAAAGCTATTATAAAAAAATGGGTTCCCCATGAAAATGCAACATACTATTATCTATATATATATATATAGAGTTGTAGCCTCTGTCTGTCTGTTTGTTTATCAAAGTCCTCCTAGGGATATTGGAGATAGACCTCCATAACCATATATATTCTGAAACTACATTACCTGTGGTACGTGGATAAGTATATTTCATTTTGATCAAATGGGGTGCCCGGGAGCCACAACACTCTCCCCACTGAATTTTTTTTTCCTTTTATTTAAATTAAATTTGAATTTGAACAAGGGAATGACTCCTATCCAAAATATAGAAGGAGAAAGCCAGAAGATGGAAGTTACATTGGCGAGATCAAAATGAGACAATATGGACATCATATTGAGCAAGAAATCATCAATCAATGGGTAGTTTATTGTGACAATTCAACTGCCATATCAATGTTGAAATCTGCTCATTAATTTATTCAATCAAGTATTGCATCAAATACATATTAAAAGGGTCATCTCTTTTTGCATAAACACCCCACTGAATATTTTTTGCCCTTTGATTTAAATTAAATTTAAATTTGGACAAGGGAATGACTTCTATCCAAAATATAGAAGGAGAAAGTCAGAAGATGGAGGTCACATCAGCAAGGTCATTGAGTAATATTGAAATGCATCATTTTTCTCCTCAAATTATAACAATGATTTAAAATCAATCATTTTCTTACAAAAATAATGTGTGACACACCACAAGGCATGGCTAATTTAGCTAGTATATACTATAATACTATACTGATATCTAAATTCTCTAGAGTTATAATTAGAAGGAACATTGCTTACACTGATAGAATATGATATCTTTTTTCTTGCAAGCATGAATTTCATTTCAAAGGATAACTGGGAGAAGTTGAAAAAACTTTTTTACCATTTGAAATATTCTGATTGGTGATGTTTCATAACATTCTCTCTTTATGCTGACTGCAGTTGGCTTTTAAAAGTCAAATGATTGAGTCATAAATCCTTCTTCTTTTTCTATGTGAAGTATCCCTTTAAGACATAGGCAATCATTGTTCTTCACAATTTTCTATGCTGTCCTTTGCAGCTCTTAGTAAAGTTTCTCTTTTTGCTATTTCTCCTAATTCCTGTTCAGCCAAACATTTACACAAGCACATTAGGTAGGTTATGCACTGCTTTCCACTGTTATTTCTTGTTTTCAGTAATGTCCTGTGAGTGTCAAATTTTCTAAACCCTGTTCCCTCATTACACGCCCTAGAATTTTCAAATCTCTTTTTGGTTCTAAGAGTTCTTTTTGGTTCCATTTTCTCTAAAACTTCATTGTTGCTCACATGTTGAATCCATTGTATTCTCAGCATCCTTCTTAACCACATTTCTGTTGCCTCTTCTTCATCTGTGATAAGATTTTTCAGTATTCACTGCCATACAGGAGGACCAATATCACATAACAGTTCAGTATTCTTTTCTTTGTTTTGGGTCATTATTATTCTCTCGTATTTGGATAATCACACATTCTGAATGATTCTTATTCCCGCATTTGAAATGTTATGCAGAAAAGGTTTGGCTCAAGGTACTGGGAACTTGGGAAAGTCACCCAGGGTCCCATCAAGGCTAAGGTTGCCATCATTAAAATATGTCATGTATTTGGGATCATACAAAACTAACTTTTATAAAAACATCCGTGACTCAAGACAGATTAAATTCTTTGGCTATTTTGTCAATAGAAAATGTTCACATAAAGAAGATAGGTGTAGAAAGTGCCATGAAAAGATTTGCAGATCTAAAGGTTAGAAAAAATATTTCAAGTAGGATAATGTATGTCTTCTTTAGTTTGTATTAAGTCGTATATTGTAATAAACTAATTATTCTACATTTTCAGTCTTTCTTCTCGTGAAAATAAGAAAAATTATACTTGCAAGGGCATCAGAGTTCAGCTTGTCCAGGGTGCCAGCATAATTACTGGAGGAATTTACTCAAAATAAATGATGGCACACCAAAGATTACGGATTGTATATCTGCTTAAATTCAAACCTGTGAAACCTGACTTTTTTTAATCTCATGAAATAAATGATTAGGTTAATATATATTTTATAAAAAAAGTACAATGCCATACAAAATTAGACAAGTATTATATAAAACATACAAGTACCATCAGTGTAGAATGTAGCATTTGCAGCATCTGTTTTGGTCATAGAATTTGTTTCCCTTTTAAACAACATTCCAAAACTGGGTAGAGCATCTAGAAAATATAAAGGAAGATTACAATTACAGTCATTCATTTTGTTTGGTTGCAGACAAAAAAAAAAGAACAAGAAATGGGATAATTTTAAAAGTTAACTTTTCTTGAATCACATCAAAATGTATTTTATGGAATGGGAGGGAAAATAGCACAACTCATTTGGCATGATATTTCATTATTCTAATTCATCAAAATACTGTCCCACAAATATTGGATCAGTTCACTTCTCCTACCCATTTAAGTGCCTGCCAATGTTTACCATAAAATAAACTAGCAGAAATATTTTCAAGTTTCTTAATGTGATAAACTGTAATATTAGCCACTGTGTACACTCACTATATCAGACATAAAGTCAAAATATGTCATAAATGAAGATCACTTGCTGCAATTATAATTGATTACACCTTGACAACACCACAGTGATTCGTATCAACAATGCTAAGAATCCCAGTGACATGAAGATGAGAGACCTGAGTACTGAGGTGGGTGTAAAATCAAAAAGAATTTTTATTCTCCTAGACAGATACCTTATCAAAGGCTTGGCTAGCAACACACTTGGACATCAACCCAGATATTTCTATATACCCTCATACAATAGATACATACATAATACCTAGTTACTCTTGTTTTCCGTGCACACATATCTGCTAGGGTGGTTAGCCAATCCCTACTGTAGACGCCTGCTCAGGCTCTTTTGTATTTGTTAAAAACCCACAGAACCCAACTGTGGTTGATATTGCAGCTATGCTGAGCAGACCTTAGTTACAGTCTCTGAGATAGAGAACGTAATCTGGCAGTTTGAACAATGCCAGTAAACTCAAACACTCAATCACAATGACTTTTTACTAGCACAACTATGGACAGCTTCTGAAACGTTTGGTCAACTCAATTTCACATATAAGGCTTGAGTCAACCTGTTGTTTGATTTTTAGGTACTTTGCAAAGATTCCACACACTGGAATCACCTCCTCAGTCACCTTCCAGACAAATCGACTATGAAGAGATTTGAATCTGCGTCTCATAGTTGGTTGTTTTTTGTTTTTTTTTAATTTTTGTTTAGTGGCATATCAACACCTGTATGGGTTATTTAATGCAGAAATCTAAATGTGAAAATTCAAACTTCATAATTAATTCACATAAAATTAATGACATTTCATGATTAAATAATAATTACTATTTGTAATAGTAATATTTAATATATAATTTGCTACATTTTTTTTTTTACCAAATAATCTTAGAAAATCAAACCAGGAGTAAGAGCTTGTTTCCCCTTACAAGAAATGAGATTAATCATTGTAAAGAGTTTTTTTTTAATTTTATGACAATGTAAACCATGACTTCAATTTTACTATAAAATGTATTAATCACCATTTTGCTATAAAAATGTATTGTTCATCATTTTATTATGAAATGTATTGTAAGAGTGAACCCAAAATGCAAATTACAGGTTTGCAATACCAAAACCAAACAGGTACAGAAATTTAAATATCTGGGAAATGTTCTAACAGAGGACGGAAAGTGTGACTCTGTGATCCAAAGGCATATTTGATGGCCAAAGCTAAGCAGTATATTAAGAGATAGAAAAATTTTCTTGGGAACAAAGAAAAGAGTACTGAACTGTTATGTGATACCTGTATGGCAGCGAATGCTGGGCAATTGCTTCAAAGATGAGTAAGAGACTTGGAGCAACAGAAATGTGGTTCTACAGAAGATGCCGAGAATCCCATGGATTGAGCATGTGAGCAACAGTGAGATTTTGGAGAGAATGGAAACAAAAAGGAAACACACATACTTAACATCAGGAAGAGGCAGTTGAAATTTCTGGGGCATGTAATGAGGAAGGAGGACTTGGAAAATTTGATACCCACAGCACAGAGGGAAAGAGGGACAGAGGGAAGCAGCATGTAACATACTTGATGGACTTGAGCAAATGGATGGCAGAACAAGGTATTGGAGAAATAACAAAAAGATAAAACGTATTCAGAGTTACAATAGACAGGAATATGTGGAGGGCCATGATCATCTATATCCTGAAGGGATATGGCACATTAAAGAAGAATTCTACGAAAAAATATGGAACAGTTTGCACATTTATGTCATCCTTGCACAGGGGCTATGCTAATCTCTGTATCATTCCAATTTTAGTATATAGTACATAGTAAGTGCAGTATTTTAGTATTTTAGTACATAGTAAGTGCAGATCTCATAGTTAGAAAGCAAATGTTCAAACCACTTGGTTATGCACTTATACAGACATGCATACATACTACAATGCACTCAGTAAATTTTATGAGGTCATTGTTGGGGCGCACCCACGTTCATAACCACAATAGACTGATCCTATTATTATAAATAGAACAGTAGTTCTAGAGACTGTGAGTAGTGTAGCAGTGTAGTGCAGTGCAGAGTGAGACTTCTGTAGTGATCAGTTACACTTCCATTTCTCGACCGGAAGATACCGTTGTACTTTATTACTATTACTTATTGTTACTACTAACCTACGTTCGTTCTACTACTAATCTCTCTGATGTAAATACTTCTCTGAATATACCAGTATTTTTCCCTACAACTGTGTTTGTTCGTTATTACCATATACTCACGTGGAAACACTCAACATCTCAACAGTCATCTATGCCCTACTTAGGAATTTATTTTTTTTACAATTTTTTAATTTGTGATGTAAAAACAACAAAGATCAAAATTAGTATGACCTGTGAGTTTTTAATCATGTTGAAGATACGAATTGGTTTCAGTTCAAAAATAAAGGTTTGGATTTCTAATATAATGTCTTTTAAGTTCTTTTTGCTTAAAAGTATTTTTTATTTATGAACACAAAACAGAAAACAACAAATATGAAAAGAAAGAAATGGCAAAAGAATAGAAAAGAAGGAAAAAAGAAAGCAATAAAGAAAGAGAAAATGAAAAACAAATATATCCTAAATGTAATGAGAAAAGACAATGAAAGAAATTCAAAGAAAAGTACAAAGAAAAAAAACAAAAGTAAGAAAAGAAAGAAAGTAAAAAGAAAGAAAAGGAAAAATTCAAAAGAAAAGTAAAAAGAAAGAAAAAAAGAAATTAAAAGAAAAGTAAAAAGAAAGAAAAGAAAGAAATTCAAAAGAAATGTAAAAAGAAAGAAAAGAAGAAATTCAAAAGAAAAGTAAAAAGAAAGAAAAGGAAGAAATTCAAAAGAAAATAAAAAGAAAGAAAAGGAAGAAATTCAAAAGAAAATAAAAAGAAAGAAAAGAAAGAAATTCAAAAGAAAATAAAAAGAAAGAAAAGAAAGAAATTCAAAAGAAAATAAAAAGAAAGAAAAGAAGAAATTCAAAAGAAAAGTAAAAAGAAAGAAAAGGAAGAAATTCAAAAGAAAATAAAAAGAAAGAAAAGGAAGAAATTCAAAAGAAAATAAAAAGAAAGAAAAGGAAGAAATTCAAAAGAAAATAAAAAGAAAGAAAAGAAATTAAAAAAAAATGTAAAAAGAAACAAAAGAAAGAAATGTAAAAAGAAAGAATAGAAGAAATTCAAAAGAAAAGTGAAAAGAAGAAATTCAAATGTAATGTAAAAAGAAAGAAAAGCAAGAAATTCAAATGAAATGCAAAAAGAAAGAAATTCAAAAGAAATTTTAAAAAAGGAAAAGGAAGAAATTCAAAAGAAAAGTAAAAAGAAACAACAATGGGAAGAAATTTGAAATAAAATTGCAAAGAAAAAAGAAAAAGCAAGAAATGAAAGAAAGGAATTGAGAAAATGTAAGTAAAAGAAAATGAAAATCATGATAGCCAAAAATAAAAGTATCATAGAAATGAGGGTGACACCAGGCCAAGTCCAGCACTTCATTCCCTTTCCTGTCTCCTTCCTTACAAAATAGGGCCACAGACTTGAGGGTACAGGTCTTGCTAAAGCAGACTTATGGGACAGCTCTTCAAAATTATAACAGGCTTCTGACTGTGTTGTTAAATGACCAATTCCTCTTCTTATGTTTTTGCGAGATGGTGGGGTTGAAGATGTCAGGAGGAATTTTGAAAAATTGGCCACATTGCCAACCAATCAGTTTTCTTTGAAAAAACATTAATCCTAAATAAGAAAATGATTGAAGATTGTGGAACTGCGAAAGGAATAAGAATTACTCACTCATTTTATATTTTTATTTTTTTTTGTATCACATATTCTTTCCCAAGTTTCAATTATTTCTTTCTTTAGCATTAATTTTTCAATTCCCTTTTTTCTTTTTTGACTCAACATTGATTTTCTGTTTTTCATTAAATTTTTTTGTTTCTTCTTTTTAATATTTTACACCTCGCAACTCTCATTTCTTTCAGTTTTTGTATTTTTCATTCGTCCTTTCTCCTTCCTCCATTATTAATTTCTTCATTTATTTCTGTCTTATTTTTCCTTTCTTGCTTCTTTTTAGTATCAACATATTTTCTTTTTTTTATTTTCATTGTCTTTGTCTTGCTTGATTATTTCTTTTTTTCCCTTTCTTTGTTTTTCTTTCTTTCTTTTTTGCTTTACTTTTATTCTTTTTCTTTTCATTCTTTTCCTGTCGTTGTTTCTTTTTTTTACTTTACTTTTTGTTTTTTTCTTTGCCTTTATCTATTTGTTTTACTTTATTTCTTTCTTTGTTTTTCTCGTTTTTCTTTTTGGTTCTTTCTTTTTCTTTGTTTCACTTTTTTTGTTTCTTTTCCTTCATTTATGCTTCTTATTTTATTTTTATCCACTAATTTTTTTCTCATTCATTATGTTTTTCCTCTTTCATTATCATTTTCTTTTCTCAGACATTTCCATTTTATTTCATTCATTTCATTCCAGTTTCTTTCTTGGTGCTTATTTCATCTTTTCTTTTTTTTTTAATTCTTTCATTCACGCATAATGATTCTTTATTCTCCCTCTTTCTTTCCGATTGATTTCTTTCATTCTGTCTTTCAGCTCAACTGTTTACTGTGTATTTTGTTTGAATATTTTCCTCTCCTTCAGCTTTTCTTTTGCTTTTATTTATTCCTTTTCTACTTTTTATCTTTTAACTGTTTTTAATTTCATTCACTTCCCCAGACTCTTTGCCAATTTCATTCTCTCTTAACATCATTTGTCACTTCGGTTTTACATCCCACAGGGTTCTGGAATCTGCATTAACCCCCCACTATCTATGTTCCTTATGGGTCTAGGAACACACGGAGCAGCCGTTTGGATCCTGGCAGGGTGCAATCCAAATTTTAGCTGTAGACCAAACAAATTGTCCAGCCGTTGCCTGATGATGCCTCATGCAGGTGTCAATCAAAACAAAGTGCGTATGGATGGCTTTGAGGTGTCCACTATCATTCTCTCCTTATTACAGTCACCAAGGCATCATTTTCCCCCTTTATCCGACCTTAAACTACAGACGTTCATTCTTTCTCTTTTTGTCATATGCTTCATTCTGTGATTGATTTGTGAGTCCACAAGGAATATTACATTATATATATGTGTGTGTGTGTGTGTGTGTGTGTTTTGTAGAGAGAGGAAAAAAGAAAATAGGGTCATTAGGCATATTCTGCAGATTAAATATTATATATGAAGGATGTAAAAAACAATTACTGTGGAGATTGATGCATTCAGATGGTCAACAATGACAGGCATGCCACTTCTTGCGAACAATATGGTGACTTCTGTTGTCAGGTCCAATGACCATTTTCAGGATTCTTTGTCTGTGCCCAAAGCTAATACCAATTCAAAATACAAAGCTGTAAAATACTTTCCTTATTCTCCATCTATAAATAACCAAGGAATATGTTTTCGTTATTATTATGTACTCAAAGTTGTGTACTGATTACCAGAAGAGAAACTGAATAGCTATCTTCAACGCAGTAGATTGTGTGTGAATCACATGACAGTTTTGTTTTTCTTTGTAAGTTCTAAAAGATGTAGCCTTGTGGCATACTTGGATTTTTACCAAACATTTTATAAGTTTTCAAAGATAAATATATACAGCAATGTACTAGAAATGATAGATGGCATTGTATGAGGCAAGACATTTTCTTTTGCTATGCTACACTATGTTTCTTTGTTTGAGATATATATCTCATATACCCTTATGGTGGGTGTGTCAGAAAGCTTCATCAGTGATATTTATCCATAGTATCATTCGAGCTTTGTGGCTTCCAAAATATCAGACCAAGTGACCCAACTAAGAAAGATCACCTCCTGGTCAGCTTTCCAGCCTTTTTTTTTTTTTGGTAGAATCCACAAAATTTGGTTAGGGATGATTATTTTGGAATTCAGTCAATGTAAAATGGTTTTATTGTTTCTGCAGTCGGCATTTGTCTATTTAATATAGTTGAATTTTTCCTGACAATTTATTCCTACTTGATAGGTAAGTTGATTTATCTTCTATGGATGTTGTCATATTATTTTCCTTAGGTATTTGTTAAATTTTGTATTATTTATAAAAAACAATTATGTAAGTGTAATAATATTAGGGAGTTTTGCAGCAAATATTCGTGTTCATGTGTGAAATTTTTTTAAATTGCTAATGCATAATTGAACCAATGAGATAAATTTAATTAAATGAGTCCGAGTGAATTATGTCTAAATCCTACATCTAAATAATAAGTTATTATTGTAAGAATATGAACGATGGAATTTGAAGTGAATGGGCATCTTTTGCAACACTCCAAGAAAGCGATGTATTTTTAAAGAAAAATAAAGGAAGTAATATTTATTTATTCAATTATTCTTTTTTTATTATATTAATATATTTGTTTATTTTCTATTTATTAAAACAGACATTTTATTTAATTGTAATAGTCTCTATTTATTCTTTAAGTTAAATGGTTATACATAGATTGTTGTTTAAAAAGTATCATTCAATGAGCTTATTTTTACTAAAATTACACAAAAATATCTTGAAATACTAAAATGTAAAATTGCAATTGGTTTCAACCACAAACTCTAGATGACTTCAGAATCTCCTGCAACTCTTCTGGACAGTAAGTGGGTGAATGCTGCCATAATCCTTGCCTTCAGTTCATCTTTGGTGTTACAAGAGTTTTGTTGGTCTCTCATTCAACAGTTCCCCACACATAATCAAGAGGGTTGCAGTCTGGTGAGCTAGGTAGCTAAATCCTTTGCACTACCCTCAGATTGACACCCAAACACTCTGAAACGTTCATATTAGAGCTTCTGGCATCAATGCCAAGCAGTAAAGCATGCTGTTTTCAAATTTCTGGAGGAATGAATTGTGTCATGTGCTCTTCTTCTCACAGATGGTGCCCAACTGACCCTACTATACTGTACAGTTGACAAAATCAAAAACAAACAATGCGCATGCATGAAATTAAAAATACAAAATGGCAACAGTTGACCCATTGCACCCTGTATATAACTGGAAATTATTTTCTGTTGTTATATATATATTTTTTATTATTTATTCATTACTTTCTATTACTTATTATTTAACTATATTTTATTATAATAAGAGCAATTGGTATATTTGACAACAATCTGTTTGTTCCAATGTCCAGTATAAAATAAAAAAATTGGTGTATCAGGGAGAAATAGCACCTCTGACAGAGGAAGAAATCATATTTTTTGGGGAGTGGCTCATACATGCTGGTTCCCACCTAGCATCCAGCTCTCCTTTGTGGCTCGAAATTGCAGTTTGTATACAATAGCAATCACACCCCAGTAAACTGCTTCGACTGGGGGGCAAACCATTTGAGAACAATCGATGAGTCCAAACTCATGATAATTTTGAATCTGTCAGCCCAGTTGCCTGTGAAGAGTGATTCCCAACAGAGTGGTACCTTCTCCCATCTCAAATGAGGAGATAACAGATATTACACTTTGATCCCAGTCAAAATAGATAATATAATATAAAGTGCAACAATAATCTTTATGTTTTCATTTGGCAATTGATTGTTGTTAATCATTAGAGGATTATTATAATTATTGATGTGGATATTGATGGATCTTATAATTCTGTAAATAATAACTCTTAGACTATAAAATGGTGTTAGAAAAATTGCTTTCATTAAAGCAGTTAGATGGATTTATTTCATATACAGCATGTTATATTAGAATTCATAATATTTGTTGGATTTTCAAAATAGGCTGTTAAAAATAACAACATTAATTATGTTCTTTAATACATTCCTTCCTTACTTTTACTCTCAAGCTGTGCTCTAAATGCTAAGAGTGTTATCACACAGGACAAAAAATGCCTATATTTGACTAACTTGGTAATTTAATTATAAAAGCCATCAACAAAACAATCACTTACTTATAAAGATCACCTTTGAATTACATCTGAAGGAATACAGTATCCATTATAATTTTTTTTATTTATACGAGGGTCATTTAATAAATAAGGTGAATTTTTCGGTATAAGGACTTCTAATACAGATAGAAGCTTACTCTTTTTTATTTTTTTTTGTTTTACTTCTTTTTCACATGGATTTAATTTCTTTTGCAGATTAAAAAAAAACTTTGAGAGTTTTGGTGATTAACAAAGATGGCCAACCAAGAAGCATGCTCCAGGATTGAACAGCGGTCAGTTATCAAGTTTTTGGTTGCTGAAAGTTGCAAACCAGTTGAAATTCATAGGAGAATGTCAACTGTGTATGGTGCCACATGTTTCAGCCAAAAAATGTCTACAAGTGGGCTAAATTGTTTAAAGAAGGACAGAGCAGTGTTGAGGATGAAGACAGGCCTGGGAGGCCTACAGAAGTGAGGTCTCCTGAGGTGATCGAATCGATCAATAACCTCATTCAGTCTGACAGAAGGGTGACAGTGGATGACATTGCAAGGACTTTGAAAGACATAAAGAACAAACGCAGGGGTCATCAGTCAGAAGGAGTCATCTTGCATCATGACAATGCAAGGCTTCACACAGCAGCCCAAATGGTGCAGACCATCAACGAGCTGGGCTGGGAACTGCTCTCTCATCCTCCTTACAGCCCAGACCTTGCCCCTTCAGACTTTCACCTGTTTGGTCCCTTGAAAGCATTCACGAGAGGCACAAAGTTTAAAAGTGACGATGAAGTCAAAAGTGTTGTGAGCGACTGGCTGAGACATCAGTCCAAAGATTTTTACACTGAGTGAATACGAAAGCTTGTGAACAGATGGGAAAAGTGTGTGACAGTGCTGGGAGACTACGTTGAAAAAAAAAAGGAAAAAGTAAGCTTCTATCTGTATTAGAAGTCCTTATACCGAAAAATTCACCTTATTTATTGAATGACCCTCGTACAAGCTTTATAGACAAGCACCTCATACTTGAATTGATGAAGAAAGAATAACTGGAAAATTAAATGTATAAAGCAAATCTGTTATTGAAACATTCATCTTTTAAGAGGTGGAAATACCCAAATGCATTCAAAAGTTTAACATTTACAATCCAAGAGTGTATGAATGTGCATGCAATTAAGTTGTACCGTATTTTAATTAACACCTGTCACATTATCAAGTGAAAATCTACAATTTTTAAAAGTTCTTTAACCAGTAATAAAAAGAAGGATAGGTACCTTATAATCTATAATACCAAGGAGGCTAAATTTGGTATCATATAAAATGTTATATTGTTTTTCAATAGTTTTTTTAAATTTTTTTTTTATTTGATAAATTGTACTAACATCATATATTCAGATTTTTCCGAGAATTTGGTCAGGACTTCAGGGATTTAAAAATTGAAATCTCTTAAGTGCTGATTGGGTTAAAGTTTACTAGAGAGCGTTATCACTTTTTTCTTTTTTTCATAAGTCCAAAAATAAACTTTATCTTCACTACTTATAAAGTAATGAGTCAGGCATTTCTTTATGCTTTCCATTCTTTCATTGCAAAAAGGCAAATTTTTAAGGAGAGTCCATTAAAAGAATAACTTTTTACATTCTATTTTATGTGCATATATATATATGTGTGTGTGTGTGTGGAGAGAGAGAGAGAGAGAGAGAAATTATGTCAGATGATTTCACAAAAATTGCTATTAAATGTGCAATGTTTGTAAAAGTTTCAGGATATACTCATTTAATAAATGTTACAGGTGAATTTCAGTTTATAAAATCTGTATTAAAAATAATTGCAATCATTTGAAAGTGTGAGATTTTAATATTCTTCTTGAGCATTTGTCATCTGATGGTAACTAAATATATGTAATAGTTATTAATATATATGCTTTACTTCAGGTACGGCATAAGTGAACACCTGCTTTTTATATGTAAACTTACAATGAAGATACAGAAATTGAAGAAGCCTAATACAACACTCAAATTGCAATGCAACAGGCTCTTCTATGACCCAAAACTGAAAGTGAAATATGTGGACTGATGAATGAACCAGTTATCAGTATGTTCTTTGTTTAAAACAGGCTGCTAAATATTGTGAGTTTGAGAAACTGGAATTGAAAAATCAGCCAATCAAAGTTTGTTTAAAATTTATTTATTTGAAATTGGTAAATGGCCTTCAAAATGAGGAATATCAGCAAATGACTCTAATGCATTAGCAACTGGGAAAGTTGTCACTAGACCAGTGTGTTGTATTTGTTCAGCAACAAGAATTAATTGGTAAATTTAATAGAACAAAAATTACAGATCTTGAAGAGGAAATAGACACATACGTGATAAAGAAAAAAGATAAAATGTGTGCACAACACTAAAAAAAATATTGTTTTTATCATATTCCATATCTAATGAAGGCATATCACCAGACCAATCGTTAATTGACAAAATATTAAAAATTGAAGTACCTAAGAACAAAAAAGAATTAGAATCCTTCTTAGTAAATTTCTATAGATGATACGTAGAGCAATACTCTGAATTGACAGAACCTTTTGCTGGTTTAAGAAAAAAGAATGTCGGATTTATTTGCACGAAAGAACAACAAGTGGTGTTTGAAACTTTAAAAGCTGTTCTGACAAAGAAGTCAGTAGTGAAAATATTTGACCCTAGAAAGGAACGTAACAACTGATGCAAGAGAACACTCAATTTTGGGAATATTAGCTGAGGATGGTCATCCTATTATATATCTTTCGAAAAAATTATTAAAAGGCAAATAGAACTAATCAAATATTGAGAAAGAAGCATTGGCCATAATATAATGACAAACAGAGCTCATCAGTTTCTGAGTGGAAAGAAATTCCTACTAAGGTTCAACCATAGACCGTTATAATTCATATTTAATCCTAGGAAGGAACATCCTAACGTAATGTCTGCTAGAATTCTAAGATGGGCCTTAATGTCAATAGTATTGACTTCGATATTGAGTACAGGAAAGGCAATACCATTCCGCATGCAGACGTTTTGTCAAGATTGATGTTTATGACTTCTGAAAATGAGAAAAAGGGGGAAAAATTCAAAGACACTTTCTTACACTGGGTCAAAACTGATATTTTTCTGATAGACAAATTAGCTGAAGATTCGAAGTGAGATCCCGTATTGAACAGTTCAGGATAAAAACAATAAGTGGAATAATTGCTCACAGGCAGAGAGGTCTTTTAAAGAGGTTAAATATGTTAACTGTAGAAAAGGGTGTAATTGTAATGGAGATGCAGTGGTTCCACCAGCAATGCAAAGGAGCAAAATTATAAAAGTGTACATGACAATGTTCATTACAGAATAACGTCTATGCAAAGGAGATTAAGGCTAGAGTCATGGTGGCCAGGCTATTCTACAGATGTAGAAGAATACATAAAACGGTGTAAAATGTACAATGAAAGAAGAAAATTCAGAAAAACAAAAACACATACATGGCCTAAAGAGTCCCAACTTTGGGACAGAGTACACATGGATCATGTCCATATTAATGGAGTGGGATTATTAGTAATACTGGTAGATTCATATTCAAGCTGCCCAGAAGTAATACAGGTTCCTAACAAAAGAAGTTTGACTGTGAAACAAGCATTAAGAATCATATTTTCAAGAAATGGAATTTTTAAAATGCAAGGATCTAACAATGACCCAGGGGTCTGTGATGCAGAACTATGCCCATGGATGAACAAAATTGGATGTAACCTATATAAACTCCTCACATCATATCATCCACAATCAAACAGATTAGCTGAAAGGATGGTGCAAACTATAAAAAACAGGTTGAAAATATGTATGGAATGGAAAAAAGAGATAGAAACATTTCTTCCTAGACTGTTGCTAAGTTATAGAACAATACCACATGCTGGAAGACCGAAGAGGCCATCTACCCCCATGGGTAGACAAATTAGAGCCCCATTGATCATGTCCTATGCTACCAATGAAAAACTGGTATATAAAGAATAGAGAATCTAACGTACAAGAGGCAAGATTAATAATGCAAAGTGGACAAAACACTATGATAATAGAAAAAAATGGAAATGGGATTTTAGCACAGCAGACCAAGTCAGATTGCAACATGAGAGTGATAAAGTAATGTCCAGTAAGCCTGAAAGTAATTAAGGGGGAAAGTGTTATGCCAAGGTGACATAAACTAGACAGTGAAACAGAGAATAATATAGACCCTGAAGATGAATCAGAACAATCATTGGAGGAACACTCTTATGAAAAAAAAGATCAAGATCTCCAATATTTAGACAATCTCTTAGGGAGAGGGAGGAAGATAGTGAGGAGACAGTGAGTTCCCAGAAGTACCAGCAAAAATAAGGGGATAAAACCACTTTGGTACAGGGAGATGAGGTGACTAATTTACATATGAAATGACAATGACGATAAGTATCTATATCTATTATTCATGAGGCAGTTGAGTGCATACTACTTCCCATGAGTCAGTAACACTAGATAGACACTGTGAAAAGAAGATACAAACAACAAAATGGAAATGTAAACTCAAAGTAGGACACACTAAAAGAAGCTTTAGTGACATGAGTAGATGACATCATCCCAAAGGAAGATAAATAAATAAAAAACAAACAAATGGATAACAGATGAGATTCATGACATGATGAAAAGGAGACAAAAAAAAACAAGACAGGGCAAAGAACAGAACACTACACAAAGAAATAAGCAACAAATGCAGGCAGGCTAAATAGCTCAATGAAAAATGTACACAAATGGAAAGAATGAGTATTCCAGAGAAAACAGATATGCATAGAAAAATAAGAGAACAAACAGGACAAAAGACATGCTCATCAACAGAAATGCATACAATTTATGAACAGAAAAAAATATTAGAGAAAGAAAAAATACTTCAGTGATGGAATGAATATATTAGAGAACTCTTCCATGACAAAAGAGAACAACTGCCAATACACACAAAAATACCGATGGACTGGAAATATTAAAAATCAAAGTGGAAGCTGCACTGGCCAAATTGAACAGAAACAAAGCGGCAGGGCCGGACGGAATTGTAATAGGTTCTGGTAGCCTGAGATGATTTTGGCATAGACAAGATTACAGAAATAATAAATGAAATCTATAACAATGGTGATATATTGGAAGAAATAAGCAGATCTATTTTCATAGCACTGCCGAAGAAACCAGGTGCAAATGAATGTGAACTCTATTGAACAATCAGACTATTTATCCATATAACATAACTCATCATCTGAATTCTGATGAACAGAGTGCACAGTAGAATCAGACAGGAGATAGTTCAAGAACAGTGCAGGTTCGTCAAAGACACCGGAACAAGGAATGCAATATTTATGCTCAGAATATTATCAGAAAGAGTAATACAAATGCAGAAGGACATGTACCTATGATTTATAGATTGCACAAAGGTATTCAATAAAATATGCTGCAACGATCTGTAAGAACTACTCAGCAACCTTGACATATTTGTCAAGGATATTAGAATAACCAAGAACCTATACTTGCAGGAAACTGCTTGAATAGAAAATGAGTTCAGCAGATGTACCAAAATAGAAAGGGGTGTAAGACAAGGATGTGTCTTCTCACCAGACTTGTTCAACTTATACAGTGAGGCAATTGTGAGAGAATTAGATGTCCTCCTAGGATTTGTGGTTGGTTGCCACAATCTTAACATAAGATAAGCAGAGTGTAGATAGCAGACATCAAAAGGAAACTACAAAAGGTAGCAAATGAAAGCAAGAAGAAAAGAATCTACAAGGTAACCAAAAAAGTTCTGTCCATTTTTTGATTAGTCATTGAATAAAGTTGAAATATATATGAAATGCATGTAGCAATTGTTTTCAAATTCAGACAGCCGGAAGTAGGAACATCAGATGTTATAAAAAACATGCGCACCATGCCTGGCCATCAGTTATAAGCTGGACAGCTGTGAGAAGGATGGAAGTGTCTAGAGATCTCGTTTGGGGCTGTTTGCTTTACGACTTCAAAGTGGGCTTATCAGCAGCTGCATCAAGTCGCCGCATATGTCAAGCATTTGGGGATAGTGCTGTGGATGAACGTACTGCAAGGCGTTGGTTTCGAAAATTCAAGTCGGGAAATTTGTCTCTCCATGATGAGCCTCGCAGTGGATGATCACAGGTCTTGAATTATGGAGTCCTGAAGGCAGTCATTGAAGAGGACAATAGTCTAACGTGTGGTGAACTTGCAAGACAGTTCAACGTTTCCGATGAAACAGTTAGACTTCACTTGCACCGCCTAGGTAAGATGTACAAACTGAGCAAGTGGGTTCCACAAACACTGTCGGAAGTCCACAAGGGACAACGAGTGGCAGCCTGCATATCGTTGCTTTCTCGCCACCGTACCGAATCCTTATTCAATTGAGTACTTACCAGTGATGAAAAATGGGTTCTGTACGAAACTCCCAAGCATTCCAGACATTGGTTGTCTCCTCAGGATACTGTCCCTCACACCGCAAGACCGCCTATGCACCCACATAAGATTATGCTTTGTGTCTGGTGGACAGGGCGTCAAGTAGTTCATTATGAACTTCTACCAATGGGCCAAACGGTCACTGGAGACCTATACTCGCAGCAATTGAAACGTGTGCAACAGGCATTGTGCCAGAAGGAGCCAGCACTGGTGAATCGCAAAGGTGTGCTTTTCCTTCATGACAATGCCAGGCCACATGTTGCACAAGTGGTCAGGGATACCATACAGCAACTTTAGTGGGAGACTTTGTGCCATCCACCTTATTCACCTGACCTTGAGCCATTCGATTACCACCTCTTCCACTCCCTGGATAATCATCTTTGTGGGAAATCCTTCACCAATAAAGCAGACTTGCGCAAAGCCTTCACAGACTGTTTGTGTCAAAATCCCCCGAGTTCTACCGCAAGGGCATTGAACAGCTGGAGACATGTTGGCAGAAGGTGCTGGATGCCGATGCCGATTACTTCGAAGACTAAATATAAGTTGCACATACTGTGAAGCATTTTCTTTTTTTCCTTTAAAAATGGACAGAACTTTTTTGGTTAATTGTATATATAAAATTCTGTGACACCCTCTAAAATAGTCATATCTTGACTGATCAAAACCAAATTTTGGGGACAAGAGCAAACAGGTAAGGAGGTACAAAGTACAGTTGATTTTATTACAGTTTTATTGCAAAAAGCATGAAGTAGGTTTTTGTCAAAGGATTTTTCCAAAGAAATCAGCTTATTCAAATTTCATTGATTGGTTTGTGTAAATGAACAAAACAGAGTTTGTAAACCTTGACAAAAAATGTTTGCAATAACTTCAACAATACTAAATACCGTAAGGATTTCAACACGCACCAGTGTGTTGCAAAAAATTCTAGTAAATATAAACTACAAAAAGACAGAATGCACTGTTATCAGCAAAAGGATGCACACAATATGCAAATTACCAATAAGGAATACTAAAATCAAACAAGTACAAACATTTAAATATCTGGGAAGTGTTCTAACAGAGGACGGAAAGTGCAATACTGAGATTCAAAGATGCATTCAAAAAGCTAAGCATAGTATTAAAAAATAGAAAAACTTTGTTGGAAACAAGGAAAGAGTACTGAACTCTGTTATGTGATATCTGTACTCCTATATGGTAGTGAATGCTGGACAATCTCCTCAAAGATGAAGAAGAGACCTGAGGCAATAAAAATATGATTCTGCAGGAAGATGCTGAGAATATCATAGACAGAACACATGACCAATGACAAAGTTTTAGAGAAAATAGAAGCAGAATGGAAACTTATACTTAACATCAGGAAAATTGAAATTTCTGGGGCACATAATAAGGAAGGAGGGCTTGGAAAATCTGATACTTACCGTACAGACTGAGGGAAAGAGGAAAATAGCATATAACATACTTGATGGGTTTGAGTAAATGGATGGTGGAACAGAGATTGGGTGAAATAGTAAAAAGACAAAATTTATTAAGTGCTTTAAAAACAGGAAGATGTGGAGGGCCATGATGCCTACGTCATGAATGGACACGGCAGATACAGAAGAATACTTAACATCAGGAAGCAAAAAAGTTGTCAAAGACATCAAATTAATTAATTGGATGGCAACCTCTCCAGATATCGATTCAATCATGAACTTGTATCTCATTGTTAAAAGAGATGTATATTATTTTTACAATAATGTTCACCCCCTATAAAAGGACAAAGAGCTATTTGCTGTAGAAGGCAACAGAAAAGAGATAAGAAGTAGAGTTTATTGGAATATGTGAGGAGATAACGTTTGACTCTAAACTTGCTAGTTTGTTAATGATACTAAGGAGGTGGATAGGCCAATACTAAGATGAGAATGAGTGCTCACAACATTCTTGAAAACAGGACAAATGACAAAAACAACAACTTACAAACCTTAAGGATTTGTAGAGGATCTGCAAAGAGGAATGGGCCAAAATCCCCCCCCCTGGTATCTGTAAAAACTTGGTAACCAACTATAGGAAATGTTGGCAAGCACAGCAGCCAACAAGCGTTTCTTCATCAAATACTGAGTTATGTTTTGCTATAAAAAAGAAATAAGTGTTCAAAAATTAATGTAATCTGATTTTCTAGAATATATTTTATATTCTATCTCTCATTTTCAAGACAGATCTACCCTGAAATTTATATACCATTCCTATTTTGTAAGGTGGTAAACTCAGAAAATCAGCAGGGAATGAAATACTTATTTTTCCCACTGTAAACTTGACACCTTCCACAGACTTGAAAAGTAGTTCTCCTTCAAGCAGAGGTGAAATAGTTTTGTTAAGAGCGGGGGTAACTCAGGGTTAATAAAAACAATATTCAAGTAAAGAAGATTTCTGGGAAGCAATAAAAGCTGCTGTAAGTTATGTTAAATTTAAAAAGATAGAAAAGTTAACAGAATCAATGAATGAAATGTCAAGAAGCCATTATTAACATGCAAATTAATAATTTATTCAGATATATGGGATTTGACATTAGTTAAATATGCTATTGTTTTTATAAGGATTGACATTATAAGCTGAACCCCCGAACTACTGCCAGTCACAATGAATAGATGTCCCCTAGAGAAGGCACTGTGCATTAAGAGGATACTGGGCCTCAAACTCACACCAGATCTCAAGTGGAATTGCTATATACAATCCATCACTAAAGAATCAGGTAAAATGATCAAGTGTACTGCTCCAATAAGTAGCTGACTCCTCATGCTTTAAAAGCTAGATCAGGTTGGGAATGAAATACTGTTGCCATATTTGGGCAGGAGCTGACCAGACCCCACTTTCCAGTCTTGGTAGCATTCAAAAGCATCTCTGTCCTTGTTGAAGAAGAATTACTTTCCACACTTCAACCTCTCTCACAGGTCGGGTGTGGCAAGTCTCTCACTGCTCTATTACTCCTACCCTGGGAAGTGATTGGACAAACTACATCTCCTGATTCCTCCAGGTCTGAAACTTCATGGCTAGGAAATGCCATGCCATTTACATAGTAGCAAGCCACTGTCTGTATTCCATTGGCGAAATGTAAGTTCTGCTCAAACAGCTTCTCCCCATGAACCACTGCCCTATGGAACAAATTCCCAAGAGGATGTTTCCCTGATCACTACAATCTAAACATGTTCAAGTCTAGAGTCAACCCCTCCTATCCATATAAACTATGCCTTAATGTAACCGTCTACCTCAAGTGGGTCTGGACCATGTACAGAATGAATATTACTGTAAAAAAAAACCTCACATTGTATATTGCTCATATATCCTGAAAATTTTACCAACATCAGTTGGTTAATACAAATTTTATTGTGAAAATATTGACTTGCATGATAAAATCTGATATACTGAAGACAGATTTAGATAGATATTTGACAGTGTGAGTTATGTTAATTCACATTTTTCTTTTCTTCAAATTGAATTGTTTAAGCAGTGACTTCATGTTAGTAAAATAAATTATTCAGTCATTTATCATTCTGAATATATTATTGGAATCTTTTTAAAAAGAATTACTATTATCATAATATTCAATAACTTGAGGTTGACTCATGGGATTTAAAAATCAATATTTCCTGGACTTGAACAAGTGGCAAGGTTGGTATTCAGCTTTTTTTCATTTTAGCACTTGGGATGAATAGAACTTAAAATCACTCACCCGACCATAAAACATGAGTACCCAATAAGAATAACGTTTATAATAATAAGAAATACAGTCGGATAAAAAATACTTTAAAAAAATTACTGCTGCATTTCAGGTATGAATCTGAAGCATGCAGTTATAAATTTATAGAAATCCCAATGAGAAAAACACGCTTTCTGTAACTTGTAATTCTAACTTTGCCCTGTCAGTCTGGCTCCATGGCTGAACTGGTAGAAGCATGCTTCATCTTAAGAAGTGGTTTCCTTGAGGTAAAAAAGGGATGCAGTTTCAATTCCTGTCATAGGCACAATTTTTCTTTTGTAGGGCTTCTTAATTTAGGCTGTTTTTTTTTTAATTAATTTCAGTTTAATAAAAAAAAAAAAAACCCAGAGGCAACAATAAGAAATAACGTTGGATAAAAAAAATTATTACATAGGTCTATTAATATATCCAGGGTTGGCACATCTTACCAGGGAGTGTGGGGGTAGGTTTTTTTGTGACCATTGCCATTTTTTTTTCAGCACTGTTTTATGGCCATCTGCCATTTTTTTTAATAAATTTTAAACTGATGTTACATTGTCAGTCAACAACCAATAATATAAATCATGTATCTACATGGGCGGTGTAGTAGATACTATGCAGGAACCCCCAACAACGTTGGAGCCCCAAATGGGATAGTTTCAGCCTCATTTTTTTACTTTTCGTACTTTTTACTTTTTTCTGCCTAAGCTATATTATCAATCATCAACTATAATAATCAACAGGGCCAGTGCTTACTACCTCAAACCTCTCAACTGCATGGAGACCCCATGTCTACTAGGGAGATGGGGGGAGGAGTACTAATTTTAGTAGTACTTATTTTTTAAAATTGTAATTTTCTTTCTGAGCAGTTCTTTTAAAACAATTAAGAGAGTAATGTATCTCAGTAAAATCATTGTTTATTCTGAGATCATCCACTAAGGAGGATTTCTGATTTTTTTTTTTCTAATAATAATACTAACCAGAAGTCCATGACTAGTAATTAACATAAAATTCCTAGTCCTTATTTTTTACATTTCTAGAAAGATAGAACCAAGCAAATGATCACTTAAAAAATAAAAATGTTTAAAGATTTTAACACATAAAGAATTACCTCGAAAACTGAAATACTGCTTTTAAAACAAATTTTTAAGATAATCCCATTTGTGTTGTGTTGGAATCTTTGTAAAAAAAATTTTCTCAACAGAAATGCATCAGCAATTATTCTTTATGGAAATGTAAAAAATTGCAACTTAAAACATTTTTTGAGTAAAATTTAGTCATGAAAATATTTGTGGTTATTACAAAAAGAATAGCATTTTCTCAGATTAAAAAAAACAAAAACGTATTCATTATAAAAGTAAGTACTTAATGAATATGCACTGAAATTTTCATTTAAATTGGATAATTTCCTGATTTTTGGTAATTTTAAAAAAGCATTGCCCTTCACCACCCAATTTTCCTTCAAGGGTTTGGTGGCCTCCAGGTTGGGAAACTTTGAAATCAACATGTAGTAGGGAGGGAGGACCCGGATCAAAGTTTCAGGGGTGGAGGGCCCTGAGACTCTAGCACTGGTCCCAAATATATCCATGCCTAAATGATGAAAAAATGCATCTATTTTCCACAACAAAGATTTTTAAACATAATCTCATCCTTGTCAGTGCACTTAAACCATTTCTTCCTTATTATCACATAGATTGACTATTATACAGTGAAAGCATCAGATCAAAATTCAGTTAGTAATTGTGTCAACCTATGGGTTGAGTTAATGTCCTCTCCAAAATTGTTTATTTGAAATGGTGTCAATTAGGTGGAGCTAGTAAATTGTCATTTGCTTAAATGAAACTGTTATATAATTAGTCAATCATACTTTTTCACCTTCTTATATAAACTTTCAGGTTGGTAGCTATATTTGCTGAAGAGGTGTTAGTAATCATCTGACAGGTCATGAGATAATGTACTTAGTTTTATCACGAGAACTGCTCAAAACTATAGCCTTGTGCCAGGGTTAAACTTAGCAAGTACTTGTAGAAAGTTTTATCTGCTGATATAAAGAATATGAAGTGAGTATAATCTGGTAAAAGGTTATTTGAAGTTAGAGAATGGACATGTCAGCAAAAGGGGTAGCCCAATATGAAAATTACAAATTGGAGATGTCAAAAAAAAAAAAGAAGGAAGTAAAGAAATTTAACTATCAGCAAAGTATTTTAACAAAGGTGCATTGGAACATTGAAAAATGCCTTCCAAAAGCTAAACAAAGTATTAACAAACAAAAGAATTCCATAGGAAACAAAGGAGTGCTGAACTGCTATGTAATATCACTCCTGCCAAATGGCAATGAGTGCTGGATAATTACCTCACAGAGGCAAGAGATGTGATTCAACAAATGTATACTGAGAATGCCATGGATGGAACATGTGAATGATGAGGAGATTTTGAGTAAAATGGAAACTAAAAGGACCCTTGTATTCAGAATCAGAAAGAGACAGTTTCAGAAATTTCAACTGTCTTTTTCTGATTCTAAATACAAGTGACCTTTTAGTTTCCATTTTCCTTAAAATCTCCTCATTATTCACATGAGACAAAATAAGAAAAGAAGGCTTGGAGAATTTGACACTCACAAGACATAGTGAAGGCAAAGGATGTAGAGGGAAACATTAAATAAACTACTTAATAAGTTTGTGTACATTGATGGCAGAATAGAGACTCGGAAGGATAGTAAGGTGACAAACATTACTTAGAGTTATAAATGATAGGAACTTGTGGAGAGCCATGACTACCTACCTGCTGAAGAAGACTGGCACATAAAAGAATACTATCTCTTGCTTCAAATATTTGTATACATGTAGTCTCTCATAGTTCTCATCTATTTACATCCATCATGAAGTCAATCATCTAACTCATCTAAGGAAGTAATTTCAATTTCCTGATATATTTCTTCTTCTACATGATGTGGCCTTTCATGGCATCGGTGATAATGGCTCTCCACAATTTACTGTCCTTTGTAGCTCTTAATAAATTTTATTTTTTTTATCTCTCCTAAAACTTGTTCCATTTACTCAAGCTTGCTAGGTAGAGTATGCATTGTTTTCCTCTCTCCCTCTTACATTCAGTCTGTCCTGTGAGTATCAAATTTTCCAAGCCCTCTTTCTTCATTATGTGCCTCAGTAATTTCAACTATCACTTTTTGATGTTAAGTATAAGTTTCCTTTTTATTACATTTTCTCTAAAACTTTGTCATTGTTCACATGTTCAGTCTATATATTTACACAGGATAAAAAATAGTTTATTTTCTTATAGCCTTTAAAGTAATTTCTTTTTCCATGTGCTTATATGACAATGAAGATCTGAGCATTTAGTATAAACTGTCTGGAATGATAAAAAGAAGAGTCCAAAAAAAATGTTCAGCTACCAATGACTTCATGCTATTGTCTAAATTGCTGCCAAATGTTGAAATGTAATTTTTATTCTTTTTATGCATACATACCTACATGCATATATATCTTTTCTTTATTTTGACTTGAATGTGCCTTTCAAAATGAAAAAAAATATTGACCAAAGTCTTCAAATACAAAGACAGATAATTGCTTTATATCAGCAACCCACACTAATCTCATGTTTGTTTCCAAAACGCAAACAAGATTGTCAAATTCTGAGTCAGCTTTTTATCATTTCTTGAACTAAAGGATCAGATTTAAATGCACTTGCATTCAAAATTGGAAAACTGTGATTCAGCAATGGATTGGGAAAAAAAGCATATACTTATACATACATATATATGTATTTTTTCAGCACATAAAGTGTGTAAAAACTGTCCAAATGATTTGTTTAACTGAATATGTAGATTATATATATATATATATATATATATATATATATATATATATATGGATGAAAATGTTTTTAATTTCTGAATATGGTCAGAAAGTTGTGGCTGTGTTCATAATTGACATTATTGAGAATGAGCATCTTTTTTATTGTTAACGCTTCCATGATTTTTAACAGTTTCTTTGCATGTGGAAGAGTCTGAAAGGCACATTCAAGTAAATGTACAAATGTTCATGTATGCAAATTTCACAATGAATATTTAAATGAAAACTAATTTCAATCTCTGATTTTGAATTAATTTTTATATATATATATATATATATATATATATATATATATATATATATATATATATATATATAAAATCAGATATAAATAAATATATTTAGAAAGACAATATTAATAAAAGAGATGACATGAAAAAAACTTATGCCAAGACATTTCTTTCTGTATATGTAAAATACAGATTTCTTAATAAATTTCTACATTTGCCTTTGATATAGTTCCTTAAAGAATGAAATTTACAAGCATAAATGATTTACCTCTTGTCAATTATATATATATATATATATATATATATATATGTATGTATGTATGTATGTATATATATATATATATGAATAAAGACAAAAGGAAAACTCATATTAGCCAACATGTTTCATTCTCTGAGGGACTTTATCAAGGTGAATGCAAGGATTTTATTTTGTATGAAGTATTTCTATACAAGAGCAAAAATGTATTTGGTTTTTCAAAATTTTAAAATTTAGGAACACACACAATATTCATTCGGTTAGCTGAAATACTCTTAGGAACTTGGATAAATTCTTGCTGCTTTCCAACAGATGGTGTTCCCAGAACTGCATGCATGTTATTTCAGATGGTAACACATCTATAAGGAAATACTATAAGCAAGCTTGAAATTTAGTGTATGCTATTTCACCGAAGTGTAAACAACTTTGTTTTTCATAGGATTGAACATGTCAGATTTTGTGCCAAAGAAAGTGTATTTGCAGGGAATTTTTCTTCACGACTTTATTCAAAAGAAATCTGCAGATGAAATACACAGAATTCTTGTTGAGACTTACAGCAACCATGCTCTGTCAGAAACAACATGCAGAGATTGGTTTAGACACTTCAAAAATAATGATTTTGATGTTGAAGATAAAGAATGCTCCGGCACGCTAAAAAAGTTTGAAGACAAAGATTTAGAGGCATTACTTCATGAAGACTCATGTCAGGCACAAACTGAACTTGCAGAATAATTAGGAGTTGATCACACAACAGTTTCAAAATGTTTGAAAGCATTAGAAATGATTCAAAAGCAAGGACATTGGGTGGCATAAAAGTTGAAGCCATGCGACATTGAACGGTGTCTTGTTACATGTGAACAGCTGTTTCAATGGCAGAAAAGGAAAGATTTTTTGCATCGTATTGTGACCAGAGATAAAAAGTGGATACACTACAATAACCCTAAGCCAAAAAGATCATGGGGTAAGTCTAGTCATGCATCAACATTGGTGGCAAAGCTGAATATCCATGGTTCAAAGCTTCTGCTCAAACTGCCCAAAACCATCACCGGAGATCACTATTGACTACAAGTGATGCATTTGAACTGAGCAATGAAGAAAAAATGGCCACTATATGAGCAGAGACATGACAACGCTAGGCTACATGTTGCAAAATGGGTGAAAATCAACTTATAAATGCTTAAATGGGAAGTCCTACTTGACACGTCGTATTCACCAGACATTGCCTGATTATCACTTGTTCCGATCGATGCCACATGGCCCGCCTGAGCAGCACTTTCATTCTGATGAAGATGCCAAAAAATGCTGCCAGAAAGATGGGAAAAAGTAGTGGCTAGTGATGGACAATACTTTCAGTGACATGTTTCTTACTAATTTTTGTAAATAAAACATTACTTTTCATGAAAAATTTGCGGGAACTTATTCAAGGTCCTAATAATTTACATTAAAAAAAATTCAAGCACTTCATTTTCTGACTTTTGAATTGCATTATATATATATATATATATATATATATATATATATAATTTCAGATTATATCTGTATAAAAGACAACATTAATAAAGACCAATTTTGTCCTCTGAGAGACTTTATCAAGGTAAAATGATTTTATTTTATATACAAAAGCAAAAATGTTATTGGTTTTTCAATATTTTTATATTTAGGAATGCTCATAAATATTCATCAGGTTAGCTGAAACATCAGACAAACTATGGTAGACACAAAGTGACACAATGCATTGTCTGATAAACAAAAGTCAGTAAGTGATGTGCTTGTATTTTTTTTTTAATGTAAACTAGTATTTCATCTAACTGGATGAATATTGAGAGTAATCCTAAACTTAAAAATTTTGAAAAACCAATAACATTTTTGCTCTTGTATATAAATACTTGTGACAAAATAAAAACCTTGCATTTCCCTTTGTCTCTCAGGATGAAATGTGTTTTTCTTGTCCTTTTTACAGATATAATCTGAAATTAAAAAAAAAAACACAAACGCACACACACACACACACACACACACGATTATTTAGTACCAGTCCACAAAGTCTGAAGAAGGATATTCCTCTCTTAAAGCCTACAACCTTCATACACTCAAAGCCATTTTTAACCATTTATCTGAGAAAGCAGACATTTTAAATATTTCTGAATGAGTCTGATATCATGAAAGTCGTGAGGTTATTTAAGAAAGAACTCAAAATTCTATGTTCATGCTTTGGTTCTATAGTAATTTGTGCTGTTGGCCAAAACTACCCTTAGAACAGCCTTTTCTAGGTTCAATTTCTTTACTTCCTAAACTAAATTTATTGTAACTGCTTCATACACTTAGATATTTGAAGTGTTTGGTATTTACTAATTCCACATCTTGAATTTTTATGACAGCTTCATATTATGTGCCATCATTAATTTTCTGTTTTGGAAATGTTTATCTTGAGTCCTATTTCTCAGAACACTTGTTAGAGGACATGATATTTTAAAAGCCTTTCTGGTGTAAAAGTCATTGCCGTATCCATACATGATTAGCAACAGTGGACATGCAGTTTTAGTGCAGAGATATTTATTTTCATGATTAAATAGGTAGTTTATAACAGAATGTTTCCTGGTAAATTCCATAACTGATTCCAGTTATCTGAAAGAGTTCGGTCAATGGTTGTCATATTTTTTTCAATGATGTTCACTCTGTACAAGGCCCAAGAGCCACTCGATGTAGAGTGTTACAGAGTAATAGTTTATGGGAAGATGTGGGAAGATAGATAATGGTTGAGCTGAGACTTGAAAAGGTTAATAAAATTTTTCTGGCATTTTGCTGGTAATTGGTCATCCAAAACTTTCACCCTCTTGAACCAATACTTAAAATCCATGTGCCTTTCTTCAAACCAAGAATGTTTATTAAAAACCCTAACGAAGCATTTAGAGTATCTCAACAGCAGATTTGCCAAGTTTACTATAAAATCTGATGCCGGAATTTTGCTTGAATGCATTGGCCATTGTAAAGATCGCCGAGCTGTTCCAGCACAATGCATAATAATTAAACATGATTAGATTGCTTAAAGACTACTGGTAGACTGACTCAGTAGGCAGGGTACCAAAGAATGTTAGTTTATATGTATGGGGCTATGAATATGTATCCAAATGAATCTGTGCCAGTCTATGTGCGTATCTGAAGGTATATATACATGTATTTACATAATGTTTTTCGTTAGATTTGTTTCTTTCTTGTTTTGTTGAAAAAGTAGGACTTAAGGCCTAACAAGGGATGGTCACATTTATTTTTGGTGAGGCACACTCTTTTGTAGAAACATGAATAAAGGAGTTTTAAATCAGCTTATATTGTGCATGCTTAAAGGAGGGGGAATAAAACTAAAAGTTAAACAAACAAATGGAATAAATAAGCAGACAGATATCTCTGACCAATTGGAAGAAAAACAGTTTGATTTTTTGGGGGTTCTTTTAAAAATGTTTCTTTTTTATATCTTCTCTATTTTCTGTGGTTGTTGAAGCAAAGCCCAGTTTGGTATTTACTTGAAAATCATTGTTGTTTTCTTTCTTTTTCCCTTCTTAATTTTTTTATTCGTTACTGTTGATTCATTTTATTTTATTTATTTACTTACATAGAGTTTCATTTATTCAAATCATTTAATGCATTATTTAAGATTCAGGAAAATGTGCTCTGAAAAAAGTACTGTTTTCATTCTTGTTCATTCTTGTTTGCATTTCTAAGTATCTTCTTCTTTTATGCGGTATATCTCTTCAGGACATAGGAGATCATGAGTCTCCATAACTTCCTATTCTTTGTAGCTCTTAGCAATGTTTGTCTCTTTACTATCCATCCCAATCCCTGCTCTGCCATCTGTTTATACAAGATTATTAGGTAGATTATTTACTACTTTCCTCTGTCCCTCAATATGTCCTGTGAATGTCAAATTCTCCAAGCTCTCTTTCCACATGTCCAAGAAAAATATCAGTTGTTGTTTTCTGATTCTAATGTCCTTATGTTTCCATTTTCCTTAAAACCAAAGAATGTTAGTTTATATGCAAGGAAAACGTCTGTCAATACTAGAAAGGGTGATAACAGTGAACTTGTGAAGACTATTTTGCTGAGAAACTGTTTCAAGATAAAGACTTTATAAATTTCAACTGACAATAACACAAACTGCCTGGTCAACAAATGTTGAATGTTTCCTGTACAGAAACAGCTGACAATACCATAAATATTTGATTAAAAAATAAAATTAATGTAACTCTGAACAATATTTTGAACAATTTCTTTTATAAAATAAATAGTTAATTTCCTAAATATATATAAGCCAAAATATTTTATTATCAAATATTACTAATTGATTATTGAATATCATATTTGAGGTTTTTCTTCTATTTTTTTATAAATTAATTTTCACTATGCCACAGAAATTGATTATTGAGGTTACTTTCCATTCATTATAATGCACATAAAATATTAAAAATATGAAAGATCCATATTTTGCTTTAATTAAAATCTCACTGCAATTTTAAGAGTTGTTTTAAATTAGAAGATTAAAATTAAAGAAACCATTTCAAATTGATTAATATTTAATCTTCTATTATTAACGAGTAACTATTTTGGAAGCGTAAGAACCTTACAATAATGAAAAGATTTTGTAATTTTTTTCTATTTTATAAATACATTCTGAAAGTAAAGGTTGAAATAAGAAAAATGTAACTGTTTTTTCTTCTTTTGATAATATTAATATAATTTTTATATTTCATTTATATTTTTATTATAAATATAATTGTTTACGGATGCTGAGAATACCATGGACTGACCATGTGAGTAATGAGGAAGTTTTAAGGAAAATAGAAATGAAAACACAGTTGTACTGAGAATCAGAAAGAGACATCTGAAATTTCCAGGACATATAATGAGAAAAAAAAGAGAATTTGACACTCACATGACATATTAATGACAAGAGGGACAGAGAAAAACAGCAAGTAACTTACCTAATGAATTTGTGTCAATGGAGAGCAGAACAGTGATAGGAAGAGATAGGACAAAGACAAACCTTACTAACAGTAACCAAAGATAGGAAATTGTAGATAGCCATGATCACCCATGTCCTGAAGGGACACCACATGTGGAAGAAGATAATTGCTTAGTCAATGAATGGAAACGGATATTTTACCATTACAATTACAAGAATAATATGGGTAAATCAAAGCAAGAATAAACATTAGGTAGATTTAATTATATCAAACAGTAAAATGGGAAAAGTCTACTGGTTTCAGAATTAATATTAGAATTTTATTTTGAATGGGAATGTGAAACTCACATATGAAGCAGTATTAATTTGTTTTTTACACTTTAAATATTTATGAATGAAGATAATATATCCAGGTAAGCACATTTAATATGCAGCTATTTTATATAAAAGATTTATTAAATCATGTAGAACATGTAAAAATTTCACTGTTTTCCTGTTTAAATTTCTTTCTTGATGCAATATAATATTTAATCAATATACAAGATCATTTTGAGTTCCATCACTTCTGTGTTTTCTGTGTGCCTTCAGGACATTGGTGATTATGGCTCTCCACAATTTCCTTTCCTATATAGCTCTTAATAAATTTTGTCCTTTTGTTATCTCTCCTAAACTCTGTTCTGCCATCCATTTACTCAAGCTCGCATTGTCTTCCTCTATCCATCTTGCTTTCAATATGTGCTGTGAGCATTAAATTCGCCAAGCCCTCTTTCTTTGTTATATGTCCTAGAAATTTCAGCTATCTCTTTCTGATGTTTTATTTCCATTTTTGCTAAAAATTTGTCATTGCTCACATGTTCAGTCCATGGTATTCTCAGAATCATTCTGTAGAACCACATTTCTGTTGCTTAAAGTTTCTTCTTCATCTGTGAAGAGATTTCCCAGCATGACTACAAAATGAAAATTCCCCATTGCATCTTAACCAAAAATTGCAATAACAATCATAAGTATGAATACAGGTAATTATTTAAGGAAGTAAGAGGGTACAAATAAAGAAAACAAAATTGACAATGTTTTCCGTTTCATTGAAGCAGACATTAAACACATAAGTGTGTTATTGTCTCCTCTATCTTCTCTTTCTTTTTTTCTCTCACTGAATGGAACATTGTCTCCGATATGTTTTTTCTAGTCTATCTTTCTTCATGACCAAAATGGAATAGTCCATTTTTTATGAGATATTGTCATGGTGAAGAGGCTAACTCAGGAACAAGCAACATTATATGATTTTGGATAAACAGTTTGGCTTCCATTTCTTCAGGTCAAGAAATATGTGTATGTATATGTATAAATATACATGAAAAAAAAGGAAAGGGTCTAAAATGCATATATGCACATATGTGCATGTGCATATGTATGCATAGGTATATATGAATGGGCATGTATATATGTACATGTGTGTATAAGTATACAAAAAATGCACTAATATATGCATATGCCTGGGTGAGTGTGTATGTATATATACAGATGTACAATTATATACATAAAGAACACTCTCTACTTTCAGTGGACTGATTTAAAGTCCAACGGTCACCAAACAGCTCTCATATAACACACACACACACACACATATATATATATATAAAATAAAAAACTGGTAAACAGACACTCTCTGTGGTCTGGTCATCTGAAGCAATAAGGTAATTTGATTTATGGTCCCCATTTATCTTCAGATATCCCAACGCATTTTTCTTTACATCTTTCTTTCATTCTGATCTGAAGAAGCCAGATACGATTTTTTGGATACTATTATGCATCTTAGGAAAATGCATACTGTTTCAAATAAAAAAAAAAAAAATGAAGTGTCTATTTCAAAAACAGGTATCCACTGGAAATAAAAATTTGAACTAATAAAACTATTGGATTATATATGCAAGACTCTTTGTTAAGACAAATTGAGGTCTCCAGTCACTGGTGTGTTTATCTAAAAATAAATACATCTAAATTCACCTTTATCCCTGATGTGCACCAATGGCTTGGGGGTAGAGTCTCTGACTGATACCAAATCAGTCGGGTTTCAATGCCGGCTTGAGGCAATTGGATGTCTAGCCACATTGATGAGTTGTGAAACAGCAAAACAGTCTGTCTGTGGATGACTATATATATATATATATATATATATATATATATACGGAGAGAACCACAGAGTAATAATCAAAAAATGAATTTTGCAAGCACTTTCAAGTACGTTCAGTCCTTGCTGATTCCAATATCAATACTTGTAATCATTATACATTCACTCACACACATACTTAAAAAAAAAATATTTAAACCATTTCACCCCGTGTAAGGAGGTAATTCCACTAGCACACAGGGGGTTACAGGGGGTGAATGTGAAAGAAAACAAAGGATTGAGGAAAGGACAAAATATGAATACAGTTCAAGAAAACAGAAGATGGTGATTGACATTGCATTTAAATTTTTGAAGATTGTAGTTATCAAGGAAGCAAGGACATAAAAGTGAGTTCTGCAGCTGGTAAGAAACTGTTGGAGTAGAAGTGGCAGTTGCATTCAGCTATTTCAACAGTAAAACAGTGGGACCTAGTTGCCAATCTAGTAGCATGCTTAAATTTATTTAGTGGGGCACCAGGAAATAAAAGCATGTTAAAGAAGTCACCCTAAAATTATTTGTAGAAAAGACAGAGGGAAGCCATGTCATATCGGTAGGAAAGTGACTGAAGTTGAGATGTCTGATCAGGATCACACACATATGTAGGTGTATCAATTCTAATGATGAAAGAAGCATGTGTTTTTTTCAACATAATCTCCTTCCTTATCAGTGCACTGAAGCCAATGATGTATGTATATTAATCACATAAAAAAATTCTGCTAAAAACGATATAAAAGCTGTATTTATTGAGTCACTCTTGTACTCATATACCAATGGTTCTGAAACAGGAATTCCCTGCCTGGGGTGAATTTTAGGGTTTTAAGTGGGAACTGGGTCCATAGATTGGCAGATTCAAGCTGTTACAATATTGATCTTTCCACAAACTATAATGCACCTTTTGAATAAAACTATTTTGAAAGAGGGGAATGACATTCTGTAAAGTGTACATGGGCAAAGCATGTTTGAAAACCATGATGACATATACATATATACGCTGAGATAGATAAATGAAAATTTGAGATATTTAGATATATGTATATATGTAAGCATCATATTTAATAGAGTTTTTTTCTCTGCATGTGAGTCCATATTTGAAATAGCGTATTTGAGAGAGGTTTTTTAGGTGTATATTTCGTTGAAATACAAATGCATTCAATGGGTATTTCTGCCCATATTTTGTGAAATATTAAGTGTGTACCTTCTGAAAATGTCCTATTCTCATGCATGAGAATGCGATGTTTTCAATACTGCTTTTTAGCTCTATCCATGGATATGAAGTTCTGGATTTCGATTTACAATTTTCAAGGAAAATATTATGTCTTTCATTAAAAATACAAATACTTGCTTTGAAAGCATGCACATTATTATTGATATTATTGTTCTTTTATTGAGTTTTCAAACTAGTTCTATCTGCTGGCTCTTCATGAGGATCAAGTGACAGCAAGGCTCCAAAACAAACATCTGCATTTTTTAATCTCTGCTTAGATTTCAATTCTAGCAATTTTATTTTTTCAAAGTTCTTTCAGATTATTGCAATCAACTTTCTTTTTTATTCTTTTTTTTTACAATAGGGTTCACCCTGTACAAGGCCTGGGGGCAACATGTAGTAGAGAGTAATTTTAAGAAGCTGGATAGGAGGGAGAGATAACGGTTAAGCCTAGACATGAACGGATTAAGACTGTAGTGATCCGGTGAACATTCTCTTGGTAGCTGTTTCCACAGAGCAGTTGTTCATGAGAAGAAGCTGTTTGAGTGGAACTGACTTTACAACGATGGAATATGGAGGGAATGTGGGTGGTTTGCTACAATGTAAGTGGCATAGTGGAACTTAGCCATGAAAGTTAGACTTGGCAGAACCAAAGAATGTAGTTTGCATACTTTCCATGAAAATAGCGATACAGCATATCAACTCTGTTATTTAATGCTGAAAAGACTTTATTAAGAAAAGTCTTTTCAGGATTAAATAACAGAGTTGATATGCTGTTAAAACAGAAAAATAAAAAAATCCAACATATTCTACTGGTAAAAAGGAATTTCCATTCGGAAATGTGGAACAGACTCCCGAGTAAATGCTTCTCCAACCACTACACTCTTAACCTCATACAAGCAGTAATAGTTCACAGGAATAACTAAAGATACAAGAAATAACACTAAAAGTGTTATGGGTCCTTACCTATAATTACAGAATGAACTCTTCCTAACACTATGTATACTATGCCTCTCAAGAGAGAGGGATGAATCGAGTCGAGCCGATACTAGTTCACTCCAAAGCAGACTGACACTCATACTAACACCTTGCACATCTTGTATTATTATTCTGTGTAATATATCTTCATTATTTCTACTCTTATGTTCGTGTTGTTCTTCCTTGGTCCTAACCTGGACCATAACAGTGGAATCGAATCGAGCCGATAGTAGTTCACTCCAAACCAGACTGACACTCATACTAACATCTTGTATTATTATTCCGTGTAATATATCTTCGTTATTTCTACTCTTGTGTTCGTGTTGTTCTTCCTTGGTACTAACCTGGACCATAACAAAAAGCATGTTAAATTGTAAATTAAAAATATAATTTTATTAATTTATATGTATTGGTGTGTGTGTATTTTAATTATATGTGTTATAAGGTTGCATATAACAGAGGTAGAAAGTTACTTCATCTTATGACAAGCAAAGTGCCGAGGAGAGGAAATAAACGTCTTCACTCTTTGAGGGTTGGTAGTGAAGAGAGTGAGTTGGGTGTTTATTAGGTGTGACGAATTGCTTACTCAGGCAGGAAAGTTTATCACTGCATGATTTTTTAAAAATTTTCAGTGAGGTTTATCATTTACAAGGCCCGTGGGTACTCAAGGTAGAGGGTTAGGCTTGGAAGTTATAGCAGAGCAGTGAGAGGCTTGCCACATACCACCTGTGGGAGAGAGATTAAAGGGTAGAGAATAGTTTTTCACTCACAAGGACTTGGAGACGCTTTTGAACTCAAGGCTGGGGAGTGAGATCTGGGCAGCTCCTTCCCAAATATGAGTACCAAATAAGTACTTTATTTTTGGCCTGATCTGGCTCTTGTAAAGGTAGAGGATAGCATGCACATTATTCTTGGATAGCAGGAGGGGTCAAGTACTTATTGGAGCAGTACTGGGAGAACTTTTATTATTTTGGTTTTATGTTTTTTATCTTAACCAAAGTTTTAATGTTATTTGTTTTGTTTTATTTATAATATTTATTATTATTATTATTATTATTATTATTTTTTTTTTTATTATATTTTTATTTATTAATAATAATAATATCCCTACAAACCTTTTTAAGTCCAGGATCCAGCATTTTTTTAACTATAAAATGAAAAGAGAAACCTACATATCTTCATAAATGGTGAACAATAACACGTAAAAAAAATACAGTCTATTTCATTATTTTCATGCCTGTCCTTCCTTCCTTCCTTTTTATTTATTTACTTCTAGAAGTTTATAAATGAGAGATGATTTTTATCTTTCACAATATGAGTGAGTTTTAATTTGTTTTGTGGTCTCCCAAACCAGGGGCAGAGCTAGCATTTGCAGTAAGAATGGCTGTGTTCCTCAATAAAACTCTCAATTCAAAATTTGAAATTCTGTGATCATATATATTAGGTTATAGAAATGAGTAGAGAGTGTTCATATATATATATATATATATATATATATATATATATATATATATATATATATATATATATAAATTTAAATTTGTGTTCTCTTTTATTTATTTGCTATGTAGAATTGTACATTCAATCTTTTAGATGAAAGAGGATTAGGCTAATGTCAATTTTTGTGGATTCTTATTTGCACAGAGGTTCCTGATTTTATCATAGTCGAACTGAATGTCTTTGTGAACATACTTCACTTTTTCTTCACTTGTTGATCTTTATTATGTTAATCAAATCAGCTTAATTAATAATGATCCTAATTGCAATTGAAAAATGTGCTTCCAAGAGCTTCTTCCTGTCTTTAATGATCTTGCTTCATTCTTCAATGTCTTTTAACAAAAATATTTGAAATAAACTTTCAAACTACGAGTAAAATCCACAATGCTCACTTAAAATAAGCAAACAGATAACCTTGGGGTCTGTTTTGACTCTACTTAACTGTACATTTTTTTTTTTCAAACTTATCAACCTTGCCTTCCTGTTACTCTTCTTTACCCAAAGGAATGAAAGAAATAATTCTACTCATCTGACTTTTATGCTTGAATTTCTAAGGGCAAAATTTAGGACATTTACAAGAATGAATAATTCATAGTTGACTTTTACAAATAATTTTATTTGGCCTTTTTGTACTGTACATCATTTTATTCAACAAAACATAAAACAAGTTTTCTAGAGCTACAACATTTTTTTAACTATAAAAAGAAAAGATAAACCATAATGTATTTTAAGGGTCTCCTGTGAATATAAGATAATTTTTATCATAAATTTCTATAAAAGTTATTTTTTTCTGGGAATAGTAAATTTTTAAGTTTGCCTTTGTGATGCAATCAGTAAATTATTGATACATGATATTAAACAATTATATATTAAGTCCTATTACCACAAATTCCTTCAAAAGATACAAAATTCCGATCTCAAGCAAGAAAAAAAGGATTCATTATTCTTGCAAAAATAAATTTCATGCACGTGATTGTTTGCAGTTAGGAACTGAGAAAATACCTGAAAGAATTGAGTGTTTGCAATATCTATCTTTTTTATGAAGGAGATTTTGTTCTTAACCTTGATAAAATCCAAAAAATGAGCAATATTACTGGTCCCAATCTGGCATCTCAGCTTCAGTTACTTTCCCACCACCGTAATGTTGCCTTCCTTTGCCTTTTCTATGAATACTTTCATAGTAATTGTTCAGAAGAGCTCCTTGCTATGGTACCTAGAATCTTATAATTTATTTTTAGTACTAGACCAGTGATGATCTGTCACCAATTTATTGTTGAACTGGCTTGATATAACTGTAAATTCTATGCTATCAGTTTCTTTTCTATCACTTTTTGCTTGTGGAACTCACTTCCAGCTTCATGCTTTCCAGCCAATGCAATGTCAATCACTATTTGCTGTCCTGATTACTCTTCCTCTGTTCTCGCTGATTAGCAATGTTCCTGTTTCTAACTCTTCTACACCCAGTAACCCCCTTGCATCTCAGTGGCTTTACTGCCTTTCTTGGGTGAACTCGATTAAAAGAAAATGAAAACAAAAAAAAACTAGAAGCAAATAAATAGGATAAGAGAAAACAATCTCAAAAGAAATGTAATATTTCTCAAAATAAAAAATCAAACTCCATGATCCGAGAGATCTTTCTTTATTATTATTAATAATAACCAGATGTGGTCATCTAACTTGGAGTAGGTGATCAATCTGAATTTCAAAATTCTCTAAAATTATGCTTTATTTTTTTCCTTTGAATATCTACTGGTTTGTGCTTATTCAATTTGTCTATATTTTCAAATCAAACATATTTGCACAGTTCATATTGATACACTTTTCCTACCCAGTCATATCTATTGTGTAATTTAAAATTAACAATTTCATCTGTCTCCATACAGCAAACATTCACAATTGAGTTTTTGTCTATTTTGACTTTAATATTTTTGTTCGGGGCCACCATTATTACCAATTTTGTTTGTCTTTTCAAATACACTTTTACCACTCTTGCACAAATAAAAATTATTTTGCATTAATTTTGTTTTTTTTTCCTTTTTCATTTTATTGTTATTTCCTTGAATTTTTTAAACAAGCAAACTAAAGGTCAGAACTATAATTAAGCTAAAACATTAGCCCCTAAACGAGAGAACTAAGAAGGGCTGATTTCCTCCTTCGCTCACTTTACATAATCTCACAAAGGACTAATTACAGAGCCCACACAAGGAGACGTGGCACATGGTATGAAGATGATTTGAGGTATAAAAGTAACAGAGCAATGTTAGGATTCACACTGAGGTGGGTGTTACATCAAAGTTTCCTTCTCCTAAAGAGATACCTTATGAAAGGCTTGAGGTTCATCCCTCCCAATTCCTCCCAATATATTAGGAAAATTAATGACAAAGTGTGAAAATTTGTGTGACAATTTTGTCATTTAGGACTGTATCTGACTAAAGTGATGTTTACATTGACATAACTGCATTGAATTTTCATCCATATATTTGTTTATTTCTCTCTCTCTCTCTCTCTCTCTCTCTATATATATATATATATATATATATATATATATGTATGTATATATATATATATATTTGATGGACTCTCCCATTGTATTCGATGTATGAGGGTCACCAGCAACACATATGATTTGAATATAGTGGTGAAGGCTTTGTGCAGAACCAACCACACTTTTTGAAGGGCCGAATACAGAGGCCTGAAGCACTACGTGCCACAAGGTCCCCAAATGACCCTCTGCAGGTTTTGAATTCAGAGTTGCCATCCAAAGCTAAAGAACCCAGTCTGTCCTGCTATTTACCCATATCTGGAGGGAGAAGAAGAGGATTAATACCTTTCCCAATCCAGGCCACTATCCACTACTCCACTGTGCTTATTTAGTTTCTTTTATAAAAAAAATACTATCTTAGAAATATTCAAATATATCTTTGAATTATTCTTACATAGGTAATAACTAGTACACACTCATACATATACATACAAGTTTCATTAAAAATGACTGACAAGGTACTGCAGTTTTTATTTAATTTTTCTTGTGTTCTTATAATTTTTTTCTTTTCTGGAAATAAATTATGTCAGAATTATGTCCAAGCACTTTCAGCTACACTTTTAGCCATTATCGAGGATTATTTTATTTTTTATATTTTACTGAATGTTTGGAATGATTTATGCATGTATCTAGAGTTATAGGAATGTTTTATTTTCCAAACACGGTCAGCATATTGTGGTTGTGTTCATAGTTGATATTACTGAGCATCAACTTTTCTTTTTTTATTAACAATGCTTCCATTATTTTGGGCCTTTTTTTTACATATGGATGAGGCTATTTTATTTGTATTATCAATGAGTATGTTGCAGATATATTTTGGTAGGTCTCTATGTGTATTTAAATGCGACCTAATTGAGCTATGGTCAATGTGAGTCTTCTTGTTAGGCATGTTGTAGTATATACAATATAATTATTTATGAATTTGGATTGATCAGGAACACTGTTCCTTAAGGACATGTGAATTTATAAATAATAATCTTTTTATGAAAGAGGGACTGCTGCCAAAATACACAATGATATATATATATATATATATATATATATATATATATTGTCATCCACAGACAGACTGTTTCACTGTATCACAGCTCATCAGTGTGGCTAGACGTCCGGTTGCCTCTGGCTAGAATCGAAAACCGGCTGAATTCGCGTCAGTCGGAAATTTTACCCTGAAGCCGTTGGCGCACGGCAGAGAAGAAGGTGAATTTAAGCGTATTTATATTTAGATAAACACACAGTGACTGAGAGAACTCGATTCGATTTGCCGAAGAGTCTTGCATTATTAGCCGTAATAGTCACTGTTTACAAACCCACACATCCGCCCCAGAGAGCTCAACCGAAATAAATTTTTCAGGAGCATATATATATATATATATATATATATATATATATATGCACATACATAGGGCACTGTGAAATTTTTCTGGCCTGATCAATAATGGTTCCCATAATCCTATGATGTTTCATCAGATTTTCTGGAGTTATTCAGGCCAAAGGCATCCCTCAGACATATATAGAAAATATAAAAAAAATGAATCCTAATTGGTGCATTGGTAACAAAATGAATAAGGGGTTTCTTGCCTAATAGACGAATGGAAAGAAATATTTAAAGATATTACCATGTGATCTGAGTTGCCAAAATAATAGACTTGTATAGCACAACAAGAGTCCAGCAAGTAAGTAAGGAACAGATCAAGTAAAGAAGTGCATCTGTCAGAATTACTATGAAAATAAGTAGGAAAATCTATTATTTGACTGAGAGACTGAGCAACTGAGAAATTCAAAATCTGGATGGTAGCGTGATCAGTGGTATGAGAATGAAGAAGCCATTTGACATGATAAGCACTGAAGTCATCAAAGCCGTCAAAGCATTGAAGTTGTCAGAGTCATATTTGCAGATGAATGTGGGGAGACAGCCATTTCTATACTATTCTATCTAATAAGCAACAATCCTAAAAAGAAGAGGAACAATAAAAAAGAAGGGATGATTAATAGAGTTAAACAGTAAAAGTCGGAAGTACATATAAAAACAATCCGGAGACTCAAGGGAAAATTCCCTTGTTATTGGGAGATTTTCCCAAACACAGACACCAAGGCTATGCATGTGCATCCTAGAATCCTGTTGATATAGAGGCAGATATCCAGGAGCAGGGTTAGGGATTTATGAATTCAATTTAGTTTCAGTACTAGGATGTCTGGAGAATGTTCAAAGAGAAAAGATTCTACACCACAGAAATTGTTACAAATAGCTTTTTATTTTTTTATTAATTATTATAGCAGAATAAGATTTTAGGGTGGAAAAGGCCAAGAATAACAGTCACTGTCAATTGTCTAAAGCAATACGAGCTGGTCAGGAGGTAGTGAAAACTATTGCATAGTGTGACCACAGGGTTGCCCACTGGAAGTGCTTGCAGAGAGATCATTCTATGTGGGGAATGGCACTGCAAGAACTCTAATATTATGCAACTGTTGCCTAGAGTAGCTGCTCTAAGCATGACAAAGAATTTGGTTTCTTTCTGTCTATCAGGATGCAGCAACCAGAAAACTCCCAACCTGGTACCCTTAATATGAAGAGTCATATCCACCAGCCAGGCATATCACCAAAATGTTATTAAAGCCTCAAGAAACCCTATCCTAAACAGGAAACAAGGGATAAACATCAACTCCTGTTCAATAAATGAGACTTTATGTGTGTGAACAGGGAAATGTGTAAATGTATCTATTCTTATTTTTTTTTTAAATCTTAAAGTGAAGGTGGAAGCGTTCAAAGAATAAAGTTAAACTAAAAGCCTGTGGATTCTCGGGCACAAATTTCAGTAACGTTAGTTAGAGAATAACCAATATATAATTAATTAAGTTTTAACTTGATATTAGTTATGTTGTCTCATATCAAAATAAAGGAAAAAGAAAAATGAGGAGAAAACTAAACTATCATTACCGGCAATTTATTTTATTTCTTAAACACTGGGATAGTGAGACAATGCAAGTGGGGTTGTGAGACAATGTTAAATTACATAAATAGAAGCAACATACACATACCCATGCATAGAAAAACGAAAAACATTCTAGATGGTTAAATATCTCATTTTTTGGGAAGTTGTTTTTCTTTGTTCCCTCAGGATGTAGGCGATACAGGCCCTCCACAATATCCTTTGGTGTCACTTAAAAGAGGAATTATTTTTCAGATTTTATAGTCAAGACTTCTCTGCCTCAGGGAAGGTTGGTTGTGATGGTGGGTGGGTCAAACAGAAAATGAAAGAAAGTATATATTTGCTGTTCAGATAGAGGCCAATTGAGAGACAGTTTCAAACTTAACATTTAGTTAGATATTTAATAAAATATGCATGAAAAATTCCTCTCTATAAAAGATTCAACACAATACCAACCTGATAAGTTATATGTCATTACATTCAGCTGTTATTACTACTTCAAACATTATTATAGTGGAAACTTCTTATTTGAAATAGACACCCCATTTTTATTTATTATTAAAGTAATTATTGTGAATTATGTCTATTGGCCTGTGCATTTGAGAAATCTAAGTAAACACAATTAAGCATGCTGGATGAAATTGTAGTTTTCTTTTGTAAAGGAAACTACCATTTCATCCAGCATGCTTAATCACTTGACTTTGAAGGATTTTATAGATTTTTTCTCGCAAATGCGTATCTGCTCAGTTTTGTATCAAAAACTTAAAACAACTTCTAGAGAATTAATGGATTTATTTTTAACCTAAAATTTTATTACTTCAAATGTTTTTTGTAATGGATATTTCTTATTTGAAATAGATAACCCATATTTATTTACTGCAGGAGCTAGCTTAAACGCTGCCCAATAGTGTGTCTTTTAAGCTAGCTCCTGCAGTGGGCTCTTTATTGGGCCTTCATAACAATAGGTAGGGAGGAGTAGATGCAAAAGGCAACAATAAACTATAAAAGAGCTCAAAATTGATCACTGCATTTAAGTATTAATATTTAAGCTAACCTTTTAAAAGTTCAACAATAATTCCACTGCCGCCACTTAATTTAAAGAGAATTTGATGTACGTAGGTCCTTACTTTCTGTACAAACAATTTTTTTAATTCATGGGTGGTGTTCTGAGGAAGAATATTTCCCATAAGTTTGGACTTGGCCGTCAGATGAAAGACATAAAAATACTCTTACATCAAGAGGAGTAGCAGCAGCAGCAGTAGCCTTTGCCGAAAACAGTCATTCTCTTCCCTAGTTTCTATTCTACATTATGTTTCCCTGTACCAAAAGGTAATAAACTTGTTGTTAAAGCAATTATGGTTTGCTACTGTTGTTATTGATAACTTAGTTACAACACAGATGACTTTTGCTGGATTTTGTAATTAATTTTGATTATTCCCAAATTTATTTCCAAGTTATAAAAATTGTTATCATACAAAAAAATTTGTCGCAAAAAATCATGTAAAATTGGGAATACAAAAATTCAGGATTGCGGATTCAGATCAAGCCCAGAATGTTTTTAATTTGTTCACGGAACCAGTCTGATTCCAAAATGGTATATGTTAGGTTACAGCCTCTAGAAGTAAAGTTGAAAAAAGTGTGACATAGTGACACACTGATATTTGCATTCATTGTATACAATAAGGAAACAAGCTATTGAGAGTTGTCTCTCCTTAATTAAAAAATGTGACACACTGACACTGGCATTTATTATACAGATTATTAAAGAGTATGAATTACATCTTCCTGCACATTATAAAAATCTCTGTCAAGAAAAGTGCACCTGTAGATATGTGTGTGAGAGCAAGTAAATGAATTAAAAGCCAATAAGAATAAAAGATTATTTAAAAATTGCTTGTGGAACTCCCTTCATTCTTCTTGCTTTCCAGACAACTTTAATCTGCAAAAATTAAATGCAATGCCAATCACTATTTACTATCATCTGATTACTCTCTTCTATTTCTGCTATTCATTAATGTTTCTGTTCCTAATTCTTCCACACCTGTAACCCCTTGTTTTTTAATTGCATTACTGCCTTGCTTGGAGTGATTCTGATTAAATATATATATATTTTTTTTTTTTTTTAAGCATTTCACCCCAAGCAAGGTGGGGAGCCACTAGCACACAAGGGGTTACAGAGGATTTGGAGTGAGAGCAGATAGGAGTGATAAAGGAAATGATGAGGAGAAGGATAGTGGAGAGATCAAGGCAACTGGAGATGTCGATTGACATTACATTTGAATAGTTGGAGATTATAGCTATCAGGGTAACAGGAATAGGGAAGGGAGTTTCACTGGTGAGAGGTGCGAGATATGAAGTTATTGGAGTAGTAGAGACGACTACATTTAACAGTTTCAACAGTGAAAGGGTGAGAGCGGGATGCCAGCCTTGTAGGACGCTTAAATTCATGAAGTCTGGGAACCAGTGCAAGCAGCTCATCGTAGCAATTACCATGAAAGTATTTGTAAAAAAGACAGAGATGAGGCAACAGCATGTCTGTGAGAGAGCAACTGCAGACGAGATGCCAGAACAGGGCCAATTACATTGCATATCCATCTCTGGATCTTATCAAAAACCCCGAGGCAAACAGAAAGGGCTCCAGACCATATATGGTAGCAATACTCCATGCAAGGGCGAATGGTTGATTTGTAGATTTGGAGGTTCGATTCCAGGGAAAAAATTTACTGGCGCGACACAGGGAGCCAACTTTCCTTGCGGTGAATGAAGCAATTGACTCAATGTATTTGTTCCATCTCAGGTCAGCAGACAACGTGAGAAGACATTCTAATGTGGGGCAGGAAAGGATCTCTGTGGTGATTAACAGAGAGCAGTTTTGTTTTTGAGGTGTTAAAATTTAACCAGCCAATTCCTGCCCCAGTTCACAATTGATTGGAGGTTAGTTTTGTCAGTGACACTAGATTTGTTTTTGAGGCAGGAGTAAATTGTAGTGTCATCTGCATAGATGCCAACTAGGGAATCTATGGTGTCATGAAGATTGTTGATGAAGATAAGGAACAGAGTAGAGCCTAGGAAAGAGCCTTGGGGAACACCTGCGTTTGTGGGATAGGAGCTGCAGGAGAATCTGTTGAGAACAGCCTTCAATTCACGGTTTGACAGGAATGATTGTATTAAGTCAAACAATCAACCTGTAATACCAAAACCCTGGAGCTTGCGAAGAAGGCTGGCAGGCCAAACCCTATCAAATGCTTTGGAGATGTCTAGGGCCACGGCACAAGCTTCTCCGTTATTTTGAAGAGCTTGGTAGACAATTTCAGTGATGGCCGTAAGCACATTTAACTGTAGATCAGGCAAAGTGGAAACCATATTGCTTGTCTGAGAGCAGATCATGGGATGTAAGGTGGTTGACAACTTTGGCATTGATTAAGGCCTCGAAGACTTTGCCAAAGAAGGTTTAGGAGACTAATAGGACCGAAATTAGAAGGGTCAGAGGGGTCACCAGAGTTCATAAAGACATGAACAATCGATGAGGACTTCCAGAAGTCTGAAAAGCAAAATTCCTTGAGGCAGTAGTTATATAATTTGGAGAGGGTGGGTGCCAGTTCAGGTGCACATTTCTTCAAGACAATGGCTGGTCTCAGATCTCCACCACTAGCCTTGTGGGGGTCTAAATTAGAGATAATGCCCAATACCAATGACGGGGTTATGTACAACCCGCTCAATAGGGCCTCAGTTCTAAGAGGAACATCGGGTATGGGTACACTGGAAGAGTCGAGTGTTGAATTGAATGAAAATTTCTAAGCAAAGCATTCAGCCTTGTCAGCAGAGGAGGTCAGGACCTCAAACTGGTTGCACAAAGGAGTTATAGAGGGTTTGCTATTGTTCAGTACGCTCTTGCAGAGATGCCAATAATCCTTGGAGATGAATTTGCGAGATGCAATACGTTTCTTCATACGAGCAGCAAATGGTGACTTAGCTTCATTGAGGACATGCTTACACTCGTTACGGGCAGAGGCAAAGAGACGTCTATTGCAGTCGGACATGTCGCTACGGAATAGGTTCCTATGGGCAATGGCAGCTGAGCAAGCAGCGGAGAACCAAGGGGAGGAGTGCAATTTGGCCTTAAATTTTCTTGAAGGAATGAAAGCACTGATTCCAGCTTTAACCCAGGAGGAAACCTCAGAAGAACATTCTTGAACGGGGTGGGTAAAGACAACATCTCAGGGGGACATCGTGGAGGAAATCACGGAATGAGTCCCATTATGCTTGTTGATAGCAGAACGAGGTTCTTGTGGTAGGAGGTTTGTTGCAGGGGGTGGAGTTGAAGGAGATGTTGACAGACACTACAGAATGATCGGAGTTACCAAGAGGGCAGAGCTGCGTGGCGCTACAAGACTTGGGGATGGAGGTAAAACACAGATTGAGAAGTGAGGCCTTACTGTCTTGGTTGTAGGAAAAACATGTGGGGAAGTCAACTATCTGCATGAGGGATTGAGAAACTGAAAAATTAAGTGTTTGAATGCCTGCAAGGTCAATAGTAGCATTCTTAAGACACTTGGTATGATGGGCGTTAAAATCGCCAACTACTAATATGTCGGCAAACGGATGGAGAGAGAGAGCCTTGTCTATGCTGTCAGAAATGCTATCGATTATTATTCTTGAGAGGATGGAGAGCAATAAAGAAAGAAGAGATAGCTTACAGCATTGAGAAGAGATAGCCGGAGAGATATGTAAGAATAGTCTGGCGATTCGAGAGACAACTCTCTAGCCAGTGGGTGATGGTCCTTGATGTAAACAACAAGGCCATGCATGCAAGTTTGAGAGTCTTTTCTAAGGAGAGGAAGGTAGCCGGGGATCGAGAGATCAGAGGAGGGGATAGATGAGTCAAGGTTGGTCTCACACAGAGCCAGTATATCTGGGCAGTTTGCCGTGAGGAAGAATTCCACACTGCAGAAATTGGTTGGTTGTTTGGGGTTTTATGGCATATCAACCACCATGGGTTATTTAATGCCAGATCCAGCATTTACTAGATATATCAAAAACGTACAGTTGGCAACATCATTGTTTCAAAAACGCATAGATAGCAACATCATTGTTTCAAAAAAATGTATCCCTGGCAACATCATTGTTTCAAAAACGTATAGCTGGCAACTGTTTCAAAAACGTATAGCTGGCAACTGTTTCAAAAACGTATAGCTGGCAACATCATTGTTTCAAAAACGTATAGCTGGCAACATCATCGTTTCAAAAACATATAGCTGGCAACATCATCGTTTCAAAAACGTATAGCTGGCAACATCATCGTTTCAAAAATGTATAGCTGGCAACATCATTGTTTCCCATCACATTTTAGGGGTAAGGTGTTAGTATATTTAGTGTAGGGTTTTGGAGGGAAAGTTAATTGTAAGTTGTAGTTGTTTTGGGATGGTTTAGATGTGATGGGGCATGACATGACCAGCCGATTGATTGGATCAACGGGCTTTTGGTTGGACGTAGTTTATCGTCATACCCAGGATGCGGATGTAGTTTATCATCATACCCAGGAAGCGAACACACCTTGGGATTTCACTATTTTCCCATAGCTGGGACCCTAACAGGTGCTAACACCCCGGGTCAGGGTGGACCTGGGAACACCAGCAATTTAGAGGTGGTTCCACGCTCCTCAAAACCTCCTGATCAGAGACTGCAGAAATTGGTTCTAATGCCTCGGATATTGGAGAATGAGATGTTGAAGGGTTTACGTGATTTTTGAAGGGCTGGTTTAGATTTACTTTTTCAATCTTTGTTAGTCATCATGAAGAATTATGGTTGGAAGATGAGAAGGCCTGAAATAAAAGAAGCAGACGGTTATCAACCATGACGTGGGTAGAGAGAAGTTGGCACAGCCTGCGTCATAATGTGGCCTCAGGGTTGCCCACCAGAGGTGACTGCAGGGACACCTTTCCATGCATGACATGGCACTACAGACACCCTGGTATTATACAGCTGTTGATCAGAGCGGCCGCTCAAGACGCCACGCAAGAGTTAGGGCTCCTAACTACCAGTCGGAAACAGCAACCAGGAAACTGTCAACCATGTACCCTCAGAATGAAGAGGTAATGCCACAGACTGCACACATCATGGGAGAAACATGGCAGCACTAGTACAGTGGCCAGAGAGAGAGGGAGAGAGTTCCAGGAACCCCTTCCTAAACAAGAAACAAGATGTGAGCCTATACTCTTGTCAAGGAGAAGGGGGAGGAGTACTGACCAGGCGGTAGAAAAGCCTACCTACTCCTATTACATATAACACATACAACAACAACATCAAAAAGAAAAGAGGGGGAGGTAGTTGACAAAGAGTCCAGGCTGATGCTAGCGAACGTATGTACTGGGGGATAGGAATGGTATTTTACCCTTTCACTACAATAAGTTTTAACTTAGTATAAGTCCCATTGTCCTATTGTAAAAAAGGAAATTAAAAAAATATGGTTATCCGGCTTTGTGGATATGGTATAAAAGCCTACACTTATGGCAGCAAGTGTTCATGTTCGTTCGCTTTCATTCTCATGGTTACTAGTGAAAATTCAAGCTACCTTTATCACCAAGCTCCTTGTTTCAATGAACGCAGAGCTTGGGGGGCAATGGGCATTCCTGCCCACCACCAATAATGGGCTTGGGGTACTTGCATTCAATAAAATTAAGAACAACAGGAAGAAGGATATGGCTAAACAAATTCCACACTGGGCTTTTTTTATCTAGCAAGATATTCGGCCAACTAGAACATAAGAATATTGACAACGTACGTTCGACTGCTGCCCAGAACTTTTTTTTGGAAGTGGGGTTTCTAACTAAACGAACATACAGGGTTACAAGTTAGGTTAGAATAATTAGAACACAAATAAATACACTAGATTAGTCAAACAGAAAAAAAAAAGAACAAACACTGACTCAATAGGTTGACAAATACAGAGAGAGAGAGAGAGAGAGAGAGAGAGAGAGAGAGCAGCCTTTATGTGTATATATATATATATATATATATATATATATATATATATTATTTACGAATTCAAATGCCCATTAAGGAATTGTATTCCTCAAGAATCAACTTTCGTAAATAATTATATAGGCCACACTACAAATTGTTTAACACGCAGATTAACTCTACACCTTTCTGACAATAGCTCAATCAGATCTCATATAAATATTCATGGAGACCTACCGGACACTATTCGGAATATACTTGTCGACAACACTAATATAATAGCATCATCCACTTGCAAAAAAAGGCTAAAAATAATGGAAGCCTTACTAATAAAAACAAACAAACCAACACTTAATAATATTAACTTTGAACATGGACATAATATCTTGACCGTGTTTTGAAACAAAAAAAAAAAAATGAATCACTTTATAAAACATACATATAACAAACTATTTCTAATTCTAACAGTTGAAATATAATCCTTGAAAATGGCTAAATGTATAGCCGAAAGCGCTCGAATAAAAAGAACATTCGGACAGTTTTTATATAATTTATCCTCTGAAAAGAAAAACTTTATTAGATCACACGAGAAATTATATAAAAAACTAAATAAAAGCACCTTGTCAGTCATTTTTAATGAAATGTGCATATATATATATATATATATATATATATAGATAGATAGATAGATAGATAGATAGATAGATAGGTAGGTATGTATATATATGTAAATAAATAATTACAATTATACCAGATAAAATAAAGCAAAGTACCAGATTAATAACAAAGAGGAAAATTTTTTGTCTGATGTGTTTTTGTCCTTTTGGACTCTTCATTGGAGTAAAGTGATGTTTATGTTGCTATAACTATATATACACATAAAGAGAGGGGACACTGAAATTTTAAACTTTTAAATAATTTTTTTTTTAATGTGTTTGGGTACATAGTCAAGCCAATTGGTATATAGTTGAGCCAATTGGTATATAGTCAAGCCAATTATAAGTTTCTTTTTCTTCTTGTTTATATTTTTCTCGTTTTTATTATTATGTATCCTACATTGTGATTATAGAATATCCGTTGAGAAAGGTGAAATATTGTAAGAACCTGGACACAAATTTACTGTGGATGATCTAGTGATTAAGGCACTTTCTATACATTTTTGTCCTGCTAAATTGCTTTCTCTTTGAATTAAAGTAGCATTCATATATCATTTTCTCTTAAATATATATATACATATATAATAAACAATATAATCCAAAATCACCTTATATAGGGAATAGGCTATTTCCAGGGTTGATAAGACAGATGACCAATATCTTCGTCTGGTGAAATAGGCCATTCCCTATATGAGGTGGTTTTGGATTTTATTGTTTATTAATTATTTGCTCTGTGATAATAAATACATTGAGCACTTTTTGTGAATAAGTTTTAACATTTTATATTGTTAGGATCCATTTGGATTATATACTAATGGATTTGTTACCTTTACTATATATATATATATATATATATATATATATATGAAACACAAGTTACTAAATGAGAGGTCAGAGGTGATGATGCAACACAAGCATGCTACAAAGCTCCTCCAGCCAGGCAAACTATGAACCAAAGTAGAAATGCTTATATTTATAAAGCATTCTCTCTCTCTCTCTCTCACACTCTCACACCTGAAGCAGATGTGTATATATATATATATATATATATATATATATATATATATATATATATATATAAGAGTATTTTAAAATGGAACTGAGACAGAAAGTATAACTCACTGATGATACCAGAGGTGGAAAAAAACCTATGTTGCAGGAATGTTGGTTTTCCTGTAAAATTATATATATATATAATATACATACATGATTATTGTCCAGTCTTCACTTTCCACTCTCAGTAGAGTTCAATAGTGTCTCTGTGTCCTTGTAGGTGACAAATTATTTTCAACTCTTCAACCCTTTTCTCACAGACAAAAAGTCACAAGTTGCTATTTCCATGGGGAATGTTCAAGTGAACTACATTCCTTAGTTCCACCAGTCCTTACCTTCATGGGTAAGACCTGCCATGGTATGCACATTGCAGCACACCATACTTATTCCTTTTGTATTTCATTGGTGAGATGTAAGTTGCTTCCTGGATCACTACAATTTTAATCTGTTCAAGTCTAGAGTTAACCGTTATCTTCCACATATATCCACATAAGGTGTGCCTCTTACTCTGTGACTCTCTACCTCAAGTTGCTCTCGGGCCTTATACAGGGTGAACAGCACTGTAAAAAAAAAATGTAAGATTTTTCACAAGTGTACAGATACTACACTGCTCCTAGGCATTTGACTCACAAAAGGGGCCACATTTTTAGAATGAAAATTTGCTCACACCTCACAAAATTTTAAGTGATTAAAATACATTAAAAATTAAAAAACAGAGAAAGGATTAAAGTAAGATATCCACGGATTCAGAGTCAGAACATTTAACAGAGAAAGGATTAAAGTAAGATATCCACGGATTCAGAGAACATTATGATTGACAATTCTCTCCTCCAATTTGTGGACTTTAGTCATCATATTCTTAATACTTTTTTTAAATTTTTTTTTTTAATCATATCACCCCAAGCAAGGCCGGAGGCCACTATCACGCAAGGGGTTAAAGAAGGGTTAGAGGAAGAGCAGATAGGAGTGGCAAGGGAGGGGATGTGGAGAAAGAGAAAGACAGTGGGTCAATCAAGGCAAGGGGGCCACAAAAGATCCAGAGCGAGAGCAGATAGGAATGAAAAATGAAAGGATGTGGAGAAGGGAAGTGGATAGATCAAGGCAACTGGAGATGTCGATTGACGCTACACTTAAACCGATGGAGATTGTATTTGTCAGGGAAACAGTAATACGGAAGGGAGTTCCATAGGCGAGATGTGCGAGACGTGAAGCTACTTGATATAATGCAAAAATATCACAATGATAAAATCAGTCAATAATTATTAATAAGTATTTATGGGACTCACACATGCAATTACAAGTAATCTATAATTATATTTTAAATTTTGAAATCATATTTACTTTTGGCATATGAATGTTTTGAAACTATTTCTAAATCTTTGTTTGTCTTTCAATCATTATTGCCTCACCTGCTATCCTGTTCTGCTGCACAGATGAGGCATGCCACACCATTTGGAAACTACTGTCCTAGGCAAAGAGCCATGGAGCCACACTTTGGGTCAAGGCAGGATGGTCTTATCCAAAAAAGAAATGCCAATCACTATGTAAACAATCCCATCATTCTTGTAATAGCGACTGTGCTGGTATGTATGTAGATTACATAGCCACCCATTTTGAAAACATTTATTCCGCTCCACGAGCTCTAAGCAGAAAGAAGGAAATAAAGAAAAAAATACTAAACTCTTAAAACAAAACTTGCGATCAATAAACCAGTTCTTCAGTATTTTGTGTCAAATTTGATTTTGCTAACAATTTTTATACAATTATCTTCTTCAAAAGAATTATCTAAAACTAAGTTAATTGTTCTTTGCCTTTAGATTAATTCAAAGTAAAAAGAGTCAATTTTTCACTATAAGTCTCTTCTTCCAAATTACATACTACTGAACCAACAGATTTTTATTATAATAACATAAACGAAACATTTAAGCTGAATATTTGTAATTTGTAACTAATTTTCTTGTTGTTTTAAACAACCCACCAAGTTGATATACTGTAGAAACTCAACAATAATACAATCTTTTAAGATTAGTTTTTTACTCAAAAATAGGGAGTCGTACAGGTAATTTTTTGAAGAGGTTAAAAATCATGCATTTTTGATGACAGGTTTCATTATACACAGGTAATTTTTTCTGTAGTTAAAATTCATACCAAAAAAATCAGGGGACACAATTTACATGGAATTGGCTTACATACAAGTATATATGTTTCGTTTCAATCGTGAGAAGACAAGTTGTAATGGAAGAGTGTATTATCCTAGTGTTGTCATAAAATCAAAAATGAAATGGAATAGATAGATAGATAGAAGCAGAATGAGATAGATAGATAGATAGATAGATAGATAGATAGATAGGTAGATAGAAGCAGAGTGAGATAGATAGAAGCAGAACGAGATGGATAAAAGCAGAACAAGATGGATAGAAGCAGAACAAGATACATAGGTAAATAGATAGATATATAGAATAAGATAGGTAAATAGAAGTAAAATGAGATATATATATATATATATATATATATATGTATATATATATATATATAGATAGATAGATAGATAGAAGTAGATAGATAGATAGATAGATAGATAGAAGCAGGATGAGATAGGGAGATAGGTAGATTGAAGCAAAATGAGATAGTAGATAGATAGAAGCAGAATGAGATAGACAGGTAAATAGATATATAAAAGCAAAATGAGATTGATAGATAGAATCAGAATGAGATAGACAGGTAGATAGAAGCAAAATTAGATAGATAGATATAAGCAGAATGAGATAGAGAGAAAACTGATAGTGAGAGAGTTGGAGTGAGACATAACAACATAAATAAACTGGTTTTATATGAACTAGCAAGTCGAACAAGTTAATGTGTCTATACTTGACCAAATGGTCGAGGAAGTAGGGAGACAAACAGAGAGAGTAACTGCTGGAATATATGGAAAGATTAACAAATAAGATATATAAAGAGAATCGAGACACACGCTGAGTGTTAAATTATATATTTGCATTAATAGATCTCTTTCTACCCAGCCACCTATGTTTATCCCAATAATATTTGAAAATATAAATTAAGACAGGCTACTGTTCAATCGCAATGTCCCAGAACACTTAAAACACACTTAGCTCATTCTCATGCATGTAAAAACATCACATGTGCAGTTCTTCCTCCATACGCACATTTATATGCATATCATTGTTTGCAATGACATATCGCATAAATTGTTTCCTTATTCTTTGCAGGCCATGTCATTATATTATCATATAAATAGAAGATATGAGACCCTATTGGTGATAAAGCCTGCCTCCTGGTAGCACTGAGTGGCATTGTTTTTAGCTCTGAAAGTAAATATAGGCAAAACATAGTAATTGGCATAAAGGCATATCCATACATGCACAAGTTAATACACGTTCATGCCAATCTATGTACGCATGCATACACAAATGCATAGACACATAAATCCATGCATATGCACATATACATATAAATCCATGCATACAGACCAAAACAAATGCATATACATATAAGTCCATACATATAATGCATCAACATATTATATGCACACTTAAACAATATGAAATGCATATATATATATATATATATATATATATATATATATATATATACACACCTATAAACAACTCATCATATATATACATACACAAACCTATAAACAACTCATCATATATATACATACACAAACCTATAAACAACTCATCATATATATATACACACACACACCTATAAACAACTCATATATATATATATATATATACACAGACACACACACACACTTATAAACAACTCATCATATATGTATATATATATACACACACACACACCTATAAACAACTCATCATATATATACAATGCTGTTCAATAAAAGTGACTCACCTTATCCTTTGAATTTAGCTCAACTTTCGTTTCATCGGAGAAGAGAACATTCTTCCAGTCCTCTACAGTGAAATGTTTGTAATAGTGAGCCCATCCAAGTCTCTTGGCTTTGTTGGCTTTGCTTATTAGCGATTTAAACCTTTGTGTACAAGATTTGTAGCCTTGTTCTAACAGCCACAGACAAACTGTTGAAGAGGCAAGACTAAAAACTTGCTCTTTGCTTAGGCTGGCTACAATTTCTTGGATAGTTATAGTCCTATTCTTCGCAACTTCTCCCTTGATTACCCTGCCAGTTCTATCATCAATCTTTTTCTTTCGTCCCCTTGTTTCCTTCCTTGGAGAAGGAGTGGCATCATTATGTGCCCTAAGCACTCAAGAGACAGTTGATTGCGAGATTATAGCAATTTCTGCAATTTCTC
>OZ038487.1:53016281-53031281 GCA_964036315.1 Acanthosepion esculentum | reverse complement strand
TACGTGTTTTTGAAACAATGATGTTGCCAGCTATACGTGTTTTTGAAACAATGATGTTCCCAGCTATACGTTTTTTTGAAACAATGATGTTGCCAGCTATACGTTTTTGTTTTTTTGTTTTTTTTAAACAATGATGTTGCCAGCTATACGTTTTTGAAACAATGATGTTGCCAGGGATACCTTTTTTTGAAACAATGATGATGCCAGCTATACGTTTTTGAAACAGTTGCCAGCTATACGTTTTTGAAACAATGATGTTGCCAGGGATACATTTTTTTGAAACAATGATGTTGCCAGCTGTACGTTTTTTGAAACAATGATGATACCAGCTATACGTTTTTTGAAACAATGATGTTGCCAGCTATGCGTTTTTGAAACAATGATGTTGCCAACTATACGTTTTTGATATCTAGTAAATACTGGATCTGGCATTAAATAACCCATAGTGGTTGATATGCCATAAAACCCCAAACAAACAAACAAACAAACATATCTTCTTTTGGATTAAATTCAGGGCTTTGTAATATAAAACTGCAGTTATTAATCTAATTCAAAGATCTATATTCATTTCCTGATTTAAAGTAATTTTCCTAAAAGAATGAAATAATATAAAACAATCACTTATCAATAATGGGTACTCAAGATAGTCAACAAGCAAATCAAATTTATTTAAAAATTTTATTTAAACAACAACTATTTTAATAATAAAAAATACAGTCATAAACATGACAATAATGCTATTAACATATATAATATAATATAATACGATAAAAATATAGTTTTAAGGTATGCTGTATTTATGGGTTAAAGTGCTCAATATCATGGATAGGGCATATGTAAATATAAAAGTGGACATTAAAGTCAACACCCAGAGGCAATAGTCTGCTTCATGCTTAAACACAATCATTAAGACCTCAACATCCATATATATATATATATACATACATACATACATACATACATATATATATATATATATATATAAAATGGGGGGAAGAGAGAGAGAGAGAGAGAGAGAGAGAGAGAGAGAGAGAGAGAGAGAGAGAGAGAGAAACCCACATAAAAACTGTGTAAGTAAATTTGTAAAATATATAAGAGGACCAGTGAGTCTTGTTCTTCTAAATACATATGCACACTTATATTCTCAGATATACACAAATCATATAAAATTTACACTTCTGTTTTTCACACGTATATGCTGAGATATAAATAGATAAAAATGTATTAATGTAAGTATATCTGGTAATGCTGGTCATTCGTTGTTGTATAAGCATTTGTAAAATGCAATAAAATATGATGCTAGGCTAAGTTATGTAGAAAATGTTTGATCATATTGCCATTTCATTAATACAAAGCATTATAACGGATAACCAGTAATTAACAGATAATAAACAAAAGACATTGTCTGATACTCATCAGAAAGACATCATTGGAAATATTTCTGATACTATTTGCCAAAACCCAATAAAAGTGCTTATAAACAGACAACTTCATCTCTCCTAATCACCAGGCTTTTTCTCCTCATTTATTTCTGAAAAGGAATCCGTACATATATGCTTTCTGTTGCTTTAAATGTTTTTATCGATTATTAAGCAAGCATTATAAAATGACTGATTTGAAATGTCAAAAGAAAATATCGATGATGGAATTATGAAAACCCATTGAATGTTTAATTTTTTTTTTTATTCTGTTGTTAAAATTTTGCTTTGTAGGAGCATTATGAGAACAACTGAAAAAATCATGGCAAACTTGCTATTTAAAAATGCTGTTATAAATTTTAAAATATTTAATAATTAATAAAATTAAAAAAAAATATCTGTAAACAAATCAATGAGATTTTTACATAGAAAAATATATTAAAATAAAATTTTAAATATTGTGATTTGATATAGGAAAATAAAATGAAAGAAAATTATAAAAAATAAATCATGTATATCTAAAGAAAATAGTAAATACACACAATTGAAATTATAATTTATAATAATATTATTTAGATGTTAAGGAAAACAGAACTTAGTTAAAATTTACAATAAAAATATTTTTATGATGTTAAACCAGTATCTATTTTAATATTATTTTCTTTAAGTATTATCTTAGCTAGAAAAGGTGATATGCAATAAAAACCTATGTTCTGATTAATAAAATTGAATCCTTGTATCACAGATGATTCAATAGTTCTTCTGGATGATTTTTGATGAATACATTTAATTATTTTGGAATTTTTTAAATTGAAAGGATGATTTCTGTATTGGATATATGTGAATAAAGAATTTAATGTATCTCCAAATTTTATAGTTCTTTTCTGTTTAAATACGTGTTTATCTTAAAATGAGAGATTTTCTTTAATTCAAATTATTAAACTTCAAAGATGAAAATGATCCCCAAAATTCCTCGTTTCTTCAAATGCTGATCTAGAACATTAAAAAAATTAATTTTATGCCTCATATATATATGACATGAAATCACTGAAATTGTTCAACTAATGACCATGCCAGAAATTGTAACTAAGTTCTGCTTAGAATAGTTAAAATCAATTATATATATCTATGTGAGTATATATATGTGCGTGAATGTATATGTATATATATATATATATTCAAATAAATGCCAGCAGAGAAACTAATATTATTTCTAGATAGACTTTTAACAACCCAAGATACACATATGAAACAACAGGTACTTCCAGACAAGGTCACAAAGAAAAGCAGGAAGAAAGGACTAACTATCAATTGTAATAATGTAGAATATATGGTCATTCGCAAGATGCAAACTACAAATCAGGGACATCAGAATAAAGCAAGTACAGAAATAAAGCTATCTAGGAAGTATTATAACTGACAAGAGAAAATGTGACACAGAAATAAGAAAGTGTATCAGGATAGCAAAGATGCCTTCCAAAAACTAAACAAAATATGAAGAATTAGGAAAATTTTGCTGGAAACAAAGAAACAAAAGTGTTCAACTGTTCTGTAATATCAATTCTTGTATATGGCAGTGAATGATGAACAATTTTCTCAAACAAAAACAGGAGACTTGAGGCAACAGTGATGTGGTTCCAGAGAATGGTGCTGAGAACTTTGGCGCCAGAACATGTGAGCAAGAAGTAAGTCTTAACAATTTGAGCCCTGACCATTGCTTTACCCGTGCTAGAGAAAAATGACTTAATGCCCAGCTACCGGTTGAACAGTGAGTAATCACTTGTTACTATTTTTATATCTACTGTGAAACATTACATACCAATTATTTGCAAATTTTGACTCAAGAGCTCAGGCAGAAGGGTTAAAATTATTCAGGAACGCAGGACTCAAACGGTTAAGGAAAATGGGAACAAAAAGAACGCTTCTACTTAGAATTAGAAAATGACAGTTGAAATTTCTGTGAGATATAATGAAGAATGGGGCTTGGAGAATTTAACACTCACAGGACATACTGAAGGCAAGAAGATCATTGGGAAACTGTGAAACCTACCTAACGAGCTTGTGTAAATGGATCACAGAACATGAACTAAGAGGGATAGTAAGGGAAACAATTTTGCTTATGAAGTTGTGGAGAGCCATTATAACTCATTTTATGAACGGATATAGCATATAAAAGAAATACATTTCCACAAGGAATGTATTGCTTGTCTTTAACTGGGTAGACATTTTGAATTTACAGTCATGATGTGTTTTATAAAGATGATAAACATCATTTAAATCACTGAAAATAATTATCATTGGCTTCTTCATTGCTTTCATATGGGCTCCTAATATTGTTAAGTTTTAATTTAATTCAAAGATAAATTTAACATTTTAGCCTGAAAGCAGGAAAATATTTCATGTGGTAAATCCTTTAAAAAAAAAATTTTCCATTCCTCAGGTCCACTCCAATATCCTACATTTTAATTATTAGCAATGCAAAGATGAGTCAGATCTAAGGGATCTTTTTTTTCATTCAAATTAAATCTGAATATATATATATATATATATATATATATATATATATATATATATATATATATATATATCACAATTTCATGATGACATCTGCTTTGAGCACTTATTTTTATTTCCTGAAAGTAAAAATAAAGTTTAATATCCAGGATGGTGAGTTATTTATATAATTTTTTTAGCAAATACAGGAAATTTAGGATTTTACAACCTACTGATTGATTTGTTTTCATTGTTTTAGAGATAAAATTAAACAGTGAAACAATTTCTTTTATGTGCTGTGTTCTATCCGAACACTGGTGATCATGGCTCTCCACTACTTTCTATCCTTTGTAGAACCTACCAATTTTGCCTTTTTTACTATTCATTGCACTCCCTTATCTAACATCAATTTATGCAAGTTTGTTAGTGACCAACAGTCAATACTCACAGTTTCTCAGTGACCAATTGTTTTTACCATACTTAGGTTTTGGAAGACATCTTTCACTATCCCACTTCACCTTTGGCTTTCAGTGTCACAATTTCCATCCTCTGTTAAAACACTTCCCAGATAAAAAAAAAACCTAAGGCAGAAGCAAAACTTTTCTATTCTTTTTAAAATACCTTTCTATTCTTATCAGGTATTTTTACACTGTTTTTTCGTATTTTTAAAGTTTTAAGAAAAATTGTTTTCAATGTCAAGAACTTTAAATAAGATACATTTGCAATATGAAGCACGATAAAAAAAAAATTAGCACAAAATTTTATTTGGAAATTAATTGTGTAAAGCCAGTGTGAAAGATGAGTTGTTAATATGAAAACGAGCAGTCTTAAAATTAAATTAATAAATTTTTCTCCAACATTCAGCTGCCAAATCCTGAAATTCTGAAGAACTCTTCTCTTGCAAAATGTGGCGTCACCATTTTGAATAAATGAAAAGAAGTTTTTGTTCTTACATTCTTTTATCTTAGTTTTTTTTAATTTTGCTGATGTTATTCAATTTGGAAATATTGAAAAGAGAACACATTCATCTGATAAATAAAATGTTTCAATTTGATTGAGATAGATTCTTCAGCTAGACAAGTTGTCAATGAAATGTTTATATATATATGTATATATATATATGTATATATATATATATATATATATGTATATATATATATGTATATATATATATATATATATATATATATATATATATAAAAGCATTGATATTCATACATACAGAGATATGTTTGTATCGATGCATATAGAAGTATATATATATATATATATATATATATATATATATATATATATATATACATATATATTTATATATATATATATATATATATATATATATACACAACCCTTGCTTAAATAATATATATATATATATATATATATATATATATATATATATATATATATACACCCCCCTACACATACATACATACATATATATATATATATATATATATATATATATATATATATATATAAAGAGAGGGAGAGAGACGTTAATAAATAAGTAAATTATATACTGAGAGACAAATTTACATTAAATCTAATAAGCATGTATGCATATTTTAATATTTGTAAATTGAAATTGAAAATACATAGAAAAACTGTTTCTATTTAATATGTTGGCTTTTTTTTATGGTTATTTTATTTCTCCTTTTATCTTTTAATCTACCAACTATTGTCTATCCACTGTGAAAGCAAACAAAGAAAAGAAAGAAATAATATGTAATACAGAATTTGTTTGAATATGACTGGTTTGAAAAATGCTGGTTATTATTAAATTCAGTTTTCGTTATGAGCTCAGCAAAAACACCTAAAAAAGTAAAAAATGCTTTCTTGGGTATTAAAATAAAGTTAAAAATTTTGGCTTTATAAAATTCAAGTATTTTTCAAACATTATAATTAAAATATTTTTTCTATGGTGACGAATTTTTGAAAATTTATTCAGAATTAACTGACTCTTATCAAAGGAATCAGCAAAACCTTTCAAAATATTCAACTTTAATTGGAATTTTTAATGTCTTGGGGATTTCTTATAGCAACTGTCAGAGAATGCTAATTGTGTATAATATACACCGCTAATTCTGGGCTGTGAAATTCTGAACAAAAATGTCTCATTTATAATATGCACTGACTAAAAAGGAATTTATAGCGGCTAAATTTAGCCTAAATTTAATATCTCTTCAACTTTTATCTATAAAGTTTACACTATGTTTTGAAGTGTAATTTTAGCAGATTTAAAAGTAATGTATCAATACTACGATTGGTCCTGCTCTGGCATCTCAGCTTCAGTCACATTCCCATTGCCATAATTTTGCCTCCCTGTAATTGTTCAGATGAGCTCGTCGATATGGTACAGAGACATTTTGAATTTAAGTGCAATACTAGACTGACATTGAGATCTCATAAATTTACAGTTGAGTTGGCTTGATGTAACCATAAATTCTATGCTAACAGTTTCTTTTCTTGCATTTCTTGATTGTCAAACTCTTTACCAGCTACATGCTTTCCAGCCAACTTTAATCTTCAAAAATTTAAATACACTGTCAATCACTATCTACTGTCCTCCTGATTATTCTTCTTTTGTTCTCACTCATTAGTAATGTTTCTGTTTCTAATTCTGCAACACGCCTTGTGTCTTAGTGGCTTTCCTGCCTTGCTTGGGGTGAACTTGATTAAAAAAGAATAAGACATTTTTGCACAAAAATAAAAGCTTGTGGAATAAATAAGATCATACAAAGAGAAATAAGATTATAAACAACTTCACATTCCAGTGGCTATTTCTCTGCAGTAGTGTAAAACAGAAGTTTTTGCAGAAGAACGACAAAATGATTCTATGGGCAACTACATCAAAGCTGGCAAAGACATCTACTAAACTGACAACAAAGACAAACCTATCATGGCATCCATCTTTAATACAAATAGATTGAAATATGCTTAATATCCCTGTGAATAATTTTCTTTTTGATACAAATACAGTGTTTATTAGTGATTTATTACACATTAGTTATTTAGGATTACAGCTATATTTAATCCTTATGTATAATATACACCACTAAATTTCTGGTTAAAAAACCTGTGGTAAAGTGCATATTGTACATAAATAAGAAGACGTGCTATCTCAACTTTCTCACTGCCATAATATAGTTTTCCTGTACCTTTTCTATAAATATTTTCATGGTAATTGTTCTGATCAGCCTTTCTCTCTCATACCTTGGCTTTACCAAGTTAAGAACATTACTACTGTTGGGGATTTGTGAAGTGTTAGAAGATATCAGAAGGTTTGAATGGTGGGAAGGCTTAAAATTGGGTGTGTTCAATAATCTTCCATCCACAACAATTAATACAAGACAGAAAATAATGATTCAAAACATAACAATTGAATTTATTGGTCTTAGTGTACATGTACATAAGCTAAAGGTTTGACAGAGTTATGTCTCTTAGATTGGGAAATATTTGTACCTGAGCTCATAAAGGTAGAATTAATTATTAAACTGTAGTTTTTGTTGCCTGTTAGGAATTGTCTATTGGACCAAAAGAGTTCAGAAGAGTTAAGAGTTGTACTTGCATGAATGTTGCAATGTTCTTTAACGTCTGACTGCATAGTCAAGACGGGAGTCCTTGAAGGTTACATTTTGGCAGCAAGGATTGAGATGCACGAGCAGTGAAAAAGAGAGTGAAAAAGAGAGAGAGAACCACTCGTGCTTTGTTTATATAAGATGATGTAACATGTTTCTGGCTCAAAGTGTATTGAGCAGGAAAACAGATTTGTCACGTGCATGCAATTTGATTGGTTGGAAATGACCAATCAGCAAGCTAGTTTTGAGTAGATTAGCCAATGAATGCTTGTCATACAATTTCTTCATATGTATGTTTGATTGTCACGATAATCACAACAAGGAAGAGTACATTTCCTCGCGGGGCTGACTGGCAGACATGGAAGATTCCACAAATACCCCTCTGAGATTAAAAGTTGCCGGTACTAAAACTTTTAATATGTAAAAAAATATTGTCCTTGTGGGCATGTGTCATAAATGTGGTTGAGATTAGATTTCTGAAATGTGTGAGGTGTGTAGCATTATGTGAACGAATGTGTGTCGACGTAATGTACGCGTGAATTTGTTGTCAGCTGACGTTGTGTTGAATAGAATCGCCAAATGTGTTGAGAAGATTGAGAAGCATGCTTAATTTCCAAGTTTTGCGTAATTCACTGAGTCAAATTCATACAGGTGATATTGGAGTTGCAACGTCATGCTTAGGTTGAAAAATAAAATTTGCTTATTAGTGATTACGTAAATCTTTACAGCAAATTTTATATGAAAGATGTGTCGTAAATGTTGTTCAAAACAGTGAGTTGTCCGAAAATTGTGTCGTTCGAGACAGTGAGTTGCCCGGAGATTGTTTAAAAAGCATGGTAAGCAAGCAATGGCGTGAAATGTCGCCATGTGGTGTAGAAAATTGTATGTGCGCATTATTTGAGTTTCAGGATTGAACAGAATGCGATTGTAATGACCGATAGCATGTAGTGAGAGAATGCAGATGAATGAATGTTTGTCATACGATTTCTTCATATGTATGTTTGATTGTCATGATAATCACAACAAGGAAGAGTACATTTCCTCATGGGGAAGATTCCACACTGCATTGGCAGCTAGGTCTCCTCATTCAATAAATAAATAAAACAGATATGTTTATTAAAATATGATTTTAAAAATTGTTATATATATATTAAATGCTACTGATTATGTTACTAATATAGTTTTTTATATATAAAAGACTGATAGTAAATCCTTCATATGTTAGGACTAAGGGCTGTTTTACTTTATTGATTTAAGGTGGGGAAACACAGATAAAATTTAGTCTTATGCAAATTAATAAAACATTAAGAAGGAAACTTGTGGCTGCTAAAGCTGAAAAAAAATATGAACAAGATTATAGCAAAAAATGCTTGTAAAATCTATCACACATTTATCAATAAAACTTATCAGCAAAGAAAGATATGATGAAAGAATATAAGATAAGCCAAACAAAATAATAAACTCTAAGTATCAGAAAAGTAAAATTGGATGCACTAAAACGTCATTTTTTTATATAGTTTGTACTTTGGAATAAAATGCATATCTTTTATCATAGCGGACAATTTATGATTATTTCAAAAACAGCAAAAAATATTCCAATTGTAATTTCTTTATTTTTTCTTCTTTTATTTGTTTCTTACCAGAGATATTTCTCATCTATTGTGAAATTACTGTGTGTATCTGTGTGTCTTTTTCTGTGATTGTAATGTGTTTGATGATTATTATGTGTCTTTTGTAATCGTGTTTATGTATATATATATATCAGAGAAAGTATTTTGTATTGTGTGTATGTAAGAGAGATTGAAAATATTTTTTTTAATACTTGTTGTTTTTAAGTCAGTCTAGTGAACAGGGGTCAAAAAATACTTGGTCCTACGAAAATTGGTAGTTTGGAAGATGAAAGACAAAAGGGCCATCTAATTTAGTTGAATTGGGAAGGAAAAAAAAAGAATTGCAACAGTAAACAAACTTGACAGTACATTATTTTTGTTTCTTTTTTTTCTTTTCAGTGTTGGTTTCTCGTGCAGGGGGACACTATCGGTCAAAATTGATAATGAAATGAAAATGTTTACTTTTTGTTTTTATTAAAATAGCCTAAAGTTTTGAGGACTTTACTTATCTGACAAGGCACAAATTAAAAATAAATAATAAAAAAAATCTTCATGGCATTATTGAAATAATCAAGAGTAATTCATTGATCAGATTATATATATATATATATATATATATATATATATGTATATATATATATATATATAGAGAGAGAGAGAGAGAGGCAGATAAATATTTACTAAACTCAACTTAGTTTAACACTGTGCCAGCAAATCTACATATATAAAATGCAATATATATATATATATATATTAATAAAGACAAAAGGAAAACTTATCATAGCCGATGCATTTCATCCTCTTAAGGACTTTATGAATTGGCTAAGATAAATTTTGTCTTTATTCATATTGTCCTTTTACAGATATGGTCTAACTGAAATTTACACACACACACACACAGACACACACACACACGTGTTTGTGTGTATGTATATGTATATGTATGTATGTATGTATGTATGTATGTATATTGTGGCTGTGTGGCTGAGTGGTCTAAGGCGTTGCTTTAGAATCACGAGGCACCGAGTTCGAATCCTGCCTGGAATTAATTTCAGCAGCTATCAGACTCCAAGCACAGGGCACCTTTGGCAAGTGTCTGTTCCATAGCCACGGGTCCACCAAAACCATGTGAGGGAATTTGGGAGAGGAAACTGTGTGGAAGACCTCATTGGCCAAAGCTAGCACGATATCACAAAACACCGTGATTGCGAGTTGAGGTGGCCAGCCTTGTTCATTTATGATCCCGCTGGGTTCGCACCAACGCTCTAAAAACTGTTAATTGGCTCTGCACACGCCAATAACAGTATAAACTGCAGGTGGGCTCTGTGGGCATTTCCCAGTTGGGAAATTGCAAAAATGCCTGTGCAAATGTTGCAATATGCGCTAGCTAGCTGTGCATTGCAACGGGTGTCCTCGATATCGAGTGGCCAATTATTATATATGTGTGTGTGTGTGTGTGTGTGTGTGTGTGTGTGCATATATTCCTTTTCTAGGGCTTATCAACATTTTGCCAGTTATTTAAAGCTAAAAACTATTTTTAGACTGCTAGAACTTTTTGGGGAGACAAAAATGATTTAGTGATACGAATATTAAGAATCAACCCATGGTTGGGGGAGAAGTGTTGGATTCATACTTTTTCCAAGGTTATTTGCTCATAAGTAAATATAACAAACAAAACTGGAATTGGAACTCACCTCTCTGATTCAGAATTCTGAGCCATTATCCATTACACCACCTGCACATCCAAGCTTACAGCACCTTGTATTCTCCAATAGTTAGCCATTTATGTACTGACCAGTCTCCTTGATGTTGCTTAACTTTTTTGATCATACAAGTACAAGTTTTTGAATGTGATATGACCATAAGCAATATATATATATGTATATATTGTTATATATATATTTATATATATAATTTATGATGGGTGGACAGAGTGATTACTGGGCAGGGGTCCATCTACAAAACTCTGGAGTCAGGATACTGATGGTAGCACCAATCAGCTAAGTGACAAACTTTATATTTGTATTAATTCTATATAAACAGTTACATTGTTATATTTTCTGTCTACTGTTATAACACTACAGTATGAATGTAATTGGATTAGAAAGCTGCATTTAAAAGCTAAAATAAGTAGTAAGGAACAATAAAATTTCTAAAACAGTGCTGAATTGCTGTGTGATATCTATTTTTTTGTAATAGCAGTGAATGCTGGGCAATCTCACCACAGATGAAGAGGAAAACAGAGGTGACAGAAATGTGGTTCTGCAGAAGGAAACAGAATGGATGGAATGTGTAAACAATGAGGAAGTCTTACAGAACATTGTAGAAAACAAGAACATTTATATTCAGAATCAGAAAGAGACATCTAAACATTCTTGAACATATAACGAGGAAGAAAGGCTTGGAAAACTTAGCATTCAGAGGATATATCAAGAGTAAGTGAGAATGTAAATGTAATTGACAAAAATACACAATAAACAGAATTGACAAAGTTTCCAAAAAACAATAAGAAAAGGAAGAAAAAGAACAGGGAGTAAGAATATGAAGTAATATATATATATATATATATATATATATATATATATATATATATATATATATATATATATTTTTCGAACAATAAAAATTATTTTAAAAATTTTTTAAAAATTAAAATCTTCAGACACACTGGGTTGTAGATTAATATTCTTTCGTTTTTATTATTATTATTTCATTTAGATTCCTTGACTAGTTTCGGCCAACATGGCTATCATCAGGAGAAAAAAAAAAATATATATATATATATATATATATATATATATATATTAGCAAGACCAAAGTAGGTTTAGCAACAGTAATATGGCAAATACGACACAAAAAGGTCTATAGACAAGTGTTTGTAGCTTTCAGAACAAGACAATAAAGTACAACAAATATGGCTGTTGAAGCCAAAAAGTGGTCCATTTTATTGGTTAAGAAGAAATCCCAGCTGTCATTCCTTGTTATACAGTTCAACTACTTGACTAGCTTGTGTAAATGGATAGTAGAACAGGAGTTAAGAGGCTTCGCAAACGTAGAAAAGCTGTTAAGTCGCATAAGAGATAGGAAGATGTGGAGAACCATGGTCGGCCATGTCCTGAAATGTTATGACACAGAGAATGAGAAATATACTGTAAATACACATGTATCATGCAACATTTGTAGACATAATTTTTAAGTTAATTTTAATGGGGTTGCATCATACACAAAATATAAAATTAGCATATGTACTGCTATATATATATATATATATATATATATAAAATATACATAACACCCTATATTGTCCACACAACTTGAAATTTCATGAATTTAGCAATATTTATCCATTTGATTATATATATATATATATATATATATATATATACATACAAATAAAGAGAAAGAATAGACAGATTAGGAATCCACAGTTCTTAGTATCAACTTTTTAAAAAGTGCTCAATAAAACATATATATATATATATATATATATATATATATATATATATATAATATATAAATAAATATATATATAAATAAATATATATATATATATATATATAAATAAATATATATATACAAATAAATAAATATATATATATATAAATAAATATATATATAAATAAATATATATATATCTAAATAAATATAAATATATATATAAATAAATAAATATATATATAAATAAATATATATATAAATAAATAAATATATAAATAAATAAATAAATATGTATATAAATAAATAAATATATATATGTATATTTATTTATAAAATATATATATATATATATATATATATATATATATAAATATATTTTAAGACATTTTTATGTTTATACATTCTTTTTTATAGATACAAATATTTAAGTAAATGCTCTGTTTATAATAAACAGTATTAACAACAGTTACTGAACTAAATGTTTCTTCTTCGATGTATATCTCTGATCATGATACTCCATGACTTCCTAGCCTTTGTAGCTCCCTGTTCTGCCATTAATTTATACAAGCTTGTTTCCATCTGTCCTACTTGCCGTCAGTAATGGGTGACACATTACTTGTGCAAAAACTAACATAATTTTAGTAAGTAACTTCTTTTATATGCCAAATCCTTTCCTGACATGAGTGATCGTGGCTCTCCATAACTTCCTCTCTTTTGTTGTTCTAAATAATTCTTTACCCGTTACCATCTCTCTTTGTCCCTGTTTCACCTTCATGTTAAATAGTTTACTTACTGTTTCCTGTAGTTTATTTTTCCTTCAGTATTCATTGTGAGTGTTAAATTTACTACTCCCTCTCTCCTCATTATGTATCCCAATTTCCTCACAAATGAAGATGAGACACGGCAACATATTCATGGTTCTACAAAAGGATGCAGAGAATAAAAGGTTTGGAACATTTGAGCAATGATGAAGTTTTAAGGAAAATAGGGAAGGAAAAGGACACATGTAGTGAGAGTCAGAAAGAGACAGCTGAAGTTTCTGGGACACATAATGTGAAAGGAGGGCTTGGAGAATTTAACACACTGAAGGTAAGAAAATACAGGGGGGAAACTGTGACTAACCTACCTAATGAGCAAGTATAAATAGATGTCAGAACAGGGAGTGGGAACAAACACTGGTAAGAGCTAGAAAGGATAGGAATTTGTAGAGAGCTATAATCACCCACCCCCTAAAGGGTCGTAGCAGATAAAAGAAGAAGGGAAAAAATAAACACTAATCAGAATTTTTATCTGAGCCTGCTATATCTAGGTAATGCTTTGACTTTTCTCAACATTAGCCACTGACTTTACCATTACTCCTCTTCTGATTGGATGCACCTGAGTCAAGTTTTGCACTAACTTGAATCTGGTGATAGAAATATATCGATTGATTGATTTGTTTTCTATGGCTTTTCAACCCTTTGAAAGTTCTTTAAAGCCAGAAAATATTTTTAGACTATAAGAATTTTTTTTTTAGATAATAATTACTTAGTCATACAAGTCTTAATGATTAACTGATAGCTGCGGGAGAAAAGGTGGATTCATACCTTCCCCATGTAAGTGAATTTTTATCACTTTAAATGTTATTTTTAGTGCATACTCATATTTGAGCAGGCACTCTATTTATTTATTAAACAGTATATTTATTTTCACCAACTGGCCTGAATATTCAAGAAATATTATTAAAGACAAATTAGCACCCTTCAGCAGGAACTGAACTTGCATCCACCAAGGAAGAGGGAATCACTAAAAGTAATGTTTAAAGTTATACAAATTTGTCAGATTAATAAAAATTAATTCTTAAAAAATGTAAACAAACCCAACAGGAATTGGAACTTGGCTCTCCAATTAACAATTTTGAGTCAATATCCATTACACTGCCAGCACATCCAAGCTGACAACATCTGGTATTGCCAAATAGTCACCCATCTAGGTAATGACCAGGCTCAACATTGCTTAACTTCTGTGATTGTACAGGAACCAATGTTTCAACATAATGTGGCCGTAAGTCCATGATGATAGGAAAGCAAATTTGATGGTTAAGCATTGAATTTTGTAAATTTTTAACCTCAAATGTGATTTAGCAAGTTTCAGCTCTCAGTGTCTGAACTCTCAGTGAGAACCAAGTTCACTGTCAACAGCCTGCATGACAGGCATCTTAACCATTATTATAGGATAAACTAGAAAAACGTAATTGTCCATTATTTCTAATAGTAATCCTAAATAAACATAACTTACATTAGAAAACAATTCTCTATTTTAACTTATCTGTGTCTCAATAAAAACCTACCAATGTTACTTAACATTTCTTGTATATATTGCACATATGCAGTAATTCTAAAACATTATATAATAATACAAACATAAAATAATATATTATATAAATATAATAAGGTTAGAATATTACACAGATGGGAGACT
>OZ038487.1:53006281-53011281 GCA_964036315.1 Acanthosepion esculentum | reverse complement strand
GAAAACACCAAAAAAGACATCTTCATTAAATGGTATTTGTCAAATGTTTGATTGCTTGTTTTGCTAATGATTGGCTTAAACTGATAAAGAGGCTAACTTTTCACTACACTGAAAACATCATTAGATTTCTACCAAAAATTTTATGCATATTTTCACTAGCAAATTAAAATTAAATTGCCAAAAAAATGATTGATCAAAAGTCTATCAAAGGAAAAAAGAGAAGAAAAAGAATTTTATCAACCTTTTCAACAAATCTTTTATCAAATGAATTACAAATAAATAACAATGTTGAAAGAAAAATATTCATTTTTTTTTGTTTTGTTTAATGAAAATTTTGAAGTTTACTTTTTCTTCACTGATGATTAATCATTTGCTAATTAATAAAGTTTAAGAGATTCATATATTTCAGAAAAAGAAAAACTGTAGACCAACAGAATATTCTAAAAAAATAAAATACAAATTTTATTAAGAGCTACAAAGGACAAGAAATTGTGTAGAGCCATGACTGCCAACATCCTGAAGAAACACAGAATGAAAGAAATTATACTAGTCAAGATAGTAGTCTCATGTCTACAAAAAAATATTTTTTTTATGAAATGTTCACCCAATACAAAGCTCAAGAGCTGTTCAAGGCAGAGAGTTATTGAATGAGGTTGTAAGAGGAAGAAGTACAGATTACAAAAATACAGATATGTAATGGTTGACTCTAGACATAAAGAAGTTAAGATAGCAGTGCAACTTCCTTTTTATGAATAGAAGATGAATGGGACAAAGATGTTTTGACCTTGTGTACTGGGCATGGCAGGTCCCAGAATTAGATTCAGAGCCAGTCAAGGTAGAGGATTAAGGAATGAGATTGTTATTTAGAAGTAAGAAGAGGAAGTAAGGACAGAGTATAAGGATGGATATGTAGGATATATGACTAACCCTAGACTTGAAGAGTTTAAAATTGAGGAAGCATTCCCTCAGGAATCTGTCCTACAAAGTTGTAGTTCTCAGGAAGAAAATGTATTAACTTCCTTCTTACCAATGGTATACAAAAAGAATGAAATGAAGAGGATTCAAAGCTGGTGTATTTTGTATGACAGATCTTAGCTATAAAGGTCTGAATTGGTGGAATTAAGGAATGTAGCTCATCTGAACATTTACCATGAAATTAGTGACTGAGTATAGCGAGAAGATAGTGATATTTTGTATGTGGGAGAAGGGCTGTAGTTTTAAAAATAATTCATTGCCCACAAAACACATGTACTTTGGAATTCTGTCATGGTTGGAAAGTGAGAATTGGACAACTCAAATATATGGCAGCAATTCTCCACTTCTGGTCTCATCTGACTCTTGTAAAGATAGACTGTGGCAGGAGGAGACAGGTACTTTCTGAAACAGTACAAGTGTTAAATAATAGTTTAGCAGACTATTATTTTTAGGAGGAATTGTATCTGTCCTGTGACTTCTGAAGGTTGACCTTTGGGGTCAGATACAAGCCATAATATAGGAAGTTGATTTTGATTGACTGAGCCAGCATGGGATAGGAGATAGGAGAAATGTTTCAGGGAGTCAAGTCTTAACCATCAAACAATGTAGACATGTTTTCTTTTGTGCCTGAAAGTGCTTCTCATTGAGTTTGAGGGAACATGTTGACATGAATATTAAGAAAATAGTTAAATTAAAATTCCCTGTGTTGAAGTTCTTTTATCTCTGAACTCAAAACAACTAGAGATCACCAGTTGCAAGAGAAGAATGCAACTTTATTATCGAATTGATACCATCACCCAAGACATCCTAGCATGATGGGGCTATACAACACAGGGAACTGACTATGATGATAATGAAAATTTAAAACTAAAACAAAAAAGTAAACCAATTAGTGTTGATGATCCCAAACTTAATGAAAACAAGACAGCTTAGAAGGATTTAAATAACAATTAACCAACATGTTAATGAATACATCAAATAGAATCAATTTAATAAAGGGCTCTATAGTCAAGTAACATCATGTATATACAAATGTCTATTTTTATTCCTTCAACTGTTATTTTTTAATGAATAACTGTATTTGAGTAGACACTCCATTTTTTTTATAAAAGGTTTATTCTGTCTACTGAACTGTGCAAAATTTTCTCAAGTGAAGCATGCAGACTGGTAGATTAAATAAACACTGTTTAAAAAGAAATGAAGACAGCGAGTTATCCTGTAAAAGGGTTGCAGATTCAAATCCTGCTGGAGTGCACATTTTCTTTATTAAGTTTTCTCGAATGCACAGGCTAGTAGTGCACTGTTTAAAATAAAAAAGAAGGTACATCAACTCAAATATGGTTCTCGACTAAAATATAATGTTTGACATAATATATAGAATTCAAAATAAAATCCATTCATTCTTTAGAAATGTCATATATTTCATAACTGAATTCATTGTTTTCTCCAATATATATTTGAAAATATAAAATACCCCCAACCATACATTAGTCAGGTTATTGGTCTCATGTATATAAATAATAATAATAATAACAATGAATTAATTTAAAATTAAAAAATAAAACAAAAAATTAGTAACACTAACTTCCAGCATGCATTGTTATGACTACACCTATCTTTCCTGTATGAGGTTTTATTTTTATGACTATACCTACCTTTCCTGTATGAGGTTTTATTTTTATGACTATACCTACCTTTCCAGTATGAGGTTTTATTTTTATGACTATACCTACCTTTTCTGTATGAGGTTTTATTTTTATGACTACACCTACCTTTCCTGTATGAGGTTTTATTTAATTGACTACACCTACCTTTCCTGTATGAGGTTTTATTTAATTGACTACACCTACCTTTCCTGTATGAGGTTTTATTTTTATGACTATACCTACCTTTCCTGTATGAGGTTTTATTTTTATGACTATACCTACTTTTCCTGTATGAGGTTTTATTTTTATGACTATACCTACCTTTCCTGTATGAGGTTTTATTTTTATGACTATACCTACCTTTCCTGTATGAGGTTTTATTTAATTGACTACACCTACCTTTCCTGTATGTGGTTTTATTTTTATGACTATACCTACCTTTCCTGTATGAGGTTTTATTTTTATGACTATACCTACCTTTCCTGTATGAGGTTTTATTTTTATGACTATACCTACCTTTCCTGTATGAGGTTTTATTTTTATGACTATACCTACCTTTCCTGTATGAGGTTTTATTTAATTGACTACACCTACCTTTCCTGTATGTGGTTTTATTTTTATGACTATACCTACCTTTCCTGTATGAGGTTTTATTTTTATGACTATACCTACCTTTCCTGTATGAGGTTTTATGTTTATGACTACACCTACCTTTCCTGTATGAGGTTTTATCTTTATGATTAACCTTTCTTCTATGAGGTTTTATTCAAAATGTGTAAGCATTTATGCATATTTAGTTGTATGGAATAAAATACATAACTGACTATTTATGTATGTGCTTTTGCATGTTGGTTGGTTGATTTTGTTTAACAACATATCAACCTTTATGAGTTATTTAATGCCAAAATCTAAATATTTTGAAGGCAATTATATACCTTCAACTTCAGATAACTTCTACTATAAATATGTATTTCTGTTAATTTTTTTTATATAAAAATATATTGCTCATATTTTTACTATAAAAATGTAGTTTTACTTTTGTAGAATTTTGTTTTTGTTATTTAACCACTGCCAGGACCTTAACAGGTGCTAACACCCCAGGATAGGGTGGACCTTGGAACAACAGCAATTAAGATGTTATTTCACACTCCTCAAAATCTCCAATCTCTCGATTTGAGGCCTTGCTGCTGGATGGAGTTTATCATCATACCTAGGACTAATGAGAGTATAGACTTATATGTTTTTGAATATCATCTAAAAGGAATTACTGCACCTGTAATTATGCATATATTGGCTGCATGCATTTTCATGTACATGCGCTGATGGCATTTAAATGGAAACTCTTCAGCATATGAGTCTATAGGATTAAAGCCTTAGTTCGTAATATAGCCACATAGTAATTGTGAGTTGAATCTCTGAACCAGGTAGTACTATGAACTCATATTTCATGTCAACAAGCCTAACAATAACTGAACAGTACTAAAAGAACAATTAATCAAGTTTTTAATGGGCAGTGGATTGATTTTTTTTTTTATGGCTTATCAACCCTTTGTGAATTATTTAAAGCTGAAATACATTTTGAATTGTAAGAATAATTCTCTTTTTGCAAGTGAATATTTCATTAACAATTTTTTGTTAATGACAATGATTTCTTCAGATAAAAGTCCTACCATTTAACTCATAGCTGAGGGGATGAGATGGATTCATGCCTTTCCCTAGTGTGGAAGTGAATGTAATGACACCAACTGAAATTTAAACACTACTCTCCAATTTCTCATTCAAAGCCACTGTCCAGTACACGACATGCACATCCACAATGGACAGTGTAGTGAAAACAATCTACCCCATAAATTAAATAACATTTCCAGTTTTAAATTCTCTAAAGGTTACCTGGATCACCAGATACCTGAAGAAGACCAGAGAATATAAAACCTGAAATGTGGTGATATTAAAAACAAAGATGAGGATATTAGTTTAACTATAAATAATGTAAATAGTGATGACACCTCATTCTAGAAATTCAAACAAAAATGCTTGTTGTTTAGTATTCAACATAAAATGGGATCCTTAGTGAAATACTTTGTGATCATTTGATACATGATATCAAAAAATGTTCTTTTCATCTCCTTTTCTTGAAAAAGTATTTTGTGGCGAATGGATCTTTGGTGCAAAGAGGAAATTATTTATTATTAATTCCTGATAATTAGAGCCAATGTCTATATTCAAGCTGTTCATGTTTATGCTGAGATAACATGCAAAGACAAAGGGCTGAAAATTATGCACAAGAATTCAAGATTCCATTATTGCAATGCTTGGGTGCAAATAAACATATAGTAAATCAACCGAGTCAAGCAGATCTTAATTCAATAACATGCTTTT
>OZ038487.1:52967032-53004532 GCA_964036315.1 Acanthosepion esculentum | reverse complement strand
GGGGCTTTCTAAAGGTTGAGATCACCTTCTAGTTAATAAGGACTCATCAAGAACTCATCTCCATCAAAAAAACAATCATGGTGAGAAAACTAGTCATTGATAGCCTTTTTAATAGACTTTTAGAGGTGATGTCATGTATAGCATCAAATTCTTACAGAAATGTCTAAGCTACCTGGAGACAACTTGATTAATAATGAGTTGAAATGAATAAATCATGTAAGCCTCAAAAAAGAAAATCCTTCATCAGATCTGATAGACTATTACTTCAGAATCACAAAGAATGTTACAAAATACCAAAAGAAATCACTTGAAGACTTCCAACAGAAGCAAAAGCTAAAATGGATAGCACATGTAACTAGAAAAGAAAATAATCATGTAATCAAGCTGTTAACTTTCAACTCTACAAAAAACAAAAAGTTTGGAAGGAAACTCTCATTACATGAGAAAAGAGCTATAAAATGTACCGGACTTCAGAAGTTTAACTTCCGGAAAAAATTTTTTTAATAAAAAGATTTTATAAATTTCACCTGACAGCAACACTGTTGAGTCATTAGATACTGAATGGTTCCTACAGAGAAGCAGCTAATTTTACCATTAACATTTTCAATGTAAAAAAATAGTCAATATTTGATTCAAAAGGCATCAAGGAAAAGATAGACATATACATATATATAAAATGCCTGTGATGAATGCTGATGTGGCTGCATATGAACTTCAACATTTAAAAAACATCTACGTAAATAACTTCACAAAAACATTGCAATGAAAGTTATTGAAATTCTGTTCTCACAAAAGGTCACTTTGTAATTGACATTGAAATTTAGTAATTGGCATTGTCTATCCCTTGAAAATATCTCCCAATCATCAAGTCTAATTAAATGTAAAATAGGAAACTTAGCAGCTCTTTTTTGAATAAATAAACAATTTTTTTATGTTTCAAGATTATAAAATACAAGAATCTGTCTATATTTCTGAGATGAGGTATTATGTACACTATTTAAATTGTTTAGACTATTGTCCTCATCTTTGTTGTCATATTTATCACAACGTTTTGGCTGTTGTACGCTCTGGCCTTCTTCAGGTGAGTTATCAGATAACTGATAACTGACATCCATTAGTCATGGCACGTGGAACTAGAACAGTCTATCCCAGCGAGTGAAATAAAGGATTCAGTTCAACATTCCAACCACCTGAAGAAAGCCGAAGAGTACAACAGCCAAAACATTGTGATAAATATGTCAACAAATACGAGGACGATAGTCTGAACAATAAAATATTAGAATATACTCTATATTATTATTAGCAGAATAATAATAACAACAACAACAATAATAATCTTTTATAAATTTGCATTAGGGCTGTAAGTTCTATGCTAACAGTTTCCTTTCTCCCACTTCTTGCTTGTGGAACTTCCTTCCAGTTCCATGCTTTCCAGCCAACTTTAATCTGCAAAAGTTTAAATGCAATGTCAATTGCTATCTACAGTCCTCCTGATTATTCTTTTTTCATTCTGCTCATTATTAATGTATTGTTCCTAATTCTTCCATACCCTATAGCCCCTTGTGTCTTAGTGGCTTTACTGCCTTGCATGGGGTAATACCAATTTAAAATAAAAGACTAAATTTTGTCTGTGTCCCCTTCTTAAATCAGCAGAATAAAACAGGCTGCATCATTAACTAATGAATTTTCTATCAGCCTTTTAAATATATTAATAATAAATTGCATTTTAAGCATAATTAATAACATTTAATTTGCATATCATTTTTTAAAAACATATTTTAATAAATATTTTATCTGTGTTATTTATTTTCAATTCAAAATTAAAGAATAAAAAATATAAACAATGTTTCTGTTGATAAAGTTTTTCTTTGTTTTGAAGGAACTTATATCTGCCTTGTCAAAATCCAGACTTAAGATAACAGAAAATAATCTCAGTGTACTTACATTTCAAGTAATTTATAAAATAAATTTAATTCTGGCTTTTAAAATTTTTTTTAGAAGCAGGTTCAAATAAATAATTTTTTAAAATATTAAAAGTTTCATATAATTCTATAATTTTAGGCCCAACAAGATTAGTTACAATCTCATTTCCTGGAGCATTCATAGTTACCATTGTTGTCATCTGCCATTTCACATTATGATAAATTAATCTAGTGGAGCCAGTGAAAATTTGTGGAGTTATCTAAATAAATCAAAATAATCTGCATTATTAGATTTTCATAAAATTGTACTGAATTAAAGAAGTGAGAAAATTAAAGTTTCCTGAATTTATTATTATTTTATTTCCTTTGATTTTTGATGTGCACTCATTTCTTTCCAGGTCCTGCCCAGGGACCTAAGGTTAGAAATGGCATCATGACTTTTTTCACTGAAAAAAAAAAAAAATTTACATAGACAAAGCCCTTCATAAGATGTGGGCTGTACTCTTGAGAACAATTTATTATTACTATTAGTATTATTATTATTATTATTAATACAAACATTTTTCTGAATTATTATTAATAAAAATATTACACAATTATATAAATATACCAAATATTAATTTCATTTCAAGTAGATTTAATTCAAAATGATTTCAATAAAATCTGCTGCCATATCTGGTCTGGTGCTCCTCATATACATCTCGAGATTTTTGACAAAATCCAAAGAAGGACCTGTAATGTATCTCGACTTCAGTCACTTTCTCACTGACATGGCATGCCATCTTTTCTACAAATATTTTTATGGCAACTGCTATGATGAGCTTTTTTCCCTGGTGCCCTCACCACACAAATTTAAATGTACTACAAGATTAGCATCTAGGTTCCACCCTTTTACTGCTGAAATAGCTAAATGCAAACACCACTTCTACTCCAACAGTTTATTTTCTCACACATTCCATCTGTGGAACTTCCTTCTGTTCACTTGCTTCCCTGATAACTATAATCTTCAAAAATTTAAATGCAATGTCAATTGCCATTTTCTATCTTCTTGAGACCTGTCCATCTTTTATCCTTTCATCAATCCACCCTATTCTCAGTCTTCTCTTTCATTTTCAATGTCTGTAACACCCCGTGTACTCATGGCATTCCTGCATTGCCTGGAGTGAAATCATTAAAAAATATAAATAAAATAAAATAACAATTTAAATAAGTTAAACTATTTACATTATTTACACGTGAACTGTTGCTATCTTTGTTGTCCTTACATTGCACTTAATCACAAAAAGTGGTAACAACAAAGACGAGGATAATAGTTTGCATATAAATAACAAAACTAATCTGTTGTTGAATTAAATATTTTAATAAAAACATTACAAAATTGTGATTAAGTGCAATGTCAATTGTCAACATTACAATGTCAATTGTCAACATTACAAAATTTTGTGATTAAGTGCAATGTCAATTGCCATTTTCTATCTTCTTGAGACCTGTCCATCTTTTATCAATCCACCCTATTCTCAGTCTTCTCTTTCATTTTCAATGTCTGTAACACCCCGTGTACTCATGGCATTCCTGCATTGCCTGGAGTGAAATCATTAAAAAATATAAATAAAATAAAATAACAATTTAAATAAGTTAAACTATTTACATTATTTACACGTGAACTGTTGCTATCTTTGTTGTCCTTACATTGCACTTAATCACAAAAAGTGGTAACAACAAAGACGAGGATAATAGTTTGCATATAAATAACAAAACTAATCTGTTGTTGAATTAAATATTTTAATAAAAACATTACAAAATTGTGATTAAGTGCAATGTCAATTGTCAACATTACAATGTCAATTGTCAACATTACAAAATTTTGTGATTAAGTGCAATGTCAATTGCCATTTTCTATCTTCTTGAGACCTGTCCATCTTTTATCAATCCACCCTATTCTCAGTCTTCTCTTTCATTTTCAATGTCTGTAACACCCCGTGTACTCATGGCATTCCTGCATTGCCTGGAGTGAAATCATTAAAAAATATAAATAAAATAAAATAACAATTTAAATAAGTTAAACTATTTACATTATTTACACGTGAACTGTTGCTATCTTTGTTGTCCTTACATTGCACTTAATCACAAAAAGTGGTAACAACAAAGACGAGGATAATAGTTTGCATATAAATAACAAAACTAATCTGTTGTTGAATTAAATATTTTAATAAAAACATTACAAAATTATTTCAATGCGAAATGCTTTTGTGATATCAACAAACACTTGTTGCCACTTTTGTGATGTCAACGAATACTCGTTGTCACTTTTGTAATGCTTGTTTTAGTAGAGACTCTGTAATCGCTGATACAACTATAGTAATACTGTTGAACAATACTGGTGTCAGATGCCTTTGAATATTACTCGCATTAACAGTACTTGCTCAATAATACTCACTCAAATAGTAACTTCTGAATAGTGATCCAAATAGTAATCCGTATAGTGATCACTTAGATGCCACGCTAATTCCCATATATACATTTTCTTTGCCATCACCTGATCTACTTATTCAAAATGGGATTGCCCGTGTTTGCTCCCTGGTGATCTGTGTTCAAACTCCAGTGTTGGCAGCGATACTTTATTCCTATATAACATACAGTCAGTTGTTTTTGTTATTAATAAAATCCAAAATAGCTTCTATTATAATTCTCTGTTCATAGAATTATTATTTGGCTAGTAATACTATAAGTATACATATTATCCCTTACCAGTAGCACAACACAATCTTCAGTTGCTGAGTAGTGACTGATTGTTACATAATTCAAATTTTAATAAAAAATATCTTAGTTAATGCATTGCTGGTTCAGTTCATATATTATAGAGGGATTATGGGTTTTTTTTTATTTTAAAAATATATATTGTATTAAAAATAGACAGGATTTGTATTTGATATTTAAAATAAATGGAGATTAATATTTTATTTTATATTTAAAATAAACAGGGATTAATGGTATTTATTAAAAAAAATATATATATATATTAAAATACACGGACCTAAAACTACATAAAAAAATTTTTTATTTAACGTTAGGATTTATATTTTGATACTAAACATAAATCAGGATTACAGGGTTTTTCTTTTCGAAAAACCCAACAATATTTTTTTTTTCATTTTTTTGAAAAAACTTTTTTATATAAATATAAATGACTGAAAAACCATAAAAAAACTTATTATGAATGCAAAAAAATTTTGTATTTAAGATAGGTGAGATTTATGTTTTATATTTAAAATAAATAGGTGATATATGATATCCATATATATATATATATATATATATATATATATAAGTAGAAACTGAAGTCAACACCCAGTGGTAACAGTCTATTTCATTCTTATATGCAATCGCCAGGCCATGTCCTGATGATTGCATATAAATCTGGCTGGGATGAGGATCCCTGAAACTTAAGCTTCATTAATTTCATAGTAGATCCGCCAATGTATATGCAGGGGTTGGACAAAATAATTGGAACAGGTACAAATTCCACTCCTATATTTCAAAGACCTATTATATTAAGAACTTTAACTAAAATTTCGTAATTGCAGTTTATATCTATTGTAAATACGTTTATTTATCTAATTTACTGTCTTTGTCTTATTTATTTTTAGAATTTAGTAAAATTTAAGCTAAATGCATGACTTCTTCGAGTTCGAAAAAGGGCAAATTGTTGGAGCTTGCATGGCAGGAGCCTCGATCACTAAGGTTGCTGCACTGTTGGGTTTTTCAAGTGCTACCATATCAAGAACTATGATACAATTCGAGAAACAGGGCAAGACCTCTAGCAACTGTAGCAATTTGGGCCGGACTTGCAAACTTACTGAGTGGGACTGACGTGCATTGAAACGCAATGTGGCAAAAAATCATCGGACAAATGCAGCCAAAGTGGCTGCTGAGTTGATTAATCATCTGAATAGTCCAGTTTCTACTAAAACTGTTCGCCCTGAGCTCCATAAGGCTGCATATCATGGAAGAGCCGCCGTGAGGAAACGTCTTCTCTCCACTTGCAACATTCAGAAGAGGTTGAAGTGGTGCAGAGATCACAATGCCTGGTCTGCAGACCAATGGAAGCAAGTCATATCCTCAAACAAGTCAAGTTTTTCTCTTTTCCCAACTTCAGGGTGAGTTTATGTGTGGAGGCAGCCCAAAGAAGATTACAACCCTGACTGCCTTCTTCTAACAGTGAAGCATGGAGGTGGATCAGTGATAGTTTGGGCCGCCATATCATGGAAATGTCTCAGTCCAATAGTTGCCCTGCATGATAGAACCAACAGCAAAGTTTACCTGAACATTTTGGGAGATCATGTTCATCCAATGGCCCAGACTTTATTCCCTGATGGTGACTGCATCTTCCAAGACAATAATGCTCCAATACATACCGCTCAAGTGGTTAAGAATTGGCATGAAGAGCATGAAAGTGATCTAGAACAAGTAGAGTGGCCTCCTCAATCTCCAGATATCAATATTATTGAAAATTTGTGGTGCATTTTGGAGCGACAAGTTAGGAGCCGCTATCCTCCATTGTCGTGTTGTAAAGAGCTGGAGAAGGTGTTAATGGAAGAATGACTGAAAATTCCTCTGGATGAAGTCAGAAAGCTGTATGATTCCATTCCTAGATGTATTAAAGCTGTCTGTGAGGCTAAAGGAGGACCAACTCCATATTAAATAAATTTTCTTTGAATTTAACAAGTGTTTCAATTATTTTGTCCAACCGTTTGTATTTTATAATTGGACTGGGTTGCTCAACCTGAAGAGGTTTCAACAGGGCCTACCAATAATGTTAGGTGCTGCTTTTATCAAAACCTGTAACCATATCACACACATTTGACTGCGATTCATATGTCTTTTATATTTTTATAAGACTGGGTTACATGTTGGGTATATTAGGTTTCATATATAGCATATCATGGACATAATCAACTTTAAGCATTTTGGTTACATTTTTAAAAAATAGGAATCTATATTTTCTCTTTGTTTCTTTATATTGTCATTGATAATGTTGGTGTCAATGATGTGATTTCTAGAAAACAACTGTTTTTTTTCTAATTTGTTTAACTGTATGAACCTGAAAAACAATTCAAAATACACCACATTTAGTGCATTGTTCTAATTTTCTCTCAAATTAAACAATCATTCCTGATCCATGTTAAAAAGACTAAGAAAAAATATCATCTCTTTTATAGGATGATGTCATTGTTTAGTCTGCTATATGAATATATATTGGGAATCATACATAATATCTTAGCAACTTTCAAGTTACCAACTTAGAAGCCAATCACGATCTTTAAACAAATAAGAAAACTTAAATAATAAGTTTAGTTGCAGCACCAATATCTATAAATCTTCTTTGCTTAACTCTGGCTCAAATATGTTCTCAACCCGAACAGTAACCAAACCCCAGGAGACCTGACTCTAACTGAACTGATAAATATAAACAAAAATCAAGAAAAAACTTTGGATTTTGAAATTTAATACAGTGATAATATCTGAAGTCATATTTCTGACCCTGTACAGAGGTGATTCCATCCAAGTTAAATGACACAGAGTGCACTTTGAACTTTTCATTTTAAGAATCTAAAATTCTTGTAATGAATGTATGTTTGTTCAAGGTAATGTCTCATGATTCAATTTTCATATTAGATTCTTCTTTTAAAGATGCTAAAATTGCACTTTCTATAAAGCTGGAACTTGACCCAAAGGCTATCAATGTGTCTCCACTCAACAGTACTTGAAATTCCTGACCACTATAATTGCCATTTATTTGGATTTAGCTTTTGAAACCAGAAAATGTTGAAAGGCATCCACTTGAGACTAAATTCTTTTTAACTCTTTTTTTTTTCATTTAACTTGGTTCTAATTTAAATAAAGAAAAATTTTATAAATATATTGAGAGAAAATAAAATTGAAATTTCCTACATATGTTTCAAGAATATACAAGTAATATTTTAATACAATTAAAAGTATAATTAATATTGTATTACTGTAAATGATCATATACATAGATCATTATACTGATCAATGTATATAGGTTCCAAAATAAAAGTATTCAGACCATAAATTTTTAATTATGCATACACTTGTACAAATGACATATACCATACTATGATATCAAGTCACTTGCTGCAGTTGCATTATATGTTGTTGGTGGGAAAATCTGGGAATCATGCTAATCAATAAAGTTTTTTTAAGATCTTAGATGTTGAGTAGTATGGGTATCATGTGGGCAGGCATTATCCTGCTGGATCTGGATATCACCATCCTAACACTTTCAACATTCCTACCAAAAAGTAAGGTTGGATTATTGTGTTGTGCAAGACAATTTTTATCTCCACAGTCTATCTCACATATTTATAAGTCTACCATTCATCCATGCATAGAATATTGCTGCCACATATGGTCCTGTGCTCCTGCTATTTATCTAGAGCTCCTTGATATAATCCAAAGATAAATCAGCAATATTATGGCCCTGATCTGGCATCTTGACTTTAGTTACTTTCCCACTGCCATAAGGTTGTTTCCTTTTGCCTTTTCTGTAAATACTGTTATGGAAATTGTTTGGATAAGTTCTTCACTATGATGCCTAGACCTTTGAATTTAAGTGCAGTACTAGACTGGTAAGGAGGTTTCATCAATTTACAGTTGAGCTGGCAAGATGTAACTGTAAATTCTATGCTAACAGCTTCTTTTCTCGCACTTCTCACTTGTGGAACTCCCTTCTGGCTCCATGCTTTCCAGCCAACTTTAATCTGCAAAAATTTAAATGCAAAGTCAATCGTTATCTACCATCCTCCTGATTACTCTTCTTTTGTTCTCACTCCTTAGCAGTGTTCTTGTTTATAAATCTTCCATCCCCAGTAATCCCTTGTGGCTTTAGTGCCTTGATTTAAAAAAAAAAAGAATAATAGCAACTCAGAATGACATCACTTGAGGACTTTCAACAGCTGCAACAACTAAAATGAATATCACATGAAACCTGAAGAGAGAACAATATCTTTAACAAGATATTGATGTTCCGCACTACAAATTCACTTTCCACACTGATAACCATTATTCAGCCTGTAGACCCAGTCACAGACTTATTTCTAAAAGTTATTGTAATTAACAGATGATGATGACTGGATTATACAACATATATATTTATTTAGTTTTGTTTAGTCTTGCATAGGGCATCGATGTGAGGATTGAACTCTCTATTGTATAAATGTTAATTTGACTTACCAATCATTGCTCTATAGTCATTGGCCTCATCATATTTAATAAGCTTAGCTTATCGCACAAGACATACTGAAAAGAAATGAGTATTGGAAGAATATTCTATGCCATTAATTCAAATGGGGGTGGACTACTTTCCTTGAAAATTAGTATTTATCAACAGGATTTTACCTGAGCTTGAAAAATGACACCTGTAAGAAATATTTAGTGTGGGATAAGAATCCACTGGAGGTTGGTGTCAAGTAATTATTAAAAAAAAAACAGAACACTTTCTGTCACTGTTTTGTTCACTCTCTTTTCCTTCTAGCATGCAGAAGAAGTGACAACACCAACTGGGACCTCCCTGGACAAGGAGATAGATTTCCCTTGGGTGCCCCATATTTGTGGTACTGTACCATGCCAATGTGGCATTTAGTAGGAAGGTATGGCAAAAGTAGACTTTTTTTAAACCTTTACTTCAAAGCTTATTTCATATACACATCTACAAGCTACCTATAACTTTATTACATTATTGGTATTATTATTACTACCATTATTAATATATATTAGGTTCTATCAAAATATTTTCCTTTTTAAAGACAGTTACTCCAAAGCTTATTTCATATAAACATCTACAAATTACTTACTACATAATAATAATAATAATAAAAATAATATCATATTATACATTAGGTTCTATCAAAATATTTTCCTTTTTAAAGACAGTTACTCCAAAGCTTATTTCATATAAACATCTACAAACTACTTACTACATAATAATAATAATAAAAATAATATTATATTATATATTAGGTTCTATCAAAAGCATGTCCCTTTTACAGACCTTTATTCCAAAGCTTATTTCATATACACATACAGGGTGACCCCAAAAAACGGGAATTTTTGAAGGGCGTATTGCCAGACATGAGCAAGTGGCAACACTGAGAGACAGTGACCTTGAGCAAGTAAACATTTCACCATTTTAGTAATGAGAATGAAATTCACAGTATCCCACCTGAGATGTTGCAGCAGTCAATGAGGAATCTCAACAGCAGATTTCAAGAATGCATTCGTACAGGAAGACGCCATCTACATTCCATCATTGTTTCTTAAATGGCATGTTTTAAGGTTTCAATTACTATGAATTAAATATTTTTCTTCCATCATTCTTGTTTTTATTGGATTGTTAAAAAGTTCCCGTTTTTTTTGGTCACCCTATATAAAAACTACTTACTATATAATAATAATAATAATAATAATAATATTATATTATATTACATATTAGGTTCTATCAAAAGCATGTCCCTTTTAAAGACCTTTAATCCAAAGATTTTAGACATCTAAAGACAATGATGCCACTATATTATTATTATTATTATATAAGTAGGGTATATCAAAAGTATTTTCCTTTTTACAGATGTTTACACTGAAGATTATCTACAGCTAAAATCAAAATATTTTCAATTGTAGAGACCTTTATTCTGAGTTTAGTTCATGTACATCTTTTAGTATTCAAAACAACAGAAATAGAATATGTCTAAAACAGTCAAAACATGAATAGAAATTAATAACAACTAAAACAAAACCATTTGAAAATAGGTAAAGATTTGGCCAAAAGCAATTGAGACAATTTTTTCACTCCCTTACTACCACCAAATATATAAATGTAAGAACATTAGAAATATTAAATAAAAAAATCAATTCAATTTTTCTTGTCTGTCCTATTTAACGAAAGATATATATATATATATATATATATATATATACACACACACATATACAATGAATAAACAAAAACATATATATATACACATATATATATATATATAGACACATACACAGACACACACACATATATATATATATATATATATATGTGTGTGTGTGTGTGTGTGTGTGTGTGTATAACCGAATGGGTAAATATCGGTAGATGTATGAGCAAGTGATTGTATATAAATACATATAAATACTCTATAGAGTAAGAAAAAACAGTGCTGAATGTTTAAATGACAGACCGATTTAATATATATTAAGGAATATACAAAATACCTTAAACTTATTGCACAACTCTGAGTTTCATGCTGAAGCAATTATCAATTGCTGATATATTCATTTTTATTTTTATTTTAATTTGGGGTTGACACTGGTTTTCAAAATTTCTGGTTATCACAAGATACTTTATTGTTGGAGTGGTATATTATTGTTGTTAAAATATTTAAATGAATTGTGGTTTAATTACGTATTTGAATTTAGGCCCAGATTAACATTTAAGAATGAAAATAAGGTTGGAAATAAGAATTATAAATTCTAATTTAGAGATGTAATTAAAGTAACAAACAAGAATCAATGTTAGAAAATGAAGCATGAAAATCAATAAAGTAGTTAACAATATTATTAATATAAATATTAATATTACTGAACTAACTAAAAATAGTGATATCAATAATAATAAAATATGTAAATAAATAAAAAGGGCAAATAAATGAATAATTAAATAAAAATAAGAAATGCAAATAGATAAGTAAATAGATAAACACGTTTATAAAAGTATGACTAAATGTAAAAGAAAAAGACAAGAAATAAAACAATAATAAAAGATATATATTAAAAAAGGTAATGATAATAGAAATAATGGATTAGCAAAAATGGTAAATGCATTACAGTCTAATATTAACACTGTTGTATCATAAAGGTAGCAAAAAGTACAAAATAAAACTATTAATAAAGATAATATCAATACTAATATATGTGGACACCAGGTTTGGCTAGACTATATTAATCTGGGTCAACATGGTTGAGCAGAAATTTGATTCTATGTAGGCAGGTGTTGAGCAACTCACTTCTTTTGTTTAAGAGATTAAGATTATTATATACATCCCTGTAACTAAGAATTGCAATTGCAAGAAAACAAAATCTGCTCATTAAATGGTAAATGTATGTCCAAATCATTAGTTTATAAATCTGAATTCAAATATGACGACAAAGTCAAGTTTTATGCAGGCTCTGTGGAAAACCATTTGAAAGTGCACTTCTGCTACCACCAAATGACATTAGGCAATATCAAATATGGTAACAGCATTGATTCTCTAAATTTTTCTGAAACCTAAAAAGCAAGAATAAAAACCAAATTATCATCTGGAAATTAGTAGCAAAAGCTAAGCCCTTCAGCGTGAAAGACAACAAAAGTAACTTATGCCTTTCTGAATGATTAATATAAAAAATATAAAAATATCCTAATCTCTTAAACAAAAGAAGTGAGTTGATGAGCACCTGCCTACCTAGATCCAAATTTGTGCTCAAACATGTTGACCCAGATTAATATAGTCTAGCTGAACTCAGTGTCCACATATACTAGTGTTGATATTATCTTTATTAATATTTTTTACTTTTTGTTACCTTTACTATACAATGATTGTTAATATTAGAACATAACACATTTATCATTTTTGTTAATCCATTATTTCCATTATCTTATAATTAGTAAAATAAAAAATAAATATATCGGCACTTGATAATTGCTTCAGCATGAAACTCTGAGTTGTGCAATCAATGTAAAGTATTTTGTATATTCATATATATATATATATATATATATATATATATATATATATATATATATATATATATATAGATGATTTCTATTGCTGTTACTTGTATTAGAGACATGCATTTAATTCACTTATTAATAAAAAAGATTTATGTACATAGTTATCCATCAAAGAACTGTTGGAACAGTTAAGTAAGCTTGACATATTTGGGAAGGATATTAGAATAAACAAGAACCTATACTAGCAGCAAACTATCTGCATGTGAATACAAAATCAATTCAGTAAATATACAAAAATAGAAAGTTGTGTTAGACAAGGATGTGTCTTCTCACCAGATTTATTCAGACTATACAGCGAGATGATTCTGAGAGAATTAGAATCCTATCAGGATTTATTATTGGTAGCCACAATCTTAATAACATGCCGGTGAGACAATATCAATAGTAGACATAGAAAGGAAACTATAAGAACTTCTTCAGAACATAATGAAGGAAAGTGAGAAGAAAGGACTAAACATCATTTGCAAGAAGAGAGAATGCATGGTTGCTATCAAAGGAACAACCCAACATGTAAATTACAAATTGGAAATACTGAAATCAAACAAGTTCAACAATTTAAATATCTGGGAAGTGTTTTATCAGAGGACAGAAAGTGCAAGACCAACATCCTAAGGTGCACTGAGATAGCAAATGATGCTTTCCAAAAGCTATACAAATTATTAAGAAACAGGAAAATTGTGCTTAAATATTATGTAATATGGCAGTCAATGCTGGCCAATCTCTTTTCAGATGAAGAAAAGACTTGAGGCAATGGAAATGGGGTTCTGCAGAAGGATGCTGAGAATACCATGGACTGAATATGTGAGCAATGACAAAATTTTAGACAAAATGGAAATAAACAGGACACTAATACTTAAAATATTAACAAATCTTAACAAAATATGATGACACAATAGTAGGCATAGAAAGGAAACTATAAGAAGGTAGTGAAGGAAAACAAAAAGAAAGGACTAAACATTAATTGCAAGAAGATAGAATGTATTATTATCAGTAAAAGGAGCAGCCTTAAATGCAAATTACAAATTAGAAATACCAAAATCAAACAAGTACAACAGTTTCAATACCTGAGTAATGTTTCATTAGAGGATGTGAATTGTGACACTGAAATCCGAAGGTATATTGGGATAGCAAAAGTTGCTTTTCAAAAGCTAAGTGAAATATTAAGAAATAGGAAAATATCAATAGAAACAAAGAAAAGAGCACTAAACTCTTATGTAATACCTATATGTCAGTGACTGGTGGACAATAAAAAAAAAAGATCATAAAAAGACAATATTTACTAAGAGCTACAAAGAACAGGAAACTAGGAGAGCCATTATCACCAAAGTCCTAAAGGAGCATGGTAGTTAGCAGAAGAAGGAGGACATAAATGGAATATCTTAAAAAGATCTGTCAGTTTATTTTAATTGGTTTATTTTAATTGGTTTATTTTAATTAGTTTATTTTAATTGGTTTATTTTAATTATTTTATTTAGGAAAGCCATTGATATCAGTCTTGTAAGAATAATAATTTCTATCATTTTCCTTTATCAACATCATAAGAGCTTTCTTCAAAGTACATTTTGTTGAAATTAGTTTCTTGCATAATAAAAAAGAGAGCTTAGTATCCAGAGGTTGTAAATATAAGCTCCATGACATTCCATTTTTAAGCCTTTCACTCTATGTTTACTGTCTTCTATCTAAATTTCATGCAACTGTTTCAAAATGTCAATATGACAGAAATAAAGAATCCTTCAGTTTCTTTTTGCAAAGATAAAAATTAGCCATGAAAATAGATTAAAACAATCATAATAATAATAATGAAATCAGATTCAAAGTAAAATGATTTTTATGATAACTGTTAAAAATAAAATCTGTTACGAGAACAACTACAAATATTATTTCTAAGAATAAAATACTAATATTACAAATAATAATAAAACCAAAAATCAAAAAAGAATTCTATAAAATACAAAGAAAAATACACAGGAACAAATCAATAAATTATGAATTTGACTGGGAGCCATAAATAATGTATTTATTGTGTTCAAATGAGATTTGTTGACAAGGAAATAAACATTTATAAAATAGTTCTAGTGCTGTGTATGCAACGTCTTTACAAAGAAAGGCTTCCGGCAAAAAACATTTCTTTTTTTTTTTCCTCTGGTTTATTTATTTATTTATTGAATGGCTTGTTACTTGCTTTTTGGTTTTTCTATTTTATTACACTAAAATGATAATGAATTTAAGAAAGGAGACTTCTTTGCCGACAGAAAGTTCATCTTTTGTCTCAAGGTAAATTTACAGGCCAGGGGTGAGCTAAGGACTAATTAGTTGACACTAGTTGAATTAGTCAGCACACTCACCTCTATTCCCAACCCTTATAATTATCTCACTCTCTTTGTTTTCTTCCTTCAAGCTTTCTATCTTTTTTTTAAAGCTTCTCTTCTTTGTTTTTCACTCTTTCTTTTTTCTTACTCTCTTTTTCTTTCAATCTTCCCTCAATTTTTGTTGTCATTTTACTTTGTCATTACTTTTTATTGTTTCCAACATTTGTAATTTTTTTAAGAATCTTTTACATTACAACTATTGTTAATTTCTCTTGAAATGTTTATTTTTATTCTTCTTTCTTACTATTCTGTCTGTCTTTCTCATTTTGGCTTTAATATTTTTCCACAATCTTTTTTTTATTTCTTTACTTATATTTTATTTTAAACCCTCTTTTTTTTCCTTCATGTATCTCACATTCTTCTTTACTTAGAAAACAAAAATAAAATGGGAAAAAATCTTGCTGAGAACGAAAGAAAATTCAAAGCTAATGAAGAATATTCTAAGAAAGAAATTTCATGTCAGAAAGAAAGAAGGAAGGAAAGGAATGTTATGTCTGAATGAAAAAGAAAGAAATTTTATGTGAGAAAAAAGGGAAAGAAATAAGAAAGAAAGAAATTTTATGTTAGAACCAAAGAAAGAAAGAAAGAAATTTCATGCAAGAATCAAAGGGAAAGAAAGAAATTCTATTTAGAAGCAAAGGTAAAGAAAGAAAGAAAGAAAGAAAGAAATTTTATGTTAGAACCAAAGGTAAAGAAAGAAAGAAAGAAATTTTATGTTAGAACCAAAAAAAGAAGGAAAGAAAAAAAAGAAAGAAAGTTTATGCAGGAATAAAATGGAAAGAAAAAAAGAAAGAAAGAAATTTTATGTTAGAACCAAAGGTGAAAAAAGAAAGAATGAAATTTTATATTCGAACGAAAGAAACTATGAAGCTAGGAAAAATATTTTGAGAAAAAGAAAAAAGGAAAACAAAAAGCTAAGTGAAAAAAGAAAAGCTGTTATCCAAAAATAGCTTCTTTTATATTTTATTTGTTTCCGTTTTAGTTTTTAGTCAGTTTTTTAAATATTTTTTAAAAATTTCTATCTATGTTTTTGTATTCATCTTTTCAATTTCAAGTAAATTGGAGAAAATCTTCTGGCTAATTTTTCATAAAACGAGTTAAGAAGCTGCACAAAAGTTGTAAGAAACAAACCAATAATGTTTAAGCTGATCATAAAATTGTCACACAAAATTGACAGTTATTTCTTTTTTGCTTTATTCTTTTTCTGCCATTTCTCTAATTTTCTGTCAAAGTTTTAAAAAGGAAACATAAACAAAGTGGAATCTGAACAGACCCTGCAGCTCATTTAACATAAAATCGAACTTTAGTGACATTTTTCACTGAAATCTTGTTATTTGAACGTTATTTATTACTCTTACTGAAATTGTATTTTCTCATTAACTTATGTGAGACAAAAAAAGTAAGTAACATCCTTCTAGTCATCATAAAAATCTAAATTAAATAAATAAAAGATGATAGCACTTTCAAGACAAATCTGTTCTCTTCATGGCATTTTCAAGAATGAGTGAGTGATTCGTTTTTATGGCTTATCAACCTCTTGCAAGTTATTTAAAGCCAGAATATATATTTTCACATTTAAGAATTTTTTTGCAATAATGATGATTTAGTGATACAAGTCCTACTAATTAACCCATAGCTGGGAGGAGAAGAGATGGATTCATACTTATACCAAGGGTATTTTTGTTTAAATGAATATAACAAAACCTGACTGGAATTGGAGTTCAGCTCTCCAATTTCATATTCAAATCCGTACCATTGTACCACCTGCACATCTAAGCTCACAGCACTAGTTATTCCCAAGTAGTCATACATCTAGATACTGACAAAGCTCAATGCTGCTTAACTTCGGCTATCATATGACCATAAGACTTGCAATTTCAAGAAAGTCATTTCATCAAGACTATGAGGTTAGTTTGGAAAGAATCCAGCTGTTTAATGTAAACAAAAAACATAGACTCCCTAAGAACATAATTCAAGTTCTTATATTAATGTTTTGGTATAGCAGCATCTGGCAGTTTTGTGCAAAAATACCCTTGGCACAGCCTATTCTAGGTATTTACTCTGTCTCCCCACTAAGATGAGTTGTGACACAAGGTCAGTTTTTAAGGTGGGGACCCGAGTATGTACACTCAGGCTAGGAACAAAAATTGCCTGCAGCCCCCAAAACCGTCGCTTGTGCTGGCCTCGGTGTGAGCACCAACCCCTCTCTCTAGTGCAATGGGAGGGCACAGCCTTGGGCAGCTGTAACCCCAGGGCTCTCAGTATAATTTTCCTCAGTTGCAACTCTGTCCTTTGATGGAGTCACCCCTGAGTGCACTCTGAGAGATGATAAATAATGTGTTACAAACCACTCGAGAGAGAGGAGTTTACACACAGCCTATTCTCTGTACAATTTCCTTTTCTCTTGTACCCAGTCAGAACTCCACTCCTTTAACTCAAATAGAAGTGCTTACTTTGACATCTACAGCTCACATGACAAAAACAGACCTTAATTTAATACACCCATTTCCAGAATTCTGCCCCAAAATACCAGGGACATAAAACATCTTTTCTGACCAATCAGAAAAAAGTCCACATAGTTTTTGAAGCAGCTGTTTCTGAGTCACTAACTCACTATAAAGCTAACATTAATTTCACCCATTCAATAGATCCCATGGCACACAAGCTTAACAAGGCACAGTGGACAACATGACATCCCAGGCCATCAGCAGTAACATCAAGGTGCTTTCATCAGCAATGATTCCTTCAGCTAGCAATGAAACCAACAGTTAGTAGAGACAAACTCTTGGCTAATACAATGCTATAATTCATTAAATATTTTTTACACAACTACATATGCATTTTGTTTTTCTCAAGTTGTCTATCTGAACTACTACCTTGTGTTATACGTTCAAATGAACTCTCAATCTCCCATGGCTTATATACGATACCCTGTAATGAGCAAATGATTGAACCTTGTAGATCACAGAAAATTAAAATATCTTTCATTTATCTTGCCCATATTTTATCTCCATTTATTGTTTTCCCACTTTCATTTTTTTCTTGTTAATGGTAAGGCTGCCATTACACTAAATTTGCTATAAATGATCCGTACACTAATATATTTGAAGTGAATTTATTAATTAAATTTTTCAATTTCTTTAATGGATTCAGGATACATGTCATCACGGGTCTCATTTGAATTCCAAATCATTATACTTTCAGGAGTAGTATCTGTGATCATTCAAGACTGTAATACAAGTTCACATCAACACACTATGAAGGAGTTCCCTTCAATGTACTCTCCTTGGAACCTTATGCACTTATCTCAGGATCCTTTTTAAACAAAAATCTGCAAAGTTTTCTTTTTAGATAAGCTACCTCATTACATTCCCCTTAATCTCACCCATAGTATATATATTGAATTTATTTTTGAGTTCCTTATTCTTGAATTCTTTATATTATTCTCAGTTCCTTATTGAATTATTTTATACTGTTTGGATAATTTGGTGTTCCCAATTCTTGTATTTTTTAAAATTATGTTGAGTTCTTTATTCTTCTATTCTTTGAACCACTTTGAGTTCTTCATTCTTGTATTATTTGAATAATTTTGAGTTCCTTATTCTTGTTTTGAAACATTTTGTGTTCCCTATTTACATATTCTTGGAATCATATTTAGTTCCTTATTATCATAACCGTTAAATAATTTTGAGTGTCATATTCTTCAACAGAATGTTACAATTTAGTAATTCCAAAATTGGTAATGAATATTACAAATTTTAGAAAGGTTAATTAAAAATTAGAATTTTTCTATTTGTATTTTGTGTAAACAGTTATATACTATGATGAATGTAGAAAAACAAAGGACAGTGCATCTCTTTGTCTTTTAGCCCTTTGCTGTAACCATTCTGCTATATAAACAAGGCTAGAGTTTATGTTCATCACATAATAAGACTTAAAAGTAATGCTTATATATTGTTTTTGTCAAACTATTCCTCTTTTATTTATTTTTCATTACTTTTTAAGCACTTATTTTGTAGTATATTTTGATTTCCAACAAATCCTGTTTGATTATTATCTTGCATTCTGTCAAAACACTGTTAATTCGCACAGAATCTGATTTTTCATTTTGAAAACTTTCGAGTGATTCTGGGAAAATATACATATGTGTGTGTGTGTGTGTGTGTGTATATATATATATATATATATATATATATATATATACACATACACACACATGTGTGTGTATATATATATATATATATATATATATATATATATATATATATATGTACATACACACACACACACACACACACACACACACATAGAGTCTTGTGCAGTAAATACGACACCCCCTGCCAGTAATATACATGAGTTAGGTAAGACGCCTTAAATAAAGAACTCCAAGTGAGTCAAAGAAGTTTGTTGGAGACAATTGGAGGGAATTCTAATAATGTCACAATGAGTAGCCTAAGCAAGACACCATATTAGGACCGCTAGGAGTGAGTTATAACAAATAGTGAATCAAAAGTAACATATGTTCACAATACTTATCAAAGTTCAACTCAGAGTTTTGTGATTTCTCATTCGTCAGCAGTGATATAACAATGATTATATTAATTACAGACTGTATATTTTATTATTTCATAAATGCTTCCTTATATATGCTGACGTTTGAATTTAATTTTTTTCTGCACATACAACTCATAAGTCCTCTATAACAGCTGAAAAGATTAATAATCATTTAAATGATGATGGCCTCTCCCGTCGATTTCGACATATGCAGATCTGACAACCTCATTCAGTTTTTATGTTTGCGTTGTATGTGACACTTCAGTTCAGTCTCACCAATGACCTGCATACAAGTCCACACATAGTGCAACAGCGAGGATCTCGGGACATAGCAACAGGAATATTTGACACTTTTTGCCGTTGTCTTTTTGTATCTTAGCCAGTCAATACAACTTATTTTAAAATTATCATTTATCTATCTATATATATATATATATATTTTTGTCATCCACAGACAGACTGTTTCGCTGTTTCACAGCTCATCAGTGTGGCTAGACGTCCGGTTGCCTCTAGCTAGGATCGAAACCCGACTGAATTGGCGTCAGTCGGAACTTCTACCACTAAGCCGTCGGCTCACAGCAGGGATGAAGGGGAATTTTAGCATGTTTATTTTTAGATTTAGATAAACACACAGTGACTGACAGTGACTCAATTCTGCTGAAGAGTCGTGCAATATTAGCTTAAATAGTCACTGTTTACAAACTCACACCTCAAACCAAAGAGCTCAACTGAAATTAATTTTTTCAGGAGCTAATATTTTTGTCATCCACAGACAGACTGTTTCACAGCTCATCAGTGTGGCTAGACGTCCGGTTGCCTCTAGCTAGGATCGAAACCCAACTGAATTGGCGTCAGTCGGAACTTCTACCACTAAGCCGTCAGCTCACAGGGATGAAGGTGAATTTTAGCGTGTTTATTTTTAGATTTAGATAAACACACAGTGACTGACAGTGACTCAATTCTGCTGAAGAGTCGTGCAATATTAGCTTAAATAGTCACTGTTTACAAACACACATCTCAAAGCAAAGAGCTCAACTGAAATTAATTTTTTCAGGAGCCAATATTTTTGTCATCCACAGACAGACTGTTTCACTGTTTCACAGCTCATCAGTGTCGCTAGACATCCAGTTGCCTCTAGCGAGGATCGAAACCCAATATATACCTTTATATATATATATATATATATATATATATATATATATATGTATGTATAGGTATGAATCCATATCCTCCATCCAACTATGAATTAAATAGTAATACTTGTATCTAGAAAAATCATTTTTGTTCTCAATTAATTATTAATGCAATATTCACGCCTTAGAAAATAATTCTTACAAACTAGAACATTTCAGTTTTAAATAACTCACAAAGGGTTGACAAGCCATAAAAAACAAATCGAGAACTCATTCATCATAAAATTCAGGACATGGAATTAATACTAAATACTTCAAATATCTCAGTGTATAGATCAATTATAACAAATTTAGTATAGGGGGTAAGGAAATTGAAGACAAAATAGTCTATGATAGGAGCAGTTTTGCCCAACACCAGAAATTGCTAAAAAGCCAAAACTTATGAACTCATGTTTTTAAACAGGCTTGTCAGATTAAAACTTACATATGGATGTCATACAAGACACTAAACTGGTTCAGAAATATCTAAACTGTCAGATCAATATGACTGCTTTTTCAGATCAATGATAAAAAATGACTTCCAGTGAATGAACCCTGAAGGTCTTGGAGTGGACCCTGATACTTCAAGCATCATGGACTGGAGCGACAGAATCACTATCAAAGAACTCAGCCAAATAACAGAACACCATCAGTTGAGGAATTTCAACAGTAGTGACAAGTAAAATGTATTGTGCATATAACTTGAACAGAAAATAATAGCATAATCAAGATGTTGATGTTCCACAACACTTTAAACAATTGGTTAGAAAGGAAGATTCCATTAACACTGGAAAGAGTAATAATAGTTACTGGATATGAAAAACTTATTTTTCTGAAAAACTGTTTTAATAGAAAGATTTTATAAAATTGAAAAAATATGCCTCCTGACATTCTTGTAGTGACATAAGTAAAATGGGTTTGCCTATTTTGAATAGAGTCAAACGACTACTAATAAGTCAGGGGTTAGAAATTTTGATGTCACTGACTAGAAGATATCACAACAATATGGCATCACCGATAGAATCTCTAACACTGTTGGATGAGCCTGACTTTGTGGAAACATGGATTTGTTGTTTTGCAGCTCAGGCATTGGACAAGAAGTTAAAAGATTACATAGTTGCAGGAGGGGAGAACGAGATTACAGAACTCTTTTTGGCTTCAGCAGGATGCGAGGCATCAGAAACATCTCTGTCATGGTGCATCCCAGAGATTTCAGTCATTATAAAGAGAAATTTGTGCCCAACAAAGAAGCTGATTATTGCTGAGAGGACAAAGTTTCTCGTAAGCAAAAGAGCCAAACAAAACTATAATACAGTAAGTACACAGGCTATGAGAGGCCTTCAGATTCTGTGAGTTTGAAAAACTTGGCACTGGAGAAATGACGATTGAACATACAGCTGATATTAATTGAAGGTATGTGTGATGCTTTGTACAACCACAAAATTTTAGAACAGTTACAAATAACTAAAATATCCTTGCATCTATAGAGTTTCTGCAACAATTAGAGTTAATTGAAAAATTCAATACATTCAAGAGTAATGCCAAAGCAGACAGCATATTGAATTATCTTGTGTCATGCAAATACAATGTTAAAAGCATGAAGAGGACAAGCAAAAGTGTCCAGCTTTAGGACAAGTATGCTGGAATTATGAAAAGAAAAATAATTTCCAGTCTGTGTGGAAGCATAAAAGGAAACTAGAAATGGTAGAAAATTTTAACTCCCCACAAGAATATACAGCTGTATTTGCAATGCAAAGATATAAAAAGAAACGTGCTACAGAAAAATTAAACTGAATGGTATAACTTTTTCTATGCAAATAGATACTGCGTATTCATGTGTTGCAGAAAAATACATAAAAAAATGCCCAAAATGTAGGGAAATAAAACATTCATGGCCTAATGACAAAGAGACATGGGCCCACGTTCATATAGCTCATGCACATGTTCAAGGCATAGGACTATTTTTAATTTTGATCAAATCATTCTCTGGATGGCCTGAAGTGGTTGAAGTTCAGGATAGGAAGGCATTCATGGTAAAGCAAATATTATAAGTAATATTTTCCAGGGTTGCCAAAAACTTTAGTCTCTGACAATGCACCAGAATTTTGTGATGAAACTTTGTGTTCTTGGTTAAAACAAATGGGATGCCTCCCTTATAAAGCATCACTATACCACTGCAATCTAATGGAACTGCAGAAAGAATGGTGCAGATGATGAAAATGGGGTTGAAGGCATTTTACCTATTCCGGAGACACCATAGATAGTTACCTACCGAGACTATTAGTAAGTTATAGAACTATTCCACATGCTGGTAGAATGCAAAGTCTTTTTGCATTGATGGGAAGACAAATTAGATCACCTATAACAATGACCTATTCAATAAGGAAAAAAGTGGTACAAAAAGTGAGAATTAATTCCTGAAAAACCTAACTTTATTGCACAAAAAGTACATAATACAGCAACAAGTCAAAAGAATTTATTGGCTTATTCCAATCAAATAAAACCTAGAATTGATAATGAAGAAGTCAGGATGGAAGAGGAGAAGGATCCTGAAAAAGAGGAAAACATAAGTGCTTCTGATGGAGAAAGCAAATATAGTAGTAAAGAAACTATGGAGGATAGTCATCATGAATGCAACATGGAATTGAAAGATCAGAATGAAGATGAGTCCAGACCTAGATCCCCAATAAAAAGAACTAAATACAGACTTCAAGAGAGGGATAAGACCTTGTATTATTGTTTGGAGAAGTTACAGATCAATGAAGAGCATAAAATGTCTTTGTTTCTGGGAGGTATAGTGACATAGACAAAATGGACTTGCCCTATTTTGCATAGAATAGAGTGACTGCTAATAAGTCATTTGTCATTCAGTACAGGGGTAGAACTTCTATGTCACAGACTCGAAGACATCACAATAATTCTCATGGAGACTTCTCAGTCTGTAGGCTGGTAGACAATAATTTCACTGTTTAAAAAAACAAGGATGTCAATACAAACATGCGTATCTACTAAAAATAATAACTATAGTAATAAGAACTAATTTTAGATTAAAAAAGATTATTTACTATATATATATATCTATATATATATATATATATATATATATATAAAGAAAGAACAGTAAGATATAAAATCCGGTGTTCTTATAGATATTTTTATTTTTACACAATAGTGCTCAATGTAAATTTACAGAGTATTAATATTATAAATTAATTGATTTAAAATGTTTTTTTCGCTACACAGTGAAAAATGGAAGCTAAAACCTTCGAAAAATTAAATTTGAAGGTTTTAGCTTCCATTTTTGAAACATGGTTATCACTGTGTAGCAAAAAAACAATATTTTAAATCAATTAATTTATAATATATATATATATATATATATATATATATATATATATTAAAAAGAAGAGAGAAACCGCAAACGTTTTTGATTGTAATGTGGATCTTTTTAAAAAAATTATATTATGCTTTATTTTCCATAATTTTGCTACATTAGTTTCTGGTCTTGCAACCTTCATCAGGCAAAGAGTGGATATTTCCACATATTATTAAAAGGAATTAATTTTTCTTATGTTTGGGTCACTAACACACAAAAAAGAGAATGTCTAATATTGAGAATATATAACATCGAAAAACACAAAAAAAATTAATTCCTTTTAATAATATGTGGAATTATCCACTCTTTGCCTGATGAAGGTCGTGAGATTGGATATGTGTGTAGCAAAATTATGGAAAATAAAACATAATATATATATTTTTTTAAAATACACATTCCACCCAAAAATGTTTGCGGTTTCTCTCTTCTTTTTAATATACACACTTTTCTCTCATTGGAACTACTATAACTGCTTCCCTTTATTTATATATATATATATATATATATATATATATATATATATATATATATATATATATTGACGAAAAGGTGTCCAATGCTGATCTTCTTGCAAAATGCAATATTGGTGGAATTGGGAATTTCCTGATGCAGTTGTAACTTTGCTGAGCTGGTCATGTTGTAAGGATGTTGTAAGGAGTGATGACAGAATACATAAGGTCCTCATGGATAGCCAGCTTGACAGTGGACAAAGACTGTTGGATGGTCATGGCTCAGGTATAAAGTCACACATATATATATGGCCACATGGCTGAGTGGTTAGAATGTTCAATTTTTGATGATGAGAGCTGGGTTCAAATCTCACCATGGTCGATTTGTCAGGATGGTGACTACTTGATTTCATCAGCCTGGAGCAAGTGATCCCTTTGGAAATTGCCTGAAAATCATACTACAGGTTGATCCAAGCCTTGTGAGTGAAATTGTGGACATGGAGCTCTTTGGGAGAAGTTGATGGCTGTGCTAGCATAAATCACAAGTCATTGGAACCAAGGATTTGACCATCCTGGCCTTGTTCAGACTGCTCATCACACTAGATAATGCTCACTCTCCCAGAAACTGTGCCTAAGGTTCATTCAGCATATTTGCAGTATAAATCACAGGTGGGCTCTGTGGAATTTGAACAAAGACAAAAGTGCCTGAGGATTTATTAAAACATGTTTTAGAAAATTCAACCAAAAGTGTCTATTTAATTTTATTGTATTGTATTTTTCCAGTTTTTGAATAATTTGTTGAACATCCCATTCAAAATTGTGAATAAATTGTTGCTATGTGTCTGGATTAGCACTTATAAGCATAGCATAATGTTTCTTGAAGCTATGTCGGTCCAATAAAAATGATAATTCCTTTTCTCAAAGATTCCAAAATAATTATACAAAAAGGTAACATAACAGATTTTGAAAACGTTTCTTTTTTCTTCCATGTCCTTCAGGATGTAGTCAAAGATAGCTGTCCACTGCTTCCTGCCTTTTCTGTCTCTACTCTGCTATCTGTTGTTATAAATTTATTAAGTGGGTATTTCACTGCTTTCCAATGTGAATATTAACTTCTCTAAGCCTTCCTAACTCATCATATGTCCTAGAAATTTCAACTATAGGTTTTAGCAGAAATACTTCCCACATAAACCTCCCACATAGACATTAGCTAGTTGAAAACACCATTGCCACTAATGACTTACCATTATATGGAATGTAATTCTGGGAGTTATTTCTGCAGCACCCTGTATTTCTTTCTGATAAGCTGCTTGCCATTTTGGTCAGTTTATGGTACCTCTAAAGAAAGTGTCATGTTCTAAAATATCTATGCATAATAATTTATTTCCCGTATAAGCTTCCATATTTCATTCTAGAATTAAAAACAAAAGGCATCACAGTCAGTTAATGTGTTAATGCGTGTGTCTGTGTGCAGTCTATTTTTTGCTTTAAATTTAATTTTTTGAATGCAAGTCAATACAAAATTGAATAAAAGTCATTATTACGTCAAGAGAAGTAATAAAAGTTTTTTGAAACTTAATATCTTTTAAGTAGTAAAATTTTGAAGTAACAAGAACGAGTAAAAATTGAAATTATTGATTAAATTATGGTATTAAAATTCGTACATAAAAAGAAAAGAAAAAATTGTTTCAAATTTCATTATCATTACTTATTTCTTCTAGATTTAATTTCCTTGAAAACTAATTCTCTCGATTTGAAGACGAAAGGACTTTTATGGCTTCAGGGCTGAATTGTAATCTGAAGAAATTGCTGCTTTTTTTTTTTTTTTTAAAAACAAGCTTCTTTATTTATTATAGTCTGAGAAGAAAAGATAGCAAGGGAGAAAGAACAAAATAAATTATGAAGTGCTGTTTTATTTAGGTTATTGATTTTATACAATCAATACCGATATGAAGATAATTTACATACTTACCTATCTATTGATATCTGTCTGTTTATTGATTGGCATATAGTTGAAATATCTTTTTATAAAATTGATGGAAAAAGAGGCAAACACAGAAATAAAACAGATAGGATTTACTCATATCTGTAAATATTTGAAAAATATATTTGCGTGTAAATTTAAAAGACATTTTTAACTATATCTGAGCTATTTATTTTTAGTCAAAAAACTATTTTGAAAATGATCTATTTTCTTCAGCCTTATCACAATCAATGTAAAAAAAGTAAATGGCTGCTTGCCTGTTTCCAAGTATGACCATCTGCTATGTTTTTGAGACAAATTATCTGTGTAGTGGCCTGGGTATCATACAGGCATGCATTATACTGCAGGAACAGGGACATTACCTGCCTGGCACTGTTCAATATTTCCACAAAAACAAAATAATGCCAACTCAAAAAATTAATAGAATTGTTTTGGTCTTGTTTTTAAATTTAGAATATTTGACAATATATAAAGTAATGACTTGTTATTCCTTTCTGAGCCTGCCCTGCCACTTCGGGGGCGCTCACTAATTACTGAAATAGACACCTGCTAAGACACATCTTTCTTCAACACCGACAGTTACAGTTTCTGTGAGAGAATGCTTAATCTGGTATAATCAACAGTTTTGAACAAGGCCAGTACACTCAAACTCTCAGTCACGATGATTGTGACTTTGTGTTAGCAAAAACATTGAAAGATTTCACATATTTCTTGCCTACCCAATTTCCCTTACAAGTCTTGGGTCCCTCCTTGTCACCTCCTTGATAATTTTTTTAATTTTCTAAATGGTTAGAACATTAGTGCTTTAATCATGAAACTTAAGTTAGAATCATCATTCAATAGAAATAGATATGCACATACTTAAAAAGACATAGATGTATGTAATTATATATGTGTGTGCATATATATATATATATATATATATATATATATATATATATATATATTAGACTGTATCATAAAGAAACAATTTATACAAAGAATTAAATAGCAATGTTAATGTGATTAATAGTGAAATCACTTCGCTAATAGAACTTAATGAGACATTAACTTACTATCAATTCCTTGAATAATAAGATCCTTATATTTGAGTTGTTGCCAGATGGAAGACACATGCCAAGTACTTTCGACAATTTCCAATTGTCATCTTCAAGGCACAATTTTCTTATATATAGGCAAATACTAACAACTTCATTTATAGCTTTTAATAGGAAATTGTGGAGAGACATTATTGCCCACAGAGTGGTAATTTACTTATATATCTATAAGTAAATATTGAAAAGTTCTCAGCCCAACTCACTTCCCAAAATTGGACCATGTGATCAAACATTTTTTTTTTTTTAACTTTTTTAAGGCTTTTTGGTCAACAGAGAAATATTCTGCCTGCTCTCATCTGTATATATGATTTCGATTTCATTCTTTCTGTCCATAACTCCTTTATAGGTCCACTTAAATCTTTTTATCTGCATCATACTGGGACTCAGAAAGAACACAGATTATTCAGGAGACAACAAGACAAAACTAAGCGTGCATTGAATTTATTTCTTATTGAAATATAAAGGCAATTCCTAAAACAAAGCAATAACAATGAATTTCCAAAATATTATTTATGGCAATACATTTTATTTTCCATTAAATATTCAAATGGATTTCTTTAGATAAACATATAGAGCATAAATTTTCATGAACTTATACATTGGCAACATTCTTATCGAATCCCTTTCAACAGCAGCAACAGTTAAAACAGATATCAGATGTAACTCAAAGAGAAAATAATAAGATAATCAAATTCCACACTACTTCAAACAAAAGGTTAGAAAGGAAAGCTCCATCACTGCAAGAAAGAGTGATAACCGCTACTGGATCCGATAAACATATTTTCTTGAAAAATTTTTTTAAGTGAATGATTTTGTAAAATTTTAATTAAAAGCAGTATTGACTACTTGGTTAATGATTGTTAAATGTTTCCTTATAAGGAAACGGCTAATTTACCATTATGAGTTCATAATAAAACATATATGGGTCTTTACATATGAACATGTACTTATGAATGAATAATTTCCTGACGTACATCAATTTGTATGAGTATGTATTTATATCAGATCTATTTCTTCCAACCACAAGCCATGAGTTGAATAGCAAGACAGACTGGCAACCAGTCTACTGCAGAAACAAACAACAACCTACTGCAGGAAAATCTTTAGCTTAGTCAGTTAGGAATCGAAAGAGACATGATCGCCCAAGCATGTATCATGCATGACACTTAACTAACTGACTGATATCAGTCAGTTATGTGCCATATGTAATACATGCTTAGGCAATCATATATCTTTCGATACATGACTGACATGGCAGATTTTTTTTTTCCTCACAGCAGGTTGCCATTTCTTTCTGCGGTAGACCAGTTGCTATCCAAGGCTATAGAACCCAGTTTGTCCTGCTATTTACCCATAGCTGGTAGGTGAAGAAGAGGATTCATACCTTTCCCTAGGTTATTAGCACATAAGTGAATGTAATGGATTCGACTGGAATTCGAACTCGGCCCTCCAATTTCTAAATCCAAGCTGCTAGCCACTACTCCACTGTGCCTGAATAATATACTGCATCAAAATAGTGTACAAAATAGTCAAAAGATGGTGGTAGTAGTTTTGTAAACTTTGTCATATTTTATTATGAAAAGTCAATGTTTTCACAATAAAACTTATATAAACCAAGCAAAGTTGGTAAAATTTTCAGATACATATGAATTTTTTATGATACATATATATTTCTATTATTATCATCATATTATATTATTATCTTATGACATGAATTTCAGTGTCTCATTTTACTAGAAATATTTATTATGTCTGTTTTTATTAGAAATATTTCCAATAACTGATTTTCTGTAGTCAGATTTTATTATAAAGATTGAGGGTTGGTTATTGCAAAAAAGTATACATAATAATATAGTTATTGTTTAATTTGAGATTTATAAAGATTGCCATGGGTTATATGAAAGACATGTGATCAAAAAAGAAACTAGAGTTTGCAAAGTTATTGACTGATGTGAACACAACTTGGGAAATTGTGAGAATGCTGAACAATGAACAATAAAATAAATGAAAACACTAGCAAGACAGGAATAACTATTAACTTTAAGAATGCATTGGAAAGAAATTTAAGAAAAAATAAAAGTAAGAAAAATGAATTGACCAGCAAGAAAACATTTGAAAATGCTGGTGTTGTGAATGTAAACAAAGATAAAGAATATTTAGAAAATTGGCTAAAGACAAGACTTGATTGACTTAGTTGCTTTTTTATGGCTTATAAACATTTTGCAAGTTATTTAAAGCCAGAAAATATTTTTAGATTATACAAATTTTTTAGAGGTAAGCTGAGCAGAGTACTTTGAGACAGGAGGATATCTTTGGTAACAAAGAAAAGAAAACTGACCTGTTATGTGACATTTGTCCTTCTTTACAGCAACAAATGTTGGACGACGATTTCCTCAAAGATGAAGAAGAGACTCGGGGGGACAAAGATATGGTTCTACAGAAGGATGCTAATGATATCATGGATCGAATGTGTGAGCAACGATGAGATCTTAGAGAGGTTGCAAACAAGGAGGGGGCTTATACTTAATATCAAGAAGAGGCAGCTGAGGTTTCTGGGACACATAATGAGGAAGAAGGGCCTGGAGAATCTGATACTCACGGGCCGAATAGAGGTCTTAGAGAGGATGCAAACAAGGAGAAGGCTTATACTTAACACCAGGAAAAGGCAGCTGAAGTTTCTGGGACACATAATGAGGGAGGAGGGCCTGGAGAATCTGATACTGATAGGTCGAATAGCGAGAAAGAGAGACAAGGGAAAACAATGCATGACATACCTTGCAGAATTAAGCAAGTGGATGACAGAATGTGGTCTGGGGGAGGAAGCAGAAGGAAGGAACTTGTTCAGAACTGCAAGGGATAGATGGAGGTGGAGAGCCATGATCGCCTACATCCTGAAAGGATATGGCACATAAAAAGAAAAGAATGATTTACTGATACAAGACCTATGAATTAACCAACAGCTGGGTGGGGAGAAGTGGTGGTTTCATACCTTTCCAAAGGGTATTTGCACATAGGGGAATATAACAAACTGGAATTGGGACTCGGCTCTTCAATTTCCAACTCCGAGCCATTATCCATTGTATCACCCAGGCATCCAAGCTTACAGAACATGGCATTCCCAAGCAGTCACCTATGTAGTCTCAACATTGCTTAACTTCAGTGATTGTATGAGAACCAGTGTTTCAGCTTTGCAGGTTATTTAAAGTTAGAAATTAGATTTTAGATTGTAAAATTTTGAGGGAGAGATAATAATGATTTACTGATACAAGTCCTACTAATTAACCCATAGCTGGGGAGAAAAGAGGTAGATTCATACCTTTCCTAAGAGTATTTACACATAAGGGAATACAACAAACCTGATTGGAATTGAAACTTGACTCTCCGATTTCCAACTCCAAGCTGTTATCCAAGGTTATAGCACATGTTATTCCCAAGTAGTCGCCTATCTAGATATTGACCAGGCTCAATGTTGCTTAACTTCATTAATTGTACAAGATACAGTGTTTCAGGTTTGCCAGGAAATATTTTTAGAGATAATAATGATTTATTGATACAAGTCCTACTAATTAAGGCATAGCTGGGGAGAGACGAGGTGTAATACCTTTCCTAAGGGTATTTGTGCATAAGGAAATATAACAAACATGACTAGAATTGGAACTCGACTTTCCAATTTCCAACTCCAAGCTGTTATCTATTGTATCACCCATACATCCAAGCATATAGCACCTGTTATTCCCAAGCAGTCACCCATGTAGATATTGACTGGACTAAATGTTGCTTAACTTTGGTGATTGTACAAGAACTAGCATTTCAACATGATATAGCTTTAAGCCACGAAAACAACCAAACTAGCTCCATTAAGTAAACATCACAAAAAGAGACATCTAGGTTAGGTGAAGAAGTATATGAAAACTGATTTCTTAATCTTTAGTGATAAATATATAAAAACACTGGATGTGCCTGGTGACTGGGCTTGAAGTTTGTTCCATCTTGGAAATATTCAACCAGCCTTATGTATGTTGGTGGCAGTATGTTCTGAGCTCATATTGTAAGCTGGAAAAAACATAGGTCTCTTCAAAGTTGATTATGATGTCAAGATAAACACAGAGAATTACTCTGATTTCTTTGCTGAGACAGATTTCAATGGTAAAGGTCATAACCAAGAAGCTTGAAGTTAAACAGTGTATTGCAGGCAGTAAGATTATAGGTCCCTCCAAAGCTGATGACAGTATCAAGATAAATGCAGAGAATTATTCTATTTCTTTTTTCATTGGTACAGGTCAAAACCAAGAAGCTAAACCGTGTATTCAGACATGACAATTCCCCTTTCATGCTGAATATTGTCCACTTTCCCCAAAAGATCCCATTTACAAAGACACTAATATATTACTCTGAGCATCCCCAGATATTAATCCAATAGAAATTTTGTGATCCATCGAATAGAAAATGTGTATATGAGAAAAGAAAACAATATTCAAGCACAGAAGATCTCTGGAATGAAATAAAAGCTGTTGCAAGTAAAAGCTGAAAGGTTAACAAACTCTAAAACTGAAAGTTTGATGAATGTTATAGAATGTCAATAAGTCCCTATTAACATGTAAAATAATAATTTATTCAAGTATATGAGATAGAGTAGAGATCGAATATATTCTATGTAGTCTAAAATGAATTTGGTAAATACACAAAAATAGGAAGTGTCATAAGGAAAGAACATTAAATTAATAGCCAGGGAAGCATCTATCTCAAACATGTGTTTCACAAAGTAAATCTGTTATAGAAGAATAAAGTATCACCGAGACTTGAGTTTGAACATAGATCGCCAGTGAGCAAACACAGGTGATCCCATTATTGAATTAAGTAGACCACATGACCATAGAGGAAATGCATAAGTATCAAGTTGTGTGATGTCTACTTGATCACCATTACTAATCTATCCTCTATTGCTATTTGGATTGCTATTTCTATTCTATCCTTTATTAATATATGATCACCATTTCTAATCTATCCTCTATTACTATACAGACTGCAATTCTCTACTCTATTCACTATACTATTTCTTTATTCATATCACTACATGGGTTACTTGTCGAGCAAGTACTATTAGTGTGAGTGCTATCTGAAGACATCTGACACCAGTATTGTTCAACAGCATACTATAATTATATCTGCGATTGCAAAGTCTCAACTACAATGAGGATTACAAAAGTGGCACTGAGTGTTCGTTGACCTCACAAAAAGTCTTTGGGAAGAAGTTTTCTGAATGGAACTTAGTCTTTACCAAAGGAATACAATTGAACCGATATCATTTGCCATCATGAACATGGTATGACAGTCACTAGCTATCAAAGTATGAACTAGTGAAATTAAAGAAACATAAAGTCTGAACATCTGTCATAGCAATAGCTTTGGAGTCATGAGAAGCATCTGTGTGATAAGGTTGCAGGGTGGAGAATAATTCATCACCCACAAGACAGCATAATCACTTTTGAACACTGGAGGCTGTATGATGAGGACTGGGAAGCCCCAGCATAGATATAGTAGCAATACTCCATTCTTGGTCTTAATTAAGAAAATGTGCTCTCTAGCATGGATTGAACCAGCATCTCCCTTTATAGGAGAAACCACCATTTGATCCAGCATGATTTACCACTTGGGTACAGAGTTTAATAAGGGTCTTTTTTTTCTCTTTTTAAGGACAGCAGACTTGATTTCCTCAAAAGACCATATCTACAAAATCTCATATCTGAAAGGTGATTCCTAAAGAATTAATAGATTTATTTTTAATCTGACATTTTTATTACTTCAAATGTTATTAAAGTAGATAATCAAATTTGAAATAGACACCCCATTTTTATTTTTATTTTAAACACTGTGTCTATTGTACTCTTCAGAAGAAATCTTGAATGGACAGGACAATAGATGTAATAGACACTGTTTAAAATAGAAGGTGCTTCTATTTCAAATATGAGTATTCATTATAATAATGTTTGAAGTAAGAAGAATTATGGATTAACAATAAATCCATTAATTATTTAGAAATTTCATATGCCCTATCCCTGATACTGAGCACTTTTACCCATAAAATAAATATAAAATACCTCAAAACTATATTTTTATCATATATATATATATATATATATATATATATATATAGATGTATTACCCCTTGTAATTTTTTAAATTGGCCAAAAAAATAGTTGTTTTGTACAAGAGAAAATTATTATACATGGTTAGAAAAAGTGAGATATGACTTTTTATTAGAAATTTTATTATGACAAAAAAGCATTTTATGATTGAATTTTGCTCTCATCAAAATATCCTCCTTCAGCCCTGATTACTGCAGCACAACCTTTTGGCAGTCATTGCAAAAGTTTTCTTAAAGTATAATTTTGATAACTGATTCCATTCTTTTTTCAATGACTCTAAGAACTCGTTTTTTTTCAATCTTCTATCAAGTTCATTCCATGCTAATTCTGAAGGTAGTATGTGTGTGATATATATATATATATATATATATATATATATATATACACACACATGTACACATGAAATATATACAATTTTACACCAAATCAAACTATCATGTATACATATGTATATACAAGGGATGATGACAAGTTCACACTCTGACACACTTACCAAAAGCTAACCAAATGACCACACATCAAAATTTGGGGAAAAGGGCTTTATTGTTTGGTTAAAAAGCTTTTCAGCACCCTCTCATATATGCATGTATATATTCTGGAATGGCCTGTTCTACTTCTAATTCTATTTTTCATTGCTTGCATTAGAAGAGAAAGTGCTTTTCCAATATTTTCTATTTGATGACGATGTTAGGAAATGGCAGAGATCTCTACAAGGAATGGCATGGGGGTGTAACTCCCCTTCTTGGCGTCCTGTTCCTTCTGCATCACTCAGTTCCTGTGGACAAGCAAAGTAAGAAGTGGATTATACCCCCCCCCCGACCGTCTCTCTTTTGCAATTAAATTATAAGACAGCCATTTCTGAAAGAAACAGAAAGAAAGAATGCCGACCTTCAAGCTGTATCCTTGGAGGGGAAAAAATTCCTTAAAAAGAAAATAACATAAATTTCATTTCTGGTCCCTGTGCCAGGGAAAGAGAAGGGAAGAAAGAAAGTCAATACCTGAAAAGAAACTCAAAGAAAGAACTGAAAGAAAATACTGTGAAATAAAGAAAGACAGAAAATATTGCAAAGAAAAAATAAAGAAAATACCTTAAAAAAGACATACTTAAAGAATGAAAAGAAAGAAAATAATGTGAAAGAAAGACAGAAAATATTGTGAAGAAAGAAAGAAAGAAAGTAAATGCACTAAATGAAAGAAAATAAATTCAAATAAAGAAAAGATAGAAAATGCCGTTAAATAAATAAAGAGGGAAAATATTGTGAAGAAAGAAAACAAATCCCTTAAAATAAAGAAAATACCTTAAAAAGAAGAAAGAAAAATATTGTGAAACAAAAGACTGAAAATATTGTGAAGGAAGGAAGAAAGAATGGAAGAAAGAAGCTTCCTTAAAAAAAAAAGAAAATAGCTTAAATAAAAGAAAACACTTTAAAAGAAAGAAAGAAAAAATATTGTGAAATGAAGGACTGAAAATGTGAAGGAAAGAAGAAAGAAAATCCCTTAAAATAAAGAAATACCTTAAATGAAAGAAAATACCTTAGAAGAAGAAAATATCGTGAAATAAAGGACTGAAAATATTGTGACAGAAGGAAGAAAGAAACAAAACACTTTAAAAAATAAAAGACAAAAATACTTTGAAAGAAAAAAAAGATGTTTTAAAAAAGGAAAAAAAAATGTTTGGATATAAAGAAAGCAAGAGATAATTTTATTAACCAAATTAAAATGAAAAAGAATAGGGGAAACATAGTAGTCTGGAGGTAACTAAAATATAAATGAAAGAAAATAGATAATGGAGAGTAATTTAAAAAGTAAGAATGAATAAATAAAAAGTAGCAAATAATAAAATAAGAAAAAGATCAGACGGTCAAGCTGGAAGGAGAAATGGAAAATCAGAAGATATACGAAAGAACTTAAGAGAAAGCAGGAAAAATTGAGGAAAATGAATGAGAAGCATAAAGATACAAAGTAAACAATTTGTTGAAGGAAAAAGTTTAAAGAATGAAAAATAAAAAAGAGAAAAGAAGGGAAAATGGAAAAGATGATAGAGAAAATTAGAAAGAATAAATGAATAAAAATAAATAAAGGCTGAAAAAATATGAAGAAAAAACTAAAAAGAAATGAAAAACTGATCGGTCAAGTTGAAAAAAATATATGAATGAAAAATAAGCATCAAAAGAGAAGGGGAGAAATGAATGAATAAAGAAAAACATTGCAATAAAAAAAATGAAGGAGAGACAAACAAAATGGAGGAAAAAACAAAAAAGAAAATCAATGAGATGAAAAATGGATAAATGAACTGAAGACTGTATAAAGTAATAATAAAAGAATGAGAGGGACTGAAATAAAGGAAAGAAAAGAAAATTATTGCATAAGGATGGAAAAAGAGCAAAGGGAGTAATAAAATATGAAAAAGAATAAAACAGAAAATAAAAAAAAATATTTTAAAAGAGACATTACAATTAGTAAAGTCTAAGTCTTTCTTTTGTGGAAAAATATCTACCGCTGTTGGCCATCACAGATCTTGCTGGCACAATGTGTCATCATCTCTCTTTAGTTTTTCACAAATATTTCTCGTTATTCGGTTCCTATTTGTGTATTGCTAAATTTGAAAAAGAGCATACATCTCATATTGCCTGCAATGCTTATTGGCCGACATCTTTTGTCTGGACGTGGCAACTGTGTTGAGGGACAGGTCAATGGCACTCTGCAAAGAATTCACACGTGTCACAAGGCAAACGGCACTAGCAAAGTCGGCCAAAAGTGATATATTGTGCATTGTTAATGAGCTCCTAATTATAACTTGGAAAAAGCTTACAAAGAAACCCAAAACGTTCCAAATTCTTTGATTACCAAAAGCTGTGACAGATGATTGGCACGTGGTTTTGGGGTTAGGGTTTAGATTGTGGTGACACAAAAATTGAGCTTTTTGGTGAAACCCAATGCAGATGAAGTGTACATGTGAGTGCTTGTAACTGGGAATTTGTTATTGTGTAAATGCATCTAAGCAATTGCATGTGTATGTTTCGAGGCATTTTTTTCAGTTTATTTATATCATTTCACATTGTTTTTAAGTATTGAATTCTTCAGCTCAGTTTGTTTTTATTTTGTTCTATGAGCTACTCAGTATTAGCCAATATTTATCTTCTATTTTTTTCACATGCCATATTCTGTAAGTATGTGGATGATCATGGCTCTCCACAACTTCCTATCTTTTGTCACTTTAAGTATCTCTTGCTCCTCTTCGTTTTGTGACCCTTACAGGTATTATAAATGGCAGTAAACATTAATATGTAAAGTGTCAACCATATGCAACTACTTTTTCAGATCAATGGTTAAAAATGGGTTTGAGCAAATTATGCATATAGATCTTAACAATGTACACCCTCCTTTGAATCTCATGGACTGGTGCGACATAATCACAAAAAAAGAACTGTACCAAATAACAGAAACCATATCACTTGAGGACTTTCAACAGCAAACAACAACTAAAATGGATAGAACATTTAACTTGGAGAGAAATTAAAGACATAATCAAGATATTTACTCGCTGCTTTCAGCAAAAGGTTAGGAAGGAAGCCCCCATCAGTGCTAGAAAGAGTG
>OZ038487.1:52957032-52962032 GCA_964036315.1 Acanthosepion esculentum | reverse complement strand
CTTGACATCAGATTTCTTTTTCTTTTCTGCACCTCCTCATATGAACCAATGAATAAGTTTTTAATTTCTTTTGAACACAATAACAAGTCTAAATATCTGGTTCTAAAATTTCTCTTTTATCCCAAAATAGTACTGTGGATGAAGATGGCCGGTTATAAATTCTCAGGCAAGCTGTTAGCTGTTCACTGTTTTCTTTAAATGTTGGTTAAACCAAATTTCTAGAGTCTAAAGCAAAAGATTTGAAATAAAACTGAAGAAATAGATTAAAACTTGTTCAAAATAAAATGACGATCTTTAAAAATAGGTCAACTTAAGTTGCAGAATTAAGTTTAGCAATGATATATATATAAAAACAAAGTCAAAAATAGAAAATGACAATTTAAGAGACAGTAATTGTTAGGTCTTAACTTTTCCTTATGCCTACTTAGTAATTTGTTTTTATATCTGAAAAGCATTTAATAATCAACAGAAGCTACTTGAGCACTGAAGTGAACTTTTAATTATAAGGTAAAAGAAATTTCTATAATTAATATTCAAAATGTTTTAAAATGACATATGTGATTTGATGGTTGCCTAGTTTTAAAAAATTCACTTCGAAATTGGAATTACAAATAATTGTAGGTTATATAATTATATTAGAATTTTAAAAATTTATTTGTTCTTTATGGTCTAGAACATTGTATTTTGCAAACTTATTTGTTGTGTTCAACTTATTTGTTACTGCGTCAGCACTAGATTTAAAATGTCTGATTTGACTGTGTTGAAAAGTTCTTTGCCTAACCAAGAAACCCTTTCAAATCAAAGTTCAAATTTTGACAAGTTGGCTAGATCTTGTGAAGTGGAACAGGCAAAGAGCTTTTCAACATTCCTTTTGTATGTATCTTCAACAATTCATGATTGGTTTAAATGGAATTGCAAAGACTTTAAAACTGAAAAGTTCTTGGTCCAACTAAGAAACCTTTTTAAATAAAAATTTAAATCTTGACCATTCGGTTGCATATTGTGAAGTGGAACAGGCAAAGAACTTTTCAACACCCCTTCTGTGTGTATCTTCAATTCTTTACTGGTTTAAAAGGAATTGCAAAGAATTTAAAACTGAAAAGTTCTTAGCCCAACTAAGAAACCCTTTCAAATAAAATAAAACAGGAACTCAACATATAATTACTATGCCTCCAAGTTCACAAATCAAGGCTTTAATCCACTTGACTATTATTCCATGTCCCAGGCTGGTTTCTGCTCAAAGCTAGAGATCCTAATCTACCTTGCTATTTAAACAATAGTGAAAGAGGAACATATGAATTCATGCTTTTCTAAAAGCAATAATGTAAAAGTGAATGCAACAGATGTGGTCAGGATTTGAACTCAGTACACTAATTCCATTTTCTGTGCTGATAAACATTACACTACCAACACGTCTCTTGTCTGACTAACAAAACTCAGAATACAGGTGGTCTTTGAAGCAGGTAGATTCTTTAAAAGTATAGCAGGTGTTCATTCACAGCAACCATGTCATCATTACGTTAATCTTTACATGATCAAACAAGAATTCTCTAGTTTATAGTTATTGCTCTTTTCAGGTGGCAGACAATACAAAATAAATTGCACACTTATGATTAGATGTTTTGTTTTAGTCATGACAAAAGAGATCTTTAATTAAGATTTTTATTAGTAGACAATTAAAATACAGGATGCTACCAAAAACTTTGGGCAGTTATTTAAACAGTAAGAATACCAAAAAGATCTGATGTCAGATCTTGTTGGTATTCTTTCTTGGTTAGACCCAGAACTTTTCAGCGTTTGTTATACATTCTTTTGCTGCTACTATTTGAATATATCAACTTGCCATCTTACTGAATTATCTTGTCTGAATTAGTACTTGGAAAGAAACAGAGTTCAAAGTAATTAATTTCTATAGGTTTAAATCACACAAAGTTTTGGGTAGCATCTGATTATATATATATATATATATATATATATATATATATATATATATATATATATATATATATAGATAGATAGATAGATAGATAGATAGATATATGTGTGTGTCTCATAAAATAAAAAATTAAAAAATACAACCAGTCACTATTTTACAGTGTATGAAAATTTTTATCATAATTGTTTCTCGATCATCAAAATAAATGAATAAACTGAAAAATAAATAAAAACACTCCTTCCTAGTCTTTTCAACAGGAGTAGAGATTTATCCCTAATTTCCTGTTCCTTCTACAGTGTTTTCTTCTCTTTCACTTCCAGTATCCCTTTGCATTTTAGTAGCATTATTGCCTTGCTTGGGGTGAACTGATTTAAAAAAAATTACTGCATGCTAACAGAATACAGACCTAATTTTAAGATTTGTTTATTTTAATGCTGATTACACTGAACAGTAAACATTATAATGTTAATAAACTTAATAATGATAAACATAACATAATAATAAACATAATAATAATAAATTTCATACAATTGTATACTACATAAAATACTACTGCATTCTATAAACTTTTTTAAAAACATGTTATTCGAATTCACCCCATGTAAGGCAGTAAAGCCACTAAAATAAAAGGAATTACTGAGTGTAAGAGAATTCGAAAACAGAAGCATTATTGAGGAGTGAGAAGTGAAAATTTGAAATGTTACAAAAGGTGTAAAAGTGATATTAAAGCTAAGTGTGTAATAGTTTTGACACAAACATATTACACAGTTGTTAATGGTAATATTAACCATTTCCCTACAAGGAAACATTTGGCATTCATTGACTGAGCAGCCAATACTGCTTTTGGGTGTAATTTAAAAAATCTTTCTCCTAAAATAGTTTTTCAGGAAAATAAGTTATCCTCCTGCTGGATTCACATTTTTCAGTCTGGTCAACCTACACTCCAAGATGGCTTCCCTCTTCTCCCTTGGTGGCATATATATACATATATATATATATATATATATATATATATATATATATATATATATATATATATATATATATATATACATGAGACTAGCTCAATTATTTGCCAACTATTATAACTATTCCCATGCAAATAACTTAGCCACCTGTGTAGATCTATCTTTTCCAAACTGCTATTTTTGCCAACAATTGCCATTTCCAGTTTTGAAAGGATTTCCTTCCTAACCTTTTGTTTGATGTAGTGTGGAACATCAGTATTTTGATTATGTCATTATTTTCTCTTGAAAGTTACATGTGCTATCCATTTTACCTGTTGCTTCTGTCAGTAGTTTTCAAGTAATGTAGTTTCTGTTATTTGGTATAGTTCTTTCTTTGTCAGTCTCTTCAAAGATGGATGATGTTTGCCAAAATCCTCATGCTTCACTCACTCAAAACCTTTTTTAATGATTGATTATAGAACTCAGTTGTATACAGATGACAGTTTAGATATTACTAAATCGCTTTGGTGTCATGCATGACATCCATATGAACATTTTTGAACTGATCAGGCTATTTAAGAATAGTCTAAATAAAATAGCTTTTAAGTACAATTTCTCACTTAGCAACCAGTTTGTTGGGACAGAATCTGAGTGGCTATATATATATATATATATATATATATATATATATATATATATATATATATATAATGACTAGCAGCATAGCCTGGCGTTGTCCGTGCTTGGTTAAAAAAATCATACGACTCATACAGCAATCGCTATCACTTGATTTAAAATATTTTTGCCCTTCCTTGTCTTTAAAGGAGTGCCCTTTGCCATGCTGATGTTACAACATGCCTTACTTCTTGCCTATCTCACACTGTGAATTTTTTCTAAGCTCTATACTAAACATTAAATCTGTTACGAAAAAAGAACTAAACAAAATGAACACAAAACGATCAGCTTTAAAAAAAGGACTCGTAACTGGAAAAACCAAATGAAAAAAGAATGTTAACAACAAATACTTTTTCACACCCAACCCAGTTCTGCAGAGTCAGAATCAACGTTGACTTTAAGCAAGCCAATGAGCCAATTGGAGTAAAGTGTCATGCAGATTTAAATTTTTCCCACTTGTGACGAATGCAGCTATCAATTTTTTTTGCATGCTAGCATGCTAGTTAACATTCGTGTCAGTCAGCTGTTGGCTCTCACGCTGGCCAATAGAATCTTCCTGCCTATTCGTGGCAGCCAGCTATAGGCTCTCACTCTGGCCAGTAGAAAATAGCCACAAACTACATGAAAACTGCAGTGGATGCATGAAAAAATCAATTATTTCCACTATCAACGGGAGTTGGGAAATGCAAAGTTGGTCTTGGCCTTCCTGCTAACTTGGAGCATGTACATGTAAATTTTGGTGCAAATACGTCGAAAATTGCGGCCATGCATTCGTTACACACACATCCTGCCTTTTATAGATAGAGATAGGCCACCTGATAAATATATATATATATATATATATATAATGATTAAAATATAGTTTTAAGGTATACTATATTTATGGCTAAAATTGCTCAATATCAGAGATAGAGCATATATAAATATGAAAGTGAATATTGATGTCAAAACCAAGTGGGGACAGTTCGTTTCATGCTTGAACACAAACTTCAAGCCATGTGTGTTTTGTTTTGGCACTTTTTTACATGCTGGTAAATGGTGCATTATGAGTAGAAATGTCAGCAGTAATGGCTGTGCTTCAAATTATTCTATAGGCTATTGAGTAGGATTGGGAATTATTGCAGATCTGAAAATGATTATTTGTAGCTATTTTATAGTGCTGGTAACTTGTTATAACTCATTATTCATTATTGATTACTTAATTATTTGTTGTTGATTATTATTACATACACACACACTATATATATATATATATATATATATATATATATATTTTAGGGTATTACACTGAAAACATGTAAAATTGCTATATAATATATATATATATATATATACATATGTATGAAATGTATATTTTATGTAACCATATGTATCAAATTTAACATAATGTCTGGCTGCTGTTAGTTGCCAGTCTACAGGTCCTGACCCATTTATATAAAAAT
>OZ038487.1:52909532-52952032 GCA_964036315.1 Acanthosepion esculentum | reverse complement strand
GTTTTCTTAGTTTTTGTTCTTTTATTGCTCTCTCTCTCTCTCTCGCTCTCTCTCTCTCTCTCTCTTTAATAATATTTTTCTTTTTCTCATATTCTTTCCCACTCGGTAACCCCTTGTGTCTTAATAGATTTAATGTCTTCGTTTTATATTCTATTGTCTACCCAATGCAATGCCCAAGAGCCAGCCACTGTAGAGGGTTACTGAATGAGATTGTTTTAAGAGCATAAAAAGAGCAAGTAATAAATGCATATTATAAGGATATGTAGGCTAGATAACAGCTACCTCTAAACTTGAAAAGGTCAAAATTGTATTGATCAGGAAATCATCCTTATGGGAATCTGTTTCACAAAGTAGTAGTTCTGGGTAAGAAACTGTCTGAATGGAACTTCCTCTTTACTAATGGATTATAAAGAGAATGAAGATTAGTTAATCTTCTGTATATATCATGCAGGTCTTAACTGTCAAGGTCTAGAAAAACTGAGGTAACTAGAAAGATGGCCAAGTTCTTATTTTAATTATCTTAAATGTAATTAAAAACCAACTGTTATCTAGAAAAATCATTTATCATCCAGCTGTATTATTATCAATACTTTCTTGTACTTCTAAAATTTTGAAGAAATTGTGGCATGCTCGAAAGAACAAAGAAATAACCAGAACTGAAAATTCCTTTCAGTTTGTTCTTTGTAAAAGACTTTTGAAGAATAACAGGGCAAGACTCCAGGATGAAAATTCTTTGCCAGAAAATTCCAAAGGTTAGAGAATCTTAGCTGCTTCTGGAATGGTAAGCAACTCTTATGACAAAAGAATCCCCATACAAGTGAAAACGAAATGCAAAAGTATTCATGAGAGAAACATGCAGTTAAAAAAATGGCTGAAAAGAATGCAGTGTGAAAATGACTGCATTTAGTGCACAGGTGTTGAGTGGTGATAAAGATATAAGGAATCATTTAATGAGCAGCCTCGTGAAGTCACGGACAGAGCATCGTTGCAAGCTGAAGCCCATTTCAAAAGAGGATCAGAGATGAACTCTGTAATCCATTCTGAAAAAAATCAATAAGAAAAATGATGTGTACAACAAATTGACATATCTATCCTCAAAGATAGAGAAAAATAACGGTATGAAAGCAGAGCAAAAGCACTGAGAGTTAATACTTTAAATAGTTGTGAGTTCTTGCTAGTGGCCAGAATAAGCATAGAACTTTCATTAGAATAGCTTATGTATACATATATATATATATATATATATATATATATATATATATATATATATATAGAGAGAGAGAGAGAGAGAGATAAAAGTGATATATTGGGTGAATATGAACATAGCTCAAGGATCTGGGGATCTGATGATGTTTCCCAGGAATTAAACAAAAATAAAAGATCTAAGTTGTTATATAGATATATGTACATGTTTATAGATAATTAATCTTGATATCCTAATTTTTAGATAACTAATGAAAAGATTCATAGAAATATTTGCCTGATTAATTTTCAGCTTATTTCATAAAATATGTATAAATTATAGTGGACTATATTTTGTTTTTACAAAGTTGCAACAGTTTTATGAATTTTACTGGATTTTCTGAGTTACATATTTTATTAACTGGGTTATTGAAATTTGAATGAATTTGAAGTTTCAATTAACAATTATAATTACAGGATGCATGCAAAGTTCCGAAAGACAAATATTTTAAATAAAAATTCAAAACAGTGTTTTTGTAAGGACAACTATGTTATAAAGACATCATTATACCCCAGGTTTTGAAACTAGTTTTAGAAATTATACATTGTTTTATTACTTCATAAGAATAAAAACTGTACAGTATCCAAAAAAGAATTGCTAAATTCATCTTTGCTGGTAAATTGCTATCCACCAACGTAAACCTTCCTCTTCAGAATGCTCCACAATTTTCCAAGAGGGTTATAGTTCATTTTGTGAATTGTTTTATTTCAGATTGTTCAAAAAGTCTTCAATTGAATTTAAGTTAAGCAAACAAGCAGGTTACTTCATAAAATGTGTGCCTTTGAAACACTTATTTAATTCAAATATTCAACAATTTGTTTTTCTGATAGGAAAAGGAAAAAGAAAACAATTTCTGCACTTCTAAACTGCCCAACTTGCAAACTGAAGATGATTTGATATTTTATGTAATGTATTACTGGTCAAAATTTAAACATTGGGCATAGTTTTGCCTTGTGTGATATTTTATTATCATAGAGTTGCAAATTAATACTGGTTTAAAGTTGGCTTCCCAAACTTGGGCATTTCTCACTCAGCTGTCTGCAAACTGGGAGGCCAGAATACATGCAATGAATATTTATGTAGTGAAATGTCTTTCAGTAAAGATAATAAAATAGATTTTGGAGCCTCTCAGATTTTTCTTTGATTTTGAAAATAGCAAAAGTATTTCTCTCCCTAACTCAACATCTTTTTTCCACCAGAATAGCTGCATGAGATTTTTTTATCTTGTGTAAAAAAACAAACTATATAACACTTTGTAAATTATTTATATGAAAAAGCTACAATTGTTTTTATAAATAAGGAAAAACTAATTACCAGACCATACTAATGCAAGGAGATAAACTAATTACCAGACTGTACTAATGCAATGGAGATAAACCAATTACTAGACTGTACTAATGCAAGGAGATAAACTAATTACCAGACTGTACTAATGCAAGGGGTTAAACTAATTACTAGACTGTACTAATGCAAAGGGTTAAACTAATTACTAGACTGTACTAATGCAAGGGGATAAACTAATTACCAGACTGTACTAATGCAAGAGGATAACCCAATTACTAGGCTGTACTAATGCAAGAGGATAAACCAATTACCAGACTGTACTAATGAAAGGGAAAACTGGTTAATTCTTTTCTTGTAAAATAAAAAAAATGAATAAAAATAAGTGTTATCAAAATAAGTTTAAACATTAAGAAGAAATTAACACATTTGTTGTTTTGGATGTACTTACAAAACCAATATTTCCTGCTGTCAGCATGGATATACATTTTCAAGACATATATCTTTATGAAATTTACATTTTCTGTTGTCAACATATATATACCTTTTCAAGACACCATGAAATGTCAGTTGCTAGTATTTGTGTCATAAACTAACTAATGCTTAGTGCTAATTCCAAACCAGTATAGACATAATAGCATAAAATACATTATGTCTTTTGACATATTTTATAATATTTTATAATATTTTATAATATTGTATGTTGGAAGTGTCATCTAAGTCTACTATTTACTGGAAATAAACAACTATATTTTCTTCACTTTCATTTCACATTCTGGCAAAATTAACTTGAAAATGAAAATGAGAAATTTATAATTGTTTTTTTTTTCCCCAGTAAATAGTGATTTCTTGTTTTTCTCAATGTGAGCCAGTACAACCAGGCAACAATGCTATAACATAATGCAGCAGTGAAAATGTTAAATGTGCATATAAATCTGTAAAAGAAGATAAAGTAAGTCAATATGCTTCACACACCTCTTTTACAAATTGTGGAATATTTAGAACTATTATAAATTGGTGAACAAAATTAACAAAACTTTATGTCAGAACATCAACAAAATGGAGTTTTCATGTCAGAACATCAACAAAAAAGATTAGTTGTAACCTGTTTACTGTTTAAATATTTGTGTTAACAGTTAGAATGGATGTTGGTAACAGGATAGTACAGATTGATGTTTCATGATAGTGGATATAAGTATGGACATTTGAGTTTGATAGGTATGTCTCAGTTCATGAACGGAAAAATGTAAGGAATCGACCTTGAATGAAATTACTGTATCCCTGTAAGGATTCGCATTTGAAAAGGAAAGTAATTTGTGTATTTCAGAGTGTGAGGGATCACAGTTGAATACAATGTATATTCTGCATTTCTTCTTGGGGATTAAGTCAGATTTTTTCTCAATATTATTACTTCTAATGTTTGATCACTGATTTTAGCAGCAATTTTAGGTTTTTATAAAGACTAGCTGAATCAGAATGTCTAAATTGACTTTTCAATGATTTTATCATTGGTTAAAAAAGATTAATATTAAAATTCATTTCTTTAGGCTGTATTAAATTTTGTTAGAAACAAAGGAAAGAATACTAAACAGTTGCATAATATCAGTCCTTCTATATAGCAGTGAATACTGGGCAATCTCCTCACAGATGAAGAAAAGACTTGAAAAATACTTTGACAAAAATCCTACTTCGCAGTTTAATAATTTCTTTAATTTAATTTTATAGGACAGAAATTTCTTCTTTTCCTTCTTCCTTTTTAACAGTGAAGGACAAACTTTTAAGATTTCTTACTCTTGAGCATGCAACATGTAACTGACCATGTGTAAATATTTCTTTCTGAAGCCAAATTCCAACTTTCTGAAGCATTTGGCCTTGTGATTTGTTTATAGTTCTCGTAAACGCAGGGTGAATTGGAAACTGGATATATAAACACTTAAAGAAAAGATATGCAAAAAACAATATTTAAATTTTATTAAGTAAGTATTTGTTATTTTAATCATTAAATCTGTTTGCACTTCTTACCCAAAATTTGGTTTCAATTAGTCAATATGACTATTTTAGAGAGAGTGACAGATGGACAGACAAACAGAAGTCACAAAATTTTATATAATGTAAATAGATAGATAGATGGGTAGATTAAATGAAGTGAAATACTAATTACTTAAGTATATATTATTTTTATAATCTCCTGAATTTTGAAATAATTTTTATTCAAATCCCATATAGAATATCTAGAAAAGAATGAATATATATTTATACATTTCAGTGAAAATAAAGATAATCAGACAAGTACACAATCAAAGTAGAAAAAGATTTGTGATTTAAACTGAGCCTCTTAACTTACAAAACTTATGTCTGTAATTATATATTTTTAATAAAGATGGATGAAATATGAAAACTTTGCTCTATTTTTGTGTGTCTGAAGGGATATTTTTTGCAGACATTGTTTTTCTAATGTATTAACCACACTTTACAAGGAAGAATGTTTCTCTGTAGTCTCAGTTCTCAAAAACAATTTCACTCTAGCTAAAGGGTTGTAAGTTTGCGTCAAATACACATTTTCTTGACATTTAAATATTATCAATGTTAAAATCAACTTCATTGCAATAACAATGATGAACATATGCATTCCTCTTGAAAAAGCAGTATGCAAAATCAGGTCTTGAGCGAACATGGCTCTCCACAACCACCTTTATGTTGTTAACCTTAACAGTTTTTCTGCTTTCGCTAGGGCTAATGCCAAACCCTACAACATGACCCAGTTCCACCATCCATTCATACAAGCCCATCAGGTAAATGGCTATCTACCTTCTCCTTAACCTCAATATGCCCCACCCTTCCTCGTTATATACCCAAGAAATTTTAACTAATCTCTTTCAGATTCTGAACATAAGCATTCTTCTTACCGCCATTTTCTTTAAGATTTCCTTGTTGCTTACTCATCGCTCTGTCTATGGAATTGTCAGTATCCTTCAGTAGGACCACATTTCAGCTGCCCCCAGCTTTCGCTTCATCTGTGGGAGGACTGTCCTGGATTCACTACCATATGACAATAGATATCGCATAGCAATCCAGAACTCTTTTCTTTGTTTCTAATAAATTTTTCTGTTTCTCAACACCTTGCTTAACTTTACGAATGCCTTTTTCACTCATCCAAATATAGATATTATGGTGATTTCACTGCAAACTGGTATTAAACTGGTTCTGGTCAAAAATTAATAGGACAGGGAAAAAAACAAGACTTGACACAATATTAACATTAGAAAACATTGTATTACATAATATACAATTATAAATTTTTCTTATAATATATAGAGGGTGCGATGGACAAATTGTCATCTAAATTAAGCGAAAATGAAAATAACACGACATCTCATTTTAACAGATAGATTTAACAAAATTACACAAATATATCTTGAAACACTAAAGAGTAAATTTATTCAACAAAATTAACATTGGTTTCAACCAAGGCCTCCAGACTACTTAAAAATCCCCTGCATCTCTTCTGGATAGTCTCTTTGTTTAAGTTGGTGAATGCTACCATAATGCATGCCATAAGTTCATCCTTGATGTTACAAGGCATTTTGTTGGTCTCTCATTCAACTGCAGACCACACATAATAATCAAGGGAGTTGCAAGTCTGGGGAGTTAGGTGGTCAGATGTAAGGGGTGATGTGGTTGCAGAAATTGTCTGACAGCCACGACTGGGTTCTCCTGCTTGTGTGGCATGAGTTCTGTTGCCAGATATAGGGTCTTCCAACAGTCACCCTCTTGCGCCAGGGCAGCACTACCTCCTCAAGGCACTTGATTTAGGACTCTGTATTCGGGAGTTCTTTTCTTATCAGAATGATCAGAGTGAGTTTTCTGAGCTGTTGTACTTTCATAATCACCATTAGACTCATCCAACTCTTTCTGAATCCTCTGCACTGACCTCAGAATGACACCCAAACATTCTGAAATGTTCATATTGGAGCTTCTGGCATGAATCCCAAGCAGTAGAGCATGCCATTTCCAAATTTCTGGCAGATTGAATTGTTTCATGGTGCACTTTTTGCTCACAGTGTCCAACTGATCCTACTAAACTGTGCAGTCAACAAAATCAAAAACAAGCAATAGGCAAAATTCAAATTATAAAATGGTGAAAATTTATCTATTGCACCCTATATATATATATATATATATATATATATATATACACACAACCTGGCCATTGGCCTTGAAAAGGACCTGCAATCTGTGGTTGACTGCGGCAGGAAATGGCTTGTGAATTTTAATGCATCCAAAATGAAACTGCTGTCATTTACTCACCAGAGAGAAACTTCCCTGCCTCCTATCAGCAGGGTTGATGCTCATCTCCACAAGACCGCCTCACTACACCTTCTTGGTCTCACGTTTTCCACTGACTTGTGGTGGAACAATTACATTGAATCAATAGCTGCATCAACCAAAAGGAAAGTTGGTTCTCTATGTCATGCCAGAAGGTTCTTCTTGTCTGCGTCCATCCTTCACATTTACAAATCAACTATGCATGGAATACTGTTGCCATATATATAGTCTGGGACACCTGCTGTTCATTTGAGTTTCTCAACAAAATCCAAAGACAGATATGCAATGTGATTGGTCCTGACTTGGTGTCTCGACTCCAATCACTTCTCACTGATGTAATGTGGCTTCCCTCTGTCTATTCTATAAATATTTTCATGGCATCTGCTCTGACAAGCTTTATTTCCTGGTGCCATGACTACATGAATTTAAGCATGCTACTAGGTTGGCATCTCAGTCCCACCCTTTTACTGTCAGAACAGTTAAATGTAACCACCTCTTCTACTTGAACAGCGTCTTCTCTCGCACTTCCCAACAGTGGAACTCCCTTCCTCTTACTTGCTTTCCTATTAACTATAATCTTCAAAAATTTATATGTAATGTCAATCAACATCTTCTGTTGCCTTGATCCCTCTGTTCTTTTTATCCTCCTCCATTCTTCTTTTTATCTTTTCCTCAAACAGATACCCCTCACCCCCACTATTCCCAGTTTTTTCCCTTTCTTACACTCTCTGTAGCCCCTTGCGTACTAGTGGCACTTCTGCTTTGCTTGGGGTGAAATTCTTTTATATATATAAATATATATATATATATATATGTAAAATGTTCTATGTTAACCCTACAGAGTCATTGTGGAGTAGATGTGGTTTCTTACCTGAATGGATATACCATAGCAATCCAGCACTATATTCTTTTTTTTTAATATTTTTTTTTGTTTCTCAGTGCTTTGCTTAGCTTTTGGGAATCCTCTTTCACTCGTCCAATGCATGTTTGAATTTTGGTGCTGCATTTTCCACCAAGTTATTCAAATAAACAAATAAAAAGTAACTGTAAATGAGAAATTTGTCAATTGAAATTTGTATTCAGAATGTGTGTCTATCCTAGAGAAATAGATTTCTGTCTCTTAGTGAGACTGAACCAAGAATTAATTTATTTGTGTTACTAATAAATAATTAGATTTTCAGAGATAAATTTCATTAGTTTCTTGATTTTGTTTTGCTACTAATGACTTATAAATGAAAATAAATAAAACTTTTCAATATTTAAAATCTTTGTCAGTTCTTATTTATTCCCCTTTTCTTATCATATAAAAAAACCTATCAGAAAAATAACGAATAGAATATAAGGAAAACACTTCAATAATTTTGCCATTTTTTATACAATTTAAACAGCTTGACAAAAGCTTTTTTATTTATTAGAAGAAGATTTCGTTCTCATCAAATTTGACCAATCTTATAATTTCTCAATTAATTTCTAGGATTAGGAGCCATCATTATTTACATTTGAACTAATTCAGCCATTGTGTTCTCTGCACTTCTTCAAGTGTTTGTTGATCTTGTTGCAGACTGGTGAATATATTTTTAGTTATCAGAAGGATTTATGATGTCGGTGTTCTTACACAACAAATTAAGAGATAAAAGGAATACTGAAAACAAATCATGCAAGAAAATTCAGAGTGAAGACAAACATAATTAAAAGTGTAACAATAACATTGATTTATATACAATTGACATATACAATTGGGTTGAATATTTTTGGATAAATGAGGATGGTTGAATTAGATTGTGTAGAGTATTTTTGTGAAGTTTCAGCATGTGTGAAGCTGTTATTAAGATTTGTTTGTAAAATTAAACTAAGTATTTAGTTATGTATAAAAATGTCCTTTGTGCGAGTTCAATCAATAGTGTGTGTGCGTAAGTCTGTTTAAGTTATTGTTCAAAATTGGTAGGAGTTGTATACTTTTAGTTATTTGGATGTTTGATTGATTGTTTACAAATACTTATTTAGTAGTGAGTAAATATCACTTTTTAAGTATTGTAAGTAATTGCTAGAAATTGTTCCTGAGAGAGTGTGGTTGTTGTTTGCTGAATCAGAGGAATTTGTGCGGTAAAAGTGTAGTTGGTCAAGGTTTTGACTTAAGTGGATTAGTTTGGCATCTCTCCAGGGGTGAAAGTCTGACTGCTTGAGTTGATTCAAATTCTTCTATTAATAGAATTTTAGTCAAGAAAATAGGCTCCAGAGTGCTGGGCACGAAAAGACATTTTCATGTGAACTTGTTACAATTCTACGGGTCTGAGCCAATGAGAAGTCTCGCTTGCTGAAACTAGAGTGTTGATAGGTGATTTTTGGTGTAAAGTGGATTATACCAGAGAGGTGAGAGGTTAGTATAGATTATTCCATCAATCTGAGTAACCTATATAATTTTAGTATTAATTAATAAAATCCATTTTGACAAATAATAAAAGTGAACACTAATATATTTTTATTTGTCATTATTAATGTATAAACATGTTTGAAATAAACACACCGTTTTTTTTTTTTACTTTAAACAGTGTGTATTACATCTATCAGCCTGCACACTTGAGAAAACATAATAAAGAAAATGTGCTCTCTGGGAAAACTTGAAACTGTGTCTCCTTTTGTAGGAGAAACAACCGTTTGATACAGTGTGCTTTAACATTTGGCTACAAAGAGCATCACAGTACAACAAGAGTTTATTTTTTCTTTTAGAGAAAGTGAACCCGCCTCACTAAGTTATCTTTCTTGAATACACATATCTGATCAGTTTTGTATCTGAAACATAATCAAAGCAATTTCTAAAGAATTAATGGTTTTATTTTTATTCTGACATTTTTATTATTCAAATGTTATTAAAGTGGATATAAATGGGGATGTCTATTTCAAATACAAGTATCTAATATAATAACATTTGAAGTAAATAATAAAATTTATTAAAAATAAATCTATTCTTTAAAAATTGCTCTGTTATGAAACTGTGCAGATATGGGATTTTGAGAAAAATAATTTCTTTAAAAATGGAAATTAGAACTTTGACACTTTCTGTAGCCAAGTAGTAAAGCATGCTGGATCAAATGGTGGTTTCTCTTACAAAGGGGGATGCATGTTTGAGCCCTGCATTCTCTTTATTAAGATTTCTCAAATGCACAGATCATGAGACGTAATACAAACTATTAAAACAAAAAAAAATATGAGTATCCACTACAATAATGTTTGAAGAAATAAAAATGTTAGATTAAAAATAATTACAGTAATTCTTTAGAAATTTCTCAAATGCACAGACTTAATGTACACTGATATATATATATATATGATGGACTCTCCCGTCGATTTCGACATATGAGGTTCAGACAACTTATATTTCTAAAACTCATTTATGTTTTTGCCTCTGATGACTTTTTAGTCCAGCAAGGGATTTGCAAACAAGGCCGCAAATAGAACATGAATGTGGATTAACCGCTGCAGATAGTGGTGCCGCTGCTAATCGTTTGGCTCTTTCTCGGTTTTCTTTCAGTTTGTTTATGCTTTCAGATTGAAACTTCCTGAGACCTTCAAAACACCGTGATCTCCATTCTTTGCGGTCACCAACTACATTTTCAAGACTCCCATATGGTATGTTCACTGCAGACAGGTTACTCTTCAACTTGTCCTTGTACCTAAGCCAAGGCCGTCCCACATTCCTTTTCCCATCTGCCAGCTGACTGTACATCGCAATCTTCGGAATTCTGTCATCAGGCATCCTCAAGACGTGACCAGCCCACCACAATTGCGATTGGATAAGGAATGATTCAATTCCAGATATTTTACATTTAGTGAACAATTCAGCATTTGAAACCTTGTCGCGGAGGCTAAGACCACAAATGGAGCGTAGACAGCTTTTATGAAATACGTCTAACTGATGAATGTGATGTCTGTACGGAGTCCAGGACTCAGAGCCATAAAGAAGAATGGAAAGAACAACAGCATGGTAAACAAGGATTTTTGTGTCCAGCCGAATACCCCTTTCGTCCCACAAGCAATGGCGAAGATTTCCAAAGGCGCAAGTGGCTTTGGCAATTCTGTGAACAATTTCATCGTCAAGAGAACCGCTTTGGTTCACTTTGCTACCAAGGTAAGGAAAGGACTTGACATAATTTAAATCATGACCATCGACTTTCAATTTACGCTCAGGAAATCTATACTCAGGTGGATTTTGCCTTACACCTTCAACTTGTTTTGGCGTAGGGCGTGGTTGATGTACTACCTCAGTCTTCCTTATGCTAATTGTCAGTCCAAAGGCTTTGCACGCGGCAGAAAAATGATCAAGAAGAGTCTGGGCTTCTCGAAGGATGTGGCAACCAGAGCAACATCGTCGGCGAAGAGCAAATCGCGAATAATTTCGGTGCGAAGAAGAGTTTTGGCTTTAAACCGTTGATGGTTAAATAAGCCACCGGATGACCAAAATTGAAACTTGACGCCAGTGTCAATGTCACTAAATGCATGTTTCAGCATGAGAGAAAAGAAAAGTGCAAAGAGAACTGGCGCCATTACACATCCTTGTTTGGTCCCGTTTGTAACATCGAAGGGATCAGACATCATGCCATCAGAGACAACATTGGCCTTCATTCCCTCGTGAAATGAAATGATCACGTTTAGCATGTTTTCAGGAATACCGAGCTTCCCTAAAACTCACCAAAGAGCGTCTCGATTCACAGTGTCAAAGGCTTTCGTCAGGTCAACAAACATCATGTACAATTCCTGATTTCTCTCCCAGACCTTTTCTGCCACTTGGCGAAGAGAAAAGATCATATCAATGGTGCCGCGACCCGATCGAAAACCACACTGGGACTCAGGATACACCTTATCAACGAGATGTTTGATGATCCTGTTCAGGATGAGCCTAGCCAGAATCTTTCCCGCAATCGAAAGCAAAGATATCCCACGATGGGTGTCACAAACATTCTTAACTCCCTTATTTTTGTAAAGATGTTTGATGCAGGCATCCTTGTAGTCCTGTGGAACACGACCCGCTCTTCACATCCTCACAAAAAGAGCATGGAGCTTTTTTACCAACGCATGCCCACCATACTTATACACTTCAGGCGGAATTGGGTCCTTTGGTGATGGGGACTTGCCTGAAGCAATTTGCCTGATGGCTTCCCATACTTCCTGATAAGCAGGTTCCAATGACAATTCTGGAATATCTGGATTCTGAGGAATAGAAGAATCATATGACATCATTGTCAATGACAGATGAGGTGTTTAAGACGGTTTCAAAGTGCCCCTTCCAGCGGTTGAGGATATCTGATTTGTCAGTAAGCAATGCTTCTCCGTCAGCTGTGCTTAAGGGAGAAGCACCACCTTTCTGACCATCATAAAAGGCTTTTGTGTTCTTGCTGTCAGCAGCTTCCTGCAGTTCAATTGCCTTATTGTACCACCAGCGTTCTTTCATAGCTCGGAGAGCACGTTGTACCTCACCTTTACACTTCCTGTAAGCCACATGCTTTACTGTTGAGTTTTTGTCCTCAATCCAACATTTGTGAGAAGAGTGCATTTGGTTGATCAGTGCTTTTACTTCATCGTTACTTTCATCAAACCAATCCTGATGTTTTCTTCGTGGTATCCCAAGGACTTCCACTGCTGCAGAGTGAGTCGCTTCTCGCAATGCTTTCCAAGAAGATTCAACATCATCAGTTATATCAACAGCCTCAAGGTTCTCAACAAGCCTATTGGAGAGCTCGGTTTTTTTTTCCTTGGATTTAAGAGGACGCACATTGATGCGTTTGGGAACTGTCGATCGTGTAACTCTGTGCCTCCGCACGTGCAACGAGAGCTTACTTCTGAGAAGGGCATGATCCGAAAGATAGCAACACGTGTGGAAGGAACGAGTGATTTTGAAGTCATTCAAGTCCTTCCGCTTGGTTATGACGAAGTCAATAAGATGCTAGTCTTTCGAACGAGGATGCATCCATGTGGTCTTCCGGTGTACAGGTTGTTGGAATAAGGTATTGGTAATGCAGAGGTCAAACTCCCTACAAATTGTAAGAAGTCGTACACCATTTGCATTTACCTTACCTACACCATGTCGACCAAGAACACCAGTCCAAGATAAGCGATCACTACCAACACGCGCATTGAAATCACCAGCAAGAATGAGTTTATCCTGATGTCGAACTTTGGAGATGACCTCGTGAAGGGTATCATAAAAGTCATCCTTCTCTTGATCTGAACTAGCCAATGTTGGGGCATAACAACTAACTAATGTTACCCTGGTGTTCCCATCTAATTCTAGGGAAAGAGTTGCTACACGATCAGACACGCCTTTAGGCAAAGACGGTAAGGAACGTGCAAGCTTGGACTTAATGGCAAAACCAACGCCAGATTGACGGGGTTCATTTTCTCCCTTCCCTGACCAAAAGAAGTCATATCCTCCTTTTTCCTCTCGAAGTTGAGAACTACCAGGCAAGTGAGTTTCGCACAAGACAGCAATGTCAATATCATACTTCAGTAACTCAAGAGAAACTAGAGCTGTGTTGCGCTCAGGTGCAGCATCATTATCCTGTAGGGTACGGACATTCCAACACCCTATTGAGAGATTCTTTGCTGAGGGTTTTTGTCGTATTCTATTGTTCTGACTGTGCAACTGGATAACCAGACAGCTGCAGGGGGCTGCCAAGTTCAGTGGTGAGCAAGCAATTTTTTAGGGCTCCTTTTATCGCCCCTTCCCCGGCCAGGGGAAAGCAGTGCTATCCCTAAATAGGGCTGCTTTGTCACTGATGGAGGATACAAACAGCACAATTGCTCACAGGTTTGCGCTAGAACGACCATCTACCATCAGCCGCCACTGTGCAGAGATCCAGGTGAGGACTTCCAGTAATATTCTTTACCTGTCCCCGTCACTTTCACTCCATCGCCAGTGGACTTCTCCGATGCAATTGTGTTTCTTGCTGGAAAGTGTGAGGTTTTCATAAGAATTTATGATAAGCCGTCAGAAACCCACACAAATGATTTGATTAAAGTGGTGAAGGCTCGTGTAGGACCATCCACACTTTTCGGAGCTGTTGATTAACTCATTCGGTGCAATTAATTGCCACAGAACAAAAGCAGACAGCAGCCCTCAGGTTTGAATTCAGAGTTTCCCTCTCCTAGATGTATGCCTTAACAAAGGCTAAAGGGTACATCTCTCCTAGTGGTATTCACTATTTTCCCATAGCTGGGACCCCAACAGGTGCTACCACCCCGGGTCAGGGTGGACCTGGGAACACCAGCAATTAAGAGGTGGTTCCATGCTTCCTCAAAACCTCCTGATCAGAGGCCTTGCTGTTGGATGCAGTTTAACGTCGTACCCAGGACACTGGGTACGACGATATATATACATATATATATATATATATATATATATATATATATATATATATATATATATCTCAAATATGTGGTGCAGTTGAATTCATATTCCAATTAATCATTCATGCAAAAAGGTAAATTAGTAAAGTTAATGATATAAAATGGCAAATTCACTTCACTAACTAAATTTTAAAGATGCATTAACCCACTAGCCACTCTATGAATGTTATGATCCTTGTGTTTTTAAAATTACAAACTGTATTAGGTCTTCCTTAAATATGCGAGTACTTTATATATATATATATATATATATATATATATATATACAAATGTGAGAAAGAACAGATGGAGTAAAATTCCACTGTTCATACCATTTAATTTTAATCTGTTGTCACTATAAAGAAAAAATAATTTTATTGAATCGTGTTATTTAAAACTAAATGCTCCTAATGCCATTTAATGACAGTGAATGATCTTTTTGGCTAACCAAATGCCAAACGTCTATACAGACAGAATCTAGAATGCTATCATAATGAACAGAAAAGTATTACAACTGGCTACTACATTATGCCAATCTGCAAATCAAGTTTGGTGAAGGGCCTGACGTCATCAGAATGTTAATATATATAATAAAAAGCTTTCAAGGAAAATTTACTTACCTAAATATTATATATTTTCTTATCAACAATCAGTTGGTTATTGATTTTAGTTAGATTTCTTTCTCTAATTTCAACCAGCATATGAGCTGATAATAAAACCTACTTGGTTAAAGGCAAGAATATTTCCTCCAAAAAAATATTTCTTCAAAGCTTTCAGATGGATTTCTCTCCTTTGATAGTGCTTAAAAACCTTCAATATGAATTCTGTTTTTTTTTTCTTGTCTATTTGGAACTTTAGTTACAAGTTTTTCATTTCCACATCTCTTTCTCTCTTAAGAAAATGGCCTTTTTATGACTGTTGTTTTTTTTTCTATCTATCCAAAAAATGTAACAGTTTTATTTGATGTCAGCCTATCTAATCCACCACATGCCTATCTCTTTGGTCAATCCTTCAATGTACTTAAACAGCCTAATAAAGACATGCCACTACAAATATGGATGCATGCAAGAAATAATTTTTTATAATATAATTTTTTTCTCTCTGTAAATTCAAGGTATAAATATACAGAGATAAATATACAGGCATACATTAAAATATTGATTATCTATATATTCATGCATACATGTTTTGCTCACTCTTTCATATATATATATATATATATATATATATATATGGGAGAATAATATTTCTATTTATCAGAATAATGTGAGACAAATGAAGCACAAAATGGAAGAATCCTGTGTAATGTGCTTTAACCTCAATGTGGCTTGACTTTTTTATATATGCTGGTCAGTTGGGTATCATGGGTAGAAAGGTAAGGCACTTCTGATTTATTGTATTATTTATTGTATTATTCTAACTACACATGGCCTGAAGATTGCATTCAAGCATGAAACAAGCATGTGAATGTGTGTGTGAGTACAAGGTGTACTGAATAGTTCAGGCCCAACCTACTCTTACTTTCCCCCAAAAAATTTTGATATTTGGTCATTGAAATACTGATTTAGAAATTGAGCCAATTCAAGAACTTTACTGCAATCACCCAACTATATATATATATATATATATATATATATATATATATATATATATATATATATATATATAGATAGATAGATAGATAGATAGATATAATTTCTAAATTAATCTCCCATAAGGCAAGTGGAGGTGGTGGGGTCACAATCGTTGTCCTAAAGAAATGTGCTCCCAAAATGTCCTCTCCAAATTCTACAACTAATGGATTGCTGTTTTCTGTTTTCCAGTTTGCTGGAAGTTCTCTGTAGTTCCTATTTTTAAGAATTCTGGAGAACTTTCTAATCCCTCTATCAGCCTATTAATCTCCTACCACATTTCGGTAAATTATTCAAAGCTTCAATCAATGTTGAAGTGGTTAAGCATCTTACCTCTCACAACCTACTCTTTGACAATTCAATTGTTCCAATCAAATCATGAAATTAAGGTCTATCTGAATGGGCTACGTCCAGATCCTTTCATGTGAACGTGGGTATCTCCCAAGGCTCTATCCTGGGTCCTATGCTGGTTTTGAACTTCTTAATGATCTTCTTAATGTCATCAGTTTCCAAGGAGGCATTTATGCAGATGACACTACCATTTACTCCTGTCTCAATGGAAAATTCATCAGAGCCAACAAAGTTAACCTGGCCGCTGCTCTTGAAAAGGACCTCCAATCAGTGGTTAACTGAGGCAGGAAATGGCTTGTAAATTTTAATGTCTCCAAAACAAAACCGCTCTCATTCCTGCCCATGGCTGATGCAAGACTTGTGGAGAGCAACATACTGAGCCTTCTTGGCCTCACTTTTTCAACTGATTTGAAGTGGAATGACTACATCGAATCACTAGCTGCAGCTATTGCAAGGACATTTGGGTCACTGTGTTGTGCCAGAAAGTCTTTCTCATTAGAGTCCATCTTGCACATTTTCAAATCTACCATTCATACGTGCACTGAATACTGTTGCATTACCTGGTCTAGTGCTCCTGCCATTAATCTTGAGGTTTGTGACAAAATCCAAAACAGGATCTGCAATGTAATCAATCCTGGTTTGACATCTCAACTTCAGTTAAACTTCTCACCAATGTAAAGTGGCTTCCCTCTGTCTTTTTTACAAATACTTTCATGGCAACTACTCAGACAAGCTTCTTTCCTTGGTGCCCCAACTACATGAATTTAAATGTGCTACTAGATTGGAATTTCAACCCAACACTTTTACTGCTAAAATAGCTAAATATAACTGCCACTTCTACTCTATTTGCTTTTTCTTTTGGGGGTAACATTGTACCAATACACTGCCTCCATTATGGAACACTGCTTCCTAGCAATGATTCTCATGACGCTCCAGTGACATCGCTCGATTATGCCATTTCCTGATGGGACATATGCGCAGCGAAATCTGAGATTGACTCCCCACGAATCCAAAAAATCTTTGAATAGTCCACTGCGGAATGCAGTGTCGTTGTCAGTGAGGAGTTCTATTGGAGGTCCATGTTCAAAGAACAATGCCCACAAGTGGTCAATCATGCTTGCTGAATCCTGCCGATGCAGACGTCGCCAAATAGTGAACTGGGTTGGGCCACAGTCAATCAGAGTTAGATAGTGAGTTCCATTATGATGGGTGATGTCCATTCCAACACAGTGCCACACTTTGCTCACACTCAGTTATCCTTTTGGGCATTGCACAGGTGCTGGGTCGATGGACTGACACTCCTTGCATTCGCTGACCACTGCCCTGACAGCAGCTTTGGATACGGAGGGATCAATCTGCCTCATGAAATATAGGGTCTGTTTTACACCGCGATGTCCGCTTTGGCAATGCACAGATTTTAGTAAATCTAAGTTACAGTCGCTCGCTGATGTTGCATAGACATGTCCTACCAGCTCTACCTCTTTCTTAACATCGTCAAGCCATCTCTGGGGTACCCTTGTTAAATTATCTGCTTTGTTCCAATTTGATCTGACCAGCTGTATATCTACTGATAAGTTGTACTCACTTACCAACTTTCCCAGTGTGTCTAGCTGCCTTCGAATGAGCATTTCGCTCACAGCCTTTGTACATATCCTGGCCTTCCCCGTAAGAGCGTCTGCTATCCACTTATGCATGCATGCGGAATCTGTGAATAAATGCAACACCTTTGCATTCCATTGAAGGGCTGCAGTTACTCCTTTGATAACGGCGTCCAATTCTGACAGGTTTATATATTGTGTATCTTTCTTGGGATGCAACCAACACGCAACCAACACGCGTCTTCCACGACAGTTTCATCTATTTCAAGAGACACTCCTGTTGCAAGGGAGCTCGCGTCAACCCAGATGTCAAATTCACATCCGTCAACGCACCATTTACCATGTATGGGGTCATCTTGATACACCATGGTAATGACTTTCGCTATCATGTCTCTAAGGGGAGCATCATTTGTTTTGTCATCCCAGCCGGAAGTGGCAGCAGTGACCCTATGTTTGATAAATGCAGTTGCAATGTGGATCAAATGTCCCACCAGCTTTCCACATAATGAGAACATGCTGTGTCATGTCATGTGTCTGGGAATGTCTGGGAGCTTGCTTCCACGTTTCCAGTAAAGCACATTGTGCTCCTCCCAGATCTGCAAGCCGAGCACACGAGCACCGTCCTCCAGTCATTCTGGGTTCTTATACTCGAGCCCAAAGTCAGCAAGGTGCTCTCTCACCTGTGCAGCAGGTACTAAGGTTTCGTTAATGTAGATGTTGTCAGTGTAAGCTGATGTCGCTTGATGAATTGTCTCATCCTTAGATAGCACAGCATCCACAATGGTTTTCATGATGGCCGGCACCTCATTGAGCCTGAATCCCATTCACGTTAGGCACTATCTCCTCCTATTAAGGATCACCGTCTGAAATGGCCACAGTGACTGGTGCACGCGTACCTGCAAGTAGGCCTTTCAAAGGTCAATCACAGAGACATTTAACCCCTTTCTTCTCCATTCTCTCAATTATTGTGCACACACATCAGCATGGGCCGTGTATGTGTCTACATGTTGATTCAGTTCTCTATAATCTAGTACAGGCCGCACCTTTCCTTTGTTCTTCTGTACCATGGCCATCAACAGGATGAGGCCTCTTGGAGGACCAAGATCCTCCTCAGAATACGAAGTCAGCGATCCATTGTCCAGCCTCACCTGCAATTCGCGCTGGTATTCTTCCTTGGCACGTTCAGCCACTGAGTACTCTGACACTCGGTTCTGGAGCTTTTCTGGTTGGTTATTTTCTGACCATTTCCACAGTGCTGTCCATGTCTTTGTCCTTTGGTCAAACTCTGCTCTAAAATCAGGCCCATTGATCCTCAAAGCAGCACAGACTAGAAAACTTGACTTCGCCCGCCTCTGTGATGCATACGCCACACAGAACCTTAATAATGTCCATCCCAAGGAGCAGATCAAAACCTAATAACATGCTGTCCATGACCTACACACTGACTGTGACAAGGTCACTGTTGTTGATACTGAGTTTGATGTTTCTGACTCCCTGGCTTCTGAGAGCCTTTCCATCAGCCGTTAGTACATCCATCTCGAAATCGAACCGTTTGTGAGTGACCAAGAGCAGCTTGAATCTACTAAAGTGGTATGCGTTATTCCATTGATGCACACCTTAATAACAGGAAGTGCCTCTTTCATGCTTGGTGCGGGGAAGAGACCGGTGCTGATATCACGTCCCACCATTCCATTTCCTGGACACTTAGAGGCAATGTGACCTACTTCATGACATTGGAAACATCGTAGATCGAGACGTGCTTTTCGCGCCGACCCGCTGCGCATTTCTTTGTGTTGATAGCAGCAGTCTTTGGCAAAATGATTCCGCACAGAGCACCAATAGCAGGTGACATTGCCATGGCGATGGATGGCTGGAGTTGAATCCTACTTAACTTCAATTGGTTGAAGGTTTGCGGCCACTGGTTCATCAGCCACTTTTTCGTCGATCATGATAGCACAGGCTCTGGTCAACAATTGGTTGAGTGTCATGTCTTCCATTCTGGATGATGCGCGGGGTATCTGCTTAACATGACTAGGTAATCCAGACACGAAGACACAGTTCATTCATTCTTCAGGAAATGGTGCGATCGGTACGGCGAGCTTCTTTAATTCTGCCAAATATACGTCTACTGTCTCGCCAGGCAGCAGACGCTGCACCTGGAATTGGTCATAGGCCACGAACAGGTCAGTTCCAAACGCGGTTAGTAGAGCGTGCTTTATTTACTCAATGTCACTTTTCTGTTCTTTGCTCAGCTGCCTATACAAAGGAAGGGCACCACCTTTCAAGTGCAGTGGAAGAATCAATTCAATCTATGTGATCTCGCATAATTCACAGACCAGTTCTACATTTTCGATCCATTCAACCACAGACAGTACACTCGTATCACCACTGAATTCAGGGATCAATTTTATGTCGAACGGTCTTTCCACCATCTTGCTAGAGACAAAGTAAGTGCCGAAATAGCTTTTTGTTGTAAAGAAAAGAAAAGAAAAGAAAAGACTGTCAACTTATAGTAGCAACAAACGTCTGCAATAGATTTCTTCCGTCTCTCGACCGCAACACTTGTAGCCAAATCACAGTTCAAACAGTAGTCCGTCGTAACAGGCAACGTAGAAACAACAAAATGTGGTCACAGGTCCAACCTTCACTTCTCACCAGCAAAAACGCGTGTTCGTCCCACCAGTTCAGAAAATCTTCTCCTTTTATAAGCGAAAAACAACGGCTTTGGTTCATCGAGAGATCATTCTGATTGGTCACACCATTCAAGGGAGAGAAGAACATTAGCATAGATTCTAGTCATTGAAGTAGATTTTTGCTAACTACTTTTTGGTAATTTTTCTTCGGCAAATCGTACACAAAACACGAACTTTTTTGGGGGGTAACTGATTATCTCTTTTACTACATTTTTCGAGGAATGAATTCTGTATTCGAGGATACGCGTCTATTAGGGTGGCTAGCCAATCCCTATTACAGACGCTTGCTCAGGCACATTTGCGCTTGTTCAACACCCACAGAACCAACCTGTGATTTGTACTGAAACTATGCTGAGCAGACCTTAGTTACAGTTTCTGGGAGAGAGCAAGCGTGATCAACAATTTGAATAAGGCCAGCATGCTTAAACCCTCAGTCATGATGACTTGTGATTTTGTGCTAGCACAGTTATCGACATCCCCTAAGGGTTCCGTTTACCCAATTTCACTCACAAGGCTTGGGTCAACCCGTGATATATATATGGTTTTTCAGGCACTTTCCAAAGGTGCTGAACACTGGGATTGTCCCCTCCAGACTGATAGTTTAATTAGCTTTTACTAAGCTAGAATGATGAAACTATTTAACCCATTAGATCAGGACATTCAGTTTTTTAAAGAGGCAATTACCTAATATTTAAAATACATTAAATGTAACAAAATGCATTAATTTTTATGAATACTTTAAGCAATAATGGGATAATTTTATTATTATTTATTATTGAATATATCAAAAAGCCCTTCTGGAAGAGAACATCCCTCTGGCCTGAAATGAGTTTTTTTAGGCAATTGTCACCCAAATTCTATGCTGAGAGTTTCTTCTTTTGCACTTTTTGCTTCTAGAACTCTCCTCTAGCTTCTTGTGTCCCAGTCAACTCTGATCATCAAAATTTTAATCGTTTTCTTTTCTTTTCTCAATTCCTGTTCTTTTATCATTCTCTCTCCTTAATAATGTTTTCTTTTTCTTATGTTCTCTCACACTCAGTAACCCTTTGTGTCTTAGTGGCTTTATTTCCTTTATTGGGGTGAAATGATTAAAATTTTTCTTTTTTAAATCCTGAGAGTGGCTTCCCAAAGAACTGTATATATATATATATATATATATATATATATATATATATATATATATAGTGGTGGCATCTTACTGGTTCACTTGAAGCCATTCTTAAAATTATAAAAGCTTAGTGAACCAGTTGTTGGATTATCTGAAAATAAACTTATCTATTAATAGCTGATATTTAATAGCTAAATATATAATTAATATTATTCCTATAAGGTCTGTGGAGATTGAAAGAGGTTTTGCTGTGATGAACATAATTTATTCTGCCAAAATTTTAAAATGTGTCAAATCTTCCAGTCATAAATTTGATAGGTCTTCGATTGGATCTTTGGGATTGCAGTGATTCTGTTCAAATGTGGCTAAGAAACAATAACAGAGCTTATGATATTAGAGTCTAAAAACCCATCATACTCCTGAACAAAAATATGATGGGAACAGTATTTTAATTTGGAGATATCTTAATAAATAAATATTTTCTATTAAATTTCAAAATGATTTAATTCTTTTTGATACTATAAAGTGATTTGTTTCCATTCTCAGATTGAAAAGAAAATAAGCAGAATAGGTTCCTAAAGATTACCTACCTTTATAGAACTGGTTCCTGGAAATTTGGGATGCCATTATTGCATACGTATATATATATATATATATATATATATATATATATATATATATATATATATATAAATAATTGTGTGTGTGAACTTTAAGAGGTTTACTGAAGAGATCAATGCTAAAATGAAGGACCACTTGAAAAGGACAATCCCAAAATTATTGCTTGGAACGACTGCCACCAAATGACTACTAATTATAAAAGGCAAATGTTGAGCTACTTTAGATCAGTAAGAATTTTGACAGCAACTTTGTAGAAGAGGGTAAAAATATTTTGATAAAAAAATAATTATGTTGACAGGATTATTAAGAAGAAGCCCCTAAAATGGGTTTGAAACGTTGAAGTGGAATGAGAAGGAAGAAATTGCAGACATGCAGCAAAAGTGTTGAGAAATGACTGCATTAAGATGCATAAACATGTGTGCATCTACATAGATTATATATGCATGTGCATATCTTTTCACTCAGAGAGCGTCAATATTTATTTTCACCAATGGAGGAAAACATATATTCCCAGAAATGCATACAATGCAACACAGATTTAAAATGTATAAAATTTTATTCATATAAATGTATGTATGTTTGTTTATACACACACACACACACACATATATATATATATATATATATATATATATATGAAGCAGATTTATGAATGTAAGTGCTCACTAGTAAACAGACACAAATATATACACTATGTATTATAACATATATAATACATGAAATGTGTATATGTTCTCATGTAAGCTTGTAGATAAGCATAAGAAAAATTGTCGTCATAATGTAGATAGAAAGTTCTTGAATAATTAGGTTGATTTTTTAAGAGAAAAGTTTTTTTTAAGAACTGCAAGAATTATCCAATAATCAAAAAGTTAAAACAAAAAATAAAATAAACAAAATGAATGCTAATTTAAAGCAATAAAAATGGAGAATGCACTGTTGGAAGTTGGATAAGAAGGGAAAAAATGTAACACAGCCCTCCAAGATTGCAAAATAATAATAAAGGGAGATGATCGAGATATGAAAAATGGAATGATGGCGGTGATGATGGGCAAAAATATGGATGATGATGATGATGATGAGGAATTTGAAAATAGTTACAGTATTGATGATGATGATGATGATGATGATGATGATGATGATGTGGAAATTGTAAATGGCTATGGTATAGATGATGATAGGGAAACTGAAAATGACACTGGTTCAGATGATGATCATGATGAATTTGAAAATGGATCTGATGATGAGTAATTAAAAACAGCTCTGGTATAGATGAGGATGATGGGGAAATTGAAAATGTGTCTGGTTTAGATGATGATGGAATTGAAAATGGTTCTTATGATGATAATGATGGGTAATTGAAAATGGCTTTTGTATAGATGATGATGATAGAGAAATTGAAAATATCTCTGGTATTGGTGATAATGATGGAATCAAAAATGTTTATTATATTGATGATGAGGATGATGGGTAACTAAAAATGGCTCTTGTATTGATGATGATGATGATGATGATGATGACAGTTAATTGAAAATGGCTCTGGTATAGATGATGATCATGATGTCGGAAAACTGAAAATTATTCTGGTATAGATGATGAGAATGAGGGATTTGAAAAATGTTTCTTGTATTGATGATACTGATGATAATCGTCATAGAATCATAAATGGTTCTTATGATGACGATGATGATGGGTAAATTAAAAATAGTTCCATTACAAATGATGATGATGATGATGATGATGATGATGATGGTGATACAGAAACTGAAAATCTTTCTAGTACATATGATTTGATAATGATGACAGAAGAATGTTTTTCGTACAGATGAGGATGATATCCAGAGTTAGTTTCAGCAACAGCTGTGGCAGTAGTTATAAGTGTTCCCCATGCGGGGCATCAAAATAAAAGCATTAAATAAAGTAAAACTCATGATACCAGCAGAGGTGATGGTAAATCTGAGCATAAGAAAAAATAAACGTTAATATTTGGGATGGTATTAGTGGCAGATGTGTTTCTGCAATCTTGTGATTCCAATATCGATGGTGATAATGACCATGCAAATGGTGATAACATTGATGATGATGATGACAGTCCTTTGCTTGACTATTAAGCTTAATTTTGTTTATGTAACGCTAAATGAATTTTTTTTCAAGAATCAGAAAATAAGTAGAAAGAAAGTGGAAAGTTCAATTGACTAATTTTTCCCCATTTGATGTGCAGCACTCCAATATTTACCTTCTTCCTTTTTCACATTTATTTTTTATTGTCGATATGATTTTGAGATCAAGGATTTGCCTTCAGACCAACCACTTTGCAACTTGAATCAGTCATCATTTCAACCGCTATTTCTGGGCAGATTTCCAACTGTTCTGTTGACAGGAAATAAAATTACCTATTTTTATTTTTATTTTTTTTTTGTCTATTTATTTATCAAATTTTACTCTTAGCTACCAGATTATCATTATTTTTATCTCACATCATCTTCATAGCAAACACCAATTTTCTCCTCTCACTTTCACTCTCTCGCTCTCTCTCTCTCTCTCCACCTTTCATGTTTTCTTTCTCTTGACAGATCTATTAATAAATAAATAAATAATTACCTTCTCTTCTCTCTCGCTATATATATATATATATATATATATATATATATATTTATGTATGTGTATATATATATATATATATATATATATATATATATATATATATATATATGTATATATATGGGGAGAGGAAGAGAGAGAGAGAGAGTATTTAAAAGTGCATTCATTTTCATAGTAAACACCAATTTTCTCCCCCTCTCTCTCTTTTTCTCACTCTACCTTTCATGTTTTCATTCTCTTGACAGATCTATTAATAAATAAATAATTACCTTCCCCTCTCTCTCTTTTAATATATATATATATATATATATATATATATATATATATATATATGTGGGGAGAGAGAGAGTGTGTGTTTAAAAGTGCATTCATTTTCCTAGCAAACAGTGATTTTATACTCTCTCTCCCTCCACCTTCTTTGTTTTCGTTCTGTTGACAAATCTATTAATAAATAAATAAATAGTTAATTAGCTTACCCTCTCTCTCTCTCTCTCTTAATATATATATATATATATATATATATATATATATATATATATATATATATACTGAGAGAGAGAGAGAGAGAGAGAGAGTGTACTGTTTAAAGTGCATTCATTTTCACACAAATACCTTTAGAAAGTTGCAAATACATTACTGCCTGACCAATCTAGGGGTTAATAGCAGAGCAGATTGGGTTCTTTAAATTTGCTTGGCAACCAATCTAGGAGAAAGACAACACTGAACTCAAAACTGGGTGGAAGTAGGCAACTCCACCCTATAAAAATCTACTTTCTACAGAAAACATAGCTAAGCAGATTCTGAATTTTTGCCTATCGCAATGAACAGGTGTTCTCTCAAGGAGGCCCAATGCCTTAGGACCCTGTTGAGATTTAAGCTCAACCCAGACAGCAAGTGGAACTTGTACATATCATCTGTTGGTAAAGATACTGGAAAAATGGTTGGTTCCTTGTATTGCTCCAGTGAGTACCTGAATCCTCTTACTATTCTCTACCTTTAAAAGAGCCAGATCAGTCCAAAAACGGAGTACCTTTGTCATATATGCACAGGAGCTGCCTCGTTTTCTCTGACCAGTCTTGATAGTGTTCAAAAGTGTCTATGCATTTTTGTGAGTGGTAAATTATTTTCCACCCCATAACTCATTTATCACATATGAAATGTTGCAAGCCTCTCGCTATTCCCATGGAAAGTGTTCAGACAAACTACATTCCTTACCTTCTGCCATTTCTAACCTTCATGGTTAAGAACCTCCATGCCACACACGTTGTAGCAAACCACTGTTCCTATTCCACTGGTGTGATGCAAGTTTCTCTCAGACAGCTTCTTCCCATGAACCACTACTTTGTTGAACCAACTCCCAATAGGATGCTTTGAAGAACACTACTGTCTTAACCTGTTCAAATCTAGAGTTAGCTGTTATCTTCTCCACATATCCTCATAAACGGTACCCCTTACGTTTTACTCTGTAACCCACTACCTTGAGTGGATTTTGTAAAAAATGGAGGAAAGCTCATTAGGAGAACTGCTGTAAAAATATTTATAGAAAATACACAGTCGGTCACTGTAGTGGAAGTCAAGAAGCCAGGTCAGGACCAATAACAATACAGAACTTTCTTTGGATTTTGTTGATTTTGTTTGAATGAGTTACATTCCTGAGTCCCAACAACTCAAACCTTCATAGCTAAGACCCTCTATACCATGTTCATGGTGGAAAATCATCTCTATTCACTTCATATTCCATTGGTAAGGAGGAAGTTGCACCCAAACAGATTCTTCCCATGAATTGCTACTTTATGGAACTGACTTTCAAGAGGATGCTTCCAAGATCGTTGCAATCTTAATTTGTTTGAGTCTAGGGTTAACCGTTATCTTCTCCACATATCCTCATAAACTGTGACCCCTACATTTTATTCTGTAACCCTCTATCTTGAGTGGATTTTGTGCTTTGCACAGGGTTAACATTAGTGTAAAAAAAAAGCAACATACCTATGAATCCCTTTTAATATAAATTATTGCATTTATATAAAAATCAGCAAAAGAAAATGATAAAGTAAAATATATTGATGACTTTTATACTTATGACTACAGACATCCTTTTGAAATATGATACACCAGACTTGTGAGTAGACACTTTTTATAACAGCTTTTCAGGGCCAGAGAGATAGCATGTAACAAATTTCTACATTTTACTTACATGTTTACTTTCTAGGAAATAAAACTATATTTCCTTTTTTTTGACTTCCTCTTATTCATCTTTATTCTTTTTTAATATAAATGCTTAGGTAATTATCTGCTTTTGACAGCCAAATACCACCAAGGGCACCCCACATATATTTGATAACACAGCACAAACATTACCTGAAAAATAAACTGAAAGTAGTTTTGATACTCTTATATTCTATTTGTTAAGTAACTATATTTCCATCTTTTTTACCGCTTTAAATTTGCTTATCTTATCATCCTTTTCTGAGTTTTAGTATATTAACAAATTTGTATATTCATAATTGAGAGAAAGTTATTTAAATGATACAAAGAATATCATTTGGCATTTTGGTAATTTTTATGGTGAAAGGGATAAGTAGAAAAAAGAAAATATTGGATTGTATACAACTAACTCTGGATTTGTAAAAGACCAATATTATATGCTCAATATCTGATAGCCTTGTGCCAGATCTACTTGAATATTTAATGCATATATCAAGATTAAATATCTGAGAACCTCAATATCTAACAATCTCTTTCTGGATTTTTTTTTTTACTTTCCTTAATTTATTTTTTTACTTTCTCGACTGTTTCTTTTTTGCTTCCTAATCATTTTTATGGAACTGATTCAGTGAAGTAAACAATATTTTAGAAATAAAAAACACGAGTAAAGAAATGCAAAGTTTAAAAAAAAAAATCTCCTCAAAAGGGGAGTAACTACCATGGTTTATTTATTTGTTGGTTAAATTTTTTTTTCAATTAAGTGTCTACAAATCTAATCAGTTCAAAACAAGAAATTCAATAAATACAATAGCAAGAAGATGTAGTTCCATTCAATAAAAAAATTATTTTCTTATCAGGGTGGGTACAAGAGTAAAAGTTTAAGCCATTTCAATTATTTTCATTTTTGTCGTTTATCCCTGCAAGGTTTCAGTAGGCATGATCTCTAATCTTACTTGATAGCATCTACACACACATTCTTTTGCATACATACTAACATGCCTATAAATATCACATACTAAAAATAGATATAGATATAAAACAAAAATATACACATATAAGTGCAAAAATAGTTGATATATATATATATATATATATATATTAACAAGTAATCAAATCATATATTCATACACTGCTTGCACATACATAAAATCCATCAACATAAAAAAATCAATGTAAAATAAACAAGTATACTGAAAAACATATATAACTACATAAATATATACATATATATATATATATATATATATATATATATATACATATAATTTTTTTAATCATTTTACTTCAAGCAAGGCAACAAAGCCAACAAGATACAAGGAGCTAATGAGTGTGAAAGAATATGCGAAAAGTAAAAATAATAAAAGAACAGGAATTAAGAAGACGGAAGATAATGATTGACATTGCATTTGAATTTTTGGAGACCAAATTTGACTTGAAAACGCTGGAAAAAAGTTCCACAAGCTAGAAGTGAGTGAGAAAAACTATTAGCATAGAACTTACGGTTTTATTTAATATTGAATTTATATATTCAACAGTGAAATTATGAGACACTGTCACCATTCTAGTGCTGCCCTTAAATTAATAAAGTCTAAATAAATATTGTAACTTGTGTGAAGCTGACACAAACAATTTATTCCCCTAAAACATTTTTAAACAAAGATGAAAAATTTTAACCTCCCCTTATGTGTGTGTGTGTGTGTGTGTGTTATATTTTAAACAATATATGTATGTGAAAATGTATGTCTCAGTATCAATAGATTGTAGTTCCAGCCATGTGAGATTAATCTAAATTCAACAAAGATGGTAGAGATTCTGTACAGTTGTCACAATGCTCAAGGTATATTTTTTTTTAAATCATTTCACCTGAAGCAGGGCAATAAAGTGGCTAAAACACAAGGAGTTACTGAATGTGAAAGAATATGAGAAAAATTCTTAAGGAGAGAGAACAATAAAAGAACAAGAATTAAGAAGACAGAAGATAACAACTGGCATGGCATTTAGATTTTTAAAGATCAAAGTTGAGTGGAAAGCAAGAAGCCAGAACAGCATTCCACAAATAGGAAGAGCAAAAGAAGAAACTGTAAGCATAGAACTTATGGTGATAGCTACTGACTGACTAACAATAGATCTTCTCAAGTACCCAGCACCTTTCCAAGTATCCTCATATACCCCAATAATACAATGGTTCAAATAGTCATTTATATTTTTAAAGATCAAAGTTGACTGGAAAACAAGAAGGAGAAAGGGAGTGTGACAAGTGATAAGTGCAAGAGAAGAAACTGTTTTCAAAGAATTTATGGTTATATCTAGGCATTTCAACTCTACAATGATAAGACGTAACTACCAATCTAGTACTGCACTTAAATTTGTAAAGTCTAAGTACCATAGAGGAAGGTTTATCTGAAGGATTACCATGAAAATATTTATAGAAAAGGCTCAGATAAGCTATGTTATATTGGTGACAAAATGACTGAAGCCAAGATGCCAGGTCAGGTCCGATAACAGTTAAGATTCTTCTTTAGACTTAATCAAGAATTTCTAAATTCATAGCAGAAGCACAAAATCAGATATGGTAGCAATATTCCATGTATAGATAAGTGGTAGACTTATAAATGTGTAAGATAATCTCCAGCAAGAGAATCTGTCATTCATATATATATATATATATATATATATATATATATATATATATATATAGGAGTAGTTATATATTATACATAGTTTGGTTTGGGCATGATGCAAGAAATATGGGGCACTCAGTAAGGATTAAACTCATAATTGTCTGCAATCCATTAAACCATAATGATGTGCCTATATGAGTACATGTACTCTTCTTCCATGTGTTGTGTACTTTCAGGACATAGTCAATCATTGCTCTCCACAACTTCCTATCCCTTGCAACTTGAAGCAATGTTTGTCTTTTTACTATCCTTCCCAGTCCCTGTTCCATTCCATCCATTTACACAAGCTAGTTAAATAGGTTGATCATGGCCCTCCACAAGTTCCTATCTTTTCTAGCTCTTAGCAATTTTTGTCTTTTCACTATCTTTCCTTATCTCTGTTATGTCATCCATTTACACAAGATTGTTACGTGGGTTAATTCCTGTTTCCATATGTCCCTCTTGCTTTCAGGAGGTCCTATGAATGTAATTTTTTCCCTTCTATCCTCATTATGTGTTCAAGATATTTTGACATTTTTAGGTTGACAACAAAAAGGTTTCCAGTATTTGGTTGACAATATCCTTTATCTGTACAATTTCATAGCAGTTTTATTTTTCCTCATTAAAGTATAGTACCTTATTTTCTATGACTTATTTCATCTTTCAGATAAAGTGTACCCTTAACCATGAAAGAGTGATTCTGATTTTTGTCAAGGTATTCTTAAAGGATGATACAGCATTTTCCATAACAAACAAGTGACAGCCTTTTGATAATAAATGGTTTGGAAAATCTGTTGGGGGTGGAAAAATCTTCTATCCTCACTATCAGCACTTTTTACCAAGTGTGCCAAGAAATTGGACTCTGATATGTCCTCCCACCCCGGAATCTATGATGCAGGGCCTCCTAATCTACTACATTTCAATTTTCATAAGGTACTGTTCATATAAAATACAAATTTTATTTTGACCTAATCATGTATAATAATGGATCATATGCAATATAGGTGAACAATTCAACTAGAAAAATTGAAAATAAATACAATGTATCTAAATACAAATTAGAGACATGTCATAATAGATCATTTCATCTTAAATAATTTGACGATGTTTTGCAGAAATTTTTAACATTGACTTGAGATTTTTCTTTTTAAAAAGTTAATAATTGTAACATATTCAACATCATGGACAAAAATTAGTGAATTTTGTATAGTGTTTTTTGAGACTTTGCATGAGCAAAGCAAATTCACAGATTTGGGCAAAAAAAGCCAGACCCCAGAATGAACATTTTTCATCCTTTAACACTAACAGTAAATTGTACTAAGTTTAATTTGTAATGTATATATGTAGGTAGAAAAACGAAAATGGATAAGATAGTGGGGGTCACAAAGCACTGCCTGGGGCCCCCAATCAATCAATTATTCAGGGGATTCAGGGTAGTATACACTGGCCCTGCCCAATATCATAATTCCAAGTGTTAAAAATCAGTCTTGCATGTTCATCATGAAAGAATGTTAAATTAAAAGGGTTAAAAATCCACATCACAATTTGCAACACACAACTACCTTCTTCAGTCACAAAAAGTTTTTACTGGGTTGTGATTGTTCAAGACTGGTAGGGATGTGCAAACAATTACCATATTTCGAAGCCTGACGAGAGTCAACCCAATCTTGGTTATGATTTTCTTTTTTGACAGCACAGAGAACACAAATACTTTTTTGAGGTAAGACTTGGTTTTCTCCTATGTCACCACATCTCAGCATCCTCCTGTAGATGCTCATCTCTTTTGCCTCAGTCTCCTCTTCATCTGTGAGGAAGTTGTCCAGCATTCACTGCCATAAAGAAGGATTGATATTATATAGCAGTTCAGCATTTGAAAAAAAAAAAATTAGGGTGTAGATAGTTCTTAAGGAGGATACAGTTCAGATTTGTTAAGCTATCAAACAACTTTTATGTACGATGGTTGATCATTGCTCTTCACATATAATTCAGAATGTGGAATTAATAAATACTGAACCTTTCAAATATATGAATCAGTTATAACAAACTTAGTAAGGAGGATAAGGAAAGTGAAGATCAAATAGGATTTGCAAAGTGTAGTTCAGTCGGTAAATTTGCTTTTTAAGCCCTATGCTAAATATGTATTAAATTTTTCCCAAATCATCATATTTCCGTGTAAATGAATATGTTGAACTTGAAATAACAATTAAATTATGATAAAACCTACCATTTTGGAGTTATCGACAAGAAAAATCAAACTATGTCTGGGTAATTTGTCCGCCATTATGGGCATTGTTTTTACTAATTCAGCACAGAGTACTTCCAGGTATTTACCTTTACGCAAGCATAAATTTTGGCCTATTTACTTCTTTTACAGAATTTCATCACAGAAATCACTACGCACTACCGTAAAGCAATGTATTTTTTTTTTGATAAATTTAGTATTATTTATGATATAAAACTTTAAACAAAAACAAATTAAATAATACAATAGAACCTTTTTTACAAACAAAAATAAAAAAAATAATGCTCAAACTTCAAGTTTGAAAAAGCATGATTATTTACAAAATAAATGAAAATGCTCCTTCCAAGCAATTTTTTTATTTTGTAAATAAACATGCTCTTTACAAAGTTAGCATATTAATTATTATTTTGTTTCTAGCATTATTTTTATTTTGAATTTTTATTTTGTAGATAATCATGCTCTTTACAAAGTTTGCACATGTGGAAATATGACAATTTGGAAAAAAATTTAATAGATATTTAGTGCAGGGCTTAAAAAGCAAATTTACTGTTGAGTCAAACCCTGTGAGATCCTATAAAACGAAAATATTAGCCTAAGAAGTTGAGTCATGTTCTTAAAAAGCCTCATCAAATCATGCCTCTTATATGAATGTCATACATGATGTCTAAACTATCAGCTGTATACACCTGTTTTCTCAGATCAGTGATTAAAAATAGTTTCAAGTGAATGTAAGATCTCACTGACTGGTACTACAGAATCCCAAACAAAGAACTTTAAAAATGACTGAAAATTGCATCATCTGAACACTTTCAACAGCAGCAAAAATTAAAATAGATTAGTACATGTATGTATCACAAAAGAAAAACTAATGATGTATTAAAGATTTTGACTTTCCACACTACCTTAAGCAGAAGGTTAGAAATAAATCCCACATCAATACTAGAAAGAGCGATAACAGTTAGTCGAAATATAGAATCAATTTTACTGAAATTTATAAATTCCAACTGATACTAACACTGTTTGGTAATGAATGCTGAATGTTTCCTTATAAGGTGCTATCTTCTGTCTTCCTGAATTCTATCCTTTTATTGTCCTTTCTCCTCAATAAATTGGTCTCATTCTCTTTTACATCCAGTAACCCCTTGTGTCTTTGAGGCATTACTTGGAGTGAAAATATTCCCCAAAAAAAAACAGGAATAGCTAATCTCACCATGACCATAATTACATCACTTTTGCAACATGCAAACAAGCATTATCATATTGTAAAACTATTTGCACATATGGTCTGGTGGTCCTGTTATTTACCTTGAGCTCCTTGATAAAATCAAGAAAGAATCAGCAGTATTATTAGTCCTGAACTGGCGGCTCAACTTCAGTCACTTTCCCATCACCATAAGGTTACATCTCTGTGCCTTTTCTATAAATACTTTCATTGTAATTGTTCAGATGAGCTCTTTGCTATGGTATGTAGACTTTTAAAATTTAAGTGCAGTACTAGACTGGTGTCAATATCCCATCAATTTACAGTTGAGCTGGCTAGATGTAGCTGTAACTTCTATGCTAACAGTTTCTTTTCTTGTTTGTGGAATTCCCTTCTGGCACCATGCTTTCTAGCCAACTCTAAACTTTAAAAAGTTAAATGCAAAGTCAATCACTATCTACTGTCCTCCTGATTACTCTTTTCTTTTCCTGCTCATTATCAATGTTTCTGTTCCTAATTTCCCCACATTCTGTAACCTCTTGTGGCTTTACTGCCTTGCATGAGGTGATACTGATTAAAAAAAATCATCTTTGTATAAATAGACGTTTTTCCTATCCCAATAAGTCATGAAAACAAATCCATTCACCTGCAATTTTTCAGAAACTTCACTTAATGTTTGTACAGCATCTTCATTCAAATGTTTTTCTGTTTTATCACTTTTCAAATTTTGAAATCTACCAAAATGTTTTTGTCCTTGAAATCAAAATCTCCTTGAGATGTTGATGGTTGAATCAAGCCATGATTTTCTTTGTTTTTGATTCTTGTAATAAATCTATTTTTAATCATCTTGTCCAAAAAAATACTTTTTTCTGTCAAACAAGAAGAGACAAACCAAGCAGTAACTGATGTCTCTACAGTGACCTGCATAAGAGCACTCATGGATGTTTCCACTTCAGGAATGGAAATACAAACTCATCTCTACATAAAAATAATTTGTTTTGAAAATATTAATAATTATGAGCCAATCACAAGTTTAAAAACTATGGTGTTCAATTATGAATTTTTGAGCCAATGATGAACCAAGATACTTCAGTCATTAGTCAAAACAGGCAGAAACCTTGATTCATACCCACCCAAGTTCACAAATTCTTACACACATGATAATGTTTCTTTCACCACAAAATCTGATTGCTGGATGGTCAACCTAAATGTTTGTCCCCCGTATATTGTAGAACTTTACTTGCTTTAATTTTTCTCCATTTTTTTCATCGGATTTTGTGCAAAAAAGGAATGAACTAATGGTATCTTTTCCTTCACAGAATACTTGCTAACATTGAAACAAAAAACAACTTTTATATTCAACAGATTGACAAACAATATTGCATTTTTCTAAAAATTAAATATTTTATTTTTAAGCTAAATATAAATATTTTTATTTTTCAGCATCCTTTGAATTTGTTTTATCTAGGAATATCTATGATGTTAAATGTGTTCTTTATTACATTATAATTTATTACTTTTAATGAAAGTAGATGAATTGAAAACTATAAACAAGATAACCCTACACCCCTTTCTGTATGTTCATGTGAAAACCATTTTCATGGTTTCAGTATCTTTTGTCAGACATGCAAAAAATATGCTTGAATTAAATGATTCACTTCATGATTTTCTTCATTCAAAAGTTCCTCCAGTTAATTGGGTGTTGGGTTTTCAAGTGTTCCTCAAATGTCCTTTATTCTCAAAATCTTTTTCTTAAAATTCACTAAAATGTAACACCTCCAAAGCAAACTTGCTTTTACTTAATGACCACAGAGAAATTTTTTTGCTGGCCAAAAACACAGCTGATGCTAAACTCCAGGAGAGTAACATTTTGGAGGTTACCCAAATTGATATACACCTGAGGAAGGTTGGAGAGCACAACAGTTAAAAATTTGTGATAAAAACAAAAAAAGATGAGTACAATAGTCTGAATGTAAATAGTGTAAATAATCATCCCAGAAATTCAGACAGAGATAAAAACACTTTATTTACATAAATATGAGTATAAGTTCATAACCACAAATGAACAATGCATATACATGCACATATATATAATTATATTGCTTCTGCTCTATTCATGTAGGAAGAGTGTTCAGTATTGGGAATTGAGATATAAACAATATGGACATAGAAATCAACAATGCATGGTGTTTCATGTTTTAAACATTTTTTCATCGCCAGATGATTGCTTAAAGTGTGAAACGGCTAATCATCACACTCTGCTGGTTTTATGTCCACACTGTTTATATATTAGAGTTTATATATGAGTTCACAGTGTATTGGGTAAATTTTGACCTGAAATTTTCACTCTATAATGTTCAGTCTCTGTGATTAGCAGAAAAGAGTTAGGTTAACTACATTGACAAAGAATATTATGTTGAAAAATAAATATCTGTTGATCAAAATCAATACTGAGTATTTGCAAAAACTGTGTCAGGTTATATATTTCTTAATAGTCTGTATGCGTGTTTGTTCATATATATATATATATGTGCGTGTGTGTGTACACATGTAAAAATATAAGTCATGAGAAAAACTGGTCAATATTACACACCAGAGAACACTGCAGATTTTGGCAGATGGTAAAATTACATTAAATGGTTTGGAAAGGATTAAAACAAAAATTGCAACTCCCAGAGCTAGAACAGTATGTTCAATCACTGCTGTGATGTCCAGGTAATTCAGAAAATGGTAACCAGTGATTTGAAACAATAGGTATTTTGACTAGTGGTTCACATGGTCAAGAGTTGGAAATTGTCCAAGTTGATGATGTCATTGGCATCACAATCATAGGTCATGGTAAATAAGTGTGTCTAGGAAATTGAGGAATCCCCAAAAGTGCATGGGTCAAGTGGCCAGAATTAACCAGTCAGGATTAATTATGGCTGAGGGAGAATTTGGCAGAAGCCCCCCCCCTCCTATTCATTCAGGTGCATGGTAGTCAGTAATCAGTACAGGAGAGTTTTTTCAAATGAGTTGGAGTGTCACAGAGAGTCACACAAAGTCATTGCCAGTTGTCGGAAGAGTTACCAAAGAACAGTTGTTTAAAAAAAGGTCTCAGAAGCAAGACTTTACCGAGACATACTGGCCTCCAGCAATAACTACTTTGCCAAACATTAGTACAGAGAACATACCTAAACAAATGTTCTGTTGTGGAAGTATTCTGGATGAGTGTTTAGTTGGAAATACGTGTCTCCTGGTGTATTTATCCCGCAATAATAATTACAGACTCTGAATATGAGTCCAGGTAATAAAAGGAAGTAACAACTATATATATATATATATATATATAGTTTTGTTATATATATATATATATATATATATATATATATATATATATATATATAGTTTTGTTATATAAATATATATATATATATATATGTGTGTATGTATGTGTGTATGTATATATATATATATATATATATATATATATATATATATATATGTGTGTATGTATGTATGTATATATATATATATATATATATATATATATATATATATATATATATATAGTGAACATAGAAGTCAACACTTAGAGGCGACAGTCTGTTTCATGCTAGTGCAATTGTCAGGAAACTAGTGTTGTTATTTTTCTCGGCTATTTATATATAAGGGTCAGTGGTGCATTGTGGGTAATCTATTTTGGCGGTTACTTTTACTGGAAGTCGCTTATTTGTTTATTTATTTATTTATGTCAAATTATTTTGCTTGTTTTTTTGTTTTGTTTTTTTTATTTTTTATCTTATATATTTATTTATTTATTTTTTGTTTTGGTCGGTGTTTTTTATTAATGTAGTAAAAATTTGTTTATATAGCTTATTGTTGGTAGTCTATTATGGCGGTCATTTACCGGAAGTCGTTTATTTGCTTATTTATTTGGGTCAAATTGTTTTGCTGTTTTTTATTTATTTTTCATTTTTATTTTTTATCTTATATATTTGTTTATTTGTCATTGATTAAAGCTATTTGTTGAATTTTGGGGTTGAATGTTGTGGTTTGTTCTGACTATTATTTTTGTTTTGGTGGGAACAGTTTTTAATTTATTTATTTGGGTTGATTATCTTTATTTTTCTAAACGGCTAGTTTGTCGGTATCGGTTGTTAGTTTATTTATATATTTGGATGTATTTAGATCAATTTATTATACTTGTTATTTATTTGTTACACAGTATATTTCTCTTTTTGGTTTTCGATTTTTAAGTAACGCAGTATATTATTTTTATTCATTTTTTTTAACATTATATAACAGTTATAACTATTTTCCATCCGATTTTTTGTTTTGATATTTATAGTTTAATTTTTTGTTCATAATAGTTTGATAATTTGTCCATTATTTACTCTATTGATTTTTTTTCTTATTTTATTATTCTATTTTGCCTATTCTAACAGGTGTGGTTTGGTAGTTTGTTTGGATTAATTTACTTATTTTATTGTCATTTTGTTTGTTTATATATTTATTTATTTTTCTATTTTAAGTTACGTAGTAAAAATTTGTTTTCATGTCTACATTTTGAGATTAGCTTGGATCTTTTATTTAATAATTTATTTTGGTCTGGGAAGGTAATGATAGCTGTTTTTACTCCAAGCAAAGTTTGCAAGTTTTTGATAGGTTGTTATGACCGCCATAATAGACTACCAACAATAAGCTATATAAACAAATTTTTACTACGTTAATAAAAAACACCGATCAAAACAAAAAATAAATAAATAAATATATAAGATAAAAAATAAAAATAAATATAAAAAAAAACAAATAAAAAAAACAAGCAAAATAATTTGACATAAATAAATAAATAAACAAATAATCGACTTCCGGTAAAAGTAACCGCCAAAATAGATTACCCACAATGCACCACTGACCCATATATATAAATAGCCGAGAAAAATAACAGTACTAGTTGCCTGATGATTGCACTAGCATGAATCAGACTGTTGCCTCTAAGTGTTGACTTCTATGTTCACTTTTATATTTACACATGCCCTATCTCAGATATTGAGCACTTTATCCCATAAATATAGCACACTTTAAGACTATATTTATTCATATATATATATATATATATATACAAACAATAAGTTAATAAAACAAGGGTATACAATGAACATGAATGAAGAAAATATTTAAAGGCTAAAAAATGTGTTTGCATGTGTATAGTTTGATGTAGGAGAAAGTCCTGGAGAAAATGAAGTGAAAGGTACGTATGTGCATGTGCGTACATTCCCCAGTGGGAACATGTTTTCCTTGTTCGACCTATATCTTACTGTCCCTGAGTGAGAAAGGGAAAAAGATGGTGACAGAGAATGTCACTGCCTTTTATAGGCTTATGGAGCGGCATTTTTTTTTAAAGTAAGTGGGGAAAGTAAGTTTAATTAGTAAATTAAATAAAATATTACAGATTAAGGCCAAATTAAGATTTGTTAAGTTTGAAATTAAATTTCTTAAGCAATGTATCTGCTACCAGGTTTGCCCCTCTTTTATTCAGTTTAGAATAAGGAAGGCTAAATTACATCAAGGTTGGAAGATTGAATCCATCTTTATTAAGGATAGGATTCAACAGCTTGCAACCAGGAGCCTGTCACTAAAGCAGGATTACAAGAGATTATGCTACTCTTATAGGAACTTAATTTCTTTTTTTGATTGGGTAAGGTTCTCTAGGTTTTTGGATTGGGTCCATCAACAAGAGTGTGTTAAATTGTCAACTAAGCTTGATGCTAAATTGAAAAGTTTGGTTCACAAGATGTATGGCGTTACAGTGGAAACTAATTTAAACAATATTGTTAATTTGTCCTCTCATGAATTAACCGAGCTAGAATTGTTTGTTCTTGCTCATGGGTTGGATTTTTGCATTCCACCCTCTATGCCCAATAAGGAGAAGATTTTTTCAGAGTTCAAGGTCTTCTATTCCCAGTTGGCAAGACTGTCTCCTACCTCTGAGGATGCTGTTTGTGATTTCAAAGCCCAGTTAAATAATTCTGCACATGTGTTTTCCAGTTCCTCTGTTGCTACTTCTGAATCAAAATGGAAAGCTGAATATCAGTGAGTGATCAATTCCTTGAGGAACAATTATGATCTAATAATTTTCAGACCAGATAAAGGTGCTGGAGTTGTTATTTTAGACCGAGCTGATTACGTAGCTAAGATGTCTTCGATTTTAGAAGATACTTCTAAATTTAACACGCTAAGATCAGCAGATACATGTGATAGAACTACTTCAGCTGAAGTAAAATTTCAGAAATTTCTTCTGAAATTGGTAAAGACTGGTGTGCTTCCACAAGAAACTGCCAATGAAATTCGTCAATGGTTGTTCAGCCAAACACAAGGTAGCTCAATGGCTCTCAATGCTTTTGGAACTCGTGTTGCAGTGCTTGAGTGGATTTTGCATAAAGGATTCATTTTCCTTTGTCGACTGTATCCAAAATTTATCTTCTTCGGCAAGTTTATGTGTTCATTTGATATCTGTTCTCTATACACCTGTGTCCCTCTTATCGAAACTATTGATATTTTCTGTGATATGCTTTATCGTAGTTCTTTGGCTCCACCAAGTATTCCGGAGTCGGCATTTGTTGAGTTGATGAAATTTGCCATGTCTTCTGTTGAATTTAGTTTCAACAACACCATGTTTCAACAGATTGATGGGGTTGCCTTTGGTATCTCCTTTGGGTCCAGCTCTAGCGAAGAAAGAATACGGAAGAATGCACTTTGTCTTCAACTATATTGTCAGTATGTTGATGATACTTTTGTTTATTCAACAACGATGTTGAGGCCAATCAGTTTCTTTCTTTTCTAAATGGTATCCATCCAGCACTAAGGTTCACCATTGAGAAGGGATCCAATTGTCAATTGGCCTTCTTGGATGTATTAGTACATCGTACACCAACAAGTTTTCTTACCTCTGTTTACAGGAAACCAATTTTGCGGGATGGTACATGCGTTTGGGAATTCTTTTTGCCCCACAAAACGTAAGCACAACCCTCCTTCATAGGGCATTAAAGATCTGTTCAGAGTCCTTCTTGGGCGATGAGATCAATTTTGTCAAGGATACCCTATGCGGTTTAGTTTATCCACCTAACACTGTTCATTCGGTCATCCGTAACAAAATTGAGGAGTTCAGAAGTGCCAAACTCTGTGTTGTTAAAAAGTGCCCGGTTTATCTCAGATTGCTTTGGATTGGAATCAAATGTGAAAGTACAGTTAGACAAATTTCATCAAGTGTTCGTCGCTGTTTTTTCTCTGCTGAGGTCCAGATAGGTTTCAAACCTGGCCCATGATTCGTCCAGTGTGTAAAGACGTTCTCCCTCCTCATCAAATTAATTCTATAATTTATAGATACGGTTATAGTTGTGGGGCTGACTACATAGGAAGGACGACACAATGCCTAGACATAAGAATTAAACAGCACGTTCCTACCAAAATCAGGAACCACACCTTGCCGTTGAATGGACTCGTCCCAAACACCTATGGTTCCACCATATGCGAGCACCTATTAAAGAGCAGATTTTGTGCAGCTAATTTTAGTGTCGACCGGTTCACCATGTTGTCCTCGTTACACTCCTTATTTCACCTTAAGGTGCTGAAGGCACTTTACATCGGGTCCCGCAAGCCTTCCTTGTGTAAACAACGTGAGTGTTTGTTGGGGCTCGCTGTCATTTGCCTCTAGCTCCTTTTGCTCATAATTTTTTTTTCTTCTCCTCCTCCACATTTCCTTTTCATTGTACATTTTCTGTGTTTTTTAATTTAAATCAAATCTCCCGTTGGAAGCCTGAAGAGCGGGAGCGAAACCGGTTGCTTCGCCCGTTTTTAATATGTCTAGTAATATCAAGCTTCATACTTTTATTGCTGTGATAAAATTTTGTACCTTCAAATATATCTTTATTTATATATATATATATATATATATATATCACACACATACACTATGAAAAAATACTTGCACCAATGAAAAGTGCATATAAAAAAGAAAAACTGAGAAGTATATACAGTCACATACCCTGATGAGTGAACAGATGGGTCTATCTATGAAACTCTGGAGTTGGAATGCTGAAGTTAACATCAATCAGCTAAATGACAAACCTTTTACTTTCATTAATTATATATATATATATACACACACAGAGGATGCTATAGGAAAATTGTAGCTATTTTATATTTTTAATTTCATGGATGCATGTTGTTTGTTATTGATTTTGTCAACTGCTTGGTATAGTTTGGTCAGTCGGGCACTGTCTGTTGGGAAAAGAGCACCGTGATATAATTCCCTCCACCAGAAATTTGTCAACGGTGTGCTGTATTCCTTGGCATTCATGTCAGAAGCTTTAATTTTGAACATTTCAGAGAGTTTGGGTGTAAATCTGAGGACAGTGCAGAGGATTTGGAAAGAATTGGATGATATATTGTTGGTATTTTGGGTATTCCCTAGTGATGTCGATGTTATACCTCCATTCATCTTTCCACAGAGCCTCAGACTCAATGCAGAGGCCTACATTGAGTGCCTTGAGGAGGTAGTGCCATCCTGGATCAAAGGGTGACTGCTATATCTGGCAACAGGTCTCTGCAGCATGCCACACAAGTAGGAGAACCCAGTCATTGCTGTCAAACAAATTCTGTAACCAGATCACCTCTTAAAACTGGCCACCTAATTCCTCGTACTGCAACCACCTTGATTATTATGTGTGGGACACAGCTGAGCGAGGGACCAACAAAACTCCTTATAACACCAAAGATGAACTGAAGGCAAGCATTATGGTAGTATTCACCAACTTAAAAAAGAAGACTGTCCAGAAGAGTTGCAGCAGATTCCAAAGTCATCTGGAGGGTGTGGTTGAAGCCAGTGGTGATTTTATTGAATAACTTTACTCTTTATTATTTCAAGATATTTTTGTGCAACTTTGGTAAATATATCCGTTAAAATGAGATATCAGTGTTATTTTTATTTTTGCATAATTTAGATGACAATTTATCCATTGCTCCCTGTATATATACGTCCCCATAAAATTTAATTCCGGTCAAGCACTTTTGAGGGAAAACACAACAATGACTACTACTACTGCTAATATTGCAAAGCTCTTCTATGAATTGAGCACTGTCGGTCATTGGTGTGTTTATTCGAAAAATGGGTTCATAAAAATTAGCCTTCCTCTCTATCAGGCGCTGATAGCTCAGGGGTAAAATCTCTGACTGATGCCAAGTCAGTCAGGTTTTGATCCCAGCTTGAAGCAATTGGATGTCTAGCTACACTGATGAGCTGTGATAGAGTGAAACAATCTGTATGTGGATGACAATATATATATACATATATATATATATATATATATATATATATATAT
>OZ038487.1:52879532-52907032 GCA_964036315.1 Acanthosepion esculentum | reverse complement strand
ATGAAATCACACATAAATTATACATATGAAATGCTGCTTTACAACTCAAATGCATTTGAAACCTGCTTAACCAATGAAAATCAAACAACACAAAAATAAATATACTAGAATTTCTTTTTGCTCCTTATCTCCTTTTCTGATGAAGCTTTAATAAAAGCAAAACATGTTAGACTGATAAATGTTTCCTATTTGTTCTTTATCCCATCATATATATATATATATATATATATATATATACACATTAACAATAACTCTAATCATCCACCTTCTATTTTAAATAATTTGCATAAATCTATCCAATTATGATCATCTACTAACTCCAGCAAAAAGGAAACATTTGATAAAAACAAAATTAAATATATAAAAGAATTAAAACATAATGTAAATATAGAATATTTAGAAAAAGAAAACAAAAAAGGAAAAAATCAACAGAGACACTGTAATGTGTTATGCTTTAACCCCCACTTTATAATTGTAATGTTCAAACAAATATTGGAAAAATTTTCCTAAATTTAATTCATAAACCTTACAACCATTCTGCAATATTAAAGATTGTTATTAAAAATAATGTAAAGATCAGCTATAGCTGCATTAGAAACATAAAAAAATTGACATCCTATCATAATATACAATTTTATATCAAATAACAATACCACCAATAAAAATAACATTAATAAATTTACAAAGAATAAATGCAACTGCCAAAAAGATATGATTTGTCCCTTAAATGGCCAATTGAAAATATTGTATACCGAACTAGAATATATACTGATTGTGATGTAAAATTTTAAATTGGGCCCACTGAACATTTTTGGAAACCCTGTTTTTATCATCATTGGATGATTTTAGATAATGTAAGATACATGAATAGCACAACTCTCTCCTAACATTTCAGGGTATTAAAGAATAGTTGTAATACACCCATAATTATGTGGGATATTATAGCTAAAATAAAATCTTACAATGGGCAAGGTGATAGATGTAATTTATGCCTTGTAGAAAATTAGTTATCTTAAAACACTTCAATAACCCAAACTTATTAAACAAGTGAAATGAATTGATGGTCACATGTAAGCATAATAAATACATACTTGTTAAAATATGTTGATTCAGATTCATTTCTACTGTAGATTATATCTTTTTCTTTTTTAATTTTCTTCTGTTTACTTATCTTATGTCAAGTGTATATAATTTATTTTATAGTTATAGGTACGTTTATTTAAAAAAAATCTTTTCAAATAAACATTAATCCCCCTTTATTTTAAATATAAAATATAAATGCCACCTATTTTAAATACAAAAGTTGTTTTTTTTAATAAAAACCAGTAATTCCTGTATAATATATAGGCTGCATCAACGCTGTGATTACCAGATATTTCTATTAGAATTTAAATTATGTAATGGTCAGTCTTTACTGACCCCCTGAAGCAATAATTCTTTCAATTATATTGGGTGAATAATACTGACAAGTTCTGTCAATGAAATTTTTTATTAATCTTTTCAAATTCATATTAAATGTTAATACAATAAAAGAGAAGCAGCCAGCATTAAATCAGGTATCTTTCTCCATAGGGGGTTGTATATTGAAGTGTATTCAAAAAGTAATACACATAAAAATTCCTGTTTGACCATTTAAATGACGTCACCTTCAGTGACATGAAATTATTTGCAGCAAACATAAGATTGCCAGAATTAGGCAAAAAAATTCCTGTTTGACCATTTAAATGACGTCACCTTCAGTGACATGAAATTATTTGCAGCAAACATAAGATTGCCAGAATTAGGCAAAAAAATTCCTGTTTGACCATTTAAATGACGTCACCTTCAGTGACATGAAATTATTTGCAGCAAACATAAGATTGCCAGAATTAGCCAAAAACAGTTACATAAACATACACAAAACACAATGCTTGAAAACAAATGTAGCGACACTGAAAAGTACTCAGAGAAAAAAATAATATAAAATTAGAATAAATATGAAATTTGGCAAATGCATTGATTACATAAAAGAACTAATTTGGAAATTTGAAAAAGTTAAAAAAATCTGACAGAACTTATATGTGTATGTGTGTGTGTTGGGGAACATATACTTGGGAATGAACATCAATCTCTGTTCTCTGTAAGAAAGAAACAATTATTGCATCCAAAAGGCAGGCATGTATAAATGGATAAGTATATCAGTAATTTACAACCTATTAAGAAAAACATTTATTTCATATAATACTCATTCAATACCTGTCACTTCACTGACAGGCAAGATTATCAAATTTCAAATCTAAATTGCTTGTCCCTTTGCAACATTAATTTTATTAGAAAATACATTCAGTTTAAATACAGTAGTTAAAAATTAACTTCAAACTGCTGTACATGTTGGCTTATACTTTGTTCCTGTAAATTCTGGTATCACTGCCAGACGAAAAGGGAACTTAGCTCTCTTAACAATGAAGTCCATTTCACTTTCATTCAAATTGCATGGCTATGTGCATTTGCATATACACATGTATATTTTAATTCGATACCTAGAAATATTTCCATTAAATTGTAAATATAATTCTACTTATTACTGAATAAATTTCAGTAAAGCTTTGTAATTATCTAATTTATTTAAGGTTTAATTTTTTTTCTTGCTTCCAACTTCAGGATTTTATTTCTCAGCTAAAGGTAAGTGTTATTCAGACTGATTGAGAAGACAATGTATCATTCCAATTTCATATGTCAAACTGTATGCATATTTGTACATGAAATGCCACAAGCTCATGTAAGTCCCTCATGCACAACACAGACATATATGCACATGCACATGCACATGCAAAGTCACATGTAGACAGCTTGTAATGGACAGAGAATCAGCTCTTCTCTTATAATATAAATCTATTTTTCAACATAATTATCTACTTTATAGATGCTAATCAGCTATTTCTGTTATTACATAGATTTTGTCTTTCAGATGAGAAATTCAGCTAAAAATCTATCAGGCTAAAAGTTTATTGATCTACCCAGATATATATCTGCAACTAAAATAGCCTCTCCAGATTTACTTAAATATAAATCTATAAGACAGACTACCCAGATCTACCCCAATATACATCTGACACACAGACTACCCAAATCTACCCTGATATACATCTGCTAAACAGACTACCCAGATATATATCTGACAGACTATTCAGATCTTCCCCAATATACATCTGCTAGACAGATTACCTAGATATATATCTGCAATACAGTCTATCGAGATCTACCCAGATGAGCATCTACAAGACAGACATATACCGATATATATCTACAAGTAAGACAATGTACCCAGATTTACTCTGATACACATCTGCAAGTCAGACTACCCATATATATATATATATATATATATATATATATATCTGTGATTAAGACTGATAACCCAGATACATATCTGCATGACAGTTTACCTAGATATGTAATGGCAAGCCTGGGGCACTTTGATGTGGTGTAAAGGTTAGCAAGCTTGTCTTACTCAAACAATTATGACTGAGGAGTGAGTTTGATCCTCACTGGGTGGTCCATAATTTTAGCCTCATGTCACATCTAAACTATACTAAGTAAATCACAAGACAGATAGAATCTTCAGGTATATATCTGCAAGACAGACAACCCAGATATATGACTGCCCTACATACTGACAACCCAAATATATAACTGTAAGACAGACAGACTACCCAGATGTATAACTGCATGACAGATTCCACAGTCTTATATAACTGTGAGACAGACAGACTACCCAGATATATATCTGAAAGGCAGACAGACTACCCAGATGTATAACTGTAAGTCAGACGGACTCCCCAGATATATATCTGCAAGGTAGACTACCTAGATGTGTAACTGCAAAACAGACAGACTACCCAGGCATATATCTTCAAGTAGGAGAGACCAAACACAAAAATCTGATCATAATTTGTTTCAGCAAAAGAATGGAAAGAAACAGAATAAACAAACACTGATTCTTGATATAAATATTATTCAGAATGTAAATCAGAATGGAAGAACTAATAGTAAAGCGATTGCGTCTTTAGACTTTCTAGTTTAAAAATAAAAAATAAATAGAAACTATAATAATTTGTGAGGATTAGAAGAATGAGAATCTTTATCCAGGTCATTTATTAGTAATTACTTATCCAGTGAGAGCAAAAATCAGTGTTGAGATCAATCAATAAGAACCAAAGCATTGGTCAAGGATGGGCATGAATAAAGAGAACTAGATTCAAAGACAAATCCTAATATCTGGAAAAACTGAATAAAAATCAAAACACTAATTCAGACACACACTGTATGTGTATGTATATATATATATATGTGTGTGTGTGTGTGTGTATGTGTGAGTGAGAGTTTATGCATGTATACATACTCACTCAAATATAATTCCAGGACAATATCATCAATAATTTATATCAAAATAACATCTTGTTCTTTCAGATTTATGCCTCTTTATATTATCTACTTTGACATAAATATTTTATATCTCCTTTTCTTTTTTCAAATACAAAATGGTCACTGTGAAATAGAATTTATTTCATACAAAATATTGTTTGTTCTACTTCGTTTTGTCTTGTCTTTTTGCTTTTGAATAAGATTCATTTTCAGAATCTCACTGAAAATTGGCAAAGATCGTAACTACTTAGGATTGATTAGCTCCATTTTCATAGACAGTTATCATAAGGTATAAAAATGGGTCCCTGGGTTCAATCCCCAAACAAAGAAGCAAATGGGACTTGTGTGTCTATATGATACCTTGAACTTATGACAGATGCAACTGATTCAAACTTGTGATAAAAATATTAATAAAGATAAAAAAGAATTTAAAACTATATGAATAATATATGCATATATATATATATATATATATAAGTGTGTGTGTGTGTGTGTGTGTGTGTGTGTGTGTGTGTGTGTGTGTTTATAATCGTAGATCAGAGATTGAATCTTGACTTTTTAAAAATGTATTTCTATGTTTGGTACATGATTGTATATCCATGAATTAGATGGTTTTAAAAAGAATACATCTGTATCCTGACAAATAGACTTATTTTCACTGAAGCCTCTCAAAATTGATGCAGTTGACAATAACTAGATTTAGAACTTCTGGGATTGGATATTTACTTGAGTTCCAATCAAGGTTGAGATTTACATTGTTTACAAAGCTTTTACTTACTGAAAACTCTTCTGAAATGTGTTTTGTCTGTATAATATTAAAATTCTGACTTTGTACTGGTAGATGACACAGTACTGCTAGCAGACACAGAAAATAAACTATATGAAGTCCCAAAGAAGGTATTAAAAGAAAATGAGAAGAAAGGACTAAATATAAATTGTAAGAAGACAGTCTAGTGTATTGGCTAATTATATACTTAATGTATAAGGTCTCTACAATAAAATTTACATGAAATAATGGTGGTGAAATAGTACATGTACAAAATAACAGAGACTGATTGATCTGCAATAAAACATTTATTTAACAAAAATAACAAAAGTTTAAATGTTCTTTACCTAGAAATTAATGGAATGCACAATGAAAATTTTTAATGTATTTGGGTGTGATTGTTTTGCTTCAGTGTGAAAAGTTGATGGCACATGCTTTGAAAGGAGGAAAAATAGGGAAAAGAGAGTCATTTAAGGGTTTTTATACTCTCTGGACTGCTGCTGATAATGTTTATTAAGGCACTACAACAGGATGTATGGTTGTCAGTAAAATAAACAACCCAAGATGCAAACTACAAATGGGAGAAACCAAAATCAAGCAAGTACAGAAATTTAAATAACTAGGAAATGTTTTAATAGAGGGTAGATAATGTGACACTGAAATCTAAAGGCATATTGGAATAGTGAAAGGTGCTTTGCAAAAGCTAAGCAAAGTATTAAGAAACAGGAAAATTTCAATAGAAACAAAGAGTACAGAACTGTAATATTAGTCCTCCTATATGAATGCTGGACAATCTCCTTATAGATGAAGAAGAGACTTGAGGCAACAGAGATGTGGTTTTAGAGAAGGCTGCTGAGAATACCATGGACTGAACATATGAATAATGACACTTTAATAGAAACAAAAAGGACATTTAACATCAGAAAGAGAGAGCTGAAATTTCCAGAGTACATAATGAGGAAAGTGGGTTTGGAGAATTTAATACTTACAAGACATATTGAAGGCAAGTGGGACAGAGGAAAGCAGTGAATACTCTAGCTGATGTGCTTGTGTTGGTTGGCAGACAATATATAAGGAATGATAGCAAAAAAACAAAATAAAAAGCTGTTGAGGGCCAGCACATAGAAGATATCTGGATGCAACTTTTAAGTAACTGAAATGTTGCATTATAGCCAAAATTATTGAATTAAAGTACTCCTAATAGTTAAAGAGGGAACAAATTCCAGGCAACTGATTGATAAAATCAAGGGGTCTGCATGAAGGGAAAAAGGAGCCAAAATGGTACACTGCAGATATGGAATTAATGTTTATGGTAATATTAGCCGTTTCCTTATGAGAAAACATTTCGTATTTATTAACCAAGCAGCCAATATTACTGTTTGTTGAGATTTTTAGAGTCTCCCTTTGAAAACAATTTTTAAGGAAAACAGATTCCTCAAGTCCAGTATCTGTTATCACTCTTTTCAGCACTGATGGGGGTTTCCTTCCTAAATTTTTATTTGAAGTCATGTGGAACATCAGCATCTTGATTATTTCATTATTTTCTCTTTGCATGACACATGATAGCCATTTTAGCTGTTGTTGCTGTTGAAAGTCTTCAAGTAATGAAGTTTGTGATTTTGTTGCACCAGTTAACAAAGTTTGAAGAAGGATGGTTTCAGCAAAGACCATCCCACATGCTTGACTCATTCAAAGCCATTTTTAACCATTAATCACAGGTTGTAGTGGTATACAGCTGATAGTTTAAATATTTCCAAATGAGTTTGGCACCATTCATGACATCCTTATGAATTTTTCCATCTGACTATTAAAGATCATGACTTGAGTTTTCAGGTTAATGTTTTGGTTTTGTACCAGTTTGTGGTATTGGGCAAAACTACCTCAAGCACATCCTATTCTATATTCAGTTTCCTTTTCTCCTATACTAAATTTGTTATAACTGATAACTGAAGAATTTAAAGTATTTGGTATTTTCATGATAGATTCAGGTTATGTGCCATTACTGCTTTCATTCCAATTCCAGATCATAATTTTCTGTTCAGAAAAAAAGTTATATGTGGATAAATTGGCCCAGATTCATTATAAGTAGGTTACCTAGTCTGATGGGACATTCATCTGACCAAAGTGTCATCAGACAACACACCAACAAGCACCACAACAATTACAATATTATTAAACAACTCTTTTGTAAATCTGAATAATTTATAAAATCTAATAAAAAAGACTAAAGATTATCAAAGACATTTGCATCAAACTTAAGCAAACATCTGTAACTAACAATAGCAATAGTGTTGAATGTATATAACAAAATATCAAACATTATGTTGTCATGTGGCTTGCTGCATTTAGCTTCATTCAATTTATTTTTCAATAAAAATAATCAATTTAAAAAAAAAAATGATACAATTTACTTTTTAAAACATATAATTTATGGCAAAGTTGGACAAACATTCCTGCAGTAAAACGTTCTTTCAAAAGGACAGTTTTTCCATGACACTATTTATTTATGAAATTGTTTATTTACAAGAATAATATTATATTTACAACATTCTAAAAGCTAATACAATTAGAACTAATGGAATATTTATTATTTACCAATTTATAGAGAAATAAATGTGAAAACAATTTTTTATCCATGAAGTTATAAACATTTACTAAATTATTAAAATATGTGAACCAACTATAAAGAAATCTTTATTATTTACCATTTTATAAACTTTGAGTGAATTGGCAATTAGCCAATGTTTTACCAACCATTCCAATAAATAATATAATAAATAAACAATCTAATAAATAGTGTTTATTATTTTTGTTGTCAATTCTCTCAAGAACAAAGAAAATGTATAAATTCACTTTCATTATATGTTTAAGTTTCATTACAATTCTGATCATCGTTTTTTAAAACAATAAATATTGCCAAAGAGTATAGGTATTTAAAATAAATGTGGTGTCATGGGAGAAACTGTTGTTTTGTCACTATGTCTTACTGTGTTCATATTTGCCTAATTTTCTTTTCTTACTCACACATGCTGATTATAAAAAAATGCATGTTTGTCATTGCTTTCTTTCAGCTGTTCTGCTCCATCCATTGTATTCAGGTGTTGATATATCACGGCTGTACTAATGCCTATAATGGGGAAGTGAAGACTGAAAATATTCTTTCTTGTTTAGCACCCCAATTAATGTCATATGCTTAAACTAAGACTTATTTCATTTGTTTATAATGTTTGATAAAATAGATGCAGATACTTGTTTAAGGTACCACAGACATACACAAATATACATATCAGTAACTAGAAAAAATGTATAGCAAGAATGAAAGATAGCAGAAGGAGTAAAAGGTTGGTTGAATGGCGCTCAATGACTAACATATGTAGCAGGAGATCAGGCAAAAGTAGATAATTCACTTCATGGCTTGACAGATACCATAGCTTGGGACATAAGGATGATGATGATGCTGATGATGAAATGATTGATCATGATTATATATAGATATACAGTGCTGTGTAAACATAGATATCAAACCTGCAGTGATTGGCAGCAACGTAAGTGATTATCAGGTAATGTCATATATGTAAAACAATTTTGAAAACTTTTATTTTGATTATTTTGCTGGTGATCTAGCATCATCAGAAAAATAATTTTATTTTACAAAAACAAAATCAACATAATTGAGACAAAAAGCAGTTCATATAAAGTGGCTAAACAACTGATTTTTACTTTCATTGTATTTTTTTTTTTATTTCAATTCATTTTTTTACATTTATTACTATTTTATATTTTTAAAGGTTTATATATCCATCACACGTGTGTTATTCTCTCTCTCCCTCTCTCTCTATATATGTACAGGGTGACCCCAAAAAACGGGAACTTTTTAACAATCCAATAAAACCAAAAGTGATGGAAGAAAAATATTTAATTCATAGTAATTGAAACTTTAAAACGTACCATTTAAGAAACAATGATGGAATTTTCATTTTTTTAAAATTACGTCCTGTAGATGGCGTCTTCCTGTACGAATGCATTCTTGAAATCTGCTGTTGAGATTCCTCATTGACTGCTGCAACATCTCAGCTGGGATACTGTGATTTCATTCTCGTTACTAAAATGGCAAAATGTTTACTTGCTCAAAGTCACTGTCTCGCAGTGTTGCCACTTGCTCATGTCTGGCAATACGCACTTCAAAAATTCCCGTTTTTTTGGGTCACCCTGTATATATATATATATATATATACACACACACACACATACACACACTGAGTGTTGGCTCTTTCTCTTTTATTAATAACTAGCTGAATTACATGCACCAGGTGCTGCATGTCACATTTTTTTGTAAGAAAATGATGATTGATTTTAAATCATTGTTATGAGAAAAATTATGCATTTCAATATTACTCAATGATCTTGCCAAGGTGACCTCCATTTTCTGGCTTTCTCCTATAATTTGGATAGGAGTCATTACCTTGTTCAAATTAAAATTTAATTTAAATCAAAGGGAAAAAAACTTTCAGTAGGGGGTTTGTGCCCCCACTCCCCAGGGAGTCCTTTGATCAAAATGAAATATACTTATCCAAGTACACTGGGTAATGTAGTTTCAGAATATATATGGTTATGGGTGTCTATCTCCAAAACCCTACAAGGATTTTGGTAACAAACAAACTGTACATATTTATAGACAGATGCTTAATAGATCATATGGATTTTTTTATGTATGTATATTCCTATAAGTAAATTATATCAACTATGAACACAGCCACAGTATGCTGGCCATGTTTGGAAAATAAAACATTCCTATAATTCTAGATACATGCATAAAAATCCATACATTCCATTAAGCATTATTAACACACACACACACACACACACACACACACACACACACACACACACATATATATATATATATATATATATATATACTCATTTGTATGAATATGAGTTTGTGTTGTGACCCTGAGTTTCATGCTTTTGCAATCATCAAACAAACTGGTTTATTTTTTAAAATTGGATCTATTTATTCTTGTTTGACAATGTTTGGTGGTGGGAGGTGGAATCTACTTCTGTGTTTGTTTGGGGTGACGCTCTCATATGGATAGACAAACATATATACAGATGTATGCATTTTAGTTCACACAAACACATCCATATAAACAATCAGAAGCTATGCATTTGGGCATACATACATATGGTGTTGTAATTCTATTTCTATTTTGTAATTCCAAGAGCTTTCAGCTATATTTTAGCCATTATTAAATAACTTAATTGCAGTACATTGTCTATCATCTTTAATGAAACAGATATATATATATATATATATATATATATATATATATATATATATATATATATATATATATATATATATATAAGGGAAAGTAAAAAAAATTATCTAAATATATATTATGGTGAAAGTGTAGATAGATTTTACTTACACTATATATATATATATGGTAAATGTATAAGGCAAATTTTGAAAACTCTCTTAGTGAAATGAATCATGAATCACGTGAAGCATCTGAACACTTGATTTTTGCATTTTGTTATTTTCACTTATTTCAATGCAGTTTATTTGTTTTTTTTTATTTTTTATGTATACAACATTGTTCCAGTCCTAATTTAGAAAGAACAGAGGATAAATTGAAATATATAGTGGACCTCATAGATCTTGATATCTACTATCTATATTTCTCATGTTGTCTGTCTGTGTGCCTGTCGTGGGCGTTGTTACCTTGCCCAGGCCACATTTCTCACCCGATTTTGATACGGTTTTCACCACAAGTTTGCAAATGGCTGCCGTAAGGACATGATGGAGTCCGATTTTTGAGTTCGGACTCAGGTTCCGAAAAAATTGATAATTGGAAAAATCTGCTTACAGAAGGAATGATTGCATTTAAACCAAACATGACATCCTCTTAGAGTCTACCATTAGAAGTGTTGTCCAGAAGTGTCATGACCACGGACCCCTAAACAGCGCAAAAAATCGATAAAACCCAAAAACTGATACGTTCAGATTGCGCCTGAACCACATGTCGGTTTTTAGCGAAAACCGACTGGATTTATGAGGAGGCCATTGAGAGTCACCATGTGAAGTTTCAACTCTGAGCGCCCCCCAAAAAGAGTGCAAATCGACAATTGGTCAACCCTTAAAAATGTTTTTCCAGTTGGGTATTTCCTAAATGCAGATTAATTTAAGGTCACGCTATGCGCGGGAAGAAACCAGTCAGTGCGTGCAATGGAGTGGAAAAAAACATTTGACCTCAAATTCTGGAATGAGTGCAGGGCCATTGAAATTCGGCTTTTTTTATCCCTGCTACCAGGTCTGACTATGAGCCACAAATGACATATTCAACTTTGTCAAGACTTTTGCTTTAATCGTCGCATCTTACCAAAATAAGCACTTCCTTTATTCACGTCCTTACTGAAAAAAAACCCGCATACGTGCTCAGTGAAAATGGTTCCACCCTCAGCAGTCCATTTTCCAATTCTTTAAACCTTTTTCCCTAGCCCAGGCCGCATCCCAGACCTGAAGAGGAGTTTTTGCGCTAAAACAACAGGGCTTCCTCCTAATCCATTTCAAAGCTAATGCTGGCAAACGGGTAACAACTTTTTCTTGTCGCACAAACCAAACGAGCAAATGCTTCATTGCAGCTCCTTGCATTCTCATCGCCGGCATAACGTGCATTAGAGCCAAGCTGCATATGCAGCAGGCAGCTTGATCCCATTTACGGCCAAGCCTTGCGCTTGCCAAATCGTGAATGCACGCTAGCATCTTCAATTTTGCGTGAGCTCATTCAATGGTCTACGTCATGGCCATTTTCCAGGCTACACCAATCAATGACAAGTTACGCTCCCTTTAAATACGTTCAGCGTGGTTGCATCCGCACTCACGTCTTGATTTGATCACCATTAACGCATCTGTCCTTGGATTAATTGACAGCTTCCTGTTACCGCAAGTTACCTATTTGCATAAACGTTTGCATTACCCATTTTATCTCCGCGTGCTGCCTCTACTGTGCAGCCCAGTCCATCTTAGCATTCCATACCTATTTCTACCTTTTCGTAGTTCAGTTTTGCTATTAGACAGTTAACTGCTGTCACAAGTTACTTATTTACTCAATCATTTGCCCAACCTATTTTACCTCCACGTTACAGTTTTCACTGTAAGTTGAGTGTACTGCCTTTACTATGCAGGCGTTCTAAAAAAGCCTCACTGGCTAAGGGGAAACGGGAGCAGGATTCCATTGAGTGCGCCTTCTTGGGGGAGAAGCAGCTTGCGTCTACTTCAACCTCTGCTTTGCACACTTCTGAGTGCCGTGGCGATGACCGACCCGGCAGCTTTGCTAAGCGTGCCAAAATACCATGGCGAGGCAACCTTAGCAGGCGTTCTAAAAGAGCCTCTGCAGCAAAGAGAAAGCGGGAGGAGGAAACTGAGGTAGAAGCCTCTTTGAGGCTTTCCAGTCAATCTCAACGGAGGCAGTATATTTTGTCACATGAAACACTTGGTGAGCGTAACTACTGTTTGTACTGCAAATCAGTTTACACATATTCATTGAAAAGTAAGAGGAAACTACCTAAACGTACGATTTTTTAATCAAGCACGGGCAACGCCGGGCCATGCTGCTAGTCTTTGTTTGAGTGTATTATTTTTACTTTTTACTGAAATGGTATATCCCAGGTCAAAATTGTGATTACCAAGGTCAAAATTCTTTAAGTCAAACTGAAGGGTTCAAGTGATATCCACAGCTCAGATGAGAAAACAGACCTCAATTTCATCCAACTTTGTGCTTCCACTTCTGTAAATACTGTCCAAAAATACCAGGGTCATAAACCATCTTTTCTGAACAAGAAGAAAAGGTACACATATTTTTGCAGCTGCAATTTCTGAATCAACACTGATTTAACTACTGGGTGGTATTAGTGATGGATTCCCATGATGCAAGAGCCTACCTGGCTGCCCAGGTCATCAGCCTTGGCACCAAGTTCTTCCATCGACATCAATGCCTTCTTTTGACCGATGACAAAATCAGCTGTAGTTGAAACTAACTCTTGACTACTTCCTCTTCTTTATGTGTTGTGTCCCCCTCAGGATGTAGATGATCATGGCTCTCTACAACTTTCTGTTCCTTGTAGGTCTTAATAAATTTTGTCTTTCTCCTAAACCTTGCTCTGCCACTCTATTACTTCTGAACCCTGTTCTGCCTCCATTTCAGTATGTCATGCAATGTTTTCCTCTGTCTCTCTTTCCTTCAATCTGTCCGGGGAGTATCATATTTTTCAAGCACTGCTTCCTCATTATGTTCTCTAGAAACCTGTCTCTTCCTGATGTTAAGTTTCCTTTTTGTTGCCATTTTTTCTAAAACTTTGTCATTGCTCACATGTTCAGTCTATGGTATTCTCAACATACAATATGATAATTCATGGAATATTTCTTCCATGAGTATCTCTTTTACTACATATGCATGTTGATTCATTCCATGTGTCTGTCTCGACTACTACCTTGTGTTTTACCCTGAATGAACTCTCAATCTCCCACAACTGATATATGATACCCTGAAATAAAAAGTAGTTGAACCTTGTAAATAACAGGAAATATAAAAACCTTTTACTTATCTCATCCATATCTTTTCTCCATTTATTGTTTAGTCACTTCACTTAATTTTTTCTTCCTAATGGTAAGGGAACCATTAGACACAACAGCACTAAATGTGTTAAATACATGGTGATATATTATTTTCTTTAATTTTCAGGATAGTTTGCTGATCTATTTTTAGGGTCACTGTTTACATTCTATTTGTTGGATGCCTACTTCAGATACTAAAAAATGGATATAAAACAGCAGAAGTTGCCTGTAACCACAACCAAGCATTTTGCCAGATGACTGTTGGGGGATTATCCCACTTGTCCACCAGAGAACATCTGCTAACAACTGACTGCTATATAGCATTGCCAAAAGTAGTATATAAGAAAAGAGCAGAAAAGCATCACTTTCTTTTACTCTTTTAGCCACAGGATGCCTTAGAGATAAGGTCGTGCCTTATATCCTCTTTAGGGGATTTTTAAGCTTCCAAGGGATTTAATGTCACAAGATAGAATGCACATTGCAGACAAATGCCCTCATGTTAATTGACTATGCAATAAATTTATCAAACAATCTAAAAACTTTCCTCAAATGTAAATTAATTGCAGAGGAACTTTATATACACATATATGTGAATGACATATACACCTTTCTTCACCTATCCTGGGTATGATTATAAACTACATATGGCAGCAAGGCTTTTGATTGGGAGGTTTTGAGAAGCATGGAACCACCTCTTAATTACTGTTGTTACCAGGTCCACCCTGACTCGGGGTGGCAGCACCTGTTAGGGTCCAAGCTATGGGCAACTTGTTAACCTTCAAACTGTGGTAAAAGTACCATGAAAATATAAAAAAAATTATAGTAAAAATACCAGTAATACATTTTCATAGTAAAAAAATTAATAGCAATATATTTTTATATAAAAAAACACTAAAATAACCAGCATTACATTTGTCAAAGAAATTACTAATGTTTCCAAGAAAATTAAATTTCAGCATTAAACAACCTATAAGGAATTGATATTCTGCTAAACAAACAAACCTTTCTTGACACCTTCTGTATTCTTCCTATATAGTTTGCTAAGGTAATAAAATGATGTTAATTGTGCATAATTGTTCACATATTTGTTTCTATACTTTATTATTTGAAGAAACTTCAATGTGTCTACTATCAACCAATATCACTACATTGACTCACTCATTCAATATATCTACAGAATAAAAAATGGTAATCTTGCTGTCAGATATTCACCTGCTTTAAAATTGTGGAGAATGTATGGGCATTGCCAATCAAGAGAACCAACTAGTAAGACTCAGAGGATGACATCTGAGGTGCCACATCAACCTGCCACCTGATGAAACTTGATTAGATATCTAGATAATATGTGGAACAAAATAGTAGCAATAATTATAAAGATATTGGTGCAAAGCTCAGAATTAATTATTAAGTTTTTTCATTGTAATTACCTCATAAATATCCATTTTTTATGCATAATTTTATCACTCCACACTTTCAAAAGTTATATTGCAGTACCTGTGCTGAATTCATTGACTCAGTGGCTTACCAAAACAGCAATAATGAATGTGACAGGAGTGTAAAAGTCCTTTTTTCTTTAAGCTGCAGAATGCCTTAGAGATAGAATATGTCTTATTTACTGTCCGAGGGACCCTTTAGTCTCCACTGAACCACATGATGCACTGAAAATAATATTGTACAGCATAAAAATTCCCAAAGCTTACTTAACTATATATAATAATGCAACCAAAACAACAAAGAATTATTCTAAAATTTAAATCTCTCACAATTTTTCATAATATCTTTGTACACATGTATGTAACAAAAAGGACGTATCTATACAGATTCCTTCATTCACTCCTTTTTGTGCACTTTCTGTATAGTTTAGTCAAGCAATAAAATATATTGTTTTTAAATGTAAGTAAGTAATTGTTTATGTAGTCATTCCTATACTTTTTTGTTGGAAGTATCGTGTCCACTATCAACTAATATTACTACACCATCTCTCTCACTATATATATCTCTTCAATCATTGGTAATCCTGTAACACTGTCAATGACTGTACAGTTCAATATTGATCCTAATATTGACTGTACAGTTCAAGTTTTGTCACAGTGACAAACACTTTGACAAGGGTGGAGGGTATTCTTCTGCAATTGACAACAACCTCTTAATCAAGGGTTATTATTGAAGTGGACAGATGCAAAATAATTGAGGACATTGCAGAAGAACTTGTTGCAGGCTTCAACACTTTTTGATGAGATTTTATAATCTCTTAGTACATTTGACCTGCTAACAATTTTTGGTGGCCTTGTGTGAGTCCAAAGGAAAAATAATACATAGAATTTGAATAAGGAAATACTGACAAATATATTGACAGGACATTTTACAAAAGAAAAGATGAAAGCAACCTTTAGTGTGTTTAGTTGAGTACTCACATTTTGCGGGAGCAAAAGGAATACATCTTTTCACTATAAAACGTCACTGAGAAAGAAATTGATTCTTTAAAATTTTGCAGCACCTGTAATTATTGTCAGGGGGCAGTAATTCAAAATCTTGTCACCTGTGATTATCAATTGAGAGTAGTAATCCAATAAACTAAGCGCTCAAAACCTAACTAATAAATAAAAAAAGCTCAGCAAATGAGTGTTGCACATGCAAGTTGAAAATAAAAAAAACAGGCATTACAAATTGTTCTCTGCACTTCTTTTACTCAGTCAAATTGATTCTATTTTTTTAATCAAATTGTGACCATCTGTGCAATCTTTCAAAACCAACTGACAGCTAACTTAAAGAATGTAAAAAAAAAATTTTTCAAGGGAGATAACTATTAAATGATAATTATAAAGTACTATCTTTTATTTTTTCACTTATTTCAGGTGTAAAAAAAAATCACCTTTTGCACAAAATATACCAAAGAGAACGTAATCTGCAAAGGAGAAAACTCAATTATAATCGTATTTACTATCATAATTTTCTTTTAAAGGGTGACAAATTTGAAAATGATTAATGATAACCTTTGTGTTTGCCTGTGTAAGTGTAATCATGTAAAAGTATAATTATTCATCCCACGAAATGTTTAATATCTAAAAAAGCACTACACAAATTGAGTTTTGTTTTTCCAGGTTTTCAGATAAGATGTTTCTCTATCTTGACACCATTTTTCGTAAGAATCACTGAAAAACCCTTTGAGTTATTCAGCTAAATGCAAGCAGTTTAAATTTGTTTTGTGTCAGACCCACTGTCTTCCCAAATGAGCAATGGTGAGAAGAAAAAGATCATTCAGGCCTTCAGTAATGATACCAACGTTCATGCTCTGGCTTCCATCTTCAAAGTACATTCAAGAACCATCAAGAGAATGGTGAATAAATTTAAAAAAGAGGGAACAGTGGAGAGGAAAACTGGATCAGGAGGTCACAACAGGAAGAGGGATCATCATTTCAACTTAGAACTAAAGAGATCAATTAGAAAAGATCCAACTGAATTCATAAGACATTTGGCTCATGAGAGAGGAGTTTCAGTTATGACAGTCCAAAGAGCAGTGAAAAAAAGATTTGTAAATGAAATCATACATGAAACCTGTGAGGCACCTTCTTACTCCAGGACAGAAAGTTAGAAGGTTAGAGAGGGTGAAGAAAATGATCCTGGAATAATATATATATATATATATATATATATATTTTTGAAATTTATTTCAGTACTTCATGTGTTTCTGATCCTTAGCTATGATTAATTAATGATGAACACGTCATTCTCATTTAAGATCAATTTTATCACAATACTTTTGTTAAGCTTCAAGAGTAATTATACATTCTTATTATTCAAAGTAAAATCCAACAGTGTTATAACTAGCCCCACACCGAGAATTCCATTAAGATATCTTTAATCATTTCTAAGATACAATAGTTCAGAGCTTAATTTAACAAATGGACAATTTTGCTGTTACACAATATGGACAATTTTACATATATATATATATATATATATATATATATATATATATATATATATATATATATATATATATATGTATGTATGTATGTATATATTACTTAAACATTATTTTTAGTGGATACTCATATTTGAGTACATGCTCTGGTTATGGTCACTGTTTGATGATTGTCACTGCATTTCCTCAAGGATTCAGACACCTTAGGACAGGGATTGAAGAAATATGTTCCGATAAGTAAAAAATATGAAAAAATATAACATTTATATAATCAAATAACATTTTCAAATGCTTTGTTCAAGGCTTTGTTTACTTTATTTTTTATGAAAAATATTTGTCAATTTTTGTCTTTTCAGCTGGCTTCATATATTAAAATATTATAAATATTTCATGTTTTTCTGCTGCTAACTCCTGAAGCTGTATTCAAGTAGATGTAGATGTAAAGGTAGCTTCTGGTTGAAGATGCAATCAACTTAAACATTTGTTAAATCATTGCTTTAGTGTCTGAGATTGGACATTGGGCTGTTGAACGTCAGCATGTGCAATATCATTATCATCATCTTCCGCTTCAATATTTTCCTTATCTAAGATGAATTATAAGAAAAGATTTAGTTTTGATAACTGAAAAATGTTTGGATGATTTTAATTTTATACTTCATTTCACATCTGGATAATCAAAGTCTGGAAAATTGAGATATGGATAATCGAGGAAATACTGTGCAAATGGAATCCTCAACTTCTTGGGTTCAAGTGAAAGCATCGCAGCAGAGTAGAACTGCCAGGAAATCAGTAAAATTCACCAAGAACAGTAAAGTTTATGCCCAACATTATTCAGTCAACAAAGACCAATTCTTCCCTAAAACAACATCCAGCTGTATTGCTCACAAACAACTCTACCTCATCCAGCTTACTCACCAGACCATTTTTTGATATTTTTCAAGCATATGCAAGATATGGTCTTCAAATTCCTTTGAAGAAATCATCAATTCCAGAACTTCTGAATTCATTACTACCAAAAAAAAGACTTGTTTATTGTAAACACAAATTGTATAAATTATAATGGTTCTTCATATGATTAATAGATTTTATTCTCAGCTAAGAAATTTAAAAGATGATGGTTAAAAACTGCAATTATTTTTTTACAGAGATATGTTGGAAACAGAGCAGCAAGCTGTGTTCAAACTTCTGTGTATGTTCGATGTGCATGAATGATCTTAAGAATTACATGAATCTACCTTCACAGTTTTATATTAAGTATACGGTAGCAGAAACAAGAAACGACAGAGGTTTAAGAAATAAATAATTGTATTAACAAAAAATACAATGAATGGTGAAGTGGTGTGAAAGTCTTTCATTGAAAGAAAGAGATAAGTAAAGACATCTGCAGTGGCTTACAGTAGTAGAGGTAGGGTGAGTCGTGACTTACTGCAACAACGGGCTTTGGCGAGTTGTTCTTGGAAATGGGAGGACAGTTGTCTTTGGGTGTGGAGATGGCATTCTGATGAGCATGTGAACCCTGGTTGTTGTGCTGACCAACTGCCAAAGATGTCTCTTTGATGGGCTTTTAAGTCCTTATGTAGGCTCAGAACGGCTCCAATTCCTATTTAGCTTCTTTAGGTGTGTGTGGGTGTTATTGGGTAAAAAATTGGATTGTATGTTTTTTTTGGGGTGTGTGATGTGTTTGCGAAGCTGATGCATGTTTGATGGAATTTTTAGTTCGATCTTGGGTTTCGGAGCGTTCACATCTGGCCAGTGGTGGAAATTTGTGTAACATGAATCAGAAGATCTGGTTTAGGAAGATTATAACAACAGCATTTTAATTCTTTTTTTAATCATTTCACTCCAAACTAGACAATAATGCCACTAAGATGCAAGGGGTTAGTGGGAGTGAAAGATAATGATAAGACTATAATGAGGTGAAACAACAATAAAAGAACAGGGTTTAAGAATACAGAAGATGATGACTGATGTTGCATCTAAATCTTTTGAAGAATGTGGGCAGCTGGGATGCAAGAAACTGGAAAAGTGTTCCACAGGTGTGAAGTGCCAGGGAAGAAGCTATTAGAATAGAACTCACAGTTAGTTCTAACAATTTCAACAGTAATTGAGACCTATTTGCCAATCTAGTAGTATGCTTCAATTCATGCAGTTGTGATATGAAAGAGATAAGCTCATTAGAACAATTGTCATAAAAATATTTATATAAAAGATACAGCCATGTTACAGCAGGGAGAAAGTGATTGAAATTAAGATGCCAGGTCAGGACCAATAACATTACAGAACCTTCTCTGGATTATATTTGTTCCAAAAATTGAGACATTCACAGCTAAGAATCACCATACAATGTCCCCAGTGTCAAATAATCACATATACTTCATATGGTAAGGAGGAAGTTCCAATCCGACAGATTCTTCCCCAGCACTAATATTTGTAGAACAGACACACAAAAAATGCTTCTCAGATCAGTAAAATCTTAAATTTTTCAAGTCTATAGTAAACTAAGAGCTATCCAAGTTGCTTGATTTTGATGTATCAAAAAAGAATTGAAATTTATGGAACACATAATAAGGAAAGAATACATGAAAAAATTTTTAAAAGGCAAGAGTAACAGAGGGAAACAGTAAGTAACCTACCTAACAAGCATGTATAAATGGATGACAAAGCAAGGAGTAAGCAACCTACCTAAGACACATGTATAAATGGATGAGAGAGCAAGGAGTAAGCATCCTACCTAAGACACATGTATAAATTGATGACAGAGCAGGGAGTAAATAAACTAGCAAACAAGAATTTATAAATGGATGACAGAGCAGGGAGTAAGTAAACTACTTAACATGCATTTATAAATGGATGACAGAGCAGGCAGTAAGCAACCTACCTAACAGGAATGTATAAATGGATGACAGAGCAGGCAGTAAGTAAACTACTTAACATGCATTTATAAATGGATGACAGAGCAGGCAGTAAGCAACCTACCTAACAGGAATGTATAAATGGATGACAGAGCAGGCAGTAAGCAACCTACCTAACAGGAATGTATAAATGGATGACAGAGCAGGCAGTAAGCAACCTACCTAACAGGAATGTATAAATGGATGACAGAGCAGGCAGTAAGCAACCTACCTAACAGGAATGTATAAATGGATGACAGAGCACAGTGTAAGCAACCTGCCTCACAAGCATGTATAAATTAATGACAGAGAAGGGAGTAGGAAAAATAGTAAAATACAGACACTGCTAAAAGCAACAAACAAAAAGTATTACAGATTCATGATCACCAACATTCTGAAGTGAAATGTCACATATATGAAGATAATCCTTTACATAGTATGTGTTTTGTCACAGCTGCTTCCAGTTGTCTTTCTCCTAGACTGACTGCCAACTACAACTGGAAAACCCAGCCTGCACTGCTATTTTTTTTTTTTTACTAATGTTTTCTCATTAAAAGACCCAACAGCCACTCAAGTTACAGGGTTACTGTGTGATATTGTATGAACTTAAGAAAGGGCAAAATGTGAAGTTCTTGGGGCCATGCAGGAAAGATAACAACTCTAGACTTGAAGATATCAAGAATTAATTAGTGAATAAAATTTCAGAGTTCAATCAGAGGCATTAGAAGGAACCAGAAACCTAATCCTAAACAGGAAACAATGGATAAACTTCTATTCCTGCTCAAAAGACCGGGGAAGAATGTGAACCAGACAATAGGCAAACCTGTCTATTCCTATAGGAAGAAGAGAAAAAAATATATAAATAAATAATTAGTGAATAATATTTCAGAATTCAAGCAAGACATATATTAACCCATAGCTGTGGGGAGTGGAGATGGATTCATACCTTTGCCAAGTTTATTTGTGTAACAAAATCAGCTTACCAATTTCTTATTCTGAACCACTAACCCTTAAACTACTGTCATATCGATTATGCTATATAAAGGTATGTGTTTATGGCAGAAAATATTCTGTATAATATAATTTATATCTATATTATACATGTATAATTTATGATAAATCACAGTTCATAGATTGGAAATGTAGACCTCTGCATTAACATGCAGACAGGGAAAATCCTAAAATTGAAGTGAAGGTTTGCTTAATGTTAATATCATTTCAAAAACTGTTGCATCCATGTTGAAAATGTTATAACTTATAAGAATGAAAATAAAAGTGCCAAGTGCTGTTAGTGGAAGATGAGGAAGTGGAAGGGAATGTAAAGAAGTTTGGATAAGGAGACAGAAATTTGAATCTGCAGTGATGCTTGTTTGTGATTTGTACTGGCGTCAGAATGGTTAGCCATCTATAATTCCAATGTCTTCATTGAACAGCAGACGAAAGTGTTTGCTACATCTGAGAGTGTAACAGATACCTAGCCTCTCAGCCACATATATGTATGTTCTATCTTGAGGCCAAAAGTAAAAGATTATATTTCATTTATGCATTTATACACACATGCTTTTAAATATATATATATATATATATATATATATATATGATGGAGATACATATTATTTAGCTACACATAGCAAATTCATTTGTACATGCTTTAATGTCTACATATGTACAAATATATATTCAGAGATATGTAGATAGGCAGATTCATTTTCATACACACAGACCAACACATATATATATAGATGTGATGAGGAGTGAAGTATACGTACATGTGCACATATCTATATGCAAATATAATTGCAGTGGCATATATGTGTATACAGATGTATCTTATATATTTGCATATATGCACTGGCGTGGGCCTGTATGCATACATATAAATTGATGGTGAAAAGTTTTCAGTCCAACTAAGAAGGGGTTCCAAAAGAAATCCTGATGTTTGGTCATTTGCTCAGATTTTGGGAATTGGGCTGAGTCAAGCCCTTTTCAGTACCACCTTGTATGTATAAATTAGTAAATTTATTTAATTATAGATATAGACAAAATAAAATGAAAATAAATGTGTTAAGAGAAAAATTAAATATATGTATATAAAATATATTGGTATTTCTATGATTTATGAATCCATGCATCAGTAATTCTTCGACAGAATTGAGTCACTCTCAGTCACTGTGTGTTTATCCGAATCTAAAAATAAACACGCTAAAATTCACCTTCATCCTGTACCGTAAGCTGATGGCTTCGTGGGAGAAGTTCGGACTGACGCAAATTCAGTCGGGTTTCGATCCTAGCTAGAGGCAACCAGACGTCTAGCCACACTGATGAGCTGTGAAACAGCAAAACAGTCTGTCTGTGGATGACAAAATATATATATATATATATATATATATATATATATATATATGTAAAACTATGAAAAATAAAGAATAATATTTTTTTAAAAACCCACATTACAACCAAAAAAGTTTGCGGTACCTCTCTTCTTTTTAATATATATATATATATATATATATATATATATATATATATATATATATATATATATATATATATATACACACACACACACATAGTACAGGTAATTTCTCCATTGTTATATAATCTGGGTGGATCCTAGTAATATTAATTATTAAAACTGATCCACAGAGAGCTCAATGTATTTATTAAAATAGAGAATATATATTTTTTACAGCAAAAACCCCCAAAGGTTTGAGGTCATTTTTGGTGTTTTGCTATATATATATATATATATATATATATATATATATATATATATATATATATATATTTTGTTTTGCTATATATATATATTTTTTTTGCTTTGCTATATATATATATATATATATATATATATATATATATATATATATATATGGAGAAATTGTATGACAAAATGGCAAAAGTTTACTTGGGATGCATTTCATTCTTCAGGATTCCATCCTGACTAAACCTGTCATGTTAGTAGGACTACACATATGCACAACAGAGATGTGCTGGGAATTTTAGAACTTTTCTTTTTTTATCAGCTGAATTCATTTAGAATCTTTTTCTTTCCATAACTTTTGTAAGTAGATATTCCACACTGGGATATTAGAATATCTGCCAGGAATGGTGACATATTGTAAGAGCCAGGGTGCAAATTTACTGTAGGTGACCTTGCAATTCAGGCACTCTCTAGACATTTATGTTGTAGTGAATTATTTTCCTTTCGATCAGAGTAGCATTTTTTATGTCAAAGCTGTTGTCAGTCTCATAAAAGTGGGCAACCCAAACATAAAAAAATTCTGAAATTCTCAGCACCCCTCTATCATGCGCATGTGTAGTTTTACCAACATGACAAGTAGAATCCAATGAAGTCCTGAAGGATGAAATGCTTGACAAGTAAACTTTTTCCACTTTGTCATACAATTTCCCCAATACTGTTCTTGATATATAAAATATATATTGTTATATGTGTGTGTGTGTGTGTGTGTGTGTGTGTGTGTGTGTGTGTGTGAATTGCTGATATCTCTTGGTTAGTGGATACTCAGTCTATACTCAGGATGCTGAAGATAACACTGATCAGCTACGTGACAAACTTTATATTTGCATTAACTCTCTCTCTCTCTCTCTCTCTATATATATATATACAGGGTGTCATTTGTTGTCATTTTATATTTTTAACTTCGCACATGCACATTTTTTGTTTTTGATTATGATGACTGCACAGTATAGTAGAGCCAGTTGGGTACCATCTGTGAGAAAAAGTGCACCATGAAAATACTTATAGGACAGACTCAAGGAAACTATGCTACAGCTATAGTGGATGGGAAAAGGATTAAAACTGAGATGCCAAGTCAGTACTGATAACATTGCAGATTCTTCTTTGGATTTTACCAAGAATCTCTAGATATGTATTAGAAGCATGAGACCAGATATGGCAACAATATCCAATGCACAGGTGAATAACAATGAGAAGTATGGGCCAATGTGAAGTCAGTTGATTACAAGGCTCAGTGACTAAAGAAGATGAGTTATTTCATCTTGAATATTCCTTTACTTCTCAAAGGTTTGGGCCAATGGCTGAAATCTTCTCTGAAGGCCAATCAGAAAAAATCTCTTATATGTCAATGGTTATTATAAAATTCACCCATTAATACTCACTGTAAAATTCAGTATTAATTATAAAAATTAAAATAAAATGTTAGTAATGCTTATAGCATTATGTTTCTTCATAACCAATTAATGATCATTGACACAAAAATGTAATAACTGTATTGCTATCAAACTGAAACCTGTATATTTAAGCTATTTTAAACTTAATCAAGATAGATGGTGAGGTTCTGATAGCTTTGTAATCATTTTAAAATAGTCCCATGGGAGATAAATGGATTTACTTTCTGTACACTGCATGTAGGTAATTATGTGGTTGAGGAAAAAAATCAGTGGATATCTCTCATTAAGAAGCAATATCATTAAATTGGCACAAGTGTATTCTTTTAATTCTGAAAGGAACAGGCAGTATCCTTCTCCTTTAAAAACCCAAAATTCCCCCACAATCCTCCCTAAAAGAAGAGAGGAAGAGAAGAAAAGATATTATATTTGTTTGACTGTATGCACTAATCTACCAATCACATTAATTGTATTACTCAGCAAAATTACATTGAAATACATGCGTTCATTGAAGGAAGATATTTTCTCTTTCTTTTCCAGTTCATCTGATTTGCTGTTAATATCAATTACAATGAGAAAGGTAGATAGAAATACAGATTATGAAAATCATTTCACACATTTTTCCATTATAACATGGCAAATTCCATCATGTTGAATCTCATCAACATTTTTCATAATCAATCTCAAAATACATATATGCACGTTTATTTATGCAAATCTTTGTGAGTTATGTAGACATGTGCATGCTTACGTATAAACTTGTTGATCTTGTACCTAAAGATGTATGTGAATATCAGTGAATATATGAAATTATACAAACATGTTTATTACACTTGGGTTAGTCTGGCACAATGCTACAATCCTGAGGTTCCCAGGAATAACAAGTTTACCATATTAGCAAATGGTCTACTTACCTGCAAACAGCTGCTCTATGTTAAGTGCCCAGTATGACATATACAAGGTGCGATGGATAAATTGTCATCTAAATTACACAAAAATGAAAATAATGCTGACATCTCATTTTAACAGATATATTTACCAAAATTACACAAAAATATCTTGAAATACTAAAGAGTAAATTTATTTTAAAAAATTGCCATTGACTCCAACCATGGCCTCCAGATGAATTCAGAATCTCCTACAACTCTTCTGGATGGTCTCCTTGTTTAAGATAGTAAATGCTGCAATAATCTTTGCTTTCAGTTCATCTTTGGTGTAACAAGGTGTTATGCTGGGCTCTTGCTCAACTACACCAAACACTTAACAATGAAGGGGATTGTAGTCTGGGGAGTTAAGTGGCCAGATGTAAGGGGTGATGTGGTCGCAGAAATTGTCTGACAATCATGACTGGGTTCTCCTGCTTGTGTGGCATGGTGCAGTGTCCTGTTGCCAGACATAGGGTCTTCCAGTAGCCACTCTCTTGACCCAGGGTAGCACTATCTCTGCAAGGCACTTGATGTAATCCTTCATGTTGAGTATGAAACCCTGTGGGAAAACCAGTGGAGGTGTAATGTCGCGATCGCTAGTGATCACTCCAAACACTTTTGTAATTGCCATTAGACTCATCCAACTCTTTCGGAATCCTCAGATTGACACCCAAACACTCTGAAATGTTCGTATTGGAGCTTCCAGCATGAATGCCAAGCAATATAGCATGCTGTTTCCAAATTTCTGGTGGAGTGAATTGCATCAAGGTGGTCTGTTTCTCACAGACAGTGCCCAATTGACTCTACTGTAGTGTGCAGTTGACAAAATCAAAAACAATGTGCATGTGTGAAACTAAAAATATAAAATGGCAGCAATTTACCCATTGTACCTTATATATTTTTATTATATGCTTTATTTTCGTTTAAACAATATGCAAACATTATTTTTTCATGGCTTAATTGAATGATGTTTTCTTTTAAATATTGAGGAAGTATCATTTTTTAATGGATATACTCAAGATGCATTTTGTGCACTAAGAGCAAAGTATTCAGGGTAGTTTTTTGTCAGTTTTAATACTTTACTTGATGGAACCATCACTTTTTCATGTATATATTCAGAATACACTTCAGAAGCTAAAGCATGAAGTATTCAGATGTTTTTTGTTCTATATTCCTTGAGGTTGTTGGCAATCATGGCTCTCCACAATTTCCTGTCCTTTGTAGCTCTTAATAAATTTTGTCTTTTTGTTATCTCTCCTAATCCCTGTTCTGTCATTCTTTTGCATAAACTTATTATGTATTGTTTAAATTTTTGTTCTTGTTTTTTTGGTCCTTTTAAAGATAATTTTTCATTTTCTCCAATTCATAGGTTCCATCTTGGGCTGTTTCTCTCACTGACAACTATAAGATCGGTGGACTGAAAAGTTTTATAGGCTGACTAGTGATGCTGTGAAATTCTGCATGCATTAATTTCAACTCTTCTTATTAATAGCTGTATTGTTTCTTTCCAAGTAAACTAGCATCTGACTGTTCAAAGAAGGTTTCAGAGGTAACTAGTAGCAACTTCTCTTGAAAATGGACAAAATTTGGTGTCATGGTGCTATCAAGTACCTGCAGAAAAAGGGTTTTGCCCCCCAAAGACATTCATATTGATATGGTAATTACATTAAGGGGTAACACTCCAGCTTTACCAACAGTGCAAAAGTGGGTAGTTGAATTTAGGGAAGGAAGGGAGAATATTGAAGATGACAAAGGTCTGGACATCCTGCAACTGCCACCGCCAAGGAAAACATTGCATTCACCACATGCTATTTGA
>OZ038487.1:52872032-52877032 GCA_964036315.1 Acanthosepion esculentum | reverse complement strand
CATTTCAATGGCTGATACCAACATACTCTTCTTGTAGTAAAAGTCTACTCCTCAAGATATTAATAAAACAGAAGTTGCTTACTGCATTTTTAGTAAAGGTCTACTCCTCAAGATGTTAACAAAACAGGTTGCTTACTGCATCTTTAGTAAAGGTCTACTCCTCAAGATATTAATAAAACAGAAGTTGCTTACTGCATTTTTAGTAAAGGTCTACTCCTCAAGATGTTAACAAAACAGAAGTTGCTTACTGCATCTTTAGTAAAGGTCTACTCCTCAAGATATTAATAAAACAGAAGTTGCTTACTGCATTTTTAGTAAAGGTCTACTCCTCAAGATATTAATAAAACAGAAGTTGCTTACTGCATTTTTAGTAAAGGTCTACTCCTCAAGATATTAATAAAACAGAAGTTGCTTACTGCATTTTTAGTAAAGGTCTACTCCTCAAGATATTAATAAAACAGAAGTTGCTTACTGCATTTTTAGTAAAGGTCTACTCCTCAAGATGTTAACAAAACAGGTTGCTTACTGCATCTTTAGTAAAGGTCTACTCCTCAAGATGTTAACAAAACAGGTTGCTTACTGCATCTTTAGTAAAGGTCTACTCCACAATATATTAACAAACAGAGGTATTAAAGCACTACTCCTTAAGATGCTAACAGAGGTGGCATACTACTCCTTGTAATGACAGATTGCCATTCCAACTTAAAGGGCCCCATCTATCTTTGTTTTTTTATCAGTGTTGAGATCTGGACAAAGTTAATTGGTTCCATTTATATAGCTGCCTCAACACAACAAGAGAACCCAATGTGTCTTATTCAAACTGTGGATGGTTGAGGGTGTATGTAGCGTGTGGTGTTGGTCTTGTAAAATTATTCCATAAAAAAGCAGATAAAAATGTAAATCCCAAATTTTTTATATCCAGATCCTTGAAAAAATCCAAAAAAGAATCAGCAATATTATCGGTCCTGAACTAGTATCTCAGCTTCACTTACTTTCCCACTACTATAAAGTTACCTCCCTGTGTGCGTCCTGGGTACGACGTTAAACTGCATCCAACAGCAAGGCCTCTGATCAAGAGGTTTTGAGGAAGCGTGGAACCACCTCTTAATTGCTGGTGTTCCCAGGTCCACCCAGACCCGCGGTGGTAGCACCTGTTGGGGTCCCAGCTATGGGCAAATAGTGAACTTCCATGTTTGTACCATGTCCTGGGTATGACGACAAACTACATCCGCGTCCTGGGTATGATGACAAACTACATCCGCGTCCTGGGTATGACGACAAACTACATCCGCGTCCTGGATATGACAACAAACTACATCCGCGTCCTGGGTATGACGACAAACTACATCCGCGTCCTGGGTATGACGACAAACTACATCCGCGTCCTGGGTATGATGACAAACTACATCCGCGTCCGGGGTATGACGACAAACTACATCCGCGTCCGGGGTATGACGACAAACTACATCCGTGTCCTGGGTATGACAACAAACTACATCCGCATATTTGAACTTTATTTGAGTAGCTAAGCAATTAAATTAAATTTTATCAACAAAATAATTGCTTTTTTATAAAGATCACAAAAGACCAGAATGAAAATGAAAAAATATTATTACCAGCTCTACGTTTTTGAAAAATATTATTACCAGCTATACGTTTTTGAAAAAAACATTTTTACCAGCTCTACATTTTTGAAAAAACATTATTACCAGCTCTACGTTTTTGAAAAAATATTATTACCAGCTCTACGTTTTTGAAAAATATTATTACCAGCTCTACGGTTTTGAAAAAATATTATTACCAGCTTTACGTTTGTGGAAAAATATTATTACCAGCTCTACGTTTTTGAAAAAATATTATTACCAGCTCTACGTTTTTGGAAAAGTGTTATTACCAGCTATACGTTTTTGAAAAACCAGAATGAAAATGAAAAAATATTATTACCAGCTCTACATTTTTGAAAAATATTATTACCAGCTCTACGTTTTTGAAAAATATTATTGCCAGCTCTACGTTTTTGAAAAATATTATTGCCAGCTCTACGTTTTTGAAAAATATTATTGCCAGCTCTACGTTTTTGAAAAATATTATTACCAGCTCTACGTTTTTGAAAAATATTATTACCAGCTCTACGTTTTTGGAAAAATATTATTACCAGTTCTACGTTTTTGAAAAATATTATTACTAGCTCTACGTTTTTGAAAAATATTATTACCAGCTCTACGATTTTGGAAAAGTGTTATTACCAGCTATACGTTTTTGAAAAACCAGAATGAAAATGAAAAAATATTATTACCAGCTCTATGTTTTTGAAAAGTATTATTACCAGCTCTACGTTTTTGAAAAATATTATTACCAGCTATACGTTTTTTGAAAAATATTATTACCAGCTATACGTTTTTGAAAAAAACATTACCAGCTCTACGTTTTTGTAAAAAACATTATTACCAGCTCTACGTTTTTGGAAAAATATTATTACCATCTCTACGTTTTTGAAAAAATATTACTACCAGCTCTACGTTTTTGAAAAAATATTATTACCAGCTCTACGTTTTTGGAAAAATATTATTACCAGATATACGTTTTTGAAAAATAATATTACCAACTATACTTTTTGGAAAAAAACTTTTTCAGCATTGAATGGCCCAACGAAGGTCGATATGCTGGTTAAATAATCAATCAATCAATCAAAAACCTCCCTGTGTCTTTTTTATAAATAATTTCATGGCAATTAAACTTTATGAATTTAAGCTCAGTACTAGACTGGTGATGAGGCCTCACCAATTTAAAGTTGTGTTGGCTAAATGTAATCATAAGTTCTATGCTAACAGTTTCTTTTCTCACACTTCTTGCTTGTGGAGCTCTCTTCCAGCTTCATGCTTTCCAGTCACCTTTAATCTTAAAAATTTTAATACAATGCCAATCACTTTCTACTGTCTTTCTCGTCATTCTTCTTTTGTTTTTGCTCCTTAGTAAAGTTTGTGTTTTCTAATTCTTCCACACCCAGTAACTCCTTGTGTCTTAGTGGCTTTACTGCCTTGCTTTTGGTGAAATGGATTTCTTTTAAATTCTAGAAATTGCTAAGGTGTTTTACAAATCTTGTTTCTCTTTTTTCAGTCCAGTTTTTGCCTATGAAGAAAGTTTTTGTGTAGCAGAAAACAAACAAGACACAGGGAAATTTTCATAATGACTCCTCATCGTACTTCAATTCAGGTTGTTACTTTGACTGATAATCAAACTGTTTCTTGAACTTCTATTTAATATTGTGTATTTTATTTATGCATGGTGCAGTAGTCATAGTACTAAACACAAGAATGCCTTTACACATTTAATTAAAAAAAATGCTCTGCATTATTTGAAAGTGTGTTACTCAAAGAATATAACATTTCTAATAACTTAATAATTATACATACATAAAAGCTGAAACTTTGATGATTAATAATTTGATGTTTTAATAATATTTAATGTTTAAGTGCTGGTGCAAGGATAGAGAAGGCGCTTGTCTCCTTTGGTGAAGATAAATCATGTCAGTTGCATGACGTCTGCTTAATGATATCACTCCATACTATGACGAAAGTGCTGGTCATTTTTCAGTTCATTCACAGTAACCAAACCCTAAGGTTGCTTTCTTTGGCTCAGGCCCCCCATGGCCTGGGCAGAGGCTAAATCTTCCTCCCCAGCAACTTATAAAGTACTGTTTCCCTTTGGGAATATATCTCTCAAATACAGAATGAAACTCCAGCTTAGAGTCCCCAATTTGGAAAAACCCAAAGCTTGCTGTTTCCCATTCATGGAATATGTCCTTGCCTGGGACATAGATGAATCCACCCCATTTGAATCTGAAGTTCTAAAAATGACTTCTCCAGATACAGAAGTATCTTCATATTATATGTAAGACCCTTTCTTTTAGTTTCTCCTTACACTCTGCTTTGCTGTATAAAATGTGATATATTATTCTCCAAATAGGACATGTGTATGTATGTATATATAGTATTGTGCATATCTCAATATTGTTAAATTCTCTCTGAGAACAAAACATATTAATCATTCTTTTTCCTTTCAGCCATTTTGTTCTGTCTGTTGAATATCAGTGATTATATTATCTATATAATAATGCCCATAACAGGGGAAATAAATGGGAGAATAAATCTTTCTTCCATAGCACTTCCTGTTACACTGGGTAATTTTTTTCTCTATGAATTATAATTAAATTTTCTTAGTAGGGATAGTCTACCTTCTTTATAATGGTCAATAAAAAGGTATTTTATTTTGTTTGAAACTGATTAATTAATAAAATATGTTCTAATAAGGTGCTTGCTATAATTTGAATCTAATTTGTTCATTTTACCAAACCTTGATATAGATTTTTGAAGTTTTTCTTTGCAAACATGACAAACTTGCATTGCTGAAGGAAATTGAATTCATGCCTTTTACAAGAGCATTTGTAGAAAGTGATCAAAGCAGACTTGGTCAAAATTTGAACTCGGAATGCTGATTCCAATTTCTGCACTAATAACAGTTACAATATTTGCATATTTATGTCGACATATATTTGCTTATGCATATTCATGTGTATTTGTACTTATATGAGTTTAACAAGAAAATTCAATATTTTAATTATATAAGACAGAGACCTTGTCAGATGTAATTTGAAAATTAAATTTTCTTGTTCTCTTTCTTTCTCCCACTGGTTTTATATATTCTCTTGCATTAGAATTTAATTTAATTCTATTTTGTATTCATCACTAAAAATTACATTTTACTACTTTCCAGAATCCTCCCATGTTATGTGTTCTTTTGACCTCTTCAGTATTCTATTCTGATGTTTTTTGGTTAATCATGTTTTTTTTGTTTTTTTGTTTTCTGCTATCCACCTATTAAAGTTGTTTTTTTCATAAGACTCTGCATACTGTATCAACTGAAACCTGTTAAAACTGTATTCACTCCTCACTTGTCTGGCTATTAATTTTTGATTGTCTGACAAGACTATCTCAAACATT
>OZ038487.1:52859532-52869532 GCA_964036315.1 Acanthosepion esculentum | reverse complement strand
TATGGGTTTTAATTTTTTATATTGGAAAAGTGCAAGCAACAAAGACCTTTGACTTAAGAATAACTTTTTGGCAATGACTTGGATCTCTGTTTTATTGAAAATCAGAAGAGTATAGAAAAGGGGGCAGAAGGTCTTAGTTTTATAAGTTTTTCCTCTCTCTTGTGGAATTTAAAAAATAATAGAATTGTATTTGTCTTTAATGACAGGTGTAAACTGGCCTGTGATCCCCCCATCAAGATATGACATTATAAGAAGAAAGAGGAAAGGTTAAATAGAAAATAAAAATGTAAGCCAAAAAATTAAAGCAATATTGATTTAAAAAATATGTAATAAGAAGAACTGAAAGGAAAAATGAAAAAAGAAACATTCCAGATGAATAAAAAAGGAAAAAAAGAAAGAACAAAAGAACATATAATGAAATAAAAGAAAAAAAAATGCTATAAGACTAAAGAAGGAATGACAGACAAATCAAATAATGAAGAAGCAAGAATCAATGAAAAAAATGAAATAAAAGAAAAAGAGTGCTATGAAAATAGTTTTAGAATAAAAAAAGATACATAAAGATGAAGAAGCAAGAAAGAAAAAATGTAAGAATAGGTACGAGATAAAAATGAGAAAAAAAAAGGTATTTTAAAGAGGGGCAGAAAAAGCTGATTGAGAAATGAAGAATAATAAACCCCTAAAAATTACACCCTGTATGCAAAGAATAGCTGCCAGCCATCAGGAAACAAATGAAGATGAAGGAAAAACAAAGAAGTAAATCACATTTCAAAAGAAAATATAATGGAATTCAAGGAAAGATGAATTCTGACTTGTCTTGAAAAAGAAATGACTAAAAAAAAAAAACATCCAAGTAAAAGTTAGATGATAATAAATTTCAATTATTGAAGAAGGCTAAATAATGGAAAGAAGGAAAAAAAATGGAAGAAAACTGATAATGACTAAGAAGGAAAATGAAATGAACACCAGAAAGAAGCTTGGAGCAAAACATTAACAAACTGAGGATATCAGTCAGAATTGCAATGACCAATGCACTTACCTGACCAGAAAGACTTCATAAATTCTAATCTTTTTCTTTGATTTGTAGGTTTTATTTTATTAGAGGGCAGAGCAGGCTTAGAGTGATTTTTCTGTTTTGAGATTTAGCATATTTGAAGTAGCAATGAAATCATGAGGATGAATATAAATAAGTAAAAGAAATCATTGGAAATCTTAAGAGTGAAATAGAAAGTCAGTAGATAAAAAGAAAAATATAAAGAGGTTGATTGAAAGAAAGAAAAGATAAGAATAGAGAAAGAAAGGTAGAAACAAATAAGGATAAAAATGAAGATAGAGGAAAATGTAGAAAGAAAAGAGATAGAAATACAGGAAGAAAGAAATTAAGACAGAAACAAAGAAAGAAATTTGGAAAGAAAAGGTAAAAATACAGTAAGAAAAAAACAAAGAAAAATGTAGAAAAAAATAATGATATAAATACAGAAAGAAATTCGGAAAGAAACAACGAAAAAAGAATAGAAATGTAGAAAAAAAAAAGGTAGATATGAAGATAAAGAAAATGATAAAAATGCAGACAGTAAGAAGGAAAAAAGATAGAAATGAAGGAAAAAGAAAGAAAAGATAGAAATGAAAGAAAGAAAAGATAAAAAAGCAGACATGAAAAAAAATGACAGAAATAGAGACATACAAAAAATAAGAAAGAAAGAAGAAAGAAAGACAAAAATGTATAAAGAAATAACAAAAAAGATAGAAATGCAAAAGAAAAAAAGAGATAAATATGAAGAAAGATAGAAAATGAGAGAAATGCAGAAAGAAATAAAAAAAGAGAAATGACAAAAGAAAAAAGAAAGATATGCAGAAATGAAAGAAAGAAAGACAAATGGAAAGAAAATCATTCTGATGTGATTTAAGTGAAAAATGAAAGAAAAAATAAAACTAAAGTTAAACTTATAATGAAAGGAAACTGAAAAGTAAAACAATTACTTACTAGAAAGTTGTAACAGAGAATTTTGAAAGATTCTGAATCAAAGAACAAAAAGAAATGAAAAACAAGAATGAGAAATTGTGAATGAAAATAAAAGAAAATCGAGGCATAAAAGATTAATAGAAAGAAAAAATAGAGAAAATGAAGGCAAGTAAAAAGAAACAATAAAAAGCAATATAAAATAGAAAAAATAACTAAATGAGAAACAAGGAAACCTAAATAAAAACAAAAAATGAATTGCAAAGAATATATAATGGAATAAAACTTTGAGTCTTAAGCCTAACTAACACCTTGCTCTGGTCTCTAACCCTACCCACACATCAAATCACTGTCAATGACAAAAGAAAATAGGCAAAAAATGTTTAAGAAAATAGCTACAGAAGTCACAAGCTTCTGTGTTCAAACATCCCTCCTCAAGGATGTTTATCAATTATCTTGTAAAAATTTATCCACAAAATAAACACAAGCAAAAGTCTGATGAAAAAAGTTGTAGATTGATTGACATTTTCAGATAAATAGGAATGAGTAATAAGAATTTAACAGAATTATTTTTTATTAAAGTTTTTGGATATGTTTTATCAATACCAACTTAATTGTTTTGTTGATATGTGCTTCATTATTGTTACAGCTTACATTTTTGTAGTTGTTATTGTTGCTTAAATTTTATGTTAGATGCATTTAGTCCCAATCCTCAATTCTTTGTTGTTGATTGTGTTGTTTCCTTTGGAGTTGTCACTGTTGTTGTAATACACTTTTATCTTGGAAACTGTTTTTTTTTTTTGATTTATTTTTCTCTGCAAGAAATTGTTTCAATCTTTGCAATATCAAGTTTTCGGCTTTATTCTTTAACAGCATTACTTCTGACATTTGGAAATAACAATAATAATAATATTAATAATAATAATAAAAAGAAATAGAATCTCAATATTGTGAGTAATGTCAAATTTTCTCTCAAGTGTTAATTGAATTGTAAGACAAAAGGCAAAGTACTTTATTATTAACAACAGTGAAAAGGGTAAAATCAATGAAGTAAAAAAAAAAGACTTCTATCAATTCTGTGAACTTCATGTGCTTGAATGACATTGACACAAGATTTCTAAGGCAAAAATTACTGTAGCCTTATATATATATATATATATATATATATATATATATATATATATATATATATATAAGAGCTCTCTAAATTATAACAAAAATCCCTCCCAGAAAAAAAAAAGTAAAAGTTCCCAGCAAAAAATGTAATGCCAATCTAGCTTTCAATCTGTAACTGATCACCAAATAAAACTTGTGTCAAAGTTTGCATTTTATGGATCAGTAAACATTCAATCATTCTAAGATCTAATAAAATTCTCTTAAGAAACAGAATATTTAAATGAATCTTTGGGCACATGAAAGCAAAAGATATTTCATGAAAATTATAATTTTTTCGGATATGGTAATACTTAACCAGCACATTAGAAAACTTTGTTGCTATTGCCTAATAGTTTAAACATCAAGAATGAAATTAAACATACATTTACATATCACTGTAAAACATCATGTTTCATTTGAAGGTGATAGTAATAAAAAATTCTACTGCATTTTCTTCACCAAAAGTGTCAAAAATCAGCAGTTTCAAGGCTTTCAAGTTAGCACTGCTCTATACAAAGCTTGAAAACTTAGATTTTTCTTTGCTAAGAAATCATCAGTTTCAAGGCTTACAAATTAGCTCCGCTCACTAAAATCCTTCAAAACTGGATTTTTCTTTGCACAGAAATTAGCAGTTTTAAGGCTTACAAATTGCACTACTATCTATAAAGCTTGAAAACTCAATTTCTTTGCTTTGAAGCTGATAGTAATAATAAATTCTTCTTGGTTTCCCTCACAGAGTGTCAAAAATCAGCAGTTTCAAGGCTTGTAAGTTAGTACTGATCTCAACTAAGCTTGAAACCTGGATTTTTTCTTTGCTCAAAAATCAGCAGTTTCAACCCTTAAAAATAAGTGCTGCTCTTTACAAAGCTTGAAAATAGTATTATTTCATTGCTCAGAAATCAGCCCTTTCAAGGCTTGCAAACTGCATTACTCTCTACAAAGTTTAAAAACTGATTTTTTTTCTTTGCTCAAAAATCAGGAGTTTCTAACATCATAGAATGCACCAATTATAAATCCTAATTCTCAAACAAAGTACACAATGAAACTTTAAACTAAAGTGAAAATTCTGATTCATTTCAGTTTGTTATTTTATAAAGACTATCCAATAAAGACCTGAAGTGATCATGAATTGAGCAGTTTCAATTAAATTTTAATTATTAAAAATTTCTGTGGCTACAAAACTTTAAACACATTGAAAATTCAAAACTACCAATCTCTTTTGTAATAGAAAAAAATTAAAAAAGTCAAAAGAGTTTGGAAAATAGATGAAATCTAATTTAAAACATGGAAGGATTGTTGACCTTTAAAATTAAAGTTGAAAAGTCAATCAGTTATAAAAATGTTTCTGCGTAATCCAGGAAGAATGAAGCCAAGAACAGAGGGGCCAAACCCAAGATGTCTGATCAGAAGGCATTTATCAGGACATTACGGGAAAAAGTAAATCTGTCCCTGGCTTCCCTGAAAGTAGAAACACAAAGTTGCCATCAGATGAACAATTAAAGGAATCAGGATTCCGGAACAGAAAGTGATTGCAGCATTCAGTGCTGAAAAAAATCCACAGACAACACAGACTGGAATTTGCAAGAGTTCATTAGACAAAAGATTAGAACAATAAACTAATCATGAATTTTCACCTGAGTTTAAAACATTGTGTTAGCCTATGTATTATTCTAAGACAAACTCACTCCCAAAGGAGAGGCATGGTGACATACTAAACAGTGTTCTACACTCAATGGCAGAGTTAAAATATTATACTTAGCATAATGTTATCATGTGACACCAAATTGAAAATATTATATATATATATATATATATATATATATATATATATATATACACTAAAGTTCAAAAGGGAGACATGATTTTTATGAAAAGATTTATTATGACAAAAAGAAAAAATTTTGCTTTTGTTAAAATATCCTCCTTTAGCCTTGATTACTGCAGCACAATTTTTGGCATACATTGCAAAGGTTTCTCGAAGTATAAATCTGATAATTGATTCTATTCTTTCTTCAATGACTCGACAAGCTCTCTTTCATTTTTTTTTCACTCTTCTGTCAAGTACATCCTATGCTAAATCTGGAGGTGTTTTCAAACATTTGAACTGTAGTGTGTGTGTGTGTGTATATATATATATATATATATATATATATATATATATATATATATATATATATATATATATATATATATATATATATATATATATATATATATATATATATATATATATGAGGCACGGTGGGGAAGTGGATAAGCAGCTCAGATTGAGAAATCGGAGAGCCAAGTTCAAATTCCAGTCAAATCCATTATATTTACCTATGTCCTAATACCCTTGGGAAAGTATTAATCCACTTCTTCTCCCTCCAGCTATGGGTAAATAGCAGGACAGACTGGGTTCTATAGTCTTGGCAACTGCTCTAGGAGAAGGACAATTCTGAATTCAAAACCTGGAGGATCATTTGGGGACCTTGTGGCATGTAGTGCACCAAATCTCGATATTTTTCCATTCAAAAAGTGTGGATGGTTCTGCACAAAGCCTTCACCACTATAATCAAATCTCATGTGCTGGTGTCTGGCTGTTGGTTCCTAGTAACTGAGCTGCTTGATCTTCATACATTGAATACGACAGGAGAGTCCACCATATATATATGAGGTGTATTTTGGCAACAATAATTCTTTCAAACAAGCCTGATTAAATAACATAATCAAGTTCTGTCTATTAACGTTTTTATTAAATATTTTCAGATTTATAAATTAGATGTTTTATGTTATCAGTAAATTTGCCAAATTCATATTTATTTTTATTTTATATTATATTATTTTTTTAAGTACTTTCACATGTTGCTACATTCGTTTTCAAAAGCTACAGGTAAGTCAAGAAAACTTTTGGGCACCTTTTACCATAAGTAAACTGGTTCTGTATGATGGAAAAGTGGCTGTTAAACTCAATGAATTCATAAGACACAAACCAGTGAGATTCCTCTGGAACAGTATCAGCATTTATTTACATAGATATGTATATATGCAAATTAATTTTACAGGACCTATGTAGATATATGTAACAGGGGATAATTGTTTTATGCACATTGAACTAAACCTGGAGGTATATCTACATATACAGTGTGTGGCAGAAATACCACCCACATATACCTCCCAGAAATTCTTCCCATAAGATATTATCTAGACAAAGACACCACTGCCACACTAATGTCTTGCTATTATCTGGGAGGAATATGTGGGAGGTATTTCTGTTGCACACTGTACAAAAATGTATATATGTATGTATATGTATAGTTGGTCATTCGTATTCGAGGATACCCATCTACTAGGGCAGCTAGCCAATCCCTATTGCAGACGCTTGCTCAGGCACATTTGTGTTTATTCAACACCCACAAAGCCCACGTGTGGTTTATACTGCAACTATGCAGAGTAGACCTTAGTTTCAGTTCTGGGAAAGAGCATGTTATCTAGCGTGATCAACAATGTGAACAAGGCCAGCATGCTCAAACCTTCGGCCATGATGACTTGTGACTTTGTGCTAGCACAGCTATCGATGGTACCCAAGAGTTCTGTCTACTCAATTTCACTCACAAGGCTTGGGTCAACCCGTGATATGGTTTTCAGGCACTTTTCAAAGGTGCTGCACACTGGTATCGACCCCTCCAGTCTGATAACATCAAGAAGTCTCTTTCCTGAAAAATCGACCATGGTGAGATTTGAACCTGGATTTCATGGTCAGAATGCAAACGTTCTCATTGCTTGGCCATGTGCCCATAAAAATGTATTCTTAACACAACACACACACATATATACATACATATATGTAAGATATATTTTGTTTACTAGTAGATATTTACAATACACATTTCTAAATATGAGCTAAAATTCATTATAAAAATGAATCTTTTCTGTCAAAGGACATAACCATAAGAACATATAAGACATTTAGATAATTTAGGCAAACAAAACAAATACAAATAGTCCAGTAATGATAATAAGACAGAATAACTGTGTTTTTCTTTTTTTTGTTGGTGCTTTTTCAAAATTTTTTTCTCCTCTTTTCTTTCATTGATTGATTTAATTTTTACAGTTTATCAACCATTTGCAGTTTATTTAAAGCCAGAAAATATTTTTCTATTATAATAATTTTTTTGTGATAATAATAATGATATACTGATACAAGTCCTACTATTTAACCCATAGCTGGAGGTGCGAGCAAAAGTCAGATTCATATCTTTCCCAAGGGTATTTGCACATCCAAGTTTACAGCACCTAGTATTCCCAAGTTGTCACCTATTTAGGTACTGAACAAGTTTGACGTTGCTTAAATTCATGGATGATTCGAGAACCATTGTTTCAATGTGATACGTCTGTAAGCCTTCTCTTTCTTTGAAGTATTTAACCAACAATGGAAAGTAAATTAATACATTCAGTGCCAATGAAGTTAACATTCACAGACAAGAGATGGAAGTGAAAACACTGAGTAGCATACTTCACAAATTTGTGTGAATGGATACAAGGACAAAGTAACAGGTCAAAAGATATGAAGTTGTGGAGAACCATGATCATCCACATTCTGAAGGGATGCAGTACACAAAAGAAGAAATAACTCAGATCTTCTGGCAGATTGTATAACTGATTGTCATCGTTTGATATGTATGATGGATTATTTGGTAACAGTAACAATACAGATGGGGCCACAGTGGAGTAGTGGATAATGGCCCGGATTGAGGAATTGGAGAGCCGAGTTCAAATTCCAGTTGAATCCATTACATTCCTCTTACGTGCTAATACCCTTGGGAAAGGTATGAATCCTCTTCTTCTTCCCCCAGCTATGAGTAAATAGCAGGACAATGGACCAGGTTCTATAGCCTTGGATGGCAACTGATCTACCGCAGAAAAAAAATGGCAACCTACTGCAGGGAAAAATCTGCCTTGTCAATCATATATCAAAAGATACATGATGACCTAAGTGTGTATCATGCATGGCACATAACTATAGCTGAGTTCAGGTAGTTTTTTTCTTGTTTTTAATCATTTCCCCCCCAAACAATGCAATAAAGTGACTAAGATACAGGGAGTTATTGAGTGTTACAGAATATGAGAAAAAACAAACACTATTAAGGAGAAAGATCAATAAAAGAACAAAAATTAAGAAGATAGTAGATAATGATTGATAGAGCATTTAAATTTTTGAAGATCAAAGTTGACTGGAAAGCAAGAATCTGGAAGGGAATTGTAGAAGTGTGACAGAAGAAACTGTTAGCATAGAACCTATGGTTACATCTAGCCATTTTAACTGTACAATGATGAGACCTTGCCACCAATTTAGTACTGTGATTAAATTCACAAAGTTTAGCAGAACAACAACCATAAAAGTAAAAGTATTTATAGAAAAGGCAGGGCGAAACTACATTATATCAGTGGGAAAATTATTGAAGCTGAGATGCCAGGTCAGGACTAATAATGCTGACTGCAAAGTACTTTCCCCTCCCCAATGTATAGGCAGAAGATCACATGCAAGGATTTCTTCCTAGCCAATAAGAGAGGCCACTTGTTGCTATCATCTTACTCAGTCCCAATCTGTCTTGCCTTGAAATCAGAACACTATGTCCATTTATCCAGATTTGCTCTTGTGTGTCAACCCCAATTCTTAGTTTGTGAACTTTTTGCCATATTACTGTTGCTTTGCCTTATTACTGTTAATTTGTCTTGCATAAATTGTTTGCTTGCTTTATACTATTATTTTTTGCCCTGTTCTTTTCTTTTTCTTGTTATTTTTTATTACAAAATTTGTCAATTTTGTTTATTCAGGAAGTTTTACCATTTATTTACATTTAAACATGGCCACTTACTCTGCAATATTGGTGATTCTTCTTTGGATTTATTTATCAAGAATCACTAAATATATAGCAGAAGCACCAGACCAGATGTGTCAGCAATAGGGGTACTTTTGCACAACACCACATGTTGCTATACACCAAAAAATTAACCTGAAATTTCAAGTCACATTCTTAAATAGTCATGTCACATCAAGACTTTAACATAGATGTCATGTATGTTGCCAAATTCATCCAGAAATGTCTAAACTGTCAGCTATATACAACTACTTTTTAGTTCAATGGTTGACGGTAGCTTCATTTGCATGAAGCTTGTAGGTATGTCTCAGTAATAATCGTCCTTCTTCAAATCTCATGGACTGGCACTACAGAATCACAAAGAACTCTACCAAATAAAAAAAAATGTATCTCTTGAGGACTTTCAATAACAGCAATAATGAAAATGGATAGCGCATGTTATCTGAAGAGAAAATAATGACATAATCAAGATGTTGGCATTCCATATCACTCTTCTTTTATGTGCTGTGTTCCCTCAGGATGTAGGCAATCATGGCTCTCTACAACCTCCTATCCCTTACAGCTCTAAATAAGTTCTGTCTTTATTTATTTATAAACCCTTTTCTGCCATCCATTTTCTCAAGCTTGTCAAGTATACATTGTTTTCTTCTGTCTCTCTTGTTCTCAATCTATTTGAAGTACTCTTTCCTCATTATGTATATCCCAAACATTTCAACTGTCTCTTCCTGATGTTAAGTATAAGTTTTCTTTTCATTTCCGTTCTCCCAAAAAGCTTGTTGTTGCTCACATGTTAATTTCATGGTATCCTCAGCATCTTTCTGTAGGACCACATTTCTGTTGCTTCAAGTCTTTTCTTAATCTCTGAGGAAATTTTCCAGCATTCACTGCCATACAGTAGGACAGATATCATTACTTTGAACAAAAGATTAGGAATGAAGCCGCCATTAATATTGGAAAAAGTGATAAAAGTTAATGGATTTTAGAAACCTGTTTTCCTGAAAAATTTTCAACCAAAAGTAACATG
>OZ038487.1:52844532-52854532 GCA_964036315.1 Acanthosepion esculentum | reverse complement strand
ATTTCTTGTTTTTAGTTTCCATGAATGATAAATTACTTGAATTCTGTTTTTTTCCTTATCTATTGTAAACTTATCCTTCATCTGTTTTGTTTTCCAACTCTTTTTCGTTTCCAATTTCAGATTTGTTATCTGACAACATACTCAGTTAATATATGAAGTGCAGAAAAATAATGTTTCTTTTTTGTTTTTTGTTTTTTACATGTACCAGCATAAAAAGTATACTCCTATGCATTTGTGTGTACAAAAAGAAAAGTATTTATCCATATGAAAATAGATGGATTTAAATTTTCATACTTACATCCATTTATATATAAAACAATATGCATGAAATTGTTCTTTAATACATGTCAACTTAAACTAACCATGTGGAATATAAAACTGTTAAGTGTGGACTGAAATACAAATTATATGACATACAAAAATGAATGAATGTCTGTTTGTGTGTATATTTGGGTAGCAGTCCCTTTTTAATACATATTTTGTTAAACAAGACTGACAAGGTACTTTTGTTAAGTTTTATACTATATTTTTCTTGTATGCAGTTGCAGGTTGAGAATACTTCATCCAAAATTCTTGGGACCAGAAATGTTTCAGTTTTCAGATTTTTTGAATTTTGGAAACAAGCTATTTAATTTGTATAAAGCATCTATAAAATGGGGCAGCTTCAGAATGGAATCCAAGCATAAACATGGTATCCCTTTACATTTCATAACACAGCTTATACATATACTGTGAAGGTAGTTTTATATAAATGACATACTGAACTAAGTAGTTTTATATAAAATTTAATAAATTTGGGGTCCATACATATGCAGGTAATGGCTTTAGTCATGTAATGCTCCCATGGATTCTTAAGTGGTGAAATTAAGATTTCATGTGAAAATGATGTTTTATAGTTTCTGTTCATGTTAAAAAAAAACATGATCACTACTTACAAAAAATATATAAATGCAACATCAAATACTACTTCTACATCAGGTGTAAGAAACGGGAGAGAGAGGGTACATCATCAACAACATCACTGTGAGTGTGAAAAAGAACATTCAGTAAGCTATCAGTCTCTACCAACGATGTTGTGTTTTGATTAAAATATTACAATACATACAGGTACAGTATTTGTATAAAAACTGAACATGGATTCTGATTACAGATAAATTTAATGAAAACCGAAAAAGTCAGCATTTTATTTGTAATGATGCAACACAATAATCATGCTACGGGTAGCCATGTTGCTTTCTGAAATTTTCCATTTGTGGCAAGTCATATCAGCACCTGAAAAACTTTCAGATTTTGGAGGCTTTCAGATTTTGGAGGCTTTCAGATTTTGAAATTTTGGATGAATGAATCTCAACCTGTACGTTTTTCTTGAATGTGAATTAAAATCTGTCATAGGGAACTGCATTCCCAGTGCAAACTAATTAATAAATATTTGTCCTACTTGCCTGTCAATACAGCTACCCAGACACCTCTCTGACCAGACTTCCATTTAAACCAACATAGAATATTACCAAACTTAATAAACAACATACATGTTGAGAACACAAATGCGACACGCAACTTCACCTGCAAAAACAAAAATAATAGTTCTTATTATAAAAAACAAAAATGCAACACATAATATTATCAATTATAAACATGGCTATAATATACTGGTCATATTTTGGAATCAAAAATTTGTCTACTTTTCAGCAACTGGTAGGTTGTCTACAATAACACTTCCACACCATATCCTGGGTATGACAATAAACTACATCTGGCAGCAAGGCCTCTGATTGGGAGGTTTTGAGGAGCATGAAACCACCTATTAATTGCTGCTGTTCTGAGTCTACCCTGACCTGGGGTGGTAACACTAGTTAGGGTCCCAACTATGGGCAAAAACTGGGGTCAAAACACGATGAAAAAATAGATTTTTATAGTAAAAATACCAGCAATGTATATTCATAGTAAAAAATTACCAGCAATACATCTTTGTAAAAGAATTACTAATGCTCCCAAGAAAATTAAATTTCAGCATTAAATCACTGATAAGGAGTTGTTATGTCACTAAACAAACACTTTCATATCAACTTATGCAAATTTTTCAATGTTTAATAATTTTTTTCAAAATTGCCAAAAATATTTAATTTTTTATAGTGATATAGTTGGTGGTGACTAATAAGTAAGCCTAAAACCATGAATACCTAAACTAGTTATAAATAAGTTTAACACTAAAGTCAAACTATTTTATTGTTTTCATAAACCATATAAATTCTTTTTGTTACTATATATGTAATCATTAAAGTGAATGACAGTTTTGTTGTATTTGTTTAATAAATATGATGATTATTTGCATTGTTTACACTCTTCTCATTTTCATCAGGTGTTTGTGAATCTGGCCAAACTTCAGTGGATTTCAAACCAAATGTTTTATTTAATTTATTGGAGCAGGTTCTTTCCATTCCCCTGTCCATGTCTAGGGTTATCTCATCTTCTTATTTAGTACTGCTCAGTTATTGCTTGCTTTGTTTTTCACTGAGTTTAATCTCCACTACCTGGCCCAAGGTTTGAACTCATAATTATGATGTCATCAAATTCCTGAATAAATGATTTAATCCACTAAACTATTGTCCCATGATGATTTAGACTCAGTGGAGAACAGTGGGGTAACTATTGGTGGAAAAGAGAGGTTGGGAAGTAACTAAAGTACAAAATAAAAAACAAGATGAGACATCTCTTGACATGGACAGTGTAATGAGAACAGTCTACTTCCATATATTAAATAAAGGGTTCACTTCAAAATTTGCTGAAGGTTACCTGGATTAACAAGCATGTGATAAAGGTCAGGGGACACAACAGCCAAAATGTTGTGATAATAACAAAAAAGATGAAGAAAATAGAGTATAAATTATGTCAGTGAGCCTCATCAGAGAAAGTCAGACAGAAAATATGATATCATGGGTTATATAAAGAGATAACCTTAAAATAAATGATATCATTGGTTACATAAAGAGGTAACATTAAAATATGATGATATCAAGGGTTTTATAAAGAACAACCTTTAAAATAAAATACAATGATATCATGGGTTGCATCAAAAGCTAACCTTAAAATAAAATATGATGATAACATGGATTGCATAAAGTGTCAACATTAAAACAAAAATATTTTTATTTCTTTTAATCTTATTATCAAAACAGCTAATTTTCATTGATGCTTAAAAATTCATTTTTTTCAGATGTACAATTTGGATTTAAAAATTGTTGTAAGGTAGCACTCAGCGTACTTCCTGCTCTTCTCTACAACTGAGACAATAGACTGCTCCTACTTATAAATATAGCAAGTAGCCACATTAGAGTAGGATTTGATTAGTATTTAAGTTTACTCAAGCATTTCCGTTCTATATAAGAGCATCTAATATAGCTCTTCTTTTTTTTTTTGCTCTACCTAGTATTCCATCCTTTCGATAGTGTCTCTAACAATATCCTTCTTAATTCTCAGCTATTTTGAACAAAGACAACATTACAATAAGAATACTAGTAGCAACCAGCATAAAAATTAATAATTATCCAAGACAACTGAAAATGTCATTAATTCTTTCTAATACAGTTTTTACTTCTTTCATCAATGGGAGATCATGGATATTCTAAATAAAGTCTCAATAAAAAAATTATTTTATCAAGATTTTTTTTAAATTTTACTTCATCATAAGCATTTTTAAAACAAAAAGGGAGTAAAAATAACCAATCAACATTTATTACCAACAGCCATATTCTGAAAATTGCTTATTCTGTTCAATTTATGCTTTATGATAGTTCTTGAATACCATGGATTTTCTGACATGATAAATCCACTCCACTGGGACCAACCAAGGTTTTCTAACAACAACAAAGATATAAAAGTACTGAGATGCCATGAATTCTTTTTATTATCCTCTTCATGCACAGATAAGTTACATAGGCATTGTTGGAGAAAACATGCAAGCAATATTCTATATGCAAAAGTTATGATACATTCATATAAATATGAATCTGAATACAGAGGGTAGAACTTCATCATGCTGACTCTAACTTAGCAGTTGCATACAAAATGTTTTCAAGGATGAATCCTGTTTCGTGTGCAGTCTCCCATCTTTGACCTTCCTGTTCTTGTTCATATCTTTGAGTATATATATTATCATTCCTGCACAGAGGAACTGAGGATAAAGTATTTCAGCTCTTTATAATTATTCGATCAGAATTGTCCAGCTTTAATTTCCTGTAGTGTTCTTTGGAAACTGTAGTAGATCTCTACTGTAACCATGACAACACTTCTAGCCGATTTCTCTGATTGTTTTGGCAGCCATCAGGTATATGTGTAATATTTGTTTTGCTTTCATTACTGGATCACTGCAGCTGGCAATGTAGATGTGTAATTGAGATATCTACCTTGCTATTATTTAGCCATGGTGTGGCTGGTTAAGGGAATGAAAAACAGAGAATAAGTAACAATAAGAGACAGAAAGTGAAAGTAGAGAAATTGAAAGAGAATGTAAACAGATAAAAAAAAGAAGTAAAGGTCAGTGTAAAGTGAGGAGTAAGGAAGTTATATAATATAAAGAAAGAAAAAAATGTGAAGCATGAATAATTGTAGAGAGCAGGACATTGCAAAATAATGAGGAAAATTGAAAAAGAAAGAAATAAAAGAAAGAAGTTATGCAATATGACAGAGAAAAAGGGAAGAGAAAAAAACATAGAGAGAAAAAGTTTGAAGTAAAGGAATAAAGATGAAAAGAAAGCACAGAAAAAAAAGAAAGAAAAAAGAAAGTTAGAAAAAATAAAGAAAACAGAATTAAATATGTCATTAAAGGAAATAAAATCATGAAAAGAAAAAAATAAGAATGAAAAATGAAACGAAGTGAAAGCATTGAGTGAATGAAAAACAAAAGAAAAAGAAAAAACAAAACGAAATAAAAAAATTATGAAGTAGGAAACTTTCTTTCTTCTTTTTAAGAAAGAAAGAGTGAACAATTTATGCAATTAGGTAAAAAAGAAAGAATAATATGCGAGAAGAGAAACAGCACAAAAGTCTAAAATTTCTCAAAGAACTTAGGAAAGAAAACAAGAAAGAAAAGTGTCTAAGCATCTAAGTCTAGCATTGCACAACTATGCATGAATTGTAAAGAAAGGCTTCTGAAAACTCTTACCACCAAACACAGTAAGATATACTGGCACAGTTGGATAATTAAAACACTTACACTGCCTCCGAGTTTTTAGACGTTTACAAATGAACAGCCGTGGCAAGGACAGTACATCAGAAGTTGTGACAAGAATCTAATGAAATCTTATTAAACTGACTTTTTGGCTGATGGCCTTTTCGAGGCCATGTCAAGGGTGATGACACTGTTTCTTAATTGTGTATCTGTTCAAATAAACTACTCTAAGGTTTCCACATGTCTCTTTTGGGCATATTAGACAACTGAATTGGTTATGCCAAAAAATAACATATATGGATGAATGTAAAGATGCATGTGTATCCAAGTGCATAACTATAAGAGAATATAAGAGGGGAAAAGACAGATACAAATATACATCTTGGTTTCTGTACAAAAAGAAAGGGGAAAGAAAATTGGATTGAATATGTTATGATGGGGGATTGGCAGCTGGGAACGAGGATTATCTAAGCCAAATCAAGTGTGTGAGTCATAAAGCAAACAGAGGTACCCATTGCTGTGTTTTGTTATACAATGATACCTCATTTTGCTCTATTACATGATGATTTAGATCACTATGGACACGTCCACCTGAAATACCTCAGAGCAACATGACTACACATTATAATGATTATAATGATATTTTGTACATTTCACTACAAAGTTGATATAATTGAAGGGATGCTGATAACTGTTTGAAGTCACATTCTAATACTTGGCCAGACTGAAGAAAATGGGTTGGACCAAGGACTTTTCAGCATGCCCTCGTATATACATCGCTTTCCAATATTTATTCAACTTGGATTTTTTTAAATATATTCTTAGGCCAATAATTTTTCAGTACATTCTCCTATATACAGTGCATTCCAGTAATTATTCAAATCTTTTTTTTTAAAATATTCTCATGCCAAGAACTTTTCAGCACCTCCTCATATATACAGAGCATTCCAATATTTATTCAAGTCACATTTTTAAAAAAATATATTCTTATTGATCGCAAAGCATCTCACATTGCAGGGCCTTCTTTCAGACAAGCAATATGGCTTTCACTTCTCTATGTAAATTGCTGATGTATTAACGATTACTGCTGAAAGCTTCAGGTAAGAATGGTGAAGCTTGACCTGTTGCTTTGGACATCTTTAAAGTGTACAACAGGGTTGGCATACTGGTCATCTTCACAGGCTGAAAGGTTATGGTATTTCAGGAAAAATATTTGAACTGATTCAGTTGTTCTTATCAAATTGTAAAATGAAAGTTATTTTGAATGGCCACTCTTCTAGATCTTTTTGTACTGATGCAGGTGTCCCCCAGGGTGACATTCTTGGACCTACATTGTACTTAATTTTCATCAATGATCTTCCTGATGGCATCAGTTCTCAACTTGGTGTCTATGCCGATGACAACTATTTCCTTCTGTCTCAGTAGTAAGTCTGATCAATTCAGTAAGGTCAAACTGACAGCTGATCTCAAAAATAACTGTCGGTTATTAACTGGGGCAGGGAATGGCTTGTTAATTTTGATGCCTCTGAATCAAAACTTCTCTCTATTAACCATCTGAGAGATGCCTTTCTGCTTCCCATTAGCATGGCTGATGCTAACCTCCAGGAGAGTGACTCATTGCACCTTCTCAGACTGACATGAAGTGGAAAGATTATATTGAATCTATTGTTAGGTCACTGTGTCATGCTAAACAGTTTTTCTCTCCAGAATATATCTTACATATTTATAAGTCTACCATTCATCCATACTTTGAATACTGCTGCCACATATGATCTGTTGCTCCTGCTATATATTTAAAGATTCTTGATAAAATCCAAAGAAGAATCAGCAATATTATTAGTCCTGACCTGGCTTCTTGGCTTCAGTCACCTTCCTACCAACGTAATATAGCTTACCTCTGCCTTTTCTATAAATACTTTCAGGGTAATTGTTTGAATTAACTTTCTGCTATGGTACCTAGACTTTATGAATTTAGGTCTCATCAATTTACAGTTGAGTTTGCTAGATGTAACCATAAGTTCTATGCTAACAGTTTCTTTTCTCACACTTCTTGCTTGTGGAACTCTCTTCCGGCACCATGCTTTCTAGCCAACTTTGATCTTCAAAAATTTAAATGCAATGACAATCATTATCTACTGTCTTCTTGATTACTCTTCTATTGTTCTCGCTTACTTACATTTTTCTTTTTTCCTTATTCTTTCACAATCAGTAACCCCTTATGTCTTAGTGGCTTTAATGTCTTGCATGGGTTGAAATGATTAAAAAATGTATTTATATTTAATTCAAGCAAATGTTTTATAACATTGTCATGTGCAAGTATGTCCTCTTACAAATTGTTCTGTGCAACAGTGACAAAAATGGCAGCCATTTTGATGATTTTATTTCTTTGTCACCATTCCAATTTTTATGCAGCATGAGGCATAAAGCATATTGGAGCAGTGATAATAAAGCAAGAAATTTATTACAAACATAATTTACATAAAGTGTGTGACTTTATAAAGGTAAAATATAAAAATCTACTGATTTCACTTAATGAATGAAAATCTAATTAGAATTGAGATATATAAACAACCACCTCTGAGGAGTAAAGATTTTCAAAGCTGCTGAGGCTCCACATATATTTAAAGTGACACATACTGAAGCATTTACAAATTTGTATTGTAATGTAGTAACAATTCTGAGAAGAAGCTTTATTTGACTTAGTCAGCTTTAGTGCTAAAAACGTTTATTTTACTGTGATGGGTGGTTACAAGTGAGAGGGGAGATGGGATGTGCTTATTTTATTACCACATGCACCAACACAGTATCTTTTGCCCTTCTTTGAAGTTGAATCAACTTAAAATGCATATTAAGTGTGCCAAATTGTATGTAAAACTGAATTTCCCCAGTAGTTGGAAGAACAAGTGATACCTGAACAAAGAACATTAGCCTATTTGGCTGAGGCATCGACAAGAAGTTAGAGGCTCTCTGGTCTGACGTTATTCCTTTTGACTATACTGAACTCTTTCTGGCATAGCTTAAGAAGATGGTGGCATTTAAACAAAAAATCCTTTTCATGCACAACAAAACCTCCATGTTCACTGATTCAATGAGAGCAGCAGTCAATTTGTATCCAAAAATTGAAATTTCAGAAGTAAAATTAACTTCTGGCAAAGCCATTACCCTTGAAGAAATTTTCAAATTAACTCCTTTTATTGATAGTTGACTGCTTCTAGTTATCAGAAAGAATAGAAAATATATCAGTTGATAATATTCCTTTTAAGATTTGTTGTTGGATTCAATTTGTCATGAATATTTAATTTGCCATGTCTTTGAATAAATTATCATTGAGTTGGTCATTAGCTTCTAGTTTTTATCCTACCATACCTTCACACTGATTTTTGCATATTTTTATATATTCAAGTATAAACTCTGTTTTATTTCATGCTGCGATCTAAGATTTTGGGATATTCCACTTACTAAAATGATTTTCCAACCACTTCTTAAACCATTGTAAATGATATGTCCTTTAAGTGACTTGAATTTGGGAAAGTTAGAATTAACCAAAAATTCTCATAAGCAGATTAAACATACAGTTCTTGATAATGACTGTCACGGTCAAATGTACTTACATTTTTAAAGGAATGAACCTAGGAATGATTGCCAATTTTGATTCTGGCATAAAAGAATTTAGTCAGAAGTTAAAGAAAAATGGTGGACAGGCAGAACTTGTCAATATTTTTTATACTAATAAAGCGGCTAAGATGCAAGTGATTACTGACTGTTAGAGAATATAAGAAAACATCACTATTAAGGAGAGAGAACAATAAAAGAACAGGAATTAAGAAAATAGAGGATGATGATTGACATTGCATTTAAATTTTTGAAGAGTAATAGAAGAAACTATTACCATAGAACTTACAGTTACATCTAGTTATTTCAAGTGTAAAATGTCAAGACGTTACTGCCAATCTTATGGTATGCTTAAATTCATAACATCTAGGTTTAATGAAACTTGTTAAAGAGAATTTTTGGTGCTTAATATGCCATATATATATATATATTGTTTCACACCAAGCAAGGCAATAATTCAAATAGGTTGGAGAGGGTTACAGAGAGTGAAGGAGCATGAGATGGCTTTCGTGAGGAGAAGTGAGGAAATGGACAATAAAGTAACAGGATTCGGGAAGACAGATAATGATGATGACTGATGTTGCCTTTAAAATTTGAAGATTGTAGCTGGCAAAGAAGCCAGAAATTGGAGAGTGAGTTCCACAGACGAGAAAAGAAACTATTAGAATAGAACATGCAGTTGCATCGAGGTAAAATAGTGAGACCTAGTGGCCAATCTAGTAGCAAGCTTAAATTCATGCAGATGACGCACCAAGGAGGGAAGATCATCAAAATAATTACCATGAAAATATTTGTAGAAAAGATAGAAGGAATCCATATCACATTGGAGTATATATATATATATATATATTTCGCCTTCATCCATGCATCCCTGCTGTGCACCGATGGCTTAGGGGTAGATTCTCTGACTGACACCAATTCAGCTGGGTTTCAATCCTAGCTAGAGGCAACCAGATGTCTAGACACAATGATGATACAGTGAAACAGTCTGTCTGTGGATGACAATATATATATATATATATATATATATATATATATATATATATATATATATTTATTAGTGTTTGTGAATGAAGATCTACAAGGGGAGCTGTCAAGTCTGCTGTAAGCTTTCTGGTGGCTGACCATTTCAATATGGAATAAAGAGATCTGTCTGCAGTGGCTACATGGAAAGGATGGTTCCAGATTTGTTGCTGTGGTAAGGTGATATGGCTTTCTCCA
>OZ038487.1:52774532-52842032 GCA_964036315.1 Acanthosepion esculentum | reverse complement strand
ATGAATTTGATCCACTCTACCCAATGTTAATTAAACCCAAGAAATTACATCAACTATATCATTTCTGACCTTAGTAATGAATTAAGAATGAGTAAATGGGAGCTACAGATATTACATATGAAGTGATTAATTCTGATTTATGAGAATGGCTATCTTCAATTATTAAAAATAAAGGAATTGGTATACTTAAATTGCAATTTAATGCTTTTTATGATGTAATAAGACATTAAGGTGACAAAATATAAAAAAAAGATAATTATTTTTACATATTTTAATATTTCTATAACATAACACTTTTCACTCCTCAACCTTATATTCTGTGTGAAACAGTTTATTCTACTCCATGTATGAAACACTTTATATTAACTCATTAATGTCCACCATAAAATCTCGCATTAATTATAAAATTTTGAATAAAATACCTGGTATTAATTATTAGGCTTATAAAATATCTGGTATTAATTATAGGCTTATAAAATATCTAAATATTAATTACAGGTTTATAAAATATCTGACATTAATTATTGGTCTTATAAAATATCTGCTCATAATTATTAGGCTTACAAAATATCTGAATATTAATTATAGGTTTCTACCTTTAATTCAGAGGTAGTAAGCATTAATGAGTAAACACAATTTATCAGTATCTCTTGTAACTGTTCTTCTATGTTCCATGTTCCTTCAGGATGTGTGCAGTCATGGCTCTCCACAATTTCCTGATCTTTGTAGCACTAAGTAAAATTTGTCTTCTTACTATCTCTCCTGATACCTGTTCTGCTAACCATTTACTCAAGCTCATTAGGTAAGTTATGCACTAATATCTTCTATCTCTCTTGCCTTCAATATGTCATATGAGTATCAAATTTTCTAAGCCCATTCATCTCTTTATGTGCTCAAAAAATATCAACTATCTCTTTCTCATTCTAAGTGATATAATGGAATAATCTGTCACCCCCATAAGTAACTACCTATAAGTATCGGTAAGTCAACGGACTATGGAGTCTAGCTGGGATCTGTTTAGTACAACTCAGACTTACGTGAGAACTACTGACATTCCAATAGTAGCACTCACTACTGGATTGACTTGCGATGATCGTGTGCATAACTGTTACCTTATTTCTTATTGTACTGGTTTTGTACAATAAACCTTTACTTATTTTATCCACCGTGTTTTCAAGTATATATTCCTATTAGCATGGAATATAACACTAAGTTTCCTTTTAGTTTCCATTTTCTCTAAGACTTTGTCACTGCTCATATATTCAGTTCATTCTATTCTCAGTTTCGTTCTGCAAAACCATATTTCAGTCGCCTCAAGTCTCGCCTTCATCTATAAGGAGATTGTCTAGCATTTACTGCTACAGAGAAAGACTGATATTACATCAGTACTCATTTCTTTGTTTCTAAGGGAATTTTCCTGATCCTAAATACTTTGCTTCACTTCTGGAAGGCATATTTTGCTATCCTGAAGCACCTTCAGATTTTGATGTTGCATTTTCCATCCTCTGTTAAAAGACTTCCTAGATATTTAAATTGTAATTCTTTTCTTCATTTTAGTATCTTCAATTTGTAATTTGCACATTGATCTGTTTGTTTTGCTGACAACTATACATACTGCCTTCATACAATTGATGTTTAGTCCTTTCTTCTTGCTTTCCTTTACTACATTCTGTAGGAATTCCTGTAGTTTCCTTCCTATATCTGCTATCAACACTGTATCATCTGCATATCCTATAATGTATAATGCTCCTATCTATTTCTGTGTATTTACTGAATTCATTTTTTATTTGCATGCAAGTGGTTTGTTCCCAGTATAAATTCTGGATTACTCTAATATCTTTTCTCAAATAAATCAAGGTATTTAAAATTTTATCATGAAGTTATCTCCCCTATAAGATTACTTAATAATCTAAAACTTGATCAGATCAGATTCTTTGAGAATTAACCAATTTGTTCTTTTGTGGGAATGTGTTGAGGGATAAATTGAATAAAGATCTGTTAATAGTTCTACCTAATATAAAAAAATCTAACAATTAACTCAAAATTATTTTTTTATATTACTATTCACTCAGTACAAAGCTCAAGAGCCACTCATGATAGAGGGATACTGAATGAGGCTGAACATAAGAGGTAAGAATTGGAAAGATTAAGATTGTAGTAATCAGTGTAGCATCCTCTTGGAAGTCTGTTCCACAAAGTAGCGGTTCTTGGGAAGAAGTTGTCCAAATAAAAAATCCTTCTAACAGAAAACAAATGGAAAGATTCATCAAAGTGTACATCGGATGGTGGATCTTAGCTGTAAAGGTCTGAACTGATGAGTTAATGAATGCAGCTTGTCAAAACATTTGCCGTGGAAATAGTAATAGACTAGTGAGAGGCTTGTGGCATTTCATCTGTAGAAAATGGATTGTAGTGTGGAAAATAATTCATCACCCACAAGGCCACATAGATACCTTTGAACTCTGTCAAATCTGGAAAGTGATGATTAGATAACTCCAGCCTCGATATGGCAGCAGTACTCCATTTTTGGTCCAGTCTGACTCTTTTAAAAATAGGGCATAGCAAGAGGAATCGGGTACTTTATGTAGTTGTCAATTACTGACAATTTAACGATGAATCATGTGAATTTTATTTAAGGTCTGGTGTTAACTTGAGTCAAAGTAACTATTCAAAGCAAGGAAATTCATTGAGAGTGTAAATGATAAGCAAAGTTTCAGGGTCTGCTTGGTGATGATGAAACTTTACTAGCTTGACTTTGGAGTATTGAATGTTACAAGACAGTTTTTACACCATTGAGCTGTTAGAGCTGGAATAGAGGAGAGATCAGTAGCCAGGCTCTACTCATCTAGATTTTTGGAGGTGCACCCTTAGACTGTTCTCTCATATGCATAGATATTTAATAATGATTTGAACATAATTATAATTTTTTGAATAGTTAACTGAAACAAGATATATTCCTACAGAGGCAATGTAAGAAGAACATTAAAATGTTTCTATTGTTGAAATTCATAAAATCTTTCTATGAAAATAATTTTTCTGTAGAATAGGTTTCTCACGTTTCAGTTATAACTCCTCTCAGGGCCTTAATAGAGGGCCTTCCTTCCTGACCTTTTGTCTGAGGAAATGTCAGCATCTTGATTATGCCATTATTTTCTTTTTGATTTACATGTGCATTATTTTCTCTTTGATTTACAGGTGCAATCTATTTTAGTTGATGAAAGTCTTTAAATGATGTGGTTTCTGTTATTTGGTACAATTCTTTTTTTGTGATTCTATAATGCTCATCCACAAGGTTGAAAGAAAGACGATTCTTACTTGCTCAAGTCTATTTTTAACCATTGATCTGATGATGTGGTTGTATACAGCTGACAGTTTAGATTTTTCTGAATGAGTTTGGCATCATCCATGATATCTATATGAAAGTCTTGATCTGATGAGGCTATTTGAGGGCATGACACAAGTTCTTAGGTTAATGTTTTGGCTTTATAGCAATTTGTGATATTGGAGGAAACTACTCTGAGCAAATTTAAAGCTGAATATACCTTCAGAACTTCTGTTCACGTGTCCTGTTTTCATTACATTGTCAAGTAGAGAGAGACATACAACCAGTCTGCATCCTTCATACATCCTCATTCATTTCTTCAAACTCTCCAACTATATGAAATATTAACTCATTCAGAAGTGAATTTCATTTATATTAGGTTGGTGCAAAAATAATGTCGTTTTCTCACATATGTTACTTATGTAAATAACGACATTATTTTTGCACCAACCTAATATAACAACAATTTTATTCAGATAGTGTTATGATGTTGGTTTGGGGTTTGTAGAGACAAACGACAAATAACATGTAACAATAAAAAGGGTTTTAATAGGTTGGTAAAAAGGTACAGAAATCGCCTGAGTAGTCAATAACTAGCTCAGCCAGGAACGTCTCGGTCTTCTGTCTCTCGACGTGCCACTATTTAAAGTCTTTGTTCACAGACGCAGACAAGTTCATCTTCAAGAGGGGTGGTATGTTTCCGACACAACAGATAGAATTATCTGGCTCCTATTAATTCAACATAACATCAAGTCAAACCAAAACCATTACAAACCACAGACATTAGGGAATGCACTGATAAACTCATCATAAAGCAATATAAAAGTAAAGCCTGATTTTAACTATCAAGGTATTATTATTATTATTATTATTATTAGATACCAAAATGTCTAGAATCTCTTCTCTTAGAGAGAGGAGAATGTCATAAGAGAAAAGGTTTAAGTCATGTATATTTGTCAGAAAGAAAGCCACTGTTGTGTTATGAGAGTTTTGGACTCAAAAGCATGTGGTCAAGGGTTCGGTTCCAGGTACTAAATAACTATGAACCGTTACCTATAACTCATAAAGTGAAGGAAAATCACTGGCTTTCCAATTTGTGCAGGTGATGTGCTTCAGCTCTGAATAGCCTCTACATTGCAATCAATAAATAGCTTCTTAAAAGCTGAGAGGGCTCGGACGAAAATGCTCCTTAACGCATTTCAAGGGGAATATTGGCAGGTTGTTGGAAATCCACTAATGGCCCTTAATAAAAATGTCAAGATGAAGAAAGATGGTTAGTTGTTAAAAGTTCAGACTCTGGGGCCATTTCATTTTAATAAATTTTTGAAATGCAATGTAAATTCTTGATTCAATTACATTTAGCTTAATCAGATTTGGTATATAGTCAAAGTTTTATCAATTTTCTCATTTATTATACAATGAACTATCTGAACTAGCATCCTCATTTTGGTTTTTATAGTCACACAATTTCATCTATTGTAACTTTTAGCTTTCTTCAAGTATGAGTTCCATTTGGGTAAACTTTTTAGTATTACAATATAAATACTTTATTCCATCCAGAGTCGGGGTACATTGTTCTCATTACACTGACTATGTGAGAATATATCTTATTTCAGTTAATTATTCATATAATTATAATCATCATTTGCAAATATCTATGCAAATGCTTGTGGAACTATCTTCCGATTTCTTGCTTTCCAGTCAATTTTGATCTTCAAAAATTTAAATGCAGTATCAGTTGTTACCTTTTGTCTTCGTAATTCCTGTTTTTTTGTTATTTTCCTCTTTCCTTAATAGTGTTTTTCTTCATATTCTCTAACACTCAGTAACCCTTTGCATCTTAGTGGCTTTATTACCTTGCTTGGAGTGAAATGATTAAAAAAAATAACACAAAAGTGTACAGGATTACAATATAAACACTTTATTCCATCTAGAGTGGAGGTAAATTGTTCTTATTACATTGTCTATGCTATGTCAATCACTATCTACTCTCCTCCTGATGACTCTTTCCTTTCCCCACTCATTATTAATATTTCTGTTCCTACTTCTTTCATACCTTCTGCTTTATTGCCTTATAAGGGTGATACTGATTAAAAAAAAAGTATTTATTTGCAACACTAAAAATATCCTCATCAAATTTGCAATATCCTTATCAATTATATCTCTTCTCCATTCTATATTCTCTCTCTTCCTCAATGTCTCTTACTCTTCATCTTGGTACAGCTTTGAATCCACCTCAAGTAAGGCCGTAAAGCCATTAAGGCGCAGGGTGTGTGGAAGAATTAGAAACGTTATTAATAAGGGAGAACAAAAGAAGTTTAATCAGGTCAGCAGATAGCGACTGATATTGCATTTAAATTTTTGAAGATTAAAAGTTAGCTGAAAAGCATGAAGCCAGAAGGGAGTTCCGCAAGCAAGAAGTGGAAGAAAAGAAATTGTAGAATTTACGGATACATTTAGCCAACTCAACTGTAAATTGATGAGATCTCAATGCCAGTCTAATATTGTGCTTAAATTCAAAAAATCTATGTACCATAGCAAACAGCTCATCCAAACAATTACCGTGAAAGTATTTATAGAAAAGGCACAGGAAAGCCACCTTATGGTGGTGGGAAAGTGACTGATCCCGAGCTGCCAGGCAAGGACTTCATATAAAATTCATATCTGCTTGCCTTTATTTTCACTTGTTGTTGTTTTTTTTTTTTTTTTTTTTTTTTAATCGTATCACCCCAAGCAAGGCCGGAGGCCACTATCACGCAAGGGGTTAAAGAAGGGTTGGAGGAAGAGCAGATAGGAGTGGCAAAGGAGGGGATGTGGAGAAAGAGAAAGACAGTGGGTCGATCAAGGCAAGGGGATTACAGAAGATTTGGAGCAAGAGCAGATAGGAATGAAAAATGAAAGGATGTGGAGAAGGGAAGTGGATAGATCAAGGCAACTGGAGATGCCGATTGACGCTACACTTAAACCGTTGGAGATTGTATTTGTCAGGGAAACAGTAATAGGGAAGGGAGTTCCATAGGCGAGATGTGCGAGACAAGAAGCTATTGGAGTAGAAGAGACGTCTACATCTAACAGTTTCCACGGTGTAGGGGTGGGAGCGGGATGCCAGCCTCGTGGGACGTTTAAATTCACGAGGCCTGGGGACAAGCGAACGCAACTCCTCGAAGCAATTACCGTGGAAGTACTTGTAAAAAAGGCAGCAAAATTAACATCCTAAATTAATACACAGTGGAAGAATCTTCTTTTCTCTAATGGTAAACTGATTTATTCTGCTCATGTCTTTATTTCAGGTCTCGTTCCCTTAAGCCTTCTTTGCGGACCTATTGTATTTAGCAATACACTCAGAAATGTTATCCCAACACTTTATTCTATACATGAGGTACTTTTTTGAAATCCATTCACTCCAAGCAAGGTGAGAATTCCACTAAACATAAGAGGTTATTCACAGTGTAAGCAAATGAAAAGACTTTAGAAGGGACTGGAAACCCAATTCTAAACAGGAAATAAGGGATACAATCTTCTCATTCTTCTATGTTAAAAGATATATTAATTAATTCTTCTTAACAAAACAGTTTCTTAGTAGCACTATACTTAAGTACAGCATGGAGAAGTGAAGACATGATGAAAATTACTATCAAAGGAAAAAAGGTGGTCTAAGTCTTCTTCAGGAGACAGCTTATTGATCAACCCTTATTATTTTATTATTTATTTTTATTTGGTCAAGTTAGCTTGGACATTCATGAATATATCACACCAAACTATCACAGTCCTGCATCAAGGTTGAAAGGTCATTAGGGATGCATTCATAGCTGGTCAATGTAGGTGGTTACCGGGTGACTAACTCATCTTGCTTCATGGCTAGCTATCCAGAACAGTAGATCACTCACAAGTTCTTGTTTTACTTGCCAGCAGTGTCCTGCATTCTGCATTCGCATAAGATTGTAGAAATATTGGGGATGGGTCCATAGCGCTGGGATTTAGATGGAGTTGTCTCCAGGAGATGTTAAGTATAGCTCTCAGCATCCGAGTGTAGAGGTTCCCTCAAGCTTAGACTCTAGGGTTTTAGTTAATGTACAGGCAGTGGCACCATACATTAACACCGCCTCTACAGTGGCTATAGCTATCACTGCAGACATCATTACCAATGCCACAGCACTCCTACATCATCTAGAAAATGCTGCCAACGATGTTGGACTCTATGTCAATGTCTCTAAAACTGAATTCATAAACTTCAACCAGCAAGGCTTAATACAAACTGTCTCAGGTGAATCAATAAAATCTGTTGAATCTTTTACATATCTAGGAAGCAAGATAAATTCTACTGAAAAGGATGTGAAAAATCACATAACTAAAGCTTAGGCTGCCTTGAAAAAAATGGATGTAATCTGGAAATCTGATCTCCCAGACAACCTTAACCCTTATTAAAGAGGATCATTAAACTTAGAAGATTTAAAAATAAAACTGTTTCAAAAATCTAAGCATTGCATGCTCATCATTTCATTTGAAGATCTTTGAACCTCTTTTTTCTTTCTAAATGTCAGCAAAATCTCCTTATAAGCAAAATGATTTTTTCTATCTGTTAAAATTATCTTAAGTTTGCTGACTATGTGCCTTTTTCATTAATAAAGATATGGGGTTACTTCTATAAAGTTTTGCCTCATTTTTATTGGTAATTTCTTTTTATTGTTTAATCTGTTAAATTTATCAATGATCATCTATAAGGGTTGATTGAAAAGCTGGCCACTTAACAGGACTTATACCACCTGTGTTTCTTTTACTTTTGATAGTAATTTTCAACATGTTTCCACTTCTTAATGGATTTGTCTTTTTACGCCCACTTCTGCTTACTTCACTATTCAAGAGATTTTATCAGCACTGCCAGTTAATAAAGTCTGTGCAGTTACCTGGTGGTAAATATATAGATTTTAATCAATACTTATATTCACAAGGCCATCATCTCATAGAATGCTGGAGCCTTAAGCTGAACATCTGTTCTTTCTTAAGCAAAAGCTCCCACATCTTGTTCAATTCAGACAGAAATTAAACATCAGATTTTACAACAGTGAATTTAAATATCTAGAAAGTATTCTAACAGGACAGAAAATGTGACACCATAATCTGGAATAGTGAAAGATGCATTCTAAAAGCTAAGTAAAGTATTAAGAAACAGAAAAAATTCATTAGAAACTAAGAAAAGAGTAGTAAACTATGAAGTCTTCCTCTCTGGCAGTGAATGTTAGACAATCTCCTTAAGGATGAAGAAGAGACTTGAGGCAACAGAAATGTGATTCTGGAGAATTATACCGAGAATGCCATTGAATGAACATGTGAGTAATAAGGAAATTTTAAGGAAAATGGAAAAAAAATGCTTATACTTAGAATCTGAAAGAGACAAAATTTCTAAGGTGCATGAGGAAAGAAGACCTGAAGAATTTGACACTCAAAGATAATTGATGGACAAAGGAAAGAAGCAAATAAACTAACAAGGTTCTGCAAATGGATGGTAGAACAAAGACTGAACATGTTAGTAATGAGGAAGTTTTCAGGAAATAAAATCAGGACATTTATACTTAAAATCAAAAAAAAAAATGATTTAAATTTTTAGAACATGCAATGAGGAAAAAAGACCTGGAGAATCTGACACTCAAAGGACATACTGAAATCAAGAGAGAAAGAGGAAAGTAGTGCATGACCTACCTAATAAGCTTGTGCAAATAGTTGGTAGAATAAGGACTGAGAGTGATGATGAAACAGCAAATAATAGCTACAAGAAATAAAAAGTAGTGGAGAGCCATGATCATCTACATCCAAAAGGAAGACTGCGCATAGAAGAAAAAAAAGCTGGAAGTAATTTTTTCTCATGATTAATTGATAAACCATTTTTTAGTTGAGTAACGTCGGCTTGAATCAAATTTAATTAATTAAAGCATAATGTCGGAAGTAAGTTTTCCCATATGATTAATTGATAACAAAAAATTGTTGAGAAAATTACTGAAGTCAAGTTTAAAGATAATTTCATTAATAAATGAAAATATCTTTATAACTACATTTTAAACTTAGTTATGATATTTTCATGTTTTAGACATATATCTACTCTCAAGTGGCTAATTAATGTTGAAACTGTCATTTATATATAATTGTTTTCTCAGATCAATGGCTACAAGTACAAATACAATCTCCAACTATTTAAATGTAACGTCAATTGACATCTCCAGTTGCCTTGATCTATCCACTTCCCTTCTCCACATCCTTTCACCTTTCATTCCTATCTGCTCTCACTCCAAATCTTCTGTAACCCCCTTGCTTTGATCGATCCACTATCTTTCTCCACATCCTCTCCTTTACCACTCCTATCTGCTCTTCCTCCAAACCTTCTGTAACCCCTTGCATACTAGTGGCTTCCAGCGTTGCTTGGGGTAAAAAGCTTAAAAAAAAAAAAAAAAAAAAATGAAAACATCTAAATCTCAAAGAAAATACGACATCAGATCTTATAGACTTGTGGTACAAATTCCCAAAGAAAGATTTTTACCAAATAACAAATAACACATCATTTGAACACTTCCAATAGTAACAACAACTAAAATTGTTAGCACATGTCATAAGAAGGGTAAATAATGATATAATCAAAATGTTGACTTTCCACACTACCTTAAACAAAAGGTTCAGAAGGAAATTCCCATCAGTACTAGAAAAAAAATGATAATAGTAGACTTAAAAACTTCCAACATCAGCAACAACAAAAATGACTAGCACGTGTAACTAGAAGGCAAGATAATGATATTGTTGTACCCTTAAAGAGATTACAAACAGACAAAGGTGGTACTTGAGTGAATGAAGAGCAACACATGCATAGATGAAGAGAGGTTTATTGTAAAAGAGAATACACTTCTGAAAGACAGGGAACCGGGTGGCAGGTTAGTGATTCCCAAAGCAATTCCTAGGTATATCCTGTGCTCACTATATACAACTACTGATATAGTCGATAGGGAGTGTGGGACATTCCCTTACAACAGATATAATGAAGATTATTATATAATATAATGAAGTTTATTTTCCCTACTACATTAAGCAAAAGGCTAGGAAGGAAACTCCTATCAATACTAGAAAGATCAACAACAGTTAATGGACTTGAGAAATCCATTTTCCTAAAAAAACTGTGATTTTGTAGATTTCAACCAACAGTTATGCAAACTGTTCAGTCAATGAATGCTGAATGTGCTTTCTATGGAAATGATTAATTTCAACATTCCTATTGCCATTTTAATATATGGGCATATGGCCAAATGGTTAGAACATTCATTTTCCAACTATGAAACCGAGGTTCATTTCTCACTGTGGTTGATTTGTCAAGAAGGTGACTTCTTGCTGTTATTGGTTTGGGGAAGTCATCCCAGTGTATGGCACCTTTGGAAAGTGCCTGGAAACTGTACAATGGGTTGGCCAAAGCCTTGTGAGTGAAAATGGGTACATGGAACTATTTGGGAGTCATTGATGGCTGTGCTAGCATGAAGTCACAAGTTATCATGACTGAGGGTTTGAGTGTACAGGCCTTTGTTCAGACTGTTGATCATGTCAGATAATGCACTCTCTCCCAGAAACTCTAACTAAAGTTCGTTCAGCATAGTTGCAGTATAAACCACAGGTGAACTCTGTGGGTCTTGAACAAACACAAATGTGCCTGAGCAGGCATCTGCAATAGGGATTTGCTAACCATCTTAGCAGATAGGCATACTTGGATATGAGCAGCCAGCCATTATTACTATTTTGTCTCTTTAAACAATTTTCTAACCCCACCTATTATTAAGAGACTGCCTCATTTAGTGTATATTAAGAAAAATTTAAAACTTTCATCAATTAATAAGACCTTATTCCTGTATTAGACACTTAAGTGTATCTATCTATCTATCTATCACATTCTGTTCATATTTGTGTGTGTATGCATATACATATTCTAAATGGCTATTTTAGATACATTAAATTAAAACTTAAAGCCAACTACACAACTTTAAAAACACATTAAGTTTTATTTCACAGCAGAAATCAATAAAAACAACTTTTTTCCTTTTTTAGATAATGAACCCAGTTTTATTGTAACACCATGAATTAAAACAAAATTGTTTTTTTATTAACATTTTAAATGACTTAAATTTCCATTAGTCATTGACAGCAACTTAAAATTCAAAGTGAAGGAACCTTACACCCTAAAAGTCTGGTCAGTAAGGAAGTTAAATTGAACATTTGGTAGTGAGTTGGGGGAAGTGGATAGAATATTCTGAAGGTTGGTGAAGAGGATTTGGAATCAGTACAACACATGATCCACATTTGTGTATTGAAACCGGCAAATTCATTATTGAGGATTCTTTGATAGGTTTCATAACTGGAGTTGACATTTCAGAATAAAGTGTTGCCAAAGTGTAACACATTCTGACAGGTGCAACATATTTATTCAGATTGGGTAATTGATAACGCTTTTAGTAGCAGAGACAGTGTTCCGGTCTTGACTGGCATGCTGACATGCGACAGAATGAATCAATGCTGAGCCAAAAGTAGTTCCACCCACATTCTTCTTCTAATCAAAAGAGGAAGAAGAAATTTTGGTTTAATATCTATCAAGTTTTAAAACCTTATCAACTAGTTAGAACAAGACTGATATCACCTTGTGGGTCATTTAATCCATAGTTTTCTACCTAACATTAGTGTCTTTTGGGAGAGTTTTGCATTTTTGTATTTTTAAGCATGGAGATGAAAACAGGGCTGTAAACAAGAATTTTCTCAGTGGATACAAAATTTTTTTGGATTCCTTTCCTTTCTTCCATTTTTATCCTCTAAGGTTTTGTGTTATGAGCTGGAAGGCTCACACAAAATGCAAATGTAAGTCTTCAGTATGTTCTGATACTCCAAGAAATTCTTGGGCCTTCTGGGGTACCCTTTACATCCTCCATCATCCACTCTGGTCCCATATACACACATAAAAAGAAATTAAAAAATATAGAACAGAATATATAAGAGAATAAAAATGAATCAAACTTTGATTCATAAGAAAGTGAATAAATAAGTTTTAAGGGAGAAGAAAGATGGATAAAAAAATTTTATTCAAAGTAAAAATAGAAAAAAGTAAACAGCAGAGACTTGAAAAATAAAAGAAAAAAGGTTTTTAAAGAAAAGGGAAATTTGAAGTAATGTTAAAATGAATGAAGAGAAAAATGTAGAGAACATAGAAAAAGATAAGGAAAAAAGAAAGCAAAAGAAAAGAAAAGGAAAGAACAGGGCAGGAAGAAGGAAAGTTATAGTAACAAGTAAAGAAAACAAAAGGAAGAAGGAAAGAAAGCGAAAGTAAGAAGAAAGAAAAGCAAAAGTAAGGAAGAAGAAAGGAAACTTGAAGAGAAGCAAATAAATGTCTAGAGAACTTCAAGATTAACAAAGTATAGATAAAAAAAGGAATATCAACTTTTAAGATGATGAAAAGAAAAAGTGAAGAAAGAAAGGGAAGACATAATTGAAAAATTTTAAAGAAAAATTAAAAAAAGAGAAAGTCCTCAAATGGAAAAAAATATTAAATATAGAAGAATGAGAAAGAGAATCAATAAAGAAGAAGGGTAGATAGTAAATGCCAATAAAAAAAACATAAAAACAAAGAAGTTAATGAAGAGCAAAAGAGAAACTAAAGTTATGTATGGAGTAAAAAGCAACAAAAAGGGAGACAACTGTGGGTTGTTCTCAAGAAAAGCAGAAGATGAGATAAAGAAAGTGAACAATTAAAATTGAAAGACTAAAATGAAAGGAGATAGAGAAAATAGTACTGTGGAAATATGGGAAAAAGTTTATATTTTGAAAAATAAATGAAAGCAAATTCAAAAAGAAAACTGATTCGATCCGAAAGAAAAAGATAATGGAGAGCCACTAAAAAGATAAGTTAAAATGTGCTGTAAATAAAAATAGGGTTTTCAAACAGAATATTAGAACAGAATTCTGACAGCTAAAACCTTCCAGGTGTGCCTTGAAAGTAGTTTAAGGGAAGCATCTTGTTGGGCTTAATCAATGAAAAACCTTACAATGCAGAAGAGACACACTTAGCTTGTCAACTCGTCCATTTCCAAGTAAACCATACAAATTCCAGACAGAGACATTTTTGATTTTCTTTAGAAAGAAAGAAAAGAAAAGCAACAAAAGAAAAGAAAGACAATGAAGAAAGTGAAAGAAGTAGAAAGATTCAAGCAGATTTTTTTTTTAAAAAGAATGAAAGAGAATAGTGAGGGGTTAATGTAAATATATATTGTGTTATGTAATAAATCTGAGAGAGAGGAAGTGAAAGGAAATCTGAGAGAGTGGGAGTTAAAGGAAATCTGAGAGAGTGGGAATTAAAGGAAATCTGAAAGAGAGAGAAAGAGAGTGAAGGGAAAACTGAGAGAGAGAGGAAGTGAAAGGAAAATCTGAGAGAGGATAAAGAAAATTTCAGAAAGATTGAGGGAAAAGAAATCTGAGAGAGAGAGAGATAAAGCGAAGAGAGAGAGAGAGATGAAAGGAAGAGAGACTGGGAGAGGAAAAGAAAAATGAAAAATAAGTGAGGCTCATGAGAGGAAAGGAGAGATGAAAGAAAGGGAGGCCGGTAGAGGAAAAGAGAGAAATAGAAAATTGATGGAATAGATCTATTAAATTAGAAATGTGGTAGTCAAAAAAAAAAAAAAGAAAGAAAAGGAAAGAAGAAAGAAAAGGAAAAAAGAAATAAACTAGGAATGACAAAGAGGACTGAAAGAAAGAGATGCTGGGAGAGAGAAAGAGTGATGAAGAAAGAGCATGAGAGAGATGTAGTAAATTGAGAGAAAAGATCTAAATTAGAGATGCAGTAGTAAAACAAAAGAAAAAGAAATGAGAAAAGAAAGAAAACACACACACATACATATATATATATATATACATATATATATATATGTACACACATATATATCTAAAGCCCAAAAAGCCAAGAGCAAATATTAATGAGTGGCCTTTATCATTTGCAAAATCCGTTTCTGATCCATTTAATGCAAAGTTTGTCCATCAATCAACTTTTCCAGTGTGGACATGACACCAACACAGAAATTCAATTTGATAACAAAAATATCTTCAATTGCTTTTACTAAGTTCACGATAATCACTGGCTTTATGCATAGTAGCATTTTTTCAGTTGTAGATTTAATAGTTAAGCCAGTGCAGTTATTAAGAGTACTTTTAGGGTGAAAGTAATATAACTTATTAATTGCTTTACAGTGTCTGTATAACTTCACAGCTATTGAAATCTGTACTTGTTCGTTAACTTTTGGCTGTTACAGTAATAAAATTAATAGTAATAATTAATATTTATCATTCCTAAAAGCAGTAGTCATGATGGCAAGAATACCGAGAAGGGATGATTGTGACAGATTTATAGCAGTAAATACAGTGTCATAATTATCAGCAATTTTTTCTGCATTATTGCCTACACATATCAAAAAAATCAATAATAATTATAAAAATATACTTATTGCTATAAATCTGTCACAGTCATCCATTGTAGGTTTTCTCACCATCAGATGACTATTGCTTCTTGGAATGATAAGTATCTGGCACATTGGAATGGCAAAAGATGCCTTCTAAAAATTTAGCAAAGTATTAAAAAACAGGAAAATATCATTAGAAACAAAGCTGAAACTGCTATATAATATCAATACTCCTATAGACAATGGAAATAAGAGAAGCCAGGCATATCAGAGAGTTGACCTAAAAGGTGATCCTCATTGCCACCAGGTACAGATTCATACATAAGAAGATGTCATCAGTGGCTGTTCATGACATGCAAACAGGTGATTGACGTTGATATGCTTAAAATGTGTACACATGAAACAACTCAATGACAAGAAGATATATGAGCATACTCCCATGAGAGATAGAGAGACTTTTACACCCTCATGACGTGATCCACAATTGGAGAAAAGCCCCAAAGCCACACACCCAAACCTTGATATTAATTGTAGCAAGTCCCGATAAAAAATAAATAAAATATAAAAATAAAATATATAAAAAATATTTCAAATTGAAATAAAGCATTTGCTTTCCTTTAAAACACACATCTCTCTCTCTCTCTCTCTCTCTCTATATATATATATATATATATATATACACAATGACTAACTAATATGAGAAAGCAACCCTCAAATAAAAAAAGAAAGTATAAAAAACTGAACCGGTCCAGAAAATGTTGGAAGTTTGCTGGTTCAGAGTCTAGCCATTTCTCACTAAAAATCTACCAAAATAACAGAGGATCCACAAATAATTTCTGCTATATAAAATAAATAAATGGCCAAACAAAAAAATCAACACAAAGAGACATTTGATGTTAGCCAAAAACAAAGCTTTGTGCCAGTAATCTGGGAGCTTTGTCTAAAAAGATATAAACTGACAACTGTGGAAGCAGAAGTGAAGAAGGGATCACCAAAGGAAGCTGAACAGGAGAACAGACTGCCAGAGCATTCGAAGGCAAGAGAGAAGGGACAACCAGAGGAATCTGAACAGGAGAACAGACTGCCAGAGAAATCGGAGGTAAGAGAGAAGGGACAACCAGAGGAATCTCAACAGGAAAATGGACTGCCAGAGAAATCGGAGGCAAGAGAGAAGGGACCAGCAGAGAAACCTGAACAGGAAAACAGACTGCCAGAGGAATCAGAGGCAAGAGAGAAGCGACCACCAGAGAAATATGAACAGGAGAATGGACTGCCAGAGGAATCAGAGGCAAGAGAGAAGGGACCACCAGAGAAACCTGAACAGGAAAACGGACTGCCAGAGGAATCAGAGGCAAGAGAGAAGGGGCCAGCAGAGGAATATGAACAGGAGAATGGACTGCCAGAGAAATCGGAGGCAAGAGAGAAGGGACCAGCAGAGGAATATGAACAGGAGAATGGACTACCAGAGAAATCGGAGGCAAGAGAGAAGGGACCAGCAGAGGAATATGAACAGGAGAATGGACTGCCAGAGAAATCGGAGGCAAGAGAGAAGGGACCAGCAGAGGAATATGAACAGGAGAATGGACTGCCAGAGAAATCTGAGGCAAGAGAGAAGGGACCACCTGAGAAACCTGAACAGGAGTATGGACTGCCAGTGAAACAGGAACCAAAAGAGAATGGACTGCCAGAGAAATCTTAACAGGAGAACAGCCTGCCAGGGAAACAAGCCATACATTTCATGTGAAGAAGTTAATCGGTCATCTGTTTAAGACATTTTTACCCTTCTTAGCCCCCACCCCCGACAAAAGACAGCTGCATCTATTTCTAAGATGACAACTACTACCAAGATCTGACTTCTAAACTACTAGCTACTGAGCCAAAACAGATTTTCTCCCAATGGCTACCAAGTTTGCTCTTATAAACAAATTTTTTGCTACACCAAATATCAAAGGACTCATGCCAATCTAAATCAAATAAATATATATTATTTAGTTATACACTTGAGTAAGTTCATTTTTTTATGTCCTATGTTTCCAAAAAATAATACCAAATCTCTCTGGCACAACTCTCCACAAATCCACATTTGAAGAAAGCCCCAAAAGCCACACACCCAAACACTGATATTAATTGACAAAATCTGGAGAGGGAATAAACAATAATTTTATGAATGAAAGATTTAATATCATGTTCTTATTAGTCTGTAGAACGATAACATTTTTTCATTGTCATTCAAAACTTTGGTTTATTCACCAACAAGCAAAAATAGCTGAGAACAAAAACTAAAGAGAGATTCTAAGTGATGCTGTGTACTGTTAGGTGCTAAATAGATGGGGTGTGGACATTTATTTTTCAGAGAAAATTTTCTGACCACTGTCCTGAGCTTATTAAGATTGCACTGTTTATTAATTTCACATTTTTCGACTGTTTAAATGATTTACTAACCCTCACTTTTATTATGAAATCCCCACCCACAACATTTATTGCATATTGAAAAAAATTCTGACCACACAGTTATTAACATCCTGTCTGGTATTTGACATCTAAGAAATAAAAGTTTGTCTGAATTCTATATCCTATAAATAGACATTGCTGACATGGAAAACACAGAGACATAAAATAGGACATATATGAATCTTTTACTTTCAACCCATTCTAAAAAAAATGATAAGGATTTTCTTTAAATTCACTGCAAAAAATCTGGGAAAAAACAAAAACAAATTTTGTCAAAGTAAAAAAAAATTGAAAAGAAAGAAAACAGCAAGTTACACAATTTTATTTTTTCATCCTAACCAAGAGATGCCAGTCAAGTGGGAAAAGTATTGACGATTTAATATTGAAACACACACACATATATTTCTTTCATTCTGAACTGGGGAAGCCTATCTATCAATAGCAATATATGAAATCAAGTCAATAAAACAGTGTCCCACTTTCAGTTTATTGTTAACAGAGGCAAAGGATGGCATGTATATTTTAATGCCTCCAAAACTAAACTTCTCTTCTTCTGAGACCCCCCTCTATGCCTAATATCAACAAGGTGGATGCTAAACTCCTGGAGAGTGACTCATTGCGCCAGCTCAGGCTAATGTTCTCAGCTAACATGAAGTGTAAAGACTATATTGAATCCATTGCAAGGTCAGCAGAAAGATGGTGCACCGTGTCATGCAAGAGAATTTTTCTCTGTGGTATCTATCTTACATATCTATAAGTCTATTATTTGTCTATGCTTAGAATACTGCTGCCACATATAAGAAAAGAAATTATTTATTTCTAGTTTTAAGAGTTGGTTCATTGTATTGTGTAAGGCAATTTTTCTCTCCAGAATCTATTTTACAAATCAATAAATCTACCATTCATCCATGCTTAGAATTTTGCTGCCACATATGGTCTGGTGCCACTGTTATTTACCTTGAACTCCTTGATAAGATCCAAAGAAGAATCAGCAATATTATTGGTCCTGATGTGGCAGCTTGGTTTCAGTCATTTTCCGATCGTTGTGAGGTTGCCTTTTCTATGAAAACTTTCATGGTAATTGTTTGGACGAGCTCTTCACTATGGTACCTAGACTTTATGAATTTAAGCACAGTACTAAGGTTTTTAGATTTCATCAGTTTAGAGTTGAATTGGCTAGATGTAACCATAAATCCTATACTAACAGTTTCTTTTCCTACACTTCTCACTTGTGGAACTCCTTTCCGGCTCCATATTTTCCAGCCAACTTTAATCTTCAAAAATTTAAATGAAATGTCAATCACTATCTACTGTCCTCCTGATGACTCTTCTTAAGTTTTCGTTCCTTAGTAATGTTTCTAATTTTTCAACACCCACTAACTCCTTGGGTCCTAGTGGCTTTACTGTCTTGCTTGGGATGAAATCAATAAAAAATATTTTAAAAAAACTTTGTCTAATTTATCAATCTAAGAGTAAGTATTTTAATCTATTATATTTATCAATGTGAATCCTAAATCCTTTAAAAAATTGAAAAAATTTCCTTCTGGTCACAGTGCTGATTGCCCAACTGCACAAAATTAAGCAATACAATTCTTCACTCCATTTGAACCAATGCCCAAATTTTAAGACAATATGTAATAGCCACAATTGGCCACCATCAAATTTATGCTGATTTTTCTGAAGTCAGTTTAAATTATAAAATTTAAAGAAATAGTTTAAGAGAGAGTATCAAGAGAGAAGCTGAATATTTCCAGAAAAGTATTCTTTGTGAATTTTCAGCTAATTCTGTTGTTTCCATAGCTTTAATGGGTAGACTGTGCTCTCTAGCCTTGACTGGCAACCAATCTAAAAGAATGAAAACTCTGAACTCAAAATTGGGAAGAAGTTCACAGGAAACCACTTCACTATATTTCCCAAGAATGCATGGTAATTTGCAGATAAGGAAAAAGAACATGTGGAGAGTTGTGATCACCTGTATCTTAATGGGACATGGTATTTTAAGAAGAAGAATCCTTTAAAAACAAAATAAGAAACTACTGCATATCTGATGAACCAAGATCAGCATGCAAATGTTGGAAATAAAATTTTATAATTGTAAAATCCTTAATACTTAAATGATATGAATAAGAAATAAAATATTTAAAGGGGAATAAATGTTTACAAATATAGATAAAAAGCCAATATCCAGCAAATGCATTTCAGAAAATCATGTCAGTGGCAAAAGAAGAGATTTAAAAACTGAACAAAAATATAAATGAAGCTCAATAAAAAGAAATAACAAAAAAGGATAAATCAAATTTAGGCTTCCCTTTCAGATTTACACAAAGGCTTGTTTATTTCTCATTGTAGCCATTTGCTTTTTGCTTTCCTTTGATTCTTTTTCTTATTAAAGTTGATGGAAGTGATGCTGCTTCCTATATTTCAGGTAAGCAAGCAAATTGTATCATCAAAGATGTTTATTCATCCATTTTTTCAGCTCTGTTTTTCTTGCATATATGTTTTTCTTCTGTTTCTCTCTCCAACACATATTTTCAATGGTGATTATATCGCACCATCAAACACCTCCACTGTTGCTCTGATCTTTTGGTTTTATTGCTTAAGACAAGGCTACAACTAATATTATCAGTAACGTTGCTGTTACTATGAATATTCAACTTTTATTAACACTAAGGAAAATAATTTTTTCAAAATAAAATCATTTTCTAAATAACACATGTTTTATTCACATCATAATTTTATTTTAAATTGAAATTTGTATTTTGATTGGATAATAAAAAATATATATCAGGTGGCTTAATACAACATTGATTTTTTTCATGATCAACATCATTCCCATGACCTGGAGTGTGTTTGTAGGGCTGCAGCACATCTGACCAGTATCCTCTACATATCTGGGTTGAAAGCTGGAGAGATAGTATTTACTCAGTTTCCTCCACTATGGGGAAAGCAATTGCATACACTCGGGCCAGAGGCGGGTACAGTCATAGGCAGATGATCTTCAAGTACACTCAAGCCAGAGACAAAAATTGCCCAGCCTTCACAGCCATCAGTTGCACTAGCATCAGTATGACTACTGATCCCTCCACTCTAGCGCAATGATGGGGATACAGTTGTGGGCAGCTGATTCTGAAGATTGAGCATCTGACAGTATTTTTTTTCCTTAGCTGTCTGAAGACAGAAACACAAGTGAAAGCTGGAGAGGTATTTATTCAGGTGAAGTGTGACTTAGGAAAGTAAACTAACAATCTCCAGGTCAAGCCATGGCTGATGTCCTTCTTGAAGGCTCACCGTGGTCATAGACATGTGGCATTAATTCCATTGGGGGCACACTATGCTGTCGCCATTGTCTTCATTTGTGGAAGTCTTCTGCACAGTACTGCCATGTCATCACTACACCAGCTCATGCATAGCTATGGAACTCAGTCTAACCCAGTGTGCTAGATGGCTGTTGACACTACAAGAAGATTAATCTGTCTTCTGAAAGATTTAGTTTTTAATCCTGATGTGTCAGGTGAAAGTGCTCTTTGCATGGTGCTTGAAAATCCAGCATTGTGATTTGTGTATGGATAAGGAGGAAACAGTTAAAAATTCAAATTTATAATAACTGAAAAAAATTAGTGATACTAAAAGTTTTTTATTTATATTGAGTTTAGAGTAACACAAAAGATTTTGTGAATTTAAAATTTTTTATTGTAAATTCAGTTTAAAATATCTCCAAAACTTTGTGAATTGAGGAACTCAATTTTATTTCTTCAAAATGCCAAGGAATCATAGTTAAAGTGAGAGGTTTCGAAGTTTCACAGAGTTTGTGTTGTGAAGAACTTGATTTTTGGCATGTATTAGAATTTTGGCCCAAATCAGTCTTTTGGCCAGAATTGGACTAACAGCACAAATCAGACATGGTTTTGAAGTTCCATGGAGTGAATTGAAGAATTCAAAGTTATTTCTTAAAAATTATCATTGCTATTTTCTGAGCTGGACCAGAGATCCTTTAGTTTTAGGCTGGAGGTCCAATAAGTCCTCCACAGGAGCTAGCTTAAAAGTCAGCACAGAGTTCTGCATTTAAGCTAGTATTAAATAAAGCTAATCCACATTATTTGACACAATCTCTCTCTCTCTGTCTTTCTATATATATATATATATATATATATATATATATATATATATATATATATATTCCTTCAAGACATGAGTGATCATGGCTCTCCACAACTTCTTATCTTAGTTGCTCTAAGTAAATTGTAGATCCTTTGCTATCCCTCTTTGTCTATGTCTTGCATACAGATATATCCTTCTTTATCTTTTCTTGTGTTTTGTTTTTTCAAGGTGTGAGCAATCATGGCTCTCCACAAATTTTTATCTTTTGTTGCACTAATTAAAATTTTGATCCTTTGCTCTCCCTCCTTGTTCTTCTTCTGCTATTCAAATGCTTATTCATCTTCTCTTGTGTGTAATGGTTCTTTAGGACATGGGCGATCATGGCTCTTCACATCATCCTCTCTTTTGTTGCTCTAAGTTTTGATGCTTGTCATTATTTTGATATCCAAATGCTTCTTCTTATCCTATTGTGCATTATTTTCCCTCATGACTTTAGCAATCATGGCTCTTCACATCATCCTGTCTTTTGTTGCTCTAAGTGAATTTTTGATCCTCTGCTATACCTCATTGACCTTTTGTTCTGCCATTCATATGTTTCTTTGTTTTCTTTTGTGTGTTATGTTCCTTCAGGACATGGGTGATAAAGTTCTCTACAACTTCCTGTCTTTTGTTGCTTGAGTTAATTTGTTACTTTACCATTCCTCCTTGTCCTTGTTCTGCCATCAATTCCTATAAGCTTATTTCTCCCTGCTTCTCTTGACTTTGCCTGTGAGTATCAACTTTTCTTGGCCCTTTTTCCTCATTATGCATCCCAGAAATTTCAGCTATCTTCTTTTCAATTTTAAATAAATGTATGAAAAGAAGCTTGTTTTGAATTGGCTGAAATAAAGTATAATAATGACGTTCTAGTAATATTTGATTTTTCATCCAACAATTTTTTTTCTTTATATTCCCTGCTGAAATGGGGTGGGGAGTCTTATATACACATGTGTTTTAAATGCTATCATAAATTTTACTTAAGTGAATGAAAATATATTTCAACTACTTCAAGCAACTAAGATAAAAAGTTGTGGAGAGCCATGATCACTCATGTCTAGAAGTAACATATATATATATATATAGAGAGAGAGAGAGAGAGACAGACAGACAGACTGTTTTAAATAATATGGATAGCTTTATTTAAAACTAGCTTAAATGCAGCACTCTGTGCTGACCTGTGGAGGACTTATTGGACCTCCAGCCCAAAACTAAAGAACCTCTGGTCCAGCTTCGGAAATATCAATGATAATTTTGAAGAAATAACTTTGAATTCTCCAATTCACCCAATGGGACTTCAAAACCTTGTCTGATTTGAGCTGTTAGTTTAATTCTGGCCAAAAAACCGATTTGGGCCAAAATTCTAATTCAGACCAAAAATTGAGTTCTTCACATCACATACTCTGTGGAACTTCAAAACCTCATGCCATGAAACCTCTCACATTAACTCTGATTCCTTGGCATTTTGAAGAAATAACTTTGAATTCTTCAATTCACCCAATGGGACTTCAAAACCTTGTCTGATTTGAGCTGTTAGTTTAATTCTGGCCAAAAAACCGATTCGGGCCAAAATTCTAATTCAGACCAAAAATTGAGTTCTTCACATCACATACTCTGTGGAACTTCAAAACCTCATGCCATGAAACCTCTCACATTAACTCTGATTTCTTGGCATTTTGAAGAAATAACTTTGAATTCTTCAATTCACCCAATGGGACTTCAAAACCTCGTCTGATTTGAGGTGTTAGTTTAATTCTGGCCGAAAAACCGATTTGGGCCAAAATTCTAATTCAGACCAAAAATTGAGTTCTTCACATCACATTCTCGGTGGAACTTCAAAACCTCATGTCATGAAACCTCTCACATTAACTCTGATTCCTTGGCATTTTGAAGAAATAAAATTCATTGTAGTTAATTTTATAAAATCTTTTATAGTTATTATTATAACTATTATTATGAAGAGGATATTGGAACTTGCTCAAGTTTTTTTTTTAATTTTCCATCATTTTTTTAATAGTTTAAGAAAATCATTAATTTTCCTAAGAGAAAAAAATTTTCTTAGGAACTGACTGTTTCATTTTAGTGACAAGAAATAACAGAAAGACAATTTGGAGCAACTACTGTTATTGCTTTTTCACTTTTTTAAACCTTTTTTTTTATCACTGTCAGTTTTACCTTTTTATTATTACTTTATACTCTTCTTTTACCGTTGCCATTTTTACTGTCTTTTTTAACTTTATCTTTTACTAAGATTGCAAACCTTTTATCCATTTTGTCTAAGTTTCAGTTGTATTTCAACCAAAGACTTTGCAGGTAAAAAAAGTTATCTTCTGATGTAATTGTAAATGATTCCTCAAAATCTTTCACTACAATGCACGCACACACAAAAAAAAATAACAATTTATATTAATGTATTTCTGTTGTTTTATATCTTTTCTCCTTGCCTTGAAAAAACAAATTCTTATTTCCTAGTCACTTCTAAAACATTTTTCTGACTTCTAGTTTTTTTCTTTTTTTTCTTTTAAACTCATCCCATTTATTCGCCAACAAATCTCCTCTTCATCAAATTATTCAATCATTGTATTCTATGGTTACTTGACATGCTTTTGTAATATCATTATCATTAATTATGTTACCCTGACATTTTTCTCTAGTTTCCAACTTTTTGGTATACGAGGCAAAACATGCACATGATTTAAATCATTTCTGTTTTTTTTTTTTGTCTCATCACTTTTTCAATTTTCCAATTCCATCCCTGATTCCTGTCAATGATATTCTATAGATTAAGCATACACATCCTTATTGCTTATATATAGTAATAGTAATGGTAATATTAACCGTTTTCTTATAAGGAAATATCTGAGATTCATTGATGAGCAGCTAGTGCTATTTTCAGTTGAATTTTATAAAATCATTCTATTAAAATCAGTTTTCAAGAAAATAAATTTCTCAAGCCCAGCAGCTGTTATTTCTCTTTACACTATTGCTTTTTCTTAAACTTTAATTTAAAGTAATGTGGAATGTTAACATCTTGATTATGTAATTACTTACATGTGTAATTCATTTTAGTTGTTGCTGTTGTTGGCAGTCATCATGTGATGTGGTTTCTATTATTTCTTGGCTTGTGATTCTGTAGCGCCATTCTACAATGCTCAAAGAGAGATGGTCTTTCCCAAAGCTCATAGCCTTCATTTCTAACCATTGATCTTAGAAAGTGGCTGTGTATAAAGCGGATAGTTTAGATATTTCTGAATGGGTTTGATGGCATACATGAAAGTCATATGAAATTCTCAATCTGCCAAGGTTATTTAAGAAAGTTTTTGGGTTAATGTTTTGGTTTTATAACAATTTGCAGTATTGTATGTAACAACCATTAGCACAGCCTTTTCTATGCTTAATTTCCTTATCTCTTATACTAAATTTGTTCTAATTGATCCATACACCAAGGTATTTGAAGTGTTTAGTATTTACTACTTTCATATCCTGAATGTTTATTAGGATGGATTCAGTGTAGGTGCCACCATTGCTTCCATTTCAATTCCAGAGCATAGTTTCTTTCATGAAAAGATATATATATATATATATATATATATATATATATATATATATATATATATATATATATATATGGTTCTACATTCAACAACATCACTTGATAAGACACCAGAAGTGTTGAAACAAAATGGCTATTTTTGTAGTGATTTTATAACATATTTATATTATAATTTTCGAATGAATAATTATATTTGCTCTACTCTGTATTGAGCACTCTTTTAAGAATAGTATTTGTTGGTTATTGGAATTTATTCCATATACACCAATCCTATACTTGGGTATATATATATATAGGTAGGTATGTATATATATATATATATATATATATATATATATATATATATATAAATGTGTGTGTGTGTGTGTGTGTGTGTGTGTGTGTGTGTGTATGTATGTATATATATATATATGAGTGTATATATATGTATATGTGTACATGTGTGTATACTAATTCCTTATAATAAGACAGTATGTATGTATATATGGAGAGGGAATATTCTGACAAAAACACAAAAAAATGGAAATAGATCTAAGAACACACAGGGATCATTAAAAGATAAGAACATAGATATCTTTCTCACCCTTTCTCAGTCCAGTCTTAATTATTTTATTACCCTTCATGCAGAACTTTTTCACTGCCAGTTCAAGGAAGACATTTGGGTCACTAACACACACAAAAAATAGAATGCCTAGTATCGAGAATATTTAACATAAAAAAAACATGAGAAAAATGAATTCCTTTTAATAATATGTGGAAATATCCACTCTTTGACTGATGAAGTTCATGAGACTGGAAACATGTGTAGCAAAAATTATGGAAAATAAAGCATAATATATTTTTTAAAAATCCACATTACAACCAAAAACGTTTGTGGTTTTTCTCTTCTTTTTAATATATACACTTTTCTCTCATTGGGACTACTATACCCTCTTCCCTTTATATATATATATATATATATATATATAAACTTGTTAAACAAGTATGATCATCTCTAACAAGTTTTCCATCTTCCAGGAGTTTTATTTCTCCTAGCCAAGTTACCAACCAAGGCTGAAGTACCCAGTCTGCCATACTATTTCAAATAGGTGGAGAAGGTAAACATGGATGCATACCTTTCCTAAGAGCATTTGTGCAAAAGTGTATGTAATGAATGACTGGAATTTGAACTTTGATCATCAATTTCTCATTTCAAGCTGTCAGCAAGGCCCGTGCTGAAATTATAGTCATGTATGGATCACACAAGATTGCAATGATTTACACAAACACTATTAAAAATCCTAGAAACAAGCAGATGTGAGGATATCAGAATTAGCAGTATATATATACTTTACAATTAGAATTAAGATAACTTTGGTAAATGACCATTTTCACCTATGAATTTTAATTTTAAAATTTGCAGGATTTTTCAAACTGTTTATGGTATCAGTTTGTAGTGTACTGTTTATTTGGAGAAAGAAAGAGAGAGTATGTTATAGGGGACTTATTGGAAGGTATGGGGAGAAGAAGGCACCATTACTGGAATCATATTATGGAAGTAGGAGATTTGAGCGCTCTTTTGAGAGTCAGTTTTAACATATTTCAAATTCTATGTTGTGTTAATAGGACTCGCCTGGATTATACCAATGGATTACTATATATGTGTACATACACACACACACGTGTGTGTGTGTGTGTGTGTGTATATATAATATTTTACATATTTGGATTAGCATGAAGCACTATATATATATATATATATATATATATATATATATACTCACACACACATACGTGTCAGAGGGGTTAGAACTTCAGTATTCTAATCATGAGACCAGGGTTTCAATTTATCAAGCAGATAACTTCTTGATAATGTGTGACTGGGGGGCGACCATTCCAGCTATTGGGAAGTGCCTGAAAACCATGCCACTTGTTGACTTAAGCCTTATGGGTGAAATTGGCTAAACTAAACTGTTTGGAAGCCATCAGTGGTTGAGCCAGCACAAAGTCGAATAAACACAAATATATCTATTTGTGTTTGGCTAAGTGCCTACAACAGGAGTTAACTAGCCACCCTATCAAAAGGAAGTACTCAGAAATTATGTATATATAGATATATATGAGATAATGATATATATTTTTATATATCAAGAAAAATATTGGGGAAAAATGTATGATAAAGTCGAAAAAACTTTTGTGTGATGCATTTTGTCCTTTTGGACTTGGAACTTTATAATTACAACAAATATCATCTGAAGAAGGCCGGAGTGTACAACAAAAGGTTGTCACTACAAAAATAAGGATAACAGTCTGAACAATGTAAATACACCTTCTTTAGTGGGCAATAAGTGGAAAATACCTAATATGATATTGCACAACATGCACCTGATTTTTAAATTCTCATTTCGCTTACAGATGTCTCAAGTGCATTAACATAGCTACGTTTAGTGTGGGTTTGGTAATGCAAAGTCATACTGTGTTCATGGCAGTAGTCACTACAGTAACTCAGAGATAACTCAGCTTCTTGTAAGTAGGGTGGTATGAGTACCTCTGTAGGGTCAGTGTAGATGGTTCTGCACTGACCCATAGAGTACTCATAGTAATGCACACCAAGTTGAGAAATGAGAAAAATATTTCCAGTGTTGGTTTTTAATGCAAGTTTTTTTTCATCTTATTTTTCTTTTTGACAGCCCTTAGTGTTTATAAGGATGTTACAAAACACAGATCATCATTGCCAATTACTGCCTCCTTTGTCACTGATCAAATTGTCTTTTTATCTCTCCCAGGAACTATAATTATTTTTACAACAAGAAATTACCAAAATGATTGACTGAATGCTGCAAAGGAACCCTGAGAGTTTTGAGCAATTCTGGCTGCCATGCTTTGCCTCTTTTTCATGCAAATCCTCAGGTTCCATGACATTGTTTTGATTAATATACTGCACACGGCCCCCCTCCCGCTGGGCCCATATGACTCACATAATTTGGTCTCCTAGTTCTCATGATTCAAAAACTCTGGACAACTACATGTGAGCATTGCTGAGAGGAAGATCAATCAGTGGCTCCATAATACCAAGAACATGTAAGGAGTTCCTCTCTGGGAAGCACGCTGCCTTGAAAGACAGTTGGGACCCAAACTCACACTCTAACTCAAGTGGAACTCGTAGATGCAATCCATTGCTAACAATGAAGGTAAAATGGTCAGCTCTCTGTACTGCGCCAGTAAGTACCTGAGTCCTCCTGCTATCCTCGAACTTTACAAGAGCCAGATCAGGTCCAAAATGGAGTACTGTTATTATATTTGGGTGGGTGATGACCAGACCTCACTCTCCAGCTTTATCAAGCATCTCCAAGCCCTTATGGGTGATGAATTATTCTCCACCCTTCAACCTCTCTCCCACAGTTGGGGTGTGGCGAGCCTCTCACTGCTCTACCACGGCTGATAGAAAGTGATCAGACAAACTACATTCTGTGGTTCCACCAAGTAAAACCTTCATAGCAAGAACATGCCATACTACTTACATAATAGCAAACCACCCACATTCCCTCCACATTCCATTGGTGAGAAGTAAGTTCCATTCAAACAGCTTCTTCCCGCAAACCACTCTCCCGGTGGAAACGACTCCCAACAGGATGTTTCCCCAATCTCTACAATCTTAGCTTGTTCAAGGCTAGGGTTAACCGTTATCCACTTCTATACACACTAATGTCCTCTTAACATAACTCTCTATCTTGAGTGGCCCCTTGGCCTTGTAAAGGGTGAACCTTACTCTAAAAAAAAAACATATGAATGTGAAGGCTGCCATTAGGGATATGACGGCCAGCTTGAATGAGAACCACATGATCTGAGTATACAATGTCTTCTGAGTGACATCAAAGCTGAGGACAATATTATTGAAGGACTTTTTTCTATTTATCTCAGGTGAAAATGTAGAAGTTTATTTTTAAACTACACTGCTTTTTTTCTGTTGAATATCTTTCTCGCTTTTTTTTTCTTGAGTGAACACCACATGGATTTGAAAATTTTCATCACTTCTTCTTCTATGTGATGTGTCCCTTCAGGACATTGGCGGTTATGGCTCTCCACAATTTCCTGACCTTTGTAGCTCTAAATAAATTTTGTCTTTTTGTTATCTCTCCTAAAACTTGTTCTGCCATCCATTTAATCAAGCTCTCTAGGTAGGTTATACATTGTTTTTCTCTCTCCCTCTTGCCTTCAATCTGTCCTGTGAGTATCAGAATTTTCAAGATCTCTTTCCTCATTATGTGACCTAGAAATTCCAACTATCTCTTCCTGATGTTAAGTATAAGTGTACTTTTTTCCCATTTTCTTTAGAACTTCATCATTGCTCACATGTTACATTTATGATATTCTCAGAATCCTTCTGTAGAACCACATTTCTGTTGCTTCAAGTATCTTCTTCATATATGAGGAGATTGTCCAGCTTTCATTGCCAAACAGAAGACTGATATTACATAACAGGTCAGTAGTCTTTTCTGTGTTTCTGATGAAATCTTTTAATTTATTTAGCTTTTTGAAGGAACCTTTCACACCAACTTAGTTTGTTTTGAGCATTAGATTTTATCTTTTGGTTTCACTGTGTTCATTTTTTTAATAATTTCAGCCCAAGCAAGTTAATAAAGCCATGAAAAAAACCACTAATAAGGAGAGTGGGAAATAAAAGAACAGGAACTAAACAGACAGAAGATAATGATTGACAATGAATTTAAATTTCTGAAGATCAAAGTTGACTGGAAAGCAAGAAGCTAGAAGAGAGTTTTACAAATGAGAACAGCAAGAAAAAAAACAGCATAGAACTTATGGTTATATATAGCCATTTCAACTGTAAAATGAGACCTCACTGCCAGTCTAGTACTGTGCTTCAGTTTCTAATGTTGGGGTACCAAATAGGAAAGCTTATCAGAACCATGAAAATATTTATAAAAGAGGCACATGGAAGCTATGTTAAGGTGGTGGGAAAGCTGTGATGCTAGGATCAAAAATTGAAATTTGTTTTCAAATTTGGCTAGCTTATCCATTCTCTGTTGATAGAAAAACAACAGAGTTAGCATTTAAAAATCTTAACTTTCCTTAACCCATTCTTTACTTAATGCAACCTTGCAAACTTGTGATTCATCCGTGCTACAGAAATATAGATGTAACTGTTATTTGAATACTATATATTTACAAATACACTCTGTCAGGTTTTATTGATGCTTTCATAAGGAAAATCGATATTAACCAACCAATATTGGTAAAATTATAAGAATATATTGATATAATAAATATACCATGTGAAGTTCAACTTATCTGATTTTATGAGAAATATTTACAATAATTTATCTGAAGCAAATTAAGAATTTTCATCTTATTGTATGTAAATATGTATATAATGATATAGTTATTGATAGTTTTCATCCTTTCACCCCAAGCAAGGCAATAAAGCCACTAAGACACAAGGGGTTACTCAGTGCAAATAAATAAGAAATAGAAAACATTATTAAGGAGCAAGAATAATAAAAGACGAGGAATGAAGAATACAGCAGATAACAATTGACATTGCATTTAAATTTACAAGATCAAAGTTGGCTGGAAAGCAAGAAGCTGGAAGAGAGTTCTATGGGAGAGAAGCATGAGAAAAGAAACTGTCAGCATAGAACTTACAGTTACATCTTGCCACTTTAACTGTAAAATGATGAGATCTTGCCACCACTTGCCAATACTGTGCCTAAATTTATAAAGTCTAGGTACTGAAGAAGCAAAGCTAATCAGAAACAGTTTCCATGAAAATATTTATAGAAAAGACACAGGGAAGCTAAATTATAGCAGTGGCAAGGTGACTGGAGCTAGGATGCCAGTTCTTTGGAAGTTATCAAGAATCACTAAATATATAGCAGGACCATCAGACCATATGTGGCAGCAATATTTGAAGCATGTATGAATATTAGAATTATAAACATGTAAGATAGATTCTGGAGAGAAAAATTGTTTGGCATGACACATTGAACCAACTTTCCTGTCAGCAGGCCTAGCAATTGATGCAACATAATCTTTCCAACTGCATATTGGTAGAGAGTGTGAGCCTGAGAAGGTTCAAGGAATCACTCACCTGGAAGTTAGCATCAGGCATGGTGATGGAAAGCAAAAGGAGTCTTTCAGATGATCATTAGAAAGCAGTTTCATTTTGGAGGCATTAAAATTAGCAAGCCATTCCTTGCCCCCATTTAAAACCTGATTTTCAATTTCAAACATGTAATGGTTGCTATGGGTTGTAAGAAAGACATAGGCTCAAAAAGGAAACACAAATTTTCAAAATTATTGAGTGATGAAAACACAAGTTGCAAAATTGAACAAAATTTGAACTGGTATCATAAAACAATCAAAAAAGCAATTAACATTATTTGTAAAATAAAAACATGAAACAAAACAAACTAGCACAATTAATTAAACATCACAAAGAGAAGCATGCAAGCTGGGCAAAGAAGTACATGAAAACTGATTTTTCATTAACAAGTTTATAGTGATGAATGTAGAGCTATATTGGATGGCTGGGCTAGAGTTTGGATGACTAATAGGTTATAGCAAAGTGTTAGAGGCAATAAACTGACACATTCTTTCAAAAGTGATAATGGTGGCATGAGAATTAATGTAATTCTTGGACAAGACATTTTTGACTACTACAGGTTGACAACCAAGAAGCTTTGAGCTAAAAAGTATATTCATTTAATTACAGCTTGTGTATATTATCTCTGAACACTTCCAACAAGGCAAAGAAAGCCTGATTAAGAGCCCTGGGCAGTGCTTTGTGACCCTCACTGTTTAATCAACATTTACTTTTTTTTACTTAAATTTATATACATTACAAATTAAAGTAAGTATAACTGACTATTAAAGGATGAAATTCATTTTGGGGTTATTGGGGGGGGGGCAATCCATGTAATTATTTTGCTTGTGCTAAATCTTGAAAAACACTTTATAAAATTCACTATTTTTTATCCATAATATTGAATGTATTAAAATTCTTCAACTCTTTAACAAGGAAAATCTCAAGTTGATGTTAAAAATGGCTATAAAACATTGTTGATTTATTTTAAAAAATTTTATGTGTATTTAGATATATTGTATTTATTTTCAATTTTTCTAGTTGAATTGTTCACTTACATTGCATGTGATACATTATTATACATATTTAGGATACAATAAAATTTGTATTTTATATGAATACTACTTTATGAGAATTGAGATGTAGTGGTGGGAGGGCTATATCATAGCACCAGTCCTGCATGCAACACAAAACTCTTTCAAAATCTACACATGGCTATTGCACGTCGTGCTGAAAATCATTTTGAATACATCAAAATTAACGTAATGATTAACAGCTTTTACAATTATTAATTTAATAAAAAAATTTTGATCTCTCATTAAAAGAGTATTATTAGACAATGTAAAAAACATACCCAAGTCAACAAAAAAGGGGAAAAGATAACAAAATCAATTTATGAAAGCTTGATAAAGTTTCACGATCTCAAGTTCCATAAGGCATTAGGGTCAAAGAGGTACCACATTCCCTACAACCATAGCAGTAGTGGTGTGTCTTGAACAAGATAGCTTGACAGAGCCCAATCTGCTCCAGGATTGTTTGAATTCAGAGTTTTCCTTGCCTTAGATTAGTTGCCAACCAAGGCTATAAGGTTCCATCAGTCATACCATTTACCCATAACTGTGAAGAGGAAGAGATTGATTCAAACCTTTCCCAAGGTTAGATATGTGTAAGTGAATGTAAAAAACCCAACTGAAATTTGAACTCAGCTCCCTGATTTCTCATTCTGAACCACTATCTATTACATCCCAACAGATCCTTTGATAAAGTTTATAGAATATTAAAAATCCTATATTATCATGTAAAATAATAAAATAATAATTTGGGTATACAGGATGTTGTGCTAATTAAATATATATTTCCATAGCTTATACCTGTTAGATTTATTTATAATTATAATGTTGCATGTTGTTTGCATAATAAGGGCTTACACAATCAAAACAAGTAAAGAGAAATATCTTGAGTAAAGATAGATATGCTGGAACTCACATAATATATTGCTGATATAAATAGATCCTGAAAATTTTACCAACCTCATTTGGTTAATACCAGTTTTACTGAGAAAATAGAGAGCTGCCTAATAAAATAAGATATAGAGTCTGTAGATGCTGACCAGTCAGAACACACTTATCATAACCAAACTTATTGGAAATTTTACTGATGGAAATAAAATTTCATGTAGTAAACCAATGCAATATAAAGATTTCCCCACAACTAAAGTGATCTATTAGAATTTGATTTATACTTGATAAAAGAGTTACAACTTTTTTTTTACTCCAAGTCAGAGTTACTCGAGGTGAAATATAGCAAAGATGGCACCAGAAAAAGAATGTATAGTCTGATACACTTTTATTCTCTTATTTACCGCTCCAGAAAGTACCTGACACCTCCTGCTGCTTTCTGGGTATGATGGTAAACTACATCCAGCAGTAAGGCCTCTGATTGGGAGGTTTTGGGGATCCTGGAATCATCTTTTAATTGCTGTTGTTCCTAGGTCCACCCTGACCCATAGTGGTAGCACCTATTAAGGCCCCAGCTATGGGCAAATAGTCAACCCCTAAAATGGGGTTTAAACACTATGAAAGTGTATAAAAATAGATTTTTATAGTAAAAATACCAGCAATACACCTTCATAGTAAAAAAATATATTAACAGCAATAGATTTTTGTAAAAGAAATTACTAATGCTTCCAAGAAAATTAAATTTTGGGGTGTTAAATGACCCATAAGGAATTGGTATGCTTCTAAACAAACAACCAAACAAAGTCATCCTTCTATGTTCTTTACAAGAGCCAGATCAAGCTGAAAATGTGTCCCTATTTCCATGGAAAAGGTTACATTTCTTAGTTCCACAGATAAAACCCACCATGGCACATACACTAAGGGGAACAACCCACGTTCCATTTGTAAGAACTAAGTTCCATTCAAACAACTTTGTCCCATGAACCACTACTTTGTGGAACTGGCTCCTAAGAGGATACATTCCCAACCCCTAAAATCTTAAGTTGTTCAAATCTAGGGTTAACCGTCCTTTCCCACAAATCTCTCCAAACTGTGCCTCTTAACTCTAACCACTCACAGAGCAACCTCCTTCAGTAACCTTCTACCATAAGTGGCTCTTGGGCCTTGTATAAAATGAATACAAGTAACAAAAAGTAAAGAGACAGAAATGCAGCTCTGATTTAAGTTATTAATGATAATAATCCCCTTTTAAAAAGAAAGTAGCTTTACAAAATGTTATTTTTGCTTGTTTAGCAATTACAGCAGGTTTACCAATCTGGGCAATTTCAACTGTTGAGTGGGTGATAAGCAACTGTACATAAAATGTTAGGTGACTGGAAATTTTTGTGGGCAATGTAGGATTTTGAGCATGAAAAACATGTTTCAACATATGCTACCCTAAAAAAACAGGAGGCTCAACGGGAATAACTGGGTCACATTCCTAGATAAGATATAAATATCCCTGCAAACAATGAATATATTGGTATTTTCTATAATTTTGAGAAAGGTCATTAACACTGAAATAGTTTTTGAGACAAAAAACATATTTTGGGATATAAATCAGATAAGGGAAGACCAAAAACAACAAAAAATTATTCACTGAATTTTTATTATTTGCTAGTAGTCTATATACTTTTTAATTTTATACTTATGAACAAAAAATTTTTGTTAACAGTTAACCCTTGCCACAGAACTAAATTTTACATATATATATATATATATATATATATATATATATATAATGAAGAAATATAGTCTTAAAGTGTGGTATATTTATGGGATAAAGTGCTCAATATCAGAGATAGAGTGTGTGTAAATATAAAAGTGAACATAGAAGTCAACACTTAGAGGCGACAGTCTGTTTCATGCTTGTGCAATCGCCAGGCAACGGCATATATATATATATATATATATATATATATATATATATATATATATATATATATAGTGGACTCTCCCATCATATTCGACATATGAGGGTCAAGCAGCTCAGTTCCTAGGAACCAACAGCCCGGACACCAGCACATATGATTTGATTATAGTAGTGAAAGCTTTGTGCAGAACCAAACACACTTTTTGAAGGGCCGAATACAGAGACCTGGTGCACTACATACCACAAGTTCCTCAAACGAACCAGGTTTTGAATTCAGAGTTGCCTTCTCCTAGACCAGTTGCCATCCAAGGCTATAGATCCCAGTCTGTCCTGCTATTTACCCATAATGGGAGGTAGAAGAAGAGGATTAATACATTTCCCAAGGGCATTAGCACGTAAGTGAATGTAATAGATTCGACTGGGATTTGAACTCGGCTCTCCAATTCCTCAATCTGAACCGCTATTCACTACTCCACCATGCTTCCTCATATATATATATATATATATATATATATATATATATATGTGTGTATGTGTTTTCATTGGTCATTTTGCTTTTGTTTGTTCTTTAATACAGCAACAGCAGCCAAACAATTAATTGTTACCTCACATTGGTATTTTTTACAACATCATAAAGTCAGTTTATAAATCAGTAACAAATTTTACCAAACAATATTAGTATACTTTTGAATATTTAATATATATGTGGGAGGTGGAGTATTTTTCCATTTGAAAGTGGGTGATGATACAAAAACGTTGAGAGATCCCCCACCCCACCCTGACCTACAGGGACACAAAAATTTAAAATGATTTTCTGTCCTTACATAGCAGATTCAGTTCCTGAATGGCAGACAAACTTTACATCTGTCTCTTTATTTATCTCTCATGATGAGAAATATCAGCTCCATAGTTTCAAATGTGAAATACTGTGACATTCAAGTAAACAATTTTTTCTTTCTTTTGTCTTTTTTTATTTTATGTGATAACATATGTAACAACATGGACAACTTCGTTTTTAATACTTCTTACCAAGATTTTAACTTTTTGAAGAGAAATGTTCCACTCTACACTTAGTATACAGTCATATGGTCTTTTCTTGTTTCTATTTCAGTATTCGTTCAATGAATGCTAGGTACTGTTGAACAGAATTCTTCTTTTCCACCATCAATCCTTACATACTGATCTTTGGTTCAATAGTTTCAGCTCAATTGCAGGTAATCAACAATCATTATGTTTTAGCTGCATAGCTACTGTAATCACTGTATTTGTGTAATTGTTTATTTTCACCTGATGTCAATATTTCAGTTTTTTTCATAAATATTCCTAACTAGTAGTAGTCATTTTTAAAAATTCCAATTAACATTTAGAACTCTGCATTATTTATAAATATTACTTCCCCTTTTACTGTATATGGAATCCCTCAAAATGTAGTGTTTTATATATTAGTTCTATATATCTGACATAGCAGTAAGCTGGCTCTCATCTTCAGTCAAGTTTGTTTTAGGTGTTGCCATAAAATGTTATGACTATATCACCAAAAAACAACTTGCGTTGGCAGGACTAACATTCTGCTTGGTAAAAATAGTCACTTACTGGGTGATAATTAAATAAGAATGATATATTTTTGAAAGGATTCAGTATAAATTCTTATTCATCATTTTTACTCATTTCTGAAAGAAGGAAAAACCAAATCAATAATAAAAAAAAATATGGTAAACAGAAAGGTGAGAAAAATATGGAAGAATATCCTACATAAAAGAATAATGGCATTCTTTAAATATTATACTTTAAATCTGTTTTTCTTTTGTTTTTTATTCAAATATTGTTTTTTATTAGTTGTTTTATAAAAAATACTTCCATGATATAAATATGTTTAAAAGAAGAGTGAAAGAATAAAAAAAAAATACAAAGTTAGGTACCTGAAAAAAATAACAAAAAACACGATATTCCAAAATTCTTATTAATTCATCTGTCAAATTCCTGTTCCTTTTGTGAAGAACTTAACAGAAAATGAAATGATGAAAGAATTAGAAGACAAAAAAAAGAGAGAAGTTAAGGAATAATCCGAACTTGAAAGAATAGAAAGATTATTTAATTCCTCTTTATTTTCTTTTTTTTTCATACTTTTTCTATTTTTATTCTTCACAGACATTTTTATTCTTTTATTTATATTCTTTCAAGTGCAGAATTCTTTCATAATCTCTCCTCTTCATCCATATTTTTTTCTTTTCTTTTTTTTTAGCTATCTTTAAATTTCTATTATTTTTTATATTTGTCATTTATTTTATTTTTTTACTTCCAGGGTTGTCACTAAAAATGACAAGAAAAAAAAAAAAACTTTGCAAAAACCTGAACTGCACTGAACCGAACTCAACAGAAAAGAATATTTTTGCAACAGTAGTTTTGTAAATCTTGTACGTCACTTTTTAAAACTTTTTGACCCAAATAGTGGCCGAGTTGAAAGAATGATGGCTTGGAGAGATGAAACAAGAAAGAGAGGGTGATGGACAAAAGAAAGATGAAAACATTTTTGTTACCAGGGTTTGGTGAGATTATTATTATCATCTTTTTTTTTTCTTTTTTTTTTTTCAAAAAGCAAAGAGAATCGTCCGATCTAATCCCATATATTTCCAACTCAGTGCCTTTTCAAATCTGCCTGATTTCACAGCCTGTCCGTCCCTTGTGCTTGGAAAGTTAGTGTTTAAAGCCATGGCTGAGAGAAGCAAAGATGTATTCTTACAGCGGCACTGATATGAAATAGCTACAGTAAGATTGAGAGGTAGAGAAATGCAATGAAAAGTGAAGAATGAGAAGGATAGAATTTAAGAAAAAGATCAGAGAAAATATTAAAAATGGCTAAGCTGAGAGAGAATATAACATTAAAGGTATTAGCAAAGAGGAAGTGAAAAAGATGAAAAAAGGAAATTGTTTTATGAAAGAGACGAAGAGAGAACTTTGTGTAAAGAGCTAAAATTTTTTAAAAATTCATGACAGAGATAGAATGAGACAAAAATGATGGAAACAGAGTAGAAAGAAAAGTATCAGGAAGGTTCATAAGTCTGGAAATAATAGAACAAAAGAAACAAGAAATGCAAAAGGTGAAAAGTTAAGCAAGAAAAATGGTGAAGTTTGGGAATGAAGAAAGGACGTGGATAAGCAACAAAAAAGAGAATAAAAGAAAGATAATTTGTTCAATTTACATAAGCAAAATGAATCTATCATCACTCAGACATATCCATTTTCTCTTTTTAATATTTAAATATCAAAGAGAGAAAAATGGATAAGAAAGAAAAGAACCTGATTAGAAGACAAAATATATGAAAGGAAAAAAAACTTAGAAAGAAAGTGATAAAAGAAAGAGTTTGAAAAAAAGTTAGAAACACAAGAAGAACAAATGAAAAAAGGAGATCAACAAAGAGAGACAAAGAAAAAGTTAAAGAGTAAATCAAGAATAGATGGATAGAAACAGGAATAAGTAAAACAAAGATAAAGAATAATAAACACTTTGGGGTAAACAGAAAGGCCAAAATGTAAATAATCAAAATTGATTCAATTCACTTGTCAGTTTGACGTGAATTCTCTCAAGACATTTGGATCTTCTGAAGACAGGATCAGAAAGAAAAAAAGAAGAAGAGACTAGAAAAGAAGAAAAGGAAGAGAGAAAATGCCCTAAAAGAAAAAAAAAGATAAGGCTGCTTGTTTTTGGATTGATATCGAAAAGACTTAAAAGGGTTTTCCTTTGTCGAAATTGAAAAGGAAACATATTTCTTTTTATTTCTATGCCGATTTTATTTCCCATTTTCAATTTTTATTTATTTACTATTTTTTGTAGTAGGGTTTCATCTTCTTTGTATTTTTATTATTTGACATTTGGAATTGATTTTGTTGTAAAGAATACACCTCAATAGTTATAGGTGTTCAATTTGAATCCATAGCCAGTGTCTTGTTGATGCAAGGAAGTATAAAAACAAACATTTGTACAGGACAAAAGATACAGACAAACAATAAAGAAGCAACAAAACAAACAGAAAATATATATTCTCACTGTTAATATATATAAACTGATCAATAAAACTGCATGAGGAATTTTCTTTGCTAAAAGAAATCTAAAATCTATAAAGAAAATGAAACAGTTTATGTTGAATAACATTTGTTTAAAATTGATTTGGGGAAGATTAATTTTTATTATTCAATTTGATTCTTACCATTAAATAAGCAAAAACAGTTGGATTTAAAAACAAAATGAAACTTTTATATATTTAATGTTTTTATAACTATTTTTTCAACAGTATTAAATACTAATAAATCAATGGAAACAATAAGAAAAATTTTACCAAAATTAAAAGTAAAGGTAGGTTTTGATTTTAGGAAAAATATTTTGAAATTATTTCTTTTACCTTGAATGTGCAATCAATGTAAAGGCTATTAGTGTGAGAATAGAATCAGTAAACCAATTGGCCTAGTCTGATCTGTTCACTTTTGTACTAATGCCATCACTTATACTCCCCAATTCACTGTCTTAGCTATGGGTTAAATAATTTCCTTACCTGGCAGTCAGTCTACGAGAAAAACTACTTTGAATCCTAAACTGTGGAAAAGGCAATGGGAAACCATTGCATTATCTTTCTGAATGTTATTCACTGATAATAAAGAAAAGGGAGTCAGTGGAGAGACATATTCACCGATGTTCTAAAAGGACATGCCATTAAAAAACGAAATTATTCTAAAATTATGCAGCCTTTGTGCGACCTGTGTTGGTTATAGTGGTTTATAAAGCAGAGCTTTGAGGTATCAAATTTTTGCAAATTAGGACCAAACTCACTACTCAGTTATGATTGATCTAGCAAGACAAGCTTCTTAAGCATTGCACCCATGTTACTCATATGACTTATTTTGCAGACATTACAAACAACACAAAGAGAAAGTAAGCAATAAGTGTCCAATGAGACACAAACTCACAGCCCTTGAAATTAAGATGAATGAGATGTGAGTTGAAAATTAACAAAATTGCGAATGCTCCTGCTCATAATATATTCAAATTAATATTATTATAAATAAAATGCATGTATTTATATCACTAAATTTCTGTTGTGAGTGAGTTCATTTTTATCTTTTGTGATTTTTTGGTAGCTTTCTGAAATCTTTTTTTTCTAATTAACTCGATGCAAGGCAGTAAAGCCACGAAAACACAAAGGGTTACAGGGTGTAGAAGAATTAGGAACAAAAACATTAATAATGAGCGGAAAGAAAAAAGAGTAATCAGGAGGACAGGAGATAGTGATTGACATTGCATTTAAATTTTTGAGGATTAAAGTTGGCTGGAAAGTATGGAGGTGGAAGAGAGTCCCACTAGCAAGAAGTGCAAGAAAAGAAACCGTTAGCATAGAACTTACAGTTATATCTAGCCAACTCAACTGTAAATTGCTAAGATCTTGACACCAGTCAAGTACTGCACTTAAATTCAAAAAAGTCTAGGTACCATAGCAAAGAGCGATATTTATTCTGTAAAAATAAACAGAAGTATGGCACAAGGCCGAAGAGGGGGATTGGGGAAAGGACGGTCTTCTTCTGTCTTAACTATAACTTAGCTAGCCGCAAACACTGACCCAATCATACGAACAATATTCCTTTCACCAAAACACCACATTCATATGTACCTTTCTTACTACAACCACCATAATACCTCACTGTCTCTATTAAAATACTAACTAGTCCCCATAATTACAATTCAGTGTCTGTGGGGGGGGGGATAAAACAACATAGCAAAGAGCTCATCCAAACAATTACCATGAAAGTATTTATAGAAAAGGGACAAAGAGGCAACCCTATGGCAGTGGGAAAGTGATTGTAACCAAGCTGCCAGATCAGGAACAATAATATTACTGATTCTTCTTTGGATCTTATCAAGGAGTTCAAGGTAAATAACAATGGCAGCAGACCATATGTGGCAGCAAAACTCTAAGCATGGATGAATGGTAGACTTATTGATTTGTAAAATCAATTCTGGAGAGAAAAATTGTCTTGCACAACATAGTGAACCAACTCTTAAAACTAGAAATAAATAATTTTTGTTTTCTTTTTGTCTAAAGTAATAATATTAGGGCCCAATTTCTATTTTAATGAAAATAATTATTGCTAAGAACTCCTACAGAAGGTAGTAGAGGAAAGTGAGAAGAAAGGATGAAACATAAATTACAAGGCAATAGAATGCATGGTTGTTAGCAAAAGGAACAGCCCAACATGAAAATTACAAATTGGAGATTCCAAAACCAAACAAATATAACAATCTGAATATCTGAGAAGTCTTTTAACAGAGGATGGAAAGTGGGATACTGAAATTTGAAGATGCATTGGCATAGTGAAAAATGCATTCCAAAACCTAAGCAAAGTATTAAGAAACAGGAAAAGTTATTAGAAACAAAACAAAGTACTGAACTGTTATGAAATATAAGTCCTGCTATATGGCAGTGAATGCTCAACAATCTCCTCACAGATGAAGAAAAACTTTAAGCAATAGAAATGTAGTTCTACAGAAGGATTCTGAGAATATCATGGGCCAAGCATATGCAGCAGGTATAAACACTTATGATGAGAATTTATATTTTCCTGGCACATTTGACCCACTAAAAATGTTGGTGGCTTCATATAAATCCAAAGGAATAATAAGACACAGAATTTGAATAGAGAAATAATAACAAATATACTGTCAGGATATTTTACAAAAGAAAAGTTGGGAAATGTGAAAAGTTCAAAGCAAATTTAAGTGTCTCTAGTTGATTACTCACATTTTGCAGGAAGGAAAAGAATAAGTCTTTTTGCTATGAAAAGTCACTGAGAAAGAGATTGAGTCTTTCAAATCTCATTCCACCTGTAAACCATCAGGGGATGATAATTCCAAAATTTCACTGCAGTGAAATTTTATTAATCAAGGGGCAGTAATCCACTACATATGAGTAACAACAAAGTTTTAGAGAAAATGGAAACAAAAAAGACACTTATATTAACATCAAGAAGAGATAGTTGAAATTTCTAGGGTACATAATGAAGAAAGAGGGTTTGGGAAATCTGATACTCACAGGCTGAATGAAAGAGGGACAGAGGAAAACAATGCCTAGCCTAGCTAGTGATTTTTCGGAAATGGATGGCGGAACAAAGTTATGGGGAGATAACTAAAAAACAAAATTTATTAAGAGCTGTGCAGAACAGGAAATTGTGGAGAGCCATGATTGCCAACATCCTGAAGGGACATGGGACATGGCACATAGAAGAATAATAATATTTAAATATGCCCAATAACTTTAATATACCATACTATAATGACATGTACAGTATATTGCCTTTGTGCTAACTAATTCTAAATTTGATACATATCTATGCTTTTAGTGAGTATATCTGCTAAAAAACAGAGCTTAGGAAGCTAGACATTTCACAATTTGATGAAAAATAATCTCTGTTCTTGTTCATCCTTGGATACAACTCTGATAATATTAAAATGATGGTCAAATGAAATGAAGGCATAGAAGATAGTCGTCAATTCCATAATAGCCACTTGTGGTGGAACTGCAAATTATATGATTGTCATGGTCAGATTTAGGACACTCCGATATGGAATAAATATTCAATTCCTCTATGAATTATGGCCAAACAGCCACTCACATAAAGAGCATTGATTTACAAGTGATGAAACATTTTGTCAATGATAGACAACAGAATGCTCTATAGCTGCAGTAATCATCATGAATGAAGCAGTCAGTTAAAGAAAACAGGAGAAAATGTAGGTTGAACAGAAAAATATAGCTGGACAGGAGGGGGATGATAATGGTTACCTCTAGACTCCACCAGGTTACGGTTGTGGATATCGGGGGAAACATCCTCTTGGGAGTCTGTTTCAAAGGGTTGTGGTTTGTGGGAAAAAGCTGTTTGAGTGAAACTTCTCGTCAATGGAATACAGAGGGAATGTGAGTGGTTTATTACTATGTAAATGGCATGGCAGGTCCTAGCCATGAAAGTTAGACCTGGTGGAACCAAGGAATATAGTTTGTCTGAGCTATTTCCAACGTAGTAAAGATAGAACAGTGAGAGACTTGCCCCATCCCATCTGTGAGAAAGAGGTTGGAGGGTGGAAAATAATTCTTCTCCAACAAGCACTTTTTTTTTTTTTAACTCTATTAAGACTGGAAAGTGAGGACTGGGCAGCTCCCACCCAAACATGGCAACAGCCTGATTTGGCTCTTATAAATGTAGAGGATAGCATGAGGAGTCAGGTACTTACTGGAGTGGTACATCAAGCCAATCATTTTACCTGCATCTTTAGCGATGGGTCATATATAAGAGTTCCATTTGAAGTCAGGTGTGAGTTCGAGGCCTGATATCCTCTCAAGGGTACATTGATTCATAGCGATTGGCAGGAGTTCAGAGTCTGATCAGCAGTGATGGAATATAACCAGTTTGGATGCACAACAAAAAATACCAGGTGAAATTGAATTTAATGTCCATTGATCTACGAAGGATTGAGCTGTGATAATCCCAATATATACTGGTTTCATCTTAAGAGATACCTAAGTTTTCTACTCTGTGTCATTTAAGAATTCCAAAATCCGAGTTGCTCTGAGAGTTAACCATAGGGGTCCTCAAAGCCACCAAGTACAGAATTGGGCCTCAAAAGATGTCAGTGAGTGTACCAGCATAAAAAAAGAATTGAACCCAGCTCAACTCAGGATATACACACATGACAACCAGATAATGTGAAGTTATATAAATGCCCAAGCAACAAGAGGCGAGGAAAAATCCCTCATATCCTCACAAGAAAACAAAAGAGTATTTGAAGAAAACCTCAAAATCACATACTCTTGATTTGGCTGACATTAATTTCATGAATATTCTCATATTCTTATCAGATATTATTATCATTACAATATTATCAACCATTTGACTTACTATTTGACTATTATTGACTTTGAATCAGTGACCACAGTTTAACTACACTAGCTGTTGTTTCAATGACGAGAGATGGGAACTGCATGTTTTACAAACCCAATGAAACTATTGCATGTAACTTGAAGATAAAATAATGGCACAATCAAAATGTTGACATTTCACATTACTTCAAATAAAAGGTTAGGAATGAAGCCCCCTCCCCCATCAATATTGGAACGTGTGATAACACCTACTGGACTTAAAAAAACTATCTTCCTGAAAAATTGTTTTAAGAGAAAGATGTTATAAATTTTAACTAAAAGTGGCACTGGCTGCTTGATTATAGGGAGCTTCTAATATTACCATTACTTTATATTTGATAGCTTTGAAGATGCATGTTTTTTAATAGGGAGCTTCTAATATTACCATTACTTTATATTTGATAGCTTTGAAGATGCATGTTTTTTAATAGGGAGCTTCTAATATTACCAATACTTTATATTTGATAGCTTTGAAGATGCATGTTTTTTAATAGGGAGCTTCTAATATTACCATTACTTTATATTTGATAGCTTTGACAATGCATGTTTTTTAATAGGGAGCTTCTAATATTACCATTACTTTATATTTGATAGCTCTGAAGATGCATGTTTTTTAATAGGGAGCTTCTAATATTACCAATACTTTATATTTGATAGCTTTGACAATGCATGTTTTTTAATAGGGAGCTTCTAATATTACCATTACTTTATATTTGATAGCTTTGAAGATGCATGTTTTTTAATAGGGAGCTTCTAATATTACCAATACTTTATATTTGATAGCTTTGACAATGCATGTTTTTTAATAGGGAGCTTCTAATATTACCATTACTTTATATTTGATAGCTTTGAAGATGCATGTTTTTTAATAGGGAGCTTCTAATATTACCAATACTTTATATTTGATAGCTTTGACAATGCATGTTTTTTAATAGGGAGCTTCTAATATTACCATTACTTTATATTTGATAGCTTTGAAGATGCATGTTTTTTAACAGGGAGCTTCTAATATTACCATTACTTTATATTTGATAGCTTTGACAATGCATGTTTTTTTAAAGAGCAATTATTTGGACTATTGCTTAATGTCACTCAACCTGAGTAACTAAGTGTGAAACTTTAGCAATTAGTAATCAGTTTTCTGTCCATAATGCCAATGTTTTATGAGATAATATATTGGGTCCTTTTTTTAAATACTACATATTGTAGGTAAAAAAATTTATAGTGCTTCCTTATTTAAATTATTTTAATTCAGACTAAATTTCTCTTCACTGACATGATTATCACAACCAGCCTTCTTAAAGGGGCAGCTAGTTTGAATAACCTTAAAATAAATTTTGACATGAACCCTTAAAAATCTACAAGCACCGATTGTTTTTATTCTACTGCCCATGTTTTATAGATATCTTGGTTATTTATTTATTGGTAGGCCAGGTCTTAGATGGCTTATCAGTCAAAGAAGGTAGTTCATGTAGGGCAGTGATTCCCAAATTTTTTTTCTCTGGGCTGCATTTTTGGAATTAAAATTTGCTCACACATCACCAAATTTTATGTGATAAAATGCACATTTAAAAATAAAAAAACTGGGAGTGGGTTAAAGTGAGATAACCACGGACTCAAAGTCAGAACATTATCGTTGACAACTCACTTCTCTAATTTGTGGACCCTACTTACTATATTCCTAATACTTGATATAATGCAAAAATATCACAATGATAAAATCAGTCAATAATTATTTATAACTATTTATACTGGGACTCTTACATACAATTACAACTAATCCATAATAATGTTTTATATATTGAAATTATATTTATTTTTGGCATATGAATTTTTTGAAACTGTTTCTAAATCTGTGATTGCCTTTCAATCATTCTGCCTCGCCTGCTATCCTCTTCTGCCATACCTATGAGATGTGTGGCACTATTTGGGAATCACTGATCTAGTTGGAGGTAAGCTCTGATTTTTAACCTCTGTTGCCTCGAAGTCATATTCAAACATGAAAAAGGCTATGTAAATAAATCTGGAGTGGAACCCTGAAGGTGGTTGGCTGTCAACACTGACAATCTTCAGCAGCCAAGCCAGCCGCAAATGTAATGCCCTATTCATACTGTCAAGAAGGGGGACATGTGGCTTGAGTAGCACATGGACTTCATATACCATTGCCCAGGACTGTGACCTGGAGAGGTCATTCCAGTCTCATTACCCGGTGAGAGCACATGGTGAAACCAACAGATGGTGGTCAGAAGACAATGAAGGAACCAGAGAGAGAGAGAGAGAGAGAGAGAGGGCAATCTCAGATTTTCATTCCAGCTTCATCTGCCACACCTGCAGAAGAGACTGCCATGCAAAGATTGAACTGTTAAACCACTTTAGATGCTGCTCACGAAAGGACTGAATATTTGACTAAACTACCATATTATCTCATAAGATGAATGGACGCCTACAACTGCTGCTCCTAATGAGTCTGAGTATATCTGTATTGACTGTTCCAGTGATTGAACTTACATTATTATGACATCAAATTCACTAACAAATGCTTTCTCCCACAAGCCATTGTCTTGTGGGACAAAGATGAGGACATTCGTCTCATTGTAAATCATGATAACTCTTCATTCAACAAATTGAAACAGAAATTACAGTTTTTCCTTTAAACAAAACTTCAGTGATCAAGACTAGCTTAATGAATAAAACAAATTGAGATGATGACATTTTCTATTAGTAGAATGAAACCATCTACACTGACGAAACTGATAAAAAAAATAGTAAATGAAAGTATTTTCTCTAATGCTTTTATATCTAGGCTTATGGCCACATCATGTTGAAATATTGATTCCTGTACAATCACTGAAGTTAAGCAATATCAAACTTGGTCAGTATAACACACCAAAATGAAACTGGAATGCGGCTCTCCAATTGAAAACTCCAAGCCAGTATACATTATACCACCTGCACATATATGCTTACAGCACTTGTTATTCCCTAAAAATCACCCATCTAGCTACTGACCAAGTTATCAGTTATCATACAGGAATTGGTGTTTGAATGTGATGTGGCCATAAGCTTAGTAGAAAATGGATAAAGAAAGTCTATCTTAAAGCCTATGGTATATTTGCAAAAAATCTCTTTCCAGTATCAGCAAAATGTTTTAACTAATCAATAAATCATTATTCATCACAAATGCAGTCTTGTTAATGATCACATTTATTACTTAGATTATACATCTGTTTTGAGCAGATTGATAAATTTCATCACTGATACTCAACAGTCAAGAGGAGTAGATAGGTTAATCGATTGTCCAGTTCACACTCCTCCCCAGTTTTTTGAAGAAAAGGATGGAGTTTTAGCCCTTTTTTCCTGTTCAGGATTGGATTTTCAGTTCCTACTAAAGTCTACTTCAACTCTATACTCCTAACATCTCCACTTGAACTCTGAAATTTTATTCATTAATTATTTTTGTTTCCTCTCCCAATATGAATAGATAGGTTTGCTTATCATCCAGTTCACACTCCTCCCCAGTCTTCTGAACAGGTGTAGAGGTCTATCCATTTTTTTCTATTTAGGACTAAGTTTCCAGTTCCATCCAATGCCTACTTCAACTATGTAATTCTGATATCTCCACCTGAACTCTGAAATTTTATTCACTAATTATATTTTTCCTCTCCTAATAGGAGTAGATAGGTTTTCCTATTGTCTGGTTCACACTCCTCCTCAGTGTTTTGAACAGGAGTAAAGGTTTATCCCTTGTTTCTTATTTAGGATTAGGTTTCCAGTTCCTTCTAAAGTCTACTTCTACACTATAGTTCTAACTTCTTCGCCTGAACTCTGAGATGTTATTCACTAATTAAATCTTCTTCAAATCTAGAGTTAGCTGTTATCTTTCCTGCATAGCCGCAAGGACTTCATTTCTTGTCCTTTCTCATGCTAATACAACATCCCACAGTCACCCAATAACCCTCTACCTTGAATGGCTATTAGGCCTTGTATTTGGTGAACATTAATAAAAAAAACAATATAGGGGCTATCTCTTTTACTTTGTGAAATTATCAACAGTAAAGTGGTCAGTCAAATGAAGTAGTTTAATATCAACCAAATAGGATGCCCTTTTTCTTTTATAATCCAGTTATGATCATGTGGTTATGGTCATTAAGGGGTCAGTTAAGGTATATTGGTATTCATACGATATGATCTGGCAAATATAGGTCACAAATGAAGATTTCTGTCTATGTCCAGATGAAATGGTCAATCAAACAGGAATGATTGATATGAGAGGAATGTCTCAAGTTGGCCAGTAGCGGCCAAACAGTCAGGCAGATATCAGCTAATGATTCATTCAGATAAGTCATATCCAAGCAATTAACCAAATAGAAAAAAAAGGACTATGTTGTTAGAAGGAATGTTTGATACTGCATCCTTAATGGTTAAGCAACTTGTCAATTATGCGACATGGATTTTGAATTCATATTTTTTCCCCACTTCAATGACCAGCAATAGAAATGGCGAGGAAATCATTCACACATAAATCATTGACAATGGATAATTGCGGTGGTCAGCAGTAGTAAAATGGTCAAACAAATAGCAAAAATATATCACAGTGTATCTATTTTATAAATGTTATTTGCCAGCAATGGTTAAGTGATAGATCATGTAAGGTATTTTAACATAAAGATGTTCTATTGGAATGAGCAAACAGTGTAAAATAGAGAAAATAAATGTTAGTATAAATGGGTATCTTCTACAGCCAATGCAGTTGAAAACTTGTTTTCCTCAGCAATAAAATATCGACATACATGTAAGTGTGAAAATTTTATAAAATATTATATAATCAGTTCCAAGCATACAAAAATATACTTTAACAAAATATGAAAAACAATAAATATTTATATTTATCTTGAATAATTCGAGGTTGAAGTTATAAGAAAATGTAATGCTTTATGTATTAAAATTTCTTTAACCTTATGTAATACACTAAATATATCTTTCAATAATACTGTCTCATCTGAAAGTTTACAGATCTTCACTCCAAGGATAATTTCATGAAGCTTTGATGTAATTTTATTTAAAAGTGCCTGCATGTCTTTTCCACTGTAGTAGCCACTGACAACACATGGTTCTTAATAATGACTGAGATGATTTAAAGTACTTGAAAAGAAAAAGAACAAACCTCAACTTCAGACAGTATATCCCCAATTTCAATCCTATTTCACAATGTCTTATTTGAAAAATGCAAGAAAAAATTAAACAGACAAACCTTGTAGTTTGAATTTAACAAAACTTTTGTGGATTAATAATTGCTGATGAAAAATACATTTGATACCTATTTATCTATGTGTGTATGTGTATATATATATATATATATATATATATATATATATAAGTTGACACTGAGGTCAACAGTGAGAGGTGACAGTCTGTTTCATGCTAGATTCTAATGACCAGGCAAAATGTTGGTCAAAAAATTGCATTTAAGCATAAAACAAACTGTCGATTCTCAGTGTTGACCTCAGTACCTTTACATTTATGTATATTCTAACCTTGATATTGAAAACTTTTAAAGATAAATATAGTATGCGTTAAAACTATATTTTCATGTTATCATATACAGAGGTTGGACAAAATAATTGGAACAGGTGTAAATTCCATTCCTATATTTCAAAGACCTATTATATTAAGAATCTTAACTAAAACTTTGTAATTGCAGGTTATATATATTGTAAATTTATTTATCTAATTTACTCTCCTTGTCTAATTTATTTTTAGAATTTAGTAAAATTTAAGCTAAATGCGTGACCTCTCCGAGTCTGAAGAAGGGCAAATTGTTGGAGGTCTCATGGTAGGAGCCTTGATCACTAAGGTTGCTGAACTGTTTGGTTTTTCAAGAGCTACCATATCAAGAACTATGACGCAATTCAAGAAACAGGGCAAAAACTCTAGCAACCAGAGCAATTCGGGTCGTACTTGCAAACATACTGACAGGTACCGACGTACATTGAAACACAATGTGGCAAAAAATCATTAGACTACTGTGGCCAAAGTGATTGTTGAGTTGAATAATCATCTGAATAGTTCCGTTTCTATTAAAACTGTTCATCCTGAGCTCCATAAGTCTGCATATCAGCTGCTGTAAGGAAACCTCTTCTCTCCACTCACAACATTCAGAAGAGGTTGAAGTGGTGCAGAGATCACAATGCCTGGTCTGCAGACAAATGGAAGCAAGTCATATTCTCAGACAGGTCCAGTTTTTCTCTTTTCTCAACTTTAGGGTGAGATTATGTGTGGAGACAGCCCAAAGAAGTTTACAACCCTGACTGCCTTCTTCCAACAGTGAAGCATGGAGGTGGATCAGTGATAGTTTGGGCCGCCATATCATGGAAATGCCTCGGTCCAATAGTTGCCTTGCATGGTAGAATCAACAGCGAAGATTACCTGAACATTTTGGGAGATCATGTTCATCCAATGGCCCAGACTTTAGCCCTGATGGTGACTGCATCTTCCAAGATGATAATGCTCCAATACATACCGTTCGAGTTGTTAAGAATTGGTATGAAGAGCATGAAAGTGAGCTAGAACACATGTAGTGGCCTCCCCAATTTCCAGATATCAATATTATTGAACATTTGTGGTGCATTTTGGAGCAACAAGTTAGGAGTCGCCATCCTCCACCATCGTGTCTTAAAGAGCTGGAGCAGGCGTTAATGGAAGAATGGCTAAATATTCCTCTGGATAAAGTCAGGAAGCTGTAGGATTCCATTCCTAGATGTATTAAAGCTGTATATGAGGATAAAGGAGGACCAACTCCATATTAAATAAATTTTCTTTAAATTTAACAAGTGTTTCAAGTATTTTGTCCAACTCCTGTATATATATATATATATATATATATATATATATATATATTTTTGTCATCCACAGACAGACTGTTTCACTGCTCATCAGTGTGGCTAGACGTCCGGTTGCCTCTAGCTAGGATCGAAACCTGACTGAATTGGCATCAGTCAGAACTTCTACCACTAAGCCGTCGGCTCATGGCAGGGATGAAGGTGAATTTTAGCGTGTTTATTTTTAGATTTAGATAAACACACAGTGACTGACAGCGACTCAATTCTGCCGAAGAGTCATATATATATTGATAATATTAGTGGTTAATATACACATATAAATTATAAAAATATATACATACATACATACACACACACACACATATATATATATATATATATATATACACATAAATTCCAAGAGGATAGAATCCAGGTAGAACTCAATGTCCAGGACAGAGTAAGAATATAATAAAAAGGCTTAAACACTAATATTGTTTAAGCCTGCATCATCATTATCATTATTATCATTCATAAAAAAGTTAAATAATCTTTTGAGGACATTGTTTAGATTCTGTTTGGTAAGTTTTCCAAATTGTCTCATAAGATTCTCATCCAAATTTACATCATATATATATTCAAAAACAACAGATTCTCTGTCCATTACACACTTTCTGCATGAGACTTTGCATATGCATATGTAGTGTATATATGTATATCTGTGTTATCTGAGTGACTTGCATGTGCTTGTGGTATTTAATAAATGCAGACACATACATACACAGTTTGACTGAGTTTGAAATATGACATTGAAAAAATACAATACTCTCCAACTCTGCCTGGACAACCCTGAGCCTAGCAAAAAAATTAAAGACAATAAAAAAAATCTTAATTCTTTAAATACCTAAAAAATCAGATAATTTATAAGATTTTATTGACCTATTCAGAAATTATTCAGTAATAAATAAAATTAGTTTCTATATATATTTCTTAGATGAGGTGTTGTAACTATTTATATTATTTACATTGTTTGGACTGTTGTCCTCATCATTATTGTCCTATTCTTGATGTAAGGTTTGAAATTCCAATGTATATCACCTGAAGAAGGCCAGAGCATACAACGGCCAAAACATTATGAATATGGAAATAAAGATGAGGACAACAGTCCAAATAATGTAAACGGTATAAATAAAATTAGTTTTCAGAGATTTTTTAAAACATTTTGTAGTTAGGTTTTTCATTGAATTAAAATATACATGCACCAACATGCAAACATTCAAACAAACACAATTTGATAGAAATTAAAATGGACATCTGTATTACATGGGTTAATTTGTCTTGCAACAACCTCTGAGTAACAGGAAAAGAGTTTAACCCAAAATGTGCAGCCCTTTTAAAGTCATTTTTATGTCTCTTATATTTAAATAGGTAGCTACATATTTATCTCTCTTGTTAGAGATGATCTCCCTTGATAGAAGAATTCTTCTAGATGAAACCATTATAAATAATATCCATTTGTGCAACAGTGCTAAGCAGAATAAAGCTTCCAAAGCTACATTAATCTCCTCTTGCAGTTGACAAAGTGATGGGTACTGAACTAGTACATATAATTTATATGTAAAACCAGACATATGTGTTGAAACATCTATGCATTCATTCCCAAGTAGGTAGTTTGTGCTACTGAGAAATTTACTTTCAGATAATAAGTCCTGGAGACTCAAGCATCATTTAGGGACTTAACTTGTTATTTTTCACCTACAATGCCCTTAATGGTATCAGAAAATGTCAAAACTGAGAGTTAGTCATCAAAATTTAGAAGTCTCAGACAGTTATTATTTCAATCCTGATGGATTTGTTATAGCAACACTGGAATGTCATAATCCACCATGATGTTGACTTATAATTTTCATAAAGTGGCTTAAGATGTGATAAATTTTTCATTCTTTTGTTGTAACTTTGCCACATCTCAGAGCATATACTTTCTTTTGTAGCTGAGTGTTTTCTTCTTTTATGTGCCCTGTCCCTTCAGGATATTGACAATCATGGCTCTTCACAATTTCCTTAGCTCTTAGTAAATATTGTCTTTTTGTTATCTCTCCTAAATCCTGTTCTTTTCATGGGGAGGCATGTGACCTGAGACTCTGGGAGTGACCACTGTCAAGAGAGAAACCTATCTTTCATGGAACAATTCTTGAGGTTCATATTTTGGTTGGGGGATATTATTGTTACATTAAAATCAACTATTTTCATCACCCCAAACTGATTGCTCATCTCCAACATTATCATAGTGCTATGGTCATATTGCAAAGTGCTGTAGGTGAAAAATCTCTGCACTAGTCAAATAACATCAGAATGCTTTTTCTTCAATTAACAATTGTAGAAAGTATAAAATTTCTTTTTGTACTTTTTTAATTGCGAATCAATAATTTAGAAGATGATTCCACATTTTAATATCTTCCTTGAATTTATTATCCATTTTCTGTTAGTGTTACATTACAAGCAGTCATGGCATCCTAAATTTCCAGGAATTGGTTCTATAAAGGCAGGTAATCATTAGGAATCTATTTTGCTTATTTTCTTTTCAATCTTAGAGTGGAAACAAATCACTTTATAGTATCAAAAAAAAATTAAACCATTCTGATAATTTAAGATTTAATAGATTTCCAGATTGAAATTCTGTTCCCATCATATTTCTGTTCAGAAATATGATGCATTTTGACTAGTGTCATCAGCTGTGTTATGGTTTCATAGCCACATTCAAGCTGAATCACTGCAGTCCCAAATATCCAATGGAAGACCTATCAAATTTATGACTAGAAGATTTGCGACATTTTTAACTTCAAAATGATAGGTGGGGATGTGTGTCTGTTAGAGTTTCACTAGGTATGCACATGAGATCATTGGCTATTAATATATTAGATTATTTTCAGATAATCCAATAACCGGTTTGCTAAGCTTTTATAATTTTAAGAATCAGTTCATGCAAATGAGTAGGATGCCACCACAGTTTACAAAGCAACTTATTTGCAAAATATTATCTTTGCTGAAATGTTCCAGGTTCATTGTAGCAAAATGTTAGAAAATGCCTGAAAACCACACCATGGTTGACTCAAGCCATATGGGTGAAATTGGGGAGATGGAACTATTTGGGAACCATTGATGGCTGTGCTAGCCGAAATTTGTAAGTCATCGTGACCGAGTGTTTGAGCATACTAGGCTTGGTTAATCACACCATATAATGCACTCTTTCCTGGGAACTGTAACTAAGGTTCACTCAGCATAGTTGCATTATAAACCACAGGTGGACATGGTGGGTGTTGAACAAACATAAATGTGTTTGAGCAGGCAACAGGGATCAGCTAGCCACTCTAGTAGACAGGCATACTGAGATATGAGCAGCCAGTTACCACCACTCTATATATATATATATATATATATATATATATATATATATAATTATTTATTTAAAAATTATAACATAAATATGTTATAAAATCAATACAAAAGTAGCCATTTTGTTTCAACACCTCCGATGTTTTATCAAGTGATGATGTTGAATGTAGAATTGATGGTTTTAAAAGTTTCAAATTAATTAATGATCCTTCACAAGGGGAAAATGCTGTTACATAAGCTAGAATGACCAATGAAAATACAAGTATATGGGAATTCAAAAAACTCAACAATGAAGCAAGGTTACAATAGATATTAAGAGCTTTAAAGTTGGGGTTATAGTAAAATAGAATTTATCCTAACCAATAAGTATTAAATTATATGATAAAATTTGAAATTAAAATTAAAGGTAAAAATTACCCATTTTAAAATCTAAAACTAATCTCTATTAAGTTTAAAATTATAAAATTACTGAGGAGAAAATAAAAAATATATATGTAATTTAATTTATTTTTTCATTGAAATTACATTGGAATAGATGTTAATACTTCTAGACAAAAATGTATACATTTTAATTCAAAGAGTGGAAATGTGATGGTAACCTCTCATGTAAAACAATCCAAACACACTCAGGTTATAATACATAAGCGCCCAGACATATTTAGATATATACACACAAAAAAAAAAATGTTGACGAGACAGGAAACATCTCCACGACCCTTGATAAAAAAAAACAAAAAAAAACAAAAAACGAACACATGCACATACAGCCAAACAGCATATATATATATATATATATATATATATATATATATATATATATATATATGCATGAAAGTGATGCCTGCAGAGCCACAAATACACTCACTGGTCACTTTAAGTATACTCTTTTTGTAACTGGTTGGATCCCATATTACATTGAGAAGTGCCTTAAATCTATTTGGCATGGAATCAGTAATGTTCTAGTAGCACACTTTTGAAATTTGTGTCCATGTTGTTATTATTATTATGCCATCTTGTAATTCTTCTCAATTGTTTGGCTCCACATCCGGATTTGAATCTCCCATTCCATCACATACTAAAGGTACTTTATGGTGTAGGCCATTTGAACACAGAAACCCATTGTATGATATAATCTGCCACTATTTTTTATTTGTGACCAAGGCTTCCAATGTATTTTTTAATCATTTCACCCCAAGAAAGCAATAAATAACTAAGAAGCAAAGTCTTACTAAGTGTGAAAGAATATGAGAAAAAGATAAAATATTCTTATGAAGAGTGAACAATAAGAGAACAAAAGATAACAATTTACACTGCATCTAAATTTTTGATGATCAAAGTTTTCTGGCAAGCAAGAAGCCAAAAGAGATTTCCACAATCAAATAGTACAAGAGAAGAAACTGTTAGCATAGAACTTATGGTTACATCTAGCCATTTCAACTGTTACATGATGAGACCATGACGCCAATCTAGCACTGCCTCAGAAAAAATATAAATATTATGCCATGAAAATATGGCCCATACCATTAAACCACCACAATCACCAACCTGAACCATTGATACAAGGCCTAATGAATCCATATGTTCCATGTTATGCCAAATTCCGGCCCTATAATCCAAATGCTGCAGCAGAAATCAAGAAATTTGGAAACCTTTTTCCAATCTCCTATGTCCAGAAACTCAGAATTGATGACATCAGGAAGGCCATTTATAAAAATTAGCAACAATGTATGTCCAAGGATAAAGCCCTAGGAAAACTTGCATTAATGCAAAAAGATATGGAAGAGTGGTTACTCTAAACAATTTTTGTTTTGCTATTTGATAAGAAAGACTGAATCGGTTAAAATTTGTCCCAAAATATCATAACCTTTCAACTTGTGACGAAGATTAGCATGCCAAACTCTGCCAAATGCCTTTGAAATATCCAAAGTTACAATCTGAATTTCACCATTCTTATCTAAAACTTGATAGACTCTTTGAGCAATAATTGTTAATACATCAGCAGTTAATCTAGAGAAGCAAAAGCCATATGGCATCAAGTAAAGAGAGAATTAGACCAAGAAGAAGTTAAAATAAAACTGAAGGTGAAGAGAGAATTGGATCAAGAATATAATAAGACCAAAGGTGAAGAGAGAATTGGAACAAAAAGATAAAATAAGACCAAAAATGAAGAGAGAATTGGACCATAAGTTCAAGTAAGACCAAAGGCAGAGAAAGAATTGGAACAAAAAGTCAAAACAAAACCAAAGGTTAAGTGAAAATTTGTATAAGTTAAAACAAGAATCAGACAAAGAGGAAAAAGAGAATATAAAAAAGAGGTGAATCAGACAAAAGCTGAACAAAGAAATCCACTGTAGAAATGAAAGAGGATGAGGAGAAATAAATAATAAGAAAATAGATGAAAAAGAGAATCAGGAGAGTCAAGGAAGGGATAAAAAAAAAAAATGAAGTGAGAATTAAAGAAAGGAGTGGGGTGGGTAGAAAAAGAGAGCAACAGTGAGATAGAGAAATTAAAAGCTAAGCAAAAGTGATAAGTAAAAAAAAAAGAACAAGAAGATAAAACTAAAAGGCAAAAAGGCAGTATTGTTTCATATGAAAAAAGAAAGAAAGTGAAAGTAAGAATGTCAAAGATGAACAGTTTTTATTTGAGTTAGCTTACAACGCAAGGTTAACTTGCATGGGAATGATTATTGTTGTTTCACAATTTCTTGTTTTTCTGACTGCACCCTGCAATCACTATGAAGAACAAACATTCATATCTATGAGAACATTATTTTGGAAAAACCTGCACAGCCTCTTACTATTGTCCATCTTCTTCTATCATAACATTTTTGTATTCATCTTATTGTTGTTTTATGTATGATATCCTTTCTTGTCTGATGCTTTTGTTCCTTTTTTCTACATTTATATTTGTTTCATTTGTTTATTTTGCAATTTTCTTTTTTTTTTTTTGTCAAGTTATGTCCACCCGGCTTTACTTTTCTTCATATTCCTTTGATTCTGTTTGGGTTTCAAAGCTCCTCCCCACCACTTTTGTTCATTTGTCGAACATTTTGAAACCTTTTCATATACAAAATTCCTAGCCCATAAATTATGTGCATTCTGACATTTTTTTTCATTTCATTTGTTTCTCACACTTTCTCTGTGTAAGTATCCTTTTTTGGAGAAGGTCAGTCAAAATTCATGAGACGTGACAAAGTTATTGGAACAACAAAAATTTAGAGATATTTTGTGTTCATAGCAATGTGGGTGGAATATTTCATGAAAACCTCTCAGTACCTTATGAAGAAAGCAAACAATGCTCACTGGGAAATGGACATTAATTCAGGAAAGAGTGAGTAAGATTTCTGCTTCTGTGATTTCAACATAAAATGTTGTCTCAAAGATATTAAGAATTTTTACAACTCTTCACTGCTCCCATTTTGAAGAAGAACAGTGATCAGGCCATAATTCTGGGCATAAAGTGATCGGTGTTTATTTTATTTTACTTTTGCTCTATTCTGTTTCTGAAAGACTGAAGGGGTAAGGGAATGATTTAGTTGATACAGTATTTGATTACAAGGCCTTGAGTTCAATTTATATTGATATCTCAAAACATCTGATGTAGAGTGAGAGTTAGTATACTAACCCATTATAATTCAGTTCATTTCTTCCACAGGGGTAGTTTATTCAACAAATATCTACATTAATATCTCTCATTCTTTTTCTGTCGGTTTATCTGTCTATCTCTCTCTCTCTCTCTCTATATATATATATATATATATATATATATATATATATATATATATATATAAATAAAGGATTCTCCCATTGATTTTGATGTATGAAAGCCCAACAAGTCAGTTTAGAACTGACCCACTAGACTACGGATGATTTGATTATGTAATAAAGGCTTGTGTAGAACTGGCCACACTTTTTGGAAAAACAAACGACAAATGAATTGTTGTACCAAAAAGTTTCCACACACTCCTCTTCTGATTTGAATACAAAATTTTCCTTCTACAAGATTGGCTGCCACCCAAGGCAAGAGAACACAGTATGTTATTTATCCTATAGCTAGTGGGGAAATAGACTTATGACTTTTACAGTGACATGAAGTGGACAAGACAGAATTGACTAGTTGTGTGTCCTGAATATGTTCCACAGCAGTTATGTGTCCTAAAACTTACAACACTGTGAAGATCTCAGACAAAAATGAATAATTGTTATTAATTTAATGCCTAAATAAGAAGTAGCAACGAATAATAATTTACCGTTTTAAACACCGTTCAATTAAATTTCACCAAATCAGCAGCACCTTGCAGCTACTGAATGCAATGCAGACAATCCGACTTCGGTCTTTCTCCAAAGTGTCCTATAATTTTAATTTTGAAAAAGATTACCACAAATTGAATTTTTCATATTGGAGATACCAGATTATCAAATTCAAATGGCTGCATACGAGTTTCAAGTTTTCATTACAATATATATATAAATTCACCAAGTCTATCTAAAATGATGTATGATACAAATGAAATAAATGCCATACTTATTAAATAAAGATGTTTTGTCTGGAATATTTTTTGATAGAAGAAGCAATGCATACTTTGCTTCTTCGGAATCCATGCCAATAACATTCTGGTAATGTTTGAATCATGACTCCATCCGATTCTATAAATATTTTACTGTGACCATCACGCAAAAGAAGAAGCCATATAACAAAAGATAAAGATTTGTTGTAAACATTTGTCCTTTATAGATTAAAATGAGAACTGAAATATTTTTACTCTTGCTCTGAATGCAAAGCATAATTTTGAATCATGTAAAAAAAAAAAAGGAACAACAAACAACGTGATATGAAAAATAATGATTCGTACATTCTAATAATTTGGGGTTAAACTAAAGCCAACTGATACTAGCATTTGATCATGGATTATTCACTTTTATGCATTTTCCCAGTTTCCTAATGATGTTCCATCAAGAGGTAACCTGTGGGTTACTTTTGGTGTTGCCATATTGAGACAACAAAAAAAATCAAAATTCTCTACCAAGTGTCCCAAGAAACAGAACTGAAGATAAACTTTTACAAAACAGAAACAATGACCTAGAATTGGAATGAAAGCAGTGATGACACCTACACTGAATCCATTATAAAAATTCAGGATTTGAAATTATTAAATACTAAACACTTCAAATAGCTTGGTGTATGAATCAGTTATAACAAATTTAGTATAGGAGATAAGGAAACTGACGATAGAATCAACTGCACTAAATGTATGCAAGTGAATAATCAATTGCACTAGATTTAGTTTCACCCAACACCGCAAATTGCTATAAAACTAAAAGATTAACTGAAAAAATCAAGTCATGTTCTTAAATAGCCTCATCAGATTGAGACTTACATATGGATATCATGCAGACTTGTGCAGAAATATCTAAACTGTGAGCTGTAAAGAAAACTGATTTCTTAGACCAATGGCTAAAAATTCAGTGAATGGAGACTATAGATTTTAGCAATGACCATCCGTATTCAAACCTTATTGATTGGCACTACAGATTCACAAACAAAGAACTATACCAAATAACAGAAACCACTTCACCTGAGATCTTTCAACAACAGCAACAACTAATATGTATGGTACATGTAACTTGAAGAGAAAATAAGGACATAATCAATATGCTGATGTTCTACACTACTTCAAACAAAAGGTTAGGAAGGAAATCTTCATCAGTATTGGAGGGAACAGTAATCATTAGTGAGCTTGAGAATGTATTTTTGTGAAAAGTTGTTTTAAAACAAATATTTCAAAAATTTCAACCGGAAGTTGCACTTACTGCTCAGTCAATGAATGCTGAATGTTTCCTTAAAAGGAAACAGATAATATTACCATATATCAAAGAGGTACGGTGTAAAGTTTGAAAGTGATGTAATGGAATAACCTGTCAACCGCATGAGTAACAACCTATAAGTAGCTGTAATCAATCGACTACAAGATGAGCTGGGATCTGTTGAGTATGACTCAAACTTATGCAAGGAGTACCTACCTTTCAATAGTAGCACTCACTACTGGATTGACTTGCAATGACCTTGTTCATAAATGTTACCTTTATTTTTATGGTACTGGTTTTTACAATAACCCTTTACTTATTTTAGCTCCATGATGACAGCCAACATTGGAGAACTTATCAAATAATCTATCCATATTGGACTGAATTATCACCAATCAATCCCAATAAATGGATGTTCTCTCAGGGAGGCCTCATACCTTGAGCGCCTACTGGGGACTTAAAGTCAACCCAAACCTAAAGTAGAATTCATACATACAATCCACTGCTAAGGATTGCCATTTCCCTGTACCCCTCCAGTCAGTACATGACTCAAACTGCTAGCCTCTACCTTTACAAGAGCCAGATTAGGCCCAAAATGGAATACTGTTGCCATATATGGGCAGGAGCTGCTTAGTTTTCATTTTCCATTCTCAATAGAGTCTAAAAGCATCCCTGTATCCATGACAAATTATTTTCCATTTTACATCCCCTTTCTCACAGACAAAATCTCTCATTGCTCAATTGCTATTTCTATGGAAAGTGTTCAGATGAACTACATTCCTTAGTTCCACCAGTTCTACACTTCACAGATAAGACCTGCTATGCTATACACATTGTAGCAAACCAACCTCATTCCCTTTGCATTCCATTGGTAAGATGTAACTTCCAATCAAGAAAATTCTTCCCACAAACCACTGCCTTGTGGAATTGACTCCCAAGAGAATGCTTCTCTGACTGCGACAATCTTAACCAGTCAAAGTGTAGGGTTAATCATTATCTTCCCCACATATCTGCATAAACTGTGCCTCTTACACTGTAACCCTCTGTTTTGACTGGCCACTGGGCCTTTTACAGGGTGAACATCATTGTAAAGAAAAAAATGAATAAAAAAAAACTAAATTCTCTTTACATACACATTGTCCAACCAGAAGATCCATTTAGAAATTGCTACTTGGCTTCTGATTGGTTCATGAGGCTCTGATGTCTTATCCTTGTTGAATGATAAAGATGAGAACTGACAATCACATTCTTGCTCTGAATATAAATTATAATTTCAATAATGGGGAAAAAATACCATAGACATGATATTAAAATAATGACTAGTACATCCTACCAGCCTTTTCCACCTTCCTCATTTTTGTTCCATTGGTAATCTTTGAACTGAATACTTTGTCAACATTTTTTTTAAATTTAAACAATGAAAATCTTTTTTAATAATTAAAAAAAAAAATTTGATGATGTTGATAATAGTCCAAATAATTCATAGTTTAAAGCTTTGTTACATTGAAAGAGAGCACTAGGAGTTTTTATTTCATTTGGAGGGCAGTGGGCATACTCAGGAGGTCAGGAGCATTAACCATTTTTTTTTTTAATTATTCAACATTAGCTACAAACAGAAATTTTTAAAGGTATCTAAAGCTGTGGGAAGCTATCAAACTTTTCTTCATTGCTTCACCAACTTCCTATATGGCTGAATGTGGTTTCAACGCAGTTACACAGCTTCTTACTAAACAAAGAAACCACTTGCAAATTGCAAAATGAGAAGATCTTTGATTACTCCTAAGCAGCATGGAACTTAAAATAAGCCACAATTGCTGTATGTTTACGCAATAAATCTTGAGTAAGGGCCTTTGCCAGTAAGCACCAAAGTCAATTCACACATTGAAAACATTGAGATAAGTTATCAAGTAAAAGTTTCTTTTTAGCTTTTTAAGCAGTGGCATTTATAATAGAAATGAAAACAATATTAAAATTTATTTTTGCACTAATACTTCAGTGGGATCTTGCTATAAAAGATGAGTTCAGTATAATATTATAGGGGTGCATTGACAAAAAGTTTGTGCCCAAAGGAGGCGATGGTTGAAAAAAAGGTTGGGAAACGCTGGTTTAATGCATATTCAGTTGTTTAAAATTTATAGGTCATTTGATATGAATCTATTACTATGTTTACCTAGTATGGCACAAGATCACACACTTGGGGCACCTAGTAACTCACTAATGGTCTCTGAGACAGTTTTATAAATCTTTCCTTCATAGCCAAGTGCACATTTTGTTTAAAAACAATTTCATCTTAATTCTCTATAAACAAGGATAGTAAAACATTATTTAATTTTGTTTAATACCAGCTGAGTTAGTACAGTTTTTTTTAAGAGTAATTAACAGAGGATAAAACACAGGTTTTCTTTTGCAGTGTTAGAACATTCACATGTTGTGCTAAGAGGGTTCTCTGGATCATACTATGTTTGCAGAAGAGAAATGAAATTATACAGTTTCTTCCCATACTATCCAAAACTGTTTGAAACATTTTAAGGGTGGTGACTTGCCCCTTGATATAAAACCCAGAAGTGGATGACCATCTCTTGATAATGGTGCAGAGTAGAAGAAGAACTAATAAGCAACACACAAAAACTTAAAGAAAATCAAGAAACATTAAAAGTTACTATGACAGGAAATTGTGGAGAGCCATGATTGACAAAACCCTGAAAAAAACATGGCACATAAAAGAAGAGAAGATAAGTAGATCATTATATGAGCTTCAAAAACAGAAAGATCTTCAGAGTTTCCCCAGGGTTAAAAAGTGAAAATACTTTTGATACATCTTAATATCAATATAGCAGATGTCATGTTCTATAATTCAGTTGTATTTTAGCTTAATAGTACAGTAATGTTTATAAATCAGATGTTCCTATACACAAATTAAAATGACATTGGTAGAATTTTCATATTTTTATTTAACTGATTTCACCCCATGCAAAGCAGTAAAGCCACTAAGGCACAATGTGTTACTGGGTGTGAAAGAATTAGAAACAAACATTACTAATGAGTGGAAACAACAAAAGGTAATCAGGAGGACAGTAGATAGTGACTGACATTACATTTAAAATTTTGAAGATTAAAGTTGGTTGGAAAGCATGGAGCTGGAAGAGAGTTCTATAAATGACAGAAAAGAAACTGTTAGCATAGGATTTAGGGTTATATTTATCTAGCTTATCTAAATTGATGAGATCTCAATGTCACTCTAGTACTGTGCTTAAAGTCTAGGTACCATAGCAAAGAGCTCATCTGAACAATTACCATGGATGGATTTATAGAAAAGGTATAGGGAAATAACCTGACAGCAGTGGGAAAGTGACTGAAGCCAAGCAGCTAGATAAAGACTGATAATATTACTGATTCTTCTTTGGATTTTATCAAGGAGCTAAAATTATATAGTAGAAGCACCACACCATATGTGGCAGCAATATTCTAAGCATGGATGAATGGCTGATATAGATATGTATAATAGATTCTGGAGAGAAAAATTGTTTCACATGACACAGTGAACCAACTTTCTTAGCAACAAATTCATTATAGTCTTTCCACTTTATGTCAGCTGAGAACATTAGTCCAAGAAAGCACAATGAGTCACTTTCCTGGAGGTTAGCATCAGCCATGCTGATGGAAAGCAGAGAGGGGTATCTCAGATGATTAATGAAGAGATACTTGACATCTTTTTCTAAAGAGACTATTGATAATTTGTGTTTCAACTTTAACAGTTCAGCTGAGAAAATGATTAACTGGAGTTTATAAAATTATTAGCTTCATCTCTTATGTCCTTACATTTGTGGAACAGACAAAATAAACTAAGATTACATTTAATTTCATCACATTTGGTATCAATTTTACATATTGTATAGGAAGAGGCTGAGCAGGTAGCATAGTGGTTATCTGCATGGAAAGTGGAATCAGCAAGCAATCATTCCTGCTTAGTCTGTTACATTCATTGTTGCAGAAATTTCTGTCTGAATTTCTGGGATGTGGAGGTACCATTATGTGCACTATTTACTTGCAGACTATTCATCTTTGTTGGGGTTATAACAAAATTTTGTCCATTTGGCAATTCAGTTTTTAAAATACATCTGATGAAGGACAGAAGCACAACAGAAGATGAGAGCAATAGTCCACATGTAAATAGTGCTTTTGTGAAAAACATGAATTTGTCTTTTCTCCCCACACCCTTAACTATGGGCTAAATAGCAGGGTAGATTAAGCTTTTTAGACTTGGGTGGCAACCAATCTAAGAGAAAGAAAACTATAAATGTAGAGGAGACATGTATCCACCATCTTTCCCATGGAATCATAGCAATTCACAGATAATAAAAAAAAAAGTAATCTATGGAAATTATTTGCGCCTACATCATGAAGGGGAATGGCATTAAAAAAAAATGAAATGAGATAGGTGTCGGTGAGGCCCATTTTTTTCAGTTGAGAAAGCCCAGAAAATAGTGACAAAATTTACTGACTGGTCTAACTCGTTGAAATTCAAAGTAGTGAGTGTAACTGGTATATGACATTTTTTAATACATGGTCATTCTCCAAACCTTCCCTTACAAAATGAATAAATTCATACTACACAGAAATTAACAGTGGCGTTACATAATTATCTGCAATGGTAATGCATGCATCTTTTTTGTCACTCTTCACCAATGTCTCCGGTCGCAGATCTTGGTTATTAGATTTTTTTCTTCCCTTCTTTATTATTCTCCTCAGGTTTAACATTATGAGTCACTTGGTTTCTCCTTTATAACTTTTTACATATATGCATGTGAGTTTTTATCATCTACTTCTTTCATGAGAGTTGAATCCCACTTTAGTATGAAAGTGATAAATAGGTAACTCTTAAAAAACAACATTGTTTTTATATTAACATCAGGTAATTTTAACTGAGCTTCATTATGTGAATCAATTACTCATGTTTTTGCCTAATTTCACACTTATTTCATGTTTAAAATTTGAGAAAGGTAAATTTTTACTGCAAAATAAGATTGCCTAAAAAAAACTGAAGCTTTGCCTCATGCTCAAAATATGCTTAATCTTAATGATTAATCTGAGCCTTGTCATTTATATAAGCTTCATGCTGATAAAAAATATCAGAGGTTTGTTTCATGCTCAAAATATGCTTAATTCTTGGACTGATCTGAGCATTGTCATTGAAATAAGCTTCATGTTAATAAAACAAAATGTCTCCCAAAATAAATGTTTAATTGCATACAGCCTTTTCAGTTGAGAGATTCATATAAATCCTTCCAAATAAATCAGTTACAAGTAAGTTTATACATGTGGATGTTGAAATTTTTCATCTCTTTTCTATTTTATTATCAGTAATCTTCATATTTTTTGATTTCCTCATGAAGGCTTTAAGTTTGACTGTAAAATCAATAATTCTGCAATAATTTTATGAGTTTTTCATAATTAACAAGTTTTATATTCTACTTAAAGGCTTCGGTCTTGTCAGCTGAATGATAGAAATATTTTTATGATAACATTGATAATTTCTTATTGTGAAATGATTCATGGCCAATAACAGATAGTCAAACAGGCAAGAGAGTTGATAAACAGTTGTGAATTATTAAATGGAGAGAGAAAAGTTTTTCTTTACACATGATATTTAGAAATATCTAGATGCATAATATATATCCTTCTCTCTAGACTTATATATATATATATGTATATATAGTGGACTCTCCCATCATATTCAATGTATGAGGGTCAGCAACTCAGTTTCTAGGAACTGACAACCAGACACCAGCACATATGATTTGATTATAGTGATGAAGGCTTTGTGCAGAACCAACTACACTTTTTGAAGGGCTGAATACAGAGACCTGGTGCACTGTGTGCCACAAGGTCCCTAAACAACATTCCGCAAGTTTTGAATTCAGAGTTGTCCTTCTCCTAGACCAGTTGCCATCCAAGGCTATAGAACCCAGTTTGTCCAGCTATTTACCCATAGCTGGAGAGAGAAGAGGATTAATACCTTTCCTAAGGGTATTAACATGTAAGTAAGTAGATGTAATAGATTCGACTGGAATTCGAACTTGGCTCTCCAAGCCCTCAGTCTGAGCTGCTACCCACTACTTCACCGTGCCTCCTATAATATATATATATATATATATATATATATATATATATATATATATATATATATATACATGCACAAATACACACACGTGTATATATATATATATATAAATAAAATTAACTAACATATGTGTATATAGGAGGACTGATTTTACATAACAGTTCAGTACTCTTTTCTTTGTTTCTAACAAAATTCTCGTTTCTTAATCTTTTGCTTGGCTATTGGTAGGCATCTTTCACTATTCCAATGCACTTTCAGATTTTAGTATTGCTCTTTCCATCCTAGATTGACATAAACTAGTCTACAGTATTTAATCAAACATGTATTATGTAGTGCTCTTTATCCCAAAGGGTGATGATAATACTTTTTTAAGTAATAAGGAATGTGTATGATTGGATTTTGGCGTTCAGTAATGGGATTGCACATGCCATGAACAATCTCACTGACCTTCCTTCCAGGACACTGTGGCAAAGTGGGGGTCCTGGATGGCTAGTGTAGGATCCGATCCAATTAAAGACAGGACCAAATTCTGGTGCAAGGAATTCTCTTCTCATGTTTTCCAACATATGTACACCAAACTGGTTTGAATTCAGCCTTTTCCTTCTCCAAGACTGGTTGACAATCAAAAACAGAAAATCCTATCTGCCTTGTTATATAACACTGATGTAAGAAAAGATGGATTTATGCTTTTCTTAAAAGTATCAATATGAAGTGACCACAGTAATATATTTGTTAGCTTTGTGGCTGAGGTAGTTGTACAGAGCTCATCAGAAGAGATAAAAAGAATGTAAGAGTCTTATTAAAAGTAATGCCTAGCATTTATTTTCCCAAAAAGTACAAATATTATAGGGAGCTCAGTAATACTGTGGATAGAGCAAGTTTTTAATGACAAAATACTATTTTTCCACATAGACAACATCACATTTTTGCTGACAATGAGAAAGTATCCAGATTATGGCTTATCACACACACTGCTGTTGTCGCTGCTTAAATGCATTACCCATCACTTAACTGTGCTCAGATCCACTGTTTGGTCTACATAAATGTTCATCAAGCTTTAATGATTATCAGTGGGTGCAATTTTTCCACATGGAGAAATTCAGAGATTAATTATTTTTTCACCCTACAACCCCTCTCCCACAGACACAAGATTGCAAGCCTCTTGCTTCTCTATCACTATGCCCATGTAAAATCTTCTGAAAATCCCTAGTGACGCTAGTTCAGACATTTACAGCTAAGATGCAATGTGCCATATACACAGAGGAGGATCATAGTCATTCCCTTTATATTCCATTGGTGAGAAGGAAGTTCCATTCAGGCAGCTTCTTCCCAAGAGCCACTACTTTATGAAACAGATGCCTGAGAGGATGCTTCCCTAAACTATACAATCTTGACTTCTTCAAATCTCGGCACGACTGATACCTATTTGTAGGAGCCTTATTATCTGCACTTACTTTCTTCCGTGTCTATAGAACAACCTCATTTAGCGACCCTCTGCCTTGAGTGGCTCTTGGGACTTGTATCGGGTGAACATTTTG
>OZ038487.1:52617032-52764532 GCA_964036315.1 Acanthosepion esculentum | reverse complement strand
CTTTTTGTAGTCTCTTCTTCATCTGCAAAGAGATTGTCCAGAATTCACTGCCATATATGAGGACTGATCTGATTGATTTAACACCTTTATTTAATTTGATAAAGTGTTACTGACAAATCCGTCTGCTTATATATATTTATGAGTAATTATTTTGAAAATGCATATCACTGTATACATCTGAATATTTACAGATTATTCCAGAACATATATGAATATGACTAGTTTTGCATAGATATTTCTCTTAGAAAATCACTGAAATTGACAATTTATATACTTAGATACATAAGTACATGTCATGTACTATTAATCTTTTGCCCAGTTCACCTGAAATTTTAATATGTGAAGGACTAATTTAGAAATGACAGCAAAGCTTTAGCAGTAGCATTAAGAAAAGAGAAGCCTAAGTGAATGCAATCATGTGTGACAAGTAGCAGCAGTCTCAGCCACAGGCAGATTAAGTTTAAGGTATCAAGTTCTACACCCAGGATTGTCCCATGGGACAAATCTTGCTAATTAAAGTGTTGGTTTGGGAATCTGGTGGAATAGTTATTGTGAGCAGAATAAGATGAGATGAGATATCCAAAGATATGGTTAATGGAACAAGAACAATTCCATAGATTAAATTAAGTGTTAAGTTCAAAATTTCCTGTAGGTTACCCAGAACAACAAGCACCAGATGAATTTTGGTAAAAACACTGCAATAATAACAGCAAAGCTGAGAGCAATATAAATGATTTTGTGCAGTTTACTTGAACTGGGTCATCTTAGAACATGATAAAAGCAAATGAAAGAAAAGAAAATCCAAATCAACACCTGATGAAAATTGGAAAAAGCAATGGCCAAAATATTTTGATAATAACAAAAAAGATAAGGGCATTAGTTCAAGTGTAAATAAAGAAAGGTCAATTGTTCCAAGAAGTGGTGTTAAAATTTCACATTTTTTTTTGTGAAAATTTTAGTTTAAAAATTCAGCTAACTGGCTCAGGCCACATATACCCGGGTAAATACGAACAAATATTAATTTCTTTGTATGTATGTATCTGTCTACATGACAGTTCAAAGGTTTGAGGCCACCCCTGTCAAGTTTTTAAATTAGCCCAAAAAGTAATTGTTTTGTACTTTAAATAAGAGAAAATTATTATACATGTTTAAAAAAATGTGAGACATGATTTTTATTAGAAATCTTTGGCTTTTGTTGCAAAAGTTTCTCAAAGTACAAGTTTGATAACTGATTCTGTTCTTTTTTTCAATGACTCTAAGAGCTCTTTAAAGTTTTGAACTTTAGTGTATCTGTCTGTCTGTCTCTCTCTCTCTCTCTATATATATGTATATATATATATATGTATATATATATATATGTCCTGATATATTTTATATTATGTGTGTGTGTGTGTTTTTAAATAATCTAAAACAGAACAAAAAAAACCACAAGATATAAAATATCTGGTATCATAGAACTGCAGTCATCAGGCAATGCTTGGGTTATTTATTAAAAAATATCATTCAGATGATGGATACCCACTATTCATGCTATAATTATCATCTCCAGGCCTTTTTCCTCAAACATTGGTTCTTAGGAAAAAAATTTCCAAAGTGTGTATCTAAATAACTGTTTTCATGCTTAGGAGCAAGTACATGTGTGTAAGTATTTGTACACATTTTTTAGTACATCTGAATATATAAAAGTGTTCTACCTTCAAGGCAGAAATGTTTTAGCATTTAGAAATCATGATGTAATTTCAATCTCAGCAATAAAGTCATTCAGTACAACTTCTTTTTCTGAAGGTTCTCACATACAGACTTGGACGGAAAATACCATCGGAAAATTCAATAGAATAAAATCTTTGCTAACATCATATGTTAAGAAGCATAAAGTAAAATTTTCTAATGTTTTTCGATACCATCTTAACTATATTCATCTTACTTGTATGCCACCAAGGTCTCTGAGTAGAATTTTATCAATAAGGCTTATTATCTATGTGCCAGGATGTGAACAATCATGGCTCTCCACAACTTCTTATCCTTTGTAGTTCTTAATAAGTTTAATCTTTTTGCCATTGCTTTTTCCTAGTCCCTATTCTGCCAACCATTTACACAAGCTCGTTAGGTTATTCTTAATTTCCTCTGTCCTGCTTGCCTTTAATATGTCTTGTGAGTTTTAAATTCTCCAAGCCCTCTTTCCTCATTATGTGCCCAAAATATTTCAACTTTCTCTTTCTGATTTTATGAGTGTTTCTTTTGTTTCCATTTGCCTTAAAACTTCCTCATTCCTAGCATCCACCACCCTCTTGTATACATACATACATACATATGGTAAGGATAGTGGTAATAATAACCATTTCCTTATATGGAAACATTTCGGTTGGAATTTATAAAATCATTCTATTAAAACAATTCTTCAGGAAAATAGGTTTCTCTAGTTGACTAACTGTTATTCCTCTTTCCAGTACTGATGGAGACTTCCTTCCTAAGCTTTTATTCATAGTAGCATGGAACTTCAACATCTCTTGATGATGTCATTATTTTCTCTTCAGATTACATGTGATATCCATTTCAGTTGTTTCAATCAATGAATTGAAAATAAATAAATAGAATAATCCAGAATCTATACTGGCAGCAAACCAACTGCATATGATATAGAAAATTCAATAAATATATAAAAATAGAAAGTTGTGTAAGACAAGGATGTGTCTTCCCACCAGACTTATTCAACCCATACAGTGAAACAATTCTGAGAGAATTACAATTCCTACCAGGATTCATTATTAGCAGTCACAATCTTAACAACATAAAATATGCAGATGATAGAGGGATGATCACAGACACAGAACGGAAACTCGAAGAACTCCCTCAGGAGGTATTGACAAAAAGTGAAACAAAAAGACTAAACAACATCTGCAAGAAAATAGAATGTAGGGTTGTTAGCAAACGGAACAGCCCAGCGTGCAAATTACAAATTAGAGACACCAAAATCAAACACGTACAAAAGTTTAAACACCCAGGAAGTCTTTTAAAAGAAGACAGAAGGTTCAACACCGAAATCTGAAGGTACATAAGAATAATGAAAGATGCCTTCCAAAAGCAAAGGAAAGTATTAAGAAACAGAAACATTTCAGCAGAAACAAAGAAAAGAGTATTGAACTGTTACATAAAATCGATCCTCCTATATGGCAGTGAATGCTGGACAATCTCCCCACATGTGAAGAAAAGACCTCATGCAACAGAAATGTGGTTCTACAGAAGGATACTCAGAATACCATGGAATGAACATGTGAGCAACAATAAAGCTTGAAAGAAAATGAAAACAAAAAGAACACTTATAGACAGAATCAGAAAGAGATGTGTGAAATTTCTAGGACACATAATGATGAAAGAAAACTTTGAATATTTGATACTCACAAGACGTAATGAGGAAAAGAAGAAAACAACGTATAACCTACTTAGTGGGTTTATGTAAATGGATTGCAGAACAGGGTTCAGGAGAGATAACAAAAAGACAAAATTGAGTAAGAGCTAAAAAGGACAGGAAATTGTGGAGAGCCATGATTGCCAATATCCTCAAGATACATGGCATATAGCAGAAGAAGATCTGAAAAATATTTGTATACAGTTGATATTTGTGACATTTCTGAATAGGTTGGGTGCTAAGCATGATATCCATATGGAAGTACCAATCTTATGAGGCTATTTTAAGAACATCACTTCCATTTAGTATTTATAATTCCACATCCTAAATTCCTATGATGGATTCAGTGTAGGTGCTATCACAGCTGTCATTCCAATTCAACATCATAATTTCTCTTTTGGAAAGGCTTATCTTGAGTCCTGCTTCTTGAAGTGAATGGGGATATTTTGTTTAAGATTCTTTTTTTTTTCTTTAAATCATTTCATCACAAGCAAGGCAACAAGACCACTAAGACACAGGGGCTACTGAAAGAATATAAGAAAAAAGAAAAACATTATTAATGAGTGAGAATAATAAAAGAACAGGAATTAAGAAGACAAGAACTATTGACCTTGCATTTAAATTTTTGAAGATCAAAATTGACTGGAAAGCAAAAAGCTGGAAGAGAGTTCAACAAGCAAAAAGTGTGAGAAAAGAAACTGTCAGCAAAGTACTTACAGTTACATGTAACTATTTCAACTGTAAAATGATGAAACCTATTCTAATAGTTTCTTTTCTTGCACTTCTCACCCTTCAGATTTCTTGCTTTCCTGTCAGATATAGACTAAAAATTTAAATGCAATATCAATCACCATCTTCTACCTTCTTGAATACTGTTCCTTTATTGTCACTTTCATCACTTCTTCTCACCAAAGCCTCCTCATTCTCTTTCACTCCTTTTAACCACCTGCATCCTCATGGTAATATTGCCTTCCTTGGGGTGAAATGATTCAACAAAATTCTGTATATCAAGGTTGAAAGCAGAATAAAGTATTCATTCATTGTATTGCAAGTCTTAGGCAAGTAAACCTATCTGAGCCCATCCCTCTTCAGGCCAAACTATAATCCCCACCCTCAAAGCTAAAGGATTCCATTAGAGGAACCCTCCACCTTGGCAGCTGACTTTAGTTTAGGAAATCCTCCACCCAGTGATTCCATGTTATTATAGGAATTAAATCATATATATATATATATTTTTTTTTTTTTTTCAACTAATAAAATCCCATCAGAAGGTTTGTTTGATAAACAATCATTACAAGGACAAATACCATCAAAATACTTGCGGATATAGTTGTAGACTAACCACGTGTTATTTTTGGACCATTTAGTAAATAACAATAATAATTCCCTTCACCACTTCTGCAAATTCAAGAAAAAGATTTTCATGAGCCAGTGTGAAATTATTTCTAATCAATAAAAACATTGTATTCAAAAAGTTCACACCTCTATGTGAAATTAGATTTTGGATCTCCCGTATGGATATAAAAATAGAAGTCTACTGCTTCTCAAGGCTTAAAAAAAAGTTGGGATGCCAGTTTGATCAATATATGTGTACAAACATACGTACCTCCTCACACACATACAATGGAAGGGAGACAGCCAGCAGCCACTAACTAAGGCTTGTCCAAACACACAATAGAAGAGATTAACCAGCAGCCACCTACTAAGTCTTTGTCTACAAAATCACAAACACATTAGCCTGACTGTCATCAAGTAAGCCTGTCCACTCATTTCACAATGTGCTAAGAACACTTCATTACTTGATAAAAAAAACTTCACTGAAAGAAAAATTTAACATTTTGTTGTTATTGTATATTTTTGAAAAGAATATAGAAATTATTTACACTATTTACATTATTTGGACTGTTATCTTCATCGTTGTTTCCATATTCACAATGTTTGGGCTGTTGTATGCTTCTTCAGGAAATTGGAATTTTGAACTAAACCCTTTATTTTGTCCACCAGAGTAGATTGTTCTAGTTCCACATGCCATGTCTCCCTTTAACTCAACTTTCCAAGTTTTTGTCCACCACTGCTGTATTCAGGTATTGAACTCACAACTCTTTGAGTCAAGTCATTGGATCCAACCAAGACCTTTATCCACTGGCCCTTGTGTCCTTGAGTGACTTGACCCAAAGAGTAGTGAGTTCAAGAGTCAAAGTAAAAATATTTGGGAAATTATGCCAACAGCAATTCAACAAGTCACCATAGCAATTATCATAACAATAATATTTAAATCAAATATTAAATATTTAAAAGGACTTAACTTTCGGCAATTCAAAATGTCTTCTTCATACAATAAAATATTTTCAGTTTCTAAATATTCATTTATATTTTATTTACTATTCCCTAATACCATAATGTAATTTTTTATTTCTTCCTACATAAATATTTACATATGTGGTATATCTTTATGTATCTTATTGTAGTTGTCTTTGTTTGTTATTTGGTTTTTATATATTAATAAACAAATACATATTTGTATGTCAAGGGACGGGGATCCATGTTTACAGAGAGACAGATATGAAGAGAGTAAAATGGATTAACATAACAAAGTGGAATATGTATGTTTCATTAAAATGACTGACAAGGTAGTGCAGTTAGGTCTTTTATTTAATTTATCTTGTGTTCTAATAATTTTCTTTTAAATGTAAATTATGTAGAAATTGTCCAAATGTTTATGCCTAGAAAAGCAGAAAATTATAAGAACACAAGACAAATGAAATATAAACTTAACTGCAGTAACCTTGTCAGTCATTTGTAATGAAACTTATATAAAAGAGGGATTGCTGCCCAAATATACACACACATATATATATATATATATATATATATATAAATATTAGTGGTCAATATATATATATATATATATATATATATATATATATATATATATATTAATTCCCAAGAGGATAGAATCCAGTTAGAACTCAATGTCCAGGACAGAGTAAGAATATAATATAAAAAGCTCAAACACTAATATTCCATGGTTATAATTTATTACATTGAAATTGTAATCACGATCCAGTTCATCAGACATACAAATTCAGAGTATGTATATATATATATATATATATATATATATATATATATATATATATATATATATACACACAAGAAAGTTTTGCAAAATCACCTGGCAAAGTTGGTTTCAGCTCTACACCTTGGATTTTGCCAAATATCTTCTTTCCTAAAAGATATACTCTTTTCTCAAGTCAACATGCATGACTATGAAAATTTTAAAAATACAAAGCCCACTATTATTTAAAATATATAAATGAATTTCACAAACTAAAATAAAACAAATAATTACATTCCAAAAAATATGAAAAACATTTACTCAATTTCATTTATTAGACATTAAATTATGTCACTTAGCATCCTCCATAGTTTACCTTGACTTCAGTTAGCCTGAAGTATACTTATGAGCATTCATAAATTCTATAAAACTAACAAAATCTTTACTTCTGATTATAAATACCTGTTGCCAAATAAAATCGTTACATTTACCTTGATAAAATCTATAAGAGGATGAAATGCATCAGCTAAGATTAGTTTTCCTTTTTTATTTCTTTATATATGTTTATATATATATATATATATATATATATATATATATATATATGTGTGTGTGAGTGTGTGTGTGAATGTGTGTATACATGTGCATAATTTTTTAATGTATTTTTTAATCTGACATTAATTCATATATCTATAAATCTTATTTTAATGGGTACACATGTTTAAGTTGCTATTCCTGTTTTTTATTTTCTTAAACAGTGAAAGAAAAATCAACTGGCCTTGATCAAAAGTTGTACTCAAGAGACATATGCCTCCTAACTAGAATTGAAACTATATCCCTTTTTCTTTGAAATAAACTACTCCTGTAGCTGAAGTATGATATGTGTACCTGCAATATATATATATATATATATGTATGTATGTATGTGTGTGTGTGTGTGTATGTATGTGTGTGCATATGGATAGATTGATATAAATATATATATGTGTATGCGTGTTGAGGAATGATGTATATATATATATATATATATATATATATATATATATATATATATACACACACACATATATATATATCTCGGTGGATGTATGGATACTAAAGAAACCTTTTTGGCCTCTCTTAATGCAAATTTATCAAAACTTGTCATCATGCTCCTCCCAAAGTTTGGATTCTGTATTCTCTCCACCCCTTTTTTCTTCTTCTTTCATAAGAAGGGAGGAGCAAATCATGAGCAATCCTATGACATACGAAGATGTATATATTCTGTTGGTCCGAAGGGAGATAATCATGTAATAGCCATGATAAAGTACATGGGCAGCATTCTTCTCAAGTCAGAGGAGTGGAAGGATTGTGCGGACTGGACAGTATGGCCAGAGAAGAGCATGGACATAAGTGAAGGTAGTGTTTTGGAGAGATGAGATGGTGTGTAGGGAGAATAAGATGATTGGACTGAGGGAGGGTGATAATTAGAGAGATGGAAGAGCTGTCCATTTTGGTGGTTGGTTGGTTGGTTGGTTGGGACAGAAGATAAGTTTTTTTTTCTCTCTTTCTCTTTTTGTTTCTGTGGCTGGTATTTCTTTGAAACAAAAGAATAATTGATATGAAAGGAAAGAAGTAAGAGAAAGGAAGATGTGAGATAAATTACTGGTGCTGGAAATTAAGTGAAATAAGGGAAGATAAATAATAAAAGAAAGATTCATTTTATTTAAAAAGAAAGAATACTTTAAAAAAGAGATGAAAGAATGTAAAGTGGACATCGAATACTTGAAAAATTTTGAGTAAATCAAAAGGAATAAATAAAGGTATAAGAAATAGATTATTTGAAGAGTAAAAAAAAAAGATGACAAAAAACAAGAAAGAAAATAAAGAATAATGAAGAATAGACAGGTAGAGAATAAATGAAGTAATAGGATGTTAAGAGGGTGACGTATTGCATCAAGGAAAAGAAATGGACTTGGATAATTGAAGCTAATTTTTTTCAAGAAAACTGAACCCAAAAATATATAACAGTAAAAAAAAAAAAAAATGATAATCTAGTAAAAATTAAAGAATTTGCTGAAACAGAAATTGAAGAGTAAAGTAGATACATAAAATAGAAAACTTTGAACATTTAAAAAGAACAACTGCTTAAAGGTGAACATTTTGGAGAAATAGAAAAAGTTAATCAGAGAGAAAAAAAGGGAAAAAAAGAACACCAAAGTAAGATTGATTAGAAAATAATTCCACTGGGAGAAAAGAGTGAAGAATTTTGAGATGAAAGAAGTGAGAGTTGTAAAAAAAGAAAGAAAAAGGATAAAAAAAAAGGTAAAAGGATATACTAAAGAGAGAAAGAAATTACAATAGAGTAGAGATGGTGCAAGGGACTCAGCCAACCCCCATACTACATCACAGTTTTCATAAAGTAGTATACATATAAAAGTACAAATTTTATTGCAACCTAATTATATACAATAATGGATCATATGCAATATAGGTGAACAATTCAACTAGAAAAATTTTAAATAAATACAATGTATCTAAATACAAATTAGAGACCTGTCATAATAGATCATTCTATCTTAAATACATCAACAATGTTTTTTCAGCCATTTTTAACATCAACTTGAGATTTTCTTGTTAAAAGTTGAATAATTTTAACACATTCAACATTATGGATAAAAAAAATAGTGAATTTTATTTCGTGTTTTATTTGAGATTTAGCATGAGCAAAACAAATTTAATTTGTAATGTATTTAATTTGTAATGTAGGTAGAAAAAGGGAAATGTTGATAAGATAGCGAAGGTCACGAAGCCCTAACTGGGGCCCCCAATCAGGCTTGCTCTCCATCCGGTTGTGGGGGAATCAGGGCTAGTATGCACTGGTCCTGCAATAGAGTAAGAGTCAATGAATGAGAAGGTAAAAGATCAAGGGACCAGCAAGAGTAGCGTCAGGTAGAGAAAGTAAAAAGATCTAAAACAAAAAGAAAGTAAACAAAGAATAAAGAACAAAATAAGAATTATAGATTTATAATTGCAAATCAGTGAATTATACAGAACAACAACTGATCTATAGGGCAATCATGGAAAGAAAGATAGAAAGAAAGAGCTAAAGAAAGAAGTTAAAAAAGAAAATTATAGGACTGCCAAAAAATGGAGGAAAATAAGAAAGAAGAAAGGGAGATAACTTTTGCTTTACAGAAAAAAGTTAAAAATAAAAAGATAGAGAAAGGTACAAATTAAATGAAGAGAAAAAGGAGAAAGTTGAAAGCAGAATGCTAAGGAGTATAATGAGTAAGTGAAATGGGGGGAGAAAAAGGGTATAGATAGGTTATCAGTTGAAAACTGGTAATATTTTATGTGTTCTTCTGTTTCATTATAATTCCTGTGATGCCGCCATGCAATGGGCCAGTCGACTCATTCATTACTGGGCAGCTCATTCATTGGGAGCAATGGTTGATGCTTCATGGCAGACACATGAATGAAACAACAGAAGGAGTTCTGGTCAGGGTATGGGCATGTGTGGAGAATGATGCTGAATGAGGGATGATAGGTTGATCTGAAATGAAGAATGAAAGAGAAGGAAAAGGAAAGGGAATAAAAGACAACATTTCCCTTTTTAAAAATGAAGGAAGTGTTAAGCAAGAAATGCATTTATATAGAGGAGAAAAGGAAAAAGGGAAAGATGAAATAAGAATAGAATGATTTATCTTGAAGAGAAATGAGAAGAAAAGAAATTAAAAGTTTAATTAAGGAAAAAAATAGAAAGAAGATGGGAAGAGGGAATAAGTGTGGGAAAGAAAGAAAGAAGAAGGAAGGAAAGAAAAAGAAAGAAAAAACAAAGAGAGGAAGGGAACTGATAAGGAAGAAATGAGTGTATGTGAAAAAAGAAATAATGGTATAAATGAAAGGAATTGAGGAAGAAATGTATATATGGAAAGAAAAAAGAAATAAAAGCATGAAAAGAAAGGAAAAGTGTGTGTGTGTGTGTGTGTGTGTGTGTAAAGAAATAAGGAAGAGGAAAGGATACAGAAAAAATGTATTCATAACAAAAAATGAGAAAAAGAAAGAAAGAAACAATGTGTGTGTGTGATGAAAGAAAGAAAGAAGAGAAAAGGATAAAGGAAGAAATGTTTTCAAAAAAAATAAAAAAGATGAGAAGAAAAAAAGAAAGAAAAAAAGAAAGAAAAATTGTCTCTGTGAAGAAAGAAAGAGGAAAGGAAGAAATGTATTTATAATGAAAGAAAAAAGATGAGAGGAAAAGTTATGTATGAAGAAAGGAAGAAAGAAAATCAGTGAGTAGAAATTTTCTAATAAAAAATAAAAGATATGGGGGTGTGGTGTAGGGGATAAAGCAGTTGGGAATCAAAATTGTGAGATTGTTGTTTAAAAAAAAAGAAAAATGTAGAAAAATATGGATTGATTGACTATGATATGGACAGACAGATACTGGACACACAGACGGACAGTGGGTGGACAGATGAAGATAGGACGAATGGGCATAAACAATATAAAAGAAAATAAATATTGAAAGAAAGAAAGAAAGAAAGAAAGAAAGAAAATACATGAGACAGAGCGGGGTGGGGGTTAAAAAAGGAAGGAAGAGAAAATGATGACAAAAATGAGGGGGACCACCTCATCACTGGACCACACCACTTTATTTTTAGCATTTCATTTGTTCTCCTGGGTAGATGCCAAATTGTTATGCATAGAATCAAAAAGAAATCAAATAACAGACAGATCAAAGTAAGGAGGCAAGCTTGAATGTGTGTGTGTGTGTGGTTGTGTTTTTGTGAGTATGTACATGTGTGTGTGTGGAAGGAGGAGTTATGGGAAAGAGATTTAGGTTTTGAAGGAAAAGGTTTGTACAACTGTAAGAGATTCTTTTACTCTGCCTCACAGCCTTTATTTCTTTCATTCTTTTCAACTAACTTTTTTCTCATGTTCTTTTCCTTCTGCATTCCCCTCTCATTATTTTCTTTGCTCTTTCCTTTCTGTCATTTTTTGTAGATTTTTTTCTTTTCTTCCTCATATTTTTTGTCCATATAATAATATTTTCTCTTAATTTTTTTATTTCTTTCTTTATAAAATTTGTTTACTTATTTTCATTTCAAGATACTTTTTTCTTTCTTTTGTGCTTTCTTTCAGTTCCAAATATTTTCTTTTTTATTTTTATTTCCCTCCTTTCTTTCTTCCTTCCTTCCTTCTTCTTGTTTTCCTTTCACTTACTTTTTGAGTCTTCTTTCTTTCTTACTTCAATTTTATTTTTACATATTCTCTTTTTTTTCTTTTTTCAGTTTTTCTTTCTTTTGTGCCTTTTCTTTTTCACTTTCAAATATTTCCTTCCTTCCTTCCTTCCTTCCTTTCATCTTTTTGTTTTGATTTCATTTTTTAACTCTTCTTTTTCTTCAATTTTATTTTTGCATATTACTTTCTCTTTTTTGCTTTTTCTTTCTTTTTCTTTCTTTCAGTTTCAAATATTTTCTTTTTCTTCCATTCCTTCCTTCCTTCCTTCCTTCCTTCCTTCCTTCCTATTTCTTGCTTTCCATTCACTTAACATTTTATCATCTCTTTCTTTATTTTTTACATAATTTTTTTACTTTTTTCAGTTTTTCTTTATTTTATTGTTGCCATTTTTTACTCCCTTTTTTATTTCTCCTCCCAGTAATTTTCACGTGTGCCCCTCATTTTTACCTTCCTTTTCATCTTCTTCATTTTTTTTTATTTTTTTATTTTTTACCTTTTTGGATTAGAAAGTAAACCTCATTCCCATGCAGTAATCCTGCCACTGCAAAAGAACCATTATGCCAGGCACCTTGGCTCAAAGTTCACTTTCTTTCAGATTACATTTTGGACCACGCATTTTGGCTGTCTGTCAGAGCTAAAGCAGCCTTACATCAAGTCATGATAAATGGTTGCATGGTATACATTTGAAGTGGCGGGTGGCAGTTACAATGGTTGGGGAGGAGAATTTTAGAAAATGGTGGAAGGTAAGGCAGAGAGATAAAAGGAAAGAAAGATATAGATCAAAAGAAAGGACAGGGTGGCATTAGAAAAAGAAAATGAGAAGAAAGAAGAAAGGCATAAAGAAAAAGCGAGGAAAGTGGAGATGGGGGAAAAGAAAAAATAAACTAGAAATGGGGAGAGAGCGAGTAGGAGGGAAAGGTAAGTGGAAAGGTATATCTAAGAGAGAGAAAGCAAGTGGGAGAAAAGGCAAAGAGGTTAAAAAAATAAGAGAGATTAAATGATTTGTGAGCTGAAAGGAACAGCTAAAAAAGGTGAGTAAGGAGTTAACTTTTAGACAAAATAAGAAGGAAAGGTTATGCTTAAGAAGAGTTGCCTTGTTAGGAAGGTATAAAGGAATATTAAAGGAGGGAAAAAGAGGAGAAGAACAGAGATAGAGAAAGACTTTAAGAGAAAAACTATAAATGAAATAAGTAAATGGAATGAGAATTTGGTATTTAAAAAAGAAGAAGAGTTGAACAAATACAACAAGATATTTAAAAATTGAGAAAGATTGGTTGATTGAGACACTGAAGAATTAAAGAATACTCTTAAGATCAAGATCATTAGAGTAAAAGAAAGCTAAGAGAGAAAATGAAAGAAATGAGCAGGGAGGGAAGGAGAAGTCATAAGAAAGAGATTCTTTTACTCTGCCTTATTACTTATTTTAATGTTCTTTCTTTTCTGTTTATCTTCTTTCATTTTCATTGTTATTTCATTCACAGTTTTTTTCTTCTTCATTGTTTTATTGTTTTTTTTTTTCATTCGCCATTCTTTTTTCTATGCATGTTACAGAATGAAAAGTGAAAAGCTAAGTGTTCGGGACAAATGCTGAAGAAAGTAGAATGAAAGGTGAGAGATAGTGAATGAGGTCAACTGAAATATTGAGACAGTAAAGCACTGACATAGATAGATAGATAGATAGATAGATAGAAAGAAAGAAAGAAAGAAATCAAGAATGTTTAAAGATAGAAATAGGCTGTATATAGATAGATAGATAGAAACAGATTGTATATAGATAGATTCATAGAAGCAGACTGATAGATAGAAAGAAACAGACTGTAGATAGATAGATAGATAGATAGATAGATAGATAGAAACAGACTGTAGACAAACATAGAAAGAGACTATAGATATAAAGAAACAGACTGTAAATAAATAGATAGATATAAAGATAGAAACTGACTGTAGATAGATAGATAGATAGATAGATAGAAATAGACTATAGATAGAAAGAAACAGGATAGATAGATAGATAGATAGTAACAGACAGAAAGAGAAAGACAGTGTGTGTGTCACGTAAAATAAAATCAGAAGAGAAAAGATATATAAAGAAAAGCTAACAGGAAGAGAAGTGGGGTAAAGAGGCGCAGGTGAGGATGATGAATTAAGACAGTCGTTAAGGAAATGGGTGGATGGAAAGCAAAGAAGATGAAATAGGTATTGGTCAGCATTCCCTCTCTCAACTTCCACCAATGGAAGGAGATGGGTCAAGAAAAGAAAAAAAATAAATGAAAGGGATTATAAAAATGCCAAAGGTCAAGTGTAAGATGAAGAAGAATTCAGGAAAAATGAAAAGTTTGCTGAAGGAAGAAGTGGGTAAAGAAAGTTTGATGCATTGAGCAAATAAGAATAAATCTGCGAAGAGGTGGATGTGGGTAATAAAGAAAAAAAGGAAGAGAGGATGATGAAACTAGGAGAGGTGGGGCAGTTTGAAAAGAATAAAGAGAGAAGAAAAGATAGTGCTGATGATAAGAAGAAGAAAAAAGAAAGAAAGAGATAGAGAAGAAGAAGTGGTAAAATAAAAAGGAAAGAAAGAAATATAGAGATGAAGAAGAAGATGAGAAGTAATAAATTTAAAAAAAAGAAAGGATAGGATAAAAATGGGAAGAAGAAGAAAGAGAAGAAAAGTGGTGAAATAAAAAAGAAAGAAAAAAGAACTATATATAGATAGTAAAGGAGATGATAAGTGGTAAATTAAAAAAAAAAACATAGAAATGGGAAAATAAAAGGAGAAAGAAAAAGTGAGGTAAATATAAAATACAAAAAATGTGTGGAAGTGAGAGCAAGATTGAAGAGGAAAAATAACATTTTTATATAAGGGAGAAAAGGAAAGGATTAGAAAAAAAAAGGAAAGAATAGAAAAAGTGAAAGAAAGAAAAAGTGAGACAAAAAGAGAACAAGATGCATAAATGTGAAAAAGAAAAGAGAGACAATTCCAGCAATAACTGCGAGGAATGAGTAAAAGAAGAAAGAGAAAATAGAAAGTCTGAAGAAAAAAAAAAGAAAAAGAGAGAGGAGAGGAAAGAAGGAAAATGAAAATGAAGAAAAAGATGGAGTGGAATTAAGAAAAAAAAAAAATTACTGTGGATTCCTGACGAGGACAAAATGCATTAGAAAAAGAAAAGAGGGAGAAAAACGAGTGATGAGAGGGGATCAGACAAAAAGCTAGAAGAAAGGGATATTGAAAGAGAAAACAAATCAGAAGAATCAATGGAATGAAAAAAAATAAGTTAACGAAAAAGAAAGAAAAGGAAAATAAAAGAAGAAAAAAGCAAGTGAAAAATAAATAAAAGAGAGAATTGAATGAGTTTTTTGATTGATATTTAGATAAAAATGAAAAGCAAGAATTTGAGGAATGAAAAAAAAAGAATGATAAAGAAACAAGACAGAATGTTTTAAAGAACTAAGGTAGTCCAGAGGATGGAAGAATATGAGAAATTGCAATATGGTTGGAAGGATTCCAGTGTAAAAATTATGTCTATGAACAAAATCACACTGACAGGACTCTAAGGAGAAATTCATAGAATTTAGATTTGAAAATTTTGGTTATTGCAAAGAAGAAAAGGTACAGATAATTAAGTGGACGGTTGATTTTCCTTTAAGGAATGGGGGAGAAAAAACATAATAGGCAAGTGTAAAGGAAAGTCATATTTACGTTACATAAGAATATGTGGCTATTGCGCTCAGGAAGAAAAAGAAAAGAAGTATTTAGAAAAGAACAAGAGATCAAGAAGCAAGCAAGGAGATTAAAAAAAGAAGAAAGGGTTAGAAAGGAAGGTTTGGAAAGCAATAAAATGAAGTCTGGGGTGATGGTAAAGAATTTTTTTTTTTTGTATTCTAAAGATAGATTTGAAATAAGGATAAAAGAAAAATAACAGCAAGAAAAGGCAAGAGACTAATTAAAGAAAACAATATGAAAAATTGAGTGAAAAGGAAAAAGGAAAGAAACTGAACTGATGAGAAAGAAAAATACATAACAGAAAATAATGGAGAATGTCATAAGAAAGAAAGAAAGAAAAAAGGAATGTAGAGAGAAAGTGATTCTTAAAAAAGAAAAATAGAAGATAACAGTAAAATATAATAATATTATGAAATGGACATAGAGAAAAAAAGAGAAAACTTGAAAGAAAAATTTGAATGAAAAATATCAAGTTTTTTTAAAGTGGAAGTAGAAGACAATCTGAGGATAATATAAAATACATCGTTATTTTTCATGGAGTTGAAAAAAGTGCCAACTGCTAATGGAAGATGTAATTAAAAAAGGTACGAGTTACAAGAAAACAAAAAGAAAATCTTAATAGGTGTGAGAGAGAAATTGGTGGAAGTAAAAAAGAAAGGAAAACAGCAAGACAGACAGAATGATAAAGAAAATAATCAGCAAATGAAAATATAAAAGCAAAAGAGAAAAACTAGTGGAATGCAGGTTTCATTCCAGGAAAGAAAAAAATGGAAGAAGGAAAGGAGATGCTTTCAACAAAAGGTGAGAAAAAATCTACTGTCGGATGTGAGTGAGAAAGAAAGAATAAAATCTTTTTTCTGTTTTCTTTTAGAGAAACAGAGGGACGAGTGAGAAAGATGGCTTCTGTTTCCCCACTTCAAGAAGCAAAATATAAAAGAAAAAAATGGAAAAGAGTGTGGAGTGGGGGGAAAAGAAAAAAGTTAGAAAGAAAGATGAATCATCATGACGTTTTTGCGGACTGGTCAAAAGAGTTGACCTGTACATGCAATGGCTGTGGGTCAGCATAACACCCTCAGTTTTGCAACTACCTTCCTTTCTCTATATCCCATTCCCAAACTCTTGCCATCGCCCCCCCACCGCCAAAAAACAAAAAAAGTAAGAAAAAGGAAGAAAAAAAAGATTAAAAACTCCTCCTTGCAGATTGGAATTTATATATCACTGCTAATATCTGGTGGTAGCATTAAGGAAGGTAGTGGCAGAAAGGTTCCTGGTCTGAGCAGTGTGTATGGGTGGAGGAGTTTTCAATGGCGGTGAGGGGTCTCAAAAGTAAAGGGGTAGGGAAAGAGATAGTGGCCTTGCAGGGAGGGTATTTTAGAGTAGGGTAGAGTAAGGAGTAATGATGGCCAGTGAAGAAGGGTGTGGATGGGTGAGTGTGCAGAAATAAACCTAGGCACATGGACAGCTTGGGCTGGCTGTAAGATACTCAGGTCTTGGTGGTGGCGGTAGTGGCGAGCACCTCACAAACCCAGGGTGGGAGTAAAAGGAGAGAATGCTTAGGTGGTTGAGGAAGGTAGAATTTGTTGTAAAAGTGGTTTGGATGAGGGCAGAGACATAGAAAGTAATGTGAGAGGATGGAAGAAGAATTTTAGGTTGAAAAAAATGGGGAAAAAAGGGTTGTGTTGAAGTCTGCAGTGAGAGGATAGAGGTGGGGGATATTGTGAAAAGATGTTGTTATTATGGATGTTGTTATGCATTCTGCTTTGGTGTTAGGATTTTGTTGTTGTATTGATGCCAATAATAAAAAATGTTTATAGTATTGTTGTGCATGTTGGTGACATTGTTTTTGTGCTGATGTCCACAATAAAGAATGTTTACAATAATGTTGTTCATATTGGTCACATTTTTGTTGTACTGATATCCACAATAAAGAATGTTTACAATAATGTTGTTCATATTGGTCACATTTTTGTTGTACTGATATCCACAATAAAGAATGTTTACAATAATGTTGTTCATATTGGTCACATTTTTGTTGTATTGATATCCACAATAAAGAATGTTTACAATAATGTTGTTCATATTGGTCACATTTTTGTTGTATTGATATCCACAATAAAGAATGTTTACAATAATGTTGTTCATATTGGTCACATTTTTGTTGTATTGATATCCACAATAAAGAATGTTTACAATAATGTTGTTCATATTGGTCACATTTTTGTTGTATTGATATCCACAATAAAGAATGTTTACAATAATGTTGTTCATATTGGTCACATTTTTGTTGTATTGATATCCACAATAAAGAATGTTTACAATATTGTTGTGCATGTTGGTCACATTTTTGTTGTATTGATATCCACAATAAAGAATGTTTACAATATTGTTGTGCATGTTGGTCATATTTTTGTTATATTCATGTCAACAGTAATGTATGTTTTCAGTATTGTTGTTCATTTTGGCAATGTTGTTTTGTCTTACACTTTGTATCATTAGATAATATTGATTACCATATTTTTGCGTGTTGTTATGCTTGTTTAAGATCATTACTGTTATGAATGTTGTTATGACTATTCTGAGTATTGTGTATTTCATTGTGAATCAATGAAGGATTTTGACAGACTTACAAGTGATATTATCCTTATTAAAACTGTTGTGACATGCAATGTTGTTATCACTATTTTTGTATTGTGTATTTTATTTCCATACAAATAGAGCTATTAGCAGACTTGGTTATATTTTTATGGTTGCTTTTATGATTACCATTAGTTATATATGAATTTCAAGGATCAGAGGCTGTCATTACTTACAATAAGACTGATGTCCTCATCTTTGTTACTATCATGTTTTAATTGCTGTGCAATTGTACTATTTATTTTGCCATTGGAAGTATATTATTAATAAACACTTTGACAGATGTCTTGTGCATTGTTGGTTTTTTTTAATGTTGTACCTATTCAGAACATCGGCAATCATATCTTTTTACAGATTTCTTTTCTTTATTATCAAAAAATTTCCTCTTGGAAAGTCTGTTACCTTCTCCATAATTTTGAATTCAGAGTAGTCCTTTTCCCAGATTTGCTGACAGAAAACCCAGAGATATTTAATGCATAGGTGTGAGGAGAAAAGATGGATTTATGCCTTTCTCCAAAAGCATTAGTGTAAAAGGTAATACTAGGCTGGAATTTAAACTCGGCTCCTAATTTCATATTGATAACCATTACACTACTCGTAAATCCACTCATGTTCTGTATATATTAACTCTGTAATGCTCACTATAAAATACACTGGGCATTGATGGATTAATTGTTGTTGTTTTTCTATATGCCGTGTCCCTTCAGGACATGGGCAATCAAGGTTCTCCATAACTTTCTGTCCATTGTAGCCCTTAGTAAAGTTAGTCCTTTTGCTATATTTCCTGAACCCTGTTCTGCTAACCATTTACAGAAGTTTGTTAGGTAGGTTATGCACGGTTTACTTCTGTCCCTCTTGCTTTCAGTATGTCCTGTGAGTGTTAAATTTTCCAAGCCCTCTTTCCTCATAATGTGCCCTAGAAATTTCAACTGTCTCTTTCTGATGTTAAATATAAGTGTGGTTTTTGTTGTTGTTATAGGTTTCTAAATGGAAGTTTTTGTATTGCATTAAATGCTATCATGAGTACTGTGTACTTTGTTTAATAATAGCTTACTTGTAAATTTTGATTGAATTCTATTTTAGTAATGTTATAAATTTTCTTACAAAGAAAGTTATAGTCTGTTTGAGTCATGTTCTTAAATAGCCTTATCAGATCAATACTTTTATATGGTTGTCATGTGCCAAACCTGTTCAGAAATACCGAAACTGTCAGCTGTATACAACAGCTTCCTAAGATCAATAGTGTTAAAAGGCTTTGAGCAAGTGAAGTTGTAGGGTCTTGCCAAAGATCATCCTTCTTTAAACAGTGTAGACAGGCACTACAGAATCATAAACAAAAAAACTGTACCAGATAACAGAAACCACATCACTTGAGGAATTCCAACAGTAGCAGCAACTAAAAGATCTAATTTGAACAGAAAATAATGACATAATTAAGATGTTGATATTCCACACTACTTCAAATAAAAGGTTAGGAAGGAAACCTGCATTAATACTGGAAAGAAAGATAACAGCTACTAGATTTGAGAAACCTATTTTCCTAAAAAATTGTTTTGAGAAAGGTTTTATAAATTTCAACCAAAAGCAGTACTAGATGCTTAGTCAATGAAAGCCAAATGTTTCCTTGTAGGAAAGGCTAATATTACCATTACTATATTAAATATGTTTTAGTCTTGGATGTTATTATTTTTAACAATGTAGTCATTATTTTAATAATAATATTACAGTGCTGTGGTTAATGTTGAAATTTGTTGAGAGAGGATATGGTTGTCATTTTACATTTGCTTTTTATTTTGACTCATAAATTTTTCTTGTAAATAGAGAGTAGATAATCTTGCCATTGAGAAAATTGTTACAGAAATTACCCTCATAATGGATTCATTCAGTTGTAACAATTTTTACCTTATTCCCTTGGATCCATTAATAGTTTGTACTCACTAATGAACTCACAAAGTAACTCCAACAGAAAATTTTAATTTATGCAAGTCTTACAAAATACATTAACTGTCAGAATTTACCGTATTAACTATGAATTCATAAATGTTTCTAAACAATATACAAGGTAATCAAACTTTGAACAAAGATGGGACATGCCTACTATAATTTTAAAATGAGTCCTTGTCATTCCAAGATTTGTTTAGATCTCATGCTTTACATAGCTTTTGTTGCTTCTACATTTCAACTATTCTTTTCTAGGGACTTCATCAGATGTCATTTGAAAGAATATAGGCAATTGTGGCTCTCCACAGATTCTTTTCCTATATAAATGCAAATTATCATGACATCTTGGGAAATATTGTGGGGTGCTTCTAAATTCAGAGTAGAAGTTCTCCAAAACTGGCTTCCACTCAAAGCTTGGGAGACCAATCTATTCTGCTATTTAACCCACATCTGGTGAGACAAAAACTGAACAATATCAAAATATTAATGAAATCAGTCGTACAAAAGAAAAAGAGATGAAAAGTTACTGGCCTAATCAAGATGCCCTTCCTTGAAAGAAAAGAAAAAAAAAACAGAAAAGGAGACAGACTGAGAACTCTTCAGCACATCTTGTATAACAAAGTATAATTATAATCATAGTTATGTAATATAACAGTAAATAACATAATAATAATCATAAATAATTTATAACATATAACTTCTTTTCTGATATGTCATGACCATTCAGAACATGGGTGATCACGACTCTCAACAGCTTCCTTTTCTTCTTAACCTTTAGCACTCTACATTATCAATATTACTTCCCTTTCCACTGCATTCTTTTTCAAGGCCTCTCAATTGCAGTATCCTTATCGTTTATTTCACTCAAAATTGCTTTCTGTTTCCATAACAGGATATGACAACACAATTATGAAATTCAAACACACTATTGTTCAGGTATCAAAGTCACCTTCAGTAGCAGGATAATTTTTTTGTACAGCAAATGAAGTCACAAACAGAGTGATAAATGTTAATATCTGTGATTTGTCATGATTGGATTTGAAAAAAGACAAAGTGATTTTACATTAACTTGTCCATGTCTTTGTAATCTTTCTCTTAGACTGGCTTCCACTCAAGGCTAGAGAACCCAGTCTACTCTTCTATGTAAGCTATAGCTGGTGGGGGTAGGAAGAAATTAATTCAAGCCTTTCCCAAAGGCATTAACTAAATTATTTATTAATATAATTAGTTATTTCATTAATCCAATTAATTAATCTTATAAATCTAAAACAACATATTTCAGTGATGAGTTATTGTAAATATTTACACTATTTACATCATTCGGACTGTTGTCCTCATCTTTATTGCCATATTCACAATGTTTCAACTGTTGTATAATCTGGCTTTCTTCAGGTAATATAATTATAATTCAAAATTCCAATGTATATCATCTGAAGAAGGCCTGAGTGTACAATAGCTGAAATGTTGTGAATATGGCAATAAAGATGCGGATAATAGTCTGAACAATGTAAATAGTGTAAATAACATGATTTTTCATCAGATCCTACAGAGCAGTGTGACAAAAGTAGAAATGAGGAGTTTTGTCAAATAATGTAAATACGTGAACACTTCCAACAGCATCAAGAACAAAAATGGTGGAATATTTAACTAGAAGATAAAATAAAGATATAATCAAGCGGTTAACTTACTGCACTATCAGCAGCAGAATGATTAGGAGGAAACTCCCATAAATATTAGAAAGGTCTATAAGTTAGTGTATTCGAGAAATCTAATTTCCTAGGGAGGCACAGTGAGGTAATGGATAGAAGCTCAGATTGAGGAATTGGAGAGCTGAGTTGGAATTCTAGTTGAATTCATTACATTCACTTACATGCTTGGGAAAGGTATGAATTCTCCTCCCCCCAGCTATGGGTAAATAGCAAGACAGACCAGGTTCTATAGCTTTGGATGGCAACTGGTCTACCGCAGAAAGAAATGGCAACCTACTGAGGGAAAAAAATCTGCCTCGTCAGTCATGAAAGGTACATGATTGCCTAAGCATGTATCATGATGGCACATAACTGACTGAATTTCCTGGATAACACTTTTAATAAAAAGATTTTTAAAATTTCAACCAAATATTGTTTGCTTAATGAATGCTAAATGTTTCCTGTTTCACCATTCTTCATCTTATTCTGTGTGTCATGTCCCTTCAGGATTGGGTGATCATGGCTCTCCAAATCTTTATACCCTTTGTAGCTCTTAGTAAGTTTTGTCCATTTTGCTGTTTACCTGAATACCTGTTCTGTCAACCATTTACACAAGCTTGTTGGATAGGTTATTCACTGCTTTCCTCTGTCCCACTTGCTTTCCATATGTTCTTTGAGTGTCAAATTCTCCAAGCCCTCTTTCCTCAGTATGACCTAGAAATTTCAGTTATCCCTTTCTGATATTAAGTATAAGTGTTCTTTTTGTTTCCACTTTTCCTAAAGCATTGTTGTTGCTCACATGTCCAGTCTACGGTATTCTCAGCATCTCTCAGTGGAACTACATTTATGTTGCCTCAAGTCTCTTCTTCATCTGTGAGGAGATTGCCCAGCATTCATTATCATATAGAAAGACTGATATTACATGAAGGTTCAATACTCTTTACTTTGTTACTAATGAGATTTTCTTGTTACTTAACGTTTTGCTTAGCTTTTGGAAGGGATCTTTTGCTATCCCAATGCACCTTAAGATTTCAGTGTCACATTTTCCATCCCCTGTTAAAGCACTTCCTAGATATTTAAATTTTTGTACTTGCTTAATTTTAGCATCTCCAATTCAGAGTTTGCATTTTGGGTTGTTTAATTACTATTAGTGGGAAAGTGAATGGAGCACACTAGACTGGAATTTGAACTCGGATCACAAGTTCCACTTTCTGCACTGGTAACCTTTACACTAACTGTATATCTCTTAAAAGAAAGATACTTTCTCTAATTTTCTGAAAGTAGGGATAAGTTAGAATATACTTGCTAAAGCAGCACTGCTTATTTAACAAAATTCGAAAATCCTGAAGAGATAACATTTGTCAAAATCAAAAAAAAAATTGATTTTCTTTTCAATTCAGAATGAGCTCCTGTTCATAATATTGATACAGTGCAGAATAAATCCCTGACTTTTTACAGAGTTCTTGGAATTAGCTGTTATTTACAAATCTTAAGTTTAAAAATGTGCTTGCACGTTGATATCTGCATAATTTATTTTATTTTATTTTTTAAAATTTTTTTTTAACTATTTTTAAACATTTTTTTTGTTAGGGGTACTTTTTTGGAAGCACATGCACAAACATCAAGAGATAATAATTATTATTTTAAATGAGGAATAAACTGATATATACTTTTTTTTTATTTATGTAAATTCATGATCTTTAATTAAAAATGTATATATTTATTAGTTCTTCATTGAAAAGTATTTTTTTGCAAAAAAAAACAAAAACATGTCTGTTTTGGGATCCAGATCATCTAAGTACAAGTAACTCTGTAAAATATCTGAGATTGATTTTACCAATTATGAACATGATCCCCTTTTAAATTGATGGAAAATAAATATTTTTACAATTTTGACAAATGTTGCACCTTGAGGAAGGTCTAAGAAATACTAAACTATAAAATTATTCCAGAAAATTTTTTCCCTATTTTTTTACAAGTGAACCAGTCTAATTAAGCAGTACTACTAATGCCTATACAAACCATAAAGAAGCTTTTATCACTGTCAGAGAATTATCAAAATATAAGACTCAAACATTTTAAGAGCTGAGAGGAAAATAGAACCCCAACACACAAGCCACCAATCTGCCACTGGGTGGCATGTCACTAGCATTTGCCACTGGTGGCCCACTGTCAGGCTGTCAAGCACATTCATCTCAGCAATCTTACCACTATCAGACTGCTAGAGCCCCAAAGGTGGTCCACCAACGGCTGCCACTGGAGGACTGCTGGTATTGCCATTAGTGACTCGCCAGCGGGCTACTAGCAGTTTGTGTGTAGGGACACCAAATCTTTCAAAATTAATATTCTCTCAATTGAAACAATATTTCAGGAAAGTTCCAAAAAGCAAAACTTGAATTTGCTGTGCTCTGAGCACTGGTCTCAAACACTATTAAGTGAAGTGCAGGCAGACTCTGCAGCAGCCTCTGAACATTTCCTTAGTTTCTCAGTTCTCCAGCACTCACTGTTTGAGCATTGTTCACTCCACATCTTGCTTATTCCTTATTTGTGTTGTTGTGTTCACCCTTTGTTTTTCCTTTGAGACTTGGAATGGAAACTTCTTAACATACAGTTTTTTTTCCTTATGAACTAAATGCTCCAAATTTTATTAAAACCCAACAATTGATTGATTTTTGGTAAACTTATAAAATCAAAGTATTTTGTTTTTGACTAAATAATTGGTATTTTGGCTAACAAATTATTTTTTACACTGTTACTTTTCCCATATATCTCCTTCTAAGCCAACTTTGATCTTCAAAAATTTAAATGCAACATCAATCGTTATCTTCGCAACAATAAAGATAGAATGAAGATAACAAAAAAGACAAAAATAAATTTATCAAGTTTGTTAGTAACTGCATAAATTACATTTTTGAAATCATTCTCTTAGATACCCCTTGCTACTGCAATAAAGTTTTATGTTAGTTGGGAAAAGTGAACAATAATTTCCTATATTATCTTCTTTTCAATTGGAGAAATTACAGAAAAAATGGGAGAAAATAGGAGCCTTAAGAATAAAAAAGGATAAAAACAAACAGTAAAAAACATCCATGATTATAACACAAATGAAACCTTAGGTTTTTTTAAACAAATTATTTTAAGTCCTTCCAGCCATCCCTGTGTTAGCAGAAGGAGTAACTTTAGGTTTTAATTAGCCTTTGGGGTTTATATATTTATTACTTAAATAGATAATTTACTATGTTACATTTCGTCCAAGAAAGTCCTAAATCACCTGAAAACTTTTTCCACTTTGTCATATTTCTTTCTGCTAAAATTGTTCTTCATATAAACAAAAAAAATATTTATATATCATTTTCCCATATATTTATAATATAACATCCAGTTGCTAGTGTTGTTACTTTTATTCCCTGCTCACTTTTCTCATTTTCAATTGAGGTTCTGATGAGAGAGAAGTGATAAACCAGTTATGTTGCTGTTGTTTATTAATTGATTTGCTATTTGATGCTATTTACCAGTTTATGATCATTTTACTTATTCTACCCTGTCGTTTTAATATATCTGTTTTAACTGCAATTATTTAATTCTGTACCTCTTTTAAAATGTCTAAATGGAAAACTTAAATTTATATATGACGTCCAACAAAATAATTTAACGTTAAACAATTTTTTGAAGTCAAATTTTTTCTCATTTAATTTTATGAATACTTTAACAATTTTTAAACAAATGACTAAATCTTTGCATTGAAACTTCCACTGTGAAAATGAATTTCTGAAACATGAAAATCTTTACATTTTATTTTTGACTGAGTGAATAACAAGAAAAAACATTCAAATGAATTGCTGGTGTTCAAGATATCTATATTATATTTTTGAGCAAATATTAGAAAAGGATTAACTCATTAACTTATTAGCCAGAAAAACATCTAAAAACTAAATGTATTCAGTCATTGTTTTACCAAATTTTTATTTTCAAAATGGAGTGTGTTAATTACCAGAGTATAAAAACTAAAATCTTTTGTATTAAAAAATAAATAACCTTGAATAGTTTTTAAAAAGCACTATTAATTAATTTCAATAACAAACTTTAGAATATTTTTTCCTTCATACTTAAATCCTAAATTTGTGAATAAAGAATAAAAGTCACTGAAGATGGTTTTATACTGATGGAAACTAAAAAAATTGAACAAAATTTTAAAATATTATAAATTGATTTTTCATTTTACAATATTCCTGATCATATACTTGGTATATCTACGCTGATGACACAATAATTTATTCCTGCCTTGATGGCAAGGCTTATCAGTCAGACAAAGTCAGAATGGCAGCCAATGTCCAAAATGACCTCAAGTCTGTCGTTAACTGGGACAAAAGATGGCTTGTTAATTTTAACACCTCTGAAACTAAACTTATCTCCATTAATCATCTGAGAGACTCCTCACTGCTTTCTATATTCATGGCTGATGCTAACCTCCAGGAAAGTGACTCGTCGCACCTTCTCAGGCTCAAGTTCTCTGCTGACATAAAGTGGAAAGACTATATTGAATCCATTGTTAGTCAATTGCTAAGAAACTCTATTCACTGTGCCAGGCAAGACAATTTTTCTCTCCAGAATCTATCTTACATATCTATAAGCATACCATTCACCCATGCTTAGAATATTGCTGCCACATATTGTCTGGTGCCCCTGTTATTTACCTTGAGCTCCTTGATAAGATCCAAAGCAGAATCAGCCATATTATTGGTTCAGATCTGGTGGCTCAGCTCCACTCACTTCCCCACCACTGTAAGGTTACCTCACTATGCCTTTTCTATAAAGATTTTTATGGTAATTGTTTGGATGAGTTCTTTGTTATGGTACCAAGATTTTTTTTTAATTTGTGCAGCACTAGACTGGCATCAAGAGCTCATCAATTTACAGTTGAGCTGGCTAGATTTAGCCATAAATTCTATGCTCTTCTCTTGCACTTCTCACTTGTGGAGCTCTCTTCTGGCTTCCTGCTTCCCACCCAACTTTAATCTGCAAAATTTAAATGCAATGTCAATCGCTATCTACTGTCTTCCTGATTATTCCTTTCTCTTTCTGCTCATCATTATTGTTTCTGTTCCTAATTCTTCCACACCCTGTAACCCCTTGTGTTTTAGTGGCATTCCTTCCTTATATAGTGTGATACTGATTAAAAAAAAGAAAGTAAAATATAAGAAAATTTGGAAAACACTTATATTGACATGGTTCACTGATCGAAAGATGTCATCAGTGAAACAAGTCAAAATAAAAGTTTTTCAAATTGTTTTATATATTTACCATTCTGTCAGATTCTTATCCAAATTTAAATCAATATTTCTTCTATTTTTAACAGATGGAAAATTAATGAGAAATGAAAATTAAGTGAAAATAAGAAATAAAGAAAAGTATAAAGATTTTAATTCATCTGTTTTTTTATAAAATGATTTCATTAAAAAGTTGTGCAACTAGATGTTTTTTTTATTATTATTAACGTCTGTCTGCAACAGAGCAATAACAACAACCTGAAGCCACCCTTATGTTTTAAGATTAATAAAACAGGTTCACTGTCTTTAATATAAACTTGCCTGACGACAAGGTCTCATAAATTTACAGTTGAATTGGCTAGATGTAACCATAATTTCTATGCACTGCTTTCGCTGGTTCCTAGGCCTCATGAATTTAAACGTCCTACGAGGCTGGCATCCCGTTCCCACCCCTTCACCGTTGAAACTGTTAGATGTAGACGTCTCTTCTACTCCAATAGCTTCATGTCTCGCACATCTCATCTGTGGAACTTGTTTTCTTATTCCTGTTTCCCTGACAAATACAATCTCCAACTATTTAAGTGTAACGTCAATCAACATCTCCAGTTGCCTTGATCTATCCACTTCCCTTCTCCACATCCTTTCCCCTTTCATTCCTATCTGTTCTCGCTCCAAATCTTCTGTAACCCCCTTGCCTTGATCAATCCACTATCTTTCTTCACATCCTCTCCTTTACCACTCCTATCTGCTCTTCCTCCAAACCTTCTGTAACACCTTGCGTGCTAGTGGCTTCCAGCCTTGCTTGGGGTGATAAGCTTAAAAAAAAAAAAAAAAACAGTTTCTATTCTCACACTTCTCACTTATGGAATTCTCTTTTGGCTTCATGCTTTCCAGTCAATTTTAATCTTAAAAAATTTAAATCCAATGTCATTTGCTGTCTGCTGTCCTCCTGATTACACTTCCTTTGTTCCTACTCCTTAGCAATGTTTCTGTTTTCTAATTCTTCCACACCCAGTAACCCCTTGTATATGTATAATGGCTAAGATGGCCTTTTGTGGGATGAACTCAAATAAAAAAAATAAAAAAAGGAATGATTGTTGATTCTGAGCAGACCCATACTTGTAGTGTTTTGTTTCTGCTATGTATGCAACTGTGAAATACTAAATGTGATACTGTACTAAAAATATATTAGTTATTACTAGGCTTAGCATAAATCCTGATTTGGCCAGGATTGTCCATTTTGAGGGTCTCTGATCTAGTAATATAAACTATCAGTATGCTTTTTATTTTATTTATATTTTTGTGTCATCCCTGAAGCTTAAATGGGGTTGGGTCATGAAGTCATTTTATTATACAACAAAACTTAATCTATCACAAAAAAAACAAAAATTGAATACTGCCCCTGGTTCAAGTCTTGGAAATTATGGTAAGTCTGGTTATTACCAAAAAAATAGCTTACAGAAAATCCCATGTAATTAACCAATACACACACACATAGATATATATGCAGGAATTTGTGTGTATGTGTATATATATATATATATATATATATATATAGAGAGAGAGAGAGAGAGAGAGAGAGAGGCAGGTAAGACTGACTGACAGAAATGGAAATAATTGCTTAAGAGAACAAGCACAGCTTGTAGATGCCCCTCATCCTTCCCTCCTTGTTCTGCCTATGTATATATATGCATACACCCATTGGAGGAGAAAGAAATTGAATGAGAGAGAAAGATATATAATTGCTTAATAATAAATTCACCTACTAGATAAATATCTCATCACTCTTCCATATATATATATATATATATATATATATATATATAGATAGATAGATAGATAGAGAGAGAGAGAGAGAGAGTGAGATTTTGTCATCTGACAATCACCGTAGTGTGAATCAGTTACAATTATGATCAGAGTACTTTGACACTGTTTGGTGCTTATATATATATATATATATAATCAGATTGTATTAATACAATATTAGAATGATCTGTTAAACTTTTAACATGTTTTATTTTTTACTTTATCTCTTTGATTATACACATTTTATGATAATTCACCAAAACATCTGCTGTCGATTGAATGTAAAACAATCCATCAACTTCAAGCGCAGGTCAATATGAGTGTACTATTTTATTTTAATACTAACATATATATATATGTGTGTGTGTGTGTGTGTGTGTATATATATTTATATATAATTGTGTACGTGCATATATATATATATGTGCCTACTTGTATACACGAACACACCAAAATTTCTTTTTTATACTAATGTTCACCCAATACAAGGCCCAAGGGCAATTCAAGGTAGGGGGTTACTGTGTGGAGTTGTATTAGCAGAAGAAAGGGCAAGATAACAGAAAAGATAGTTAAATCTAGACTTGAGGAGGTCAAGATTTAATTAACAAATAAAATTTCACAGTTCCGGCAGAAACATTAGGCATTTATACTTGAAGTAGACTTTAGAAAGACCCAGAAACCTAATCCTGAACAGGAAACAAAGAATGAACCTCTACTCCTGTTCAAAAGACCAGGGAAAAGTGTGAACCAGATGATAGGCAAACCTATCCAATCCTATTATATACATACATATTTCGATGTATATAAAAAACTATATATTCTAATTTATAGAGTTATAAGAATTATTTCCTTTTTCAGTTTGAAATGATAGATAATCCCTGTATACAACCTTATAGGAAATTGATATTTTGGACAAATATTCACTGATTTCTTTTGCTTTTATCACAATCTCTTGAATGGAAAGCCACAAGATTTTATTGAGTTTTTCAGCTTACTCCTGTAATCCTTCTGTCAGTCAGATGGAAGATGATTAACATTGGTTGCAAGGATTAGAATAATATGCATTCAAGAATTCTCTTGCTTTCGCCAGGTGAACACCTGATGAATTCTGAGAATCCCAGAGGTTAAATTTTGAGATAAAAGTAAAGATGCTTGATAAATTAATGAAAGTAATTTGAACAATATCTTCAGTGATGGAGTAGAAATATTGTCTTTCATCCTGTAAGAACATTTCTAACAGATTGTCTGCATGATGCAATACAATTCATCAATACCTGAGATTTCTTTTGTGTGTTTTATACATTCAGATAAACTGACTTATATCATGAACAGTGATATTATAGGCTTAATATTTTGGAGATAAACCTAAAAAGAATATGAGAGAAAAAGAAATATTTACTACCAGATTCCCTTCCTGATGCAAATTCATCTCATATAAACCAAATGATGCCTTCTGCACTGCATCTCATTAGCAGTCTTTTTTTCAATGCCGTGTGCAATAGATGGCTTTACTGTTCGAAGTCAATAAATAAAACACAGCAATAACAGACAGCCATCAAAAATTTATAAATTCTTGTTCCGATTGGACAATTCATCATTGTAGAAAGTAAAGAGTGTTTTTTTTTTCTTTTTGTTTTGTTTTTCTTATATTAATTTTTTTCTTTTCTTTTTTACTTTCTTTTTCAGTCCTCATTTCACTATGTACTTGGTTCATTTAACAGAGAAAAGAAACAGTGGTGTTTCATTTTGCAACTTGCATGGCCCACACCCTACAGTTACCAACCGACCAACACTCAAATGGGAATAAGAGTGAAATGCACGTACAAAAAAAAAACAAAAAACAAAAAACAAAATAAACCATGAGAAAACAAATGACAAAAGTATCATCTCTCAAACTCCCAACCCTTTCCTATGAAAAATAAAAAGAAAAGAAAAAAAAAACCTAAATGCTATTTTTCAAACAATACAAGCTAATTGCTTCTACCTGGTAATTGTTACCAAGGACGGCTGACATATTTTCACAACGCTCGATAAGAAATAATGTCCACTTGCATAAGTTTTGAATATTATATTTACCTTTGGTTAATTTGTGTCTGTGTTTTTTTTTTGTTTTGTTTGTTTTTAAGTACGAAATTTGCGAATTTTATTCCTTTTAACTTATATGTGTGAATGTTAGGAAGTGCTGTGAATGTGTATGCAATAGAGAGGGTGAAAGTGAGGAAGAAAGAGTATTCATGTGAAAGAGAAGCAGAGTGTGTATGTGTGTGTGCGTATGGGTTCGAGAGTGTAAGTGAGAGAGATAGCAAGGAAGTAAATACAAGGAAGAAAAAGAGTGCATTAGTATGCCCTGCAAATGAGGGTCAGAAAGCGAGAAGGGAGCATTTCATTTGGTTTGTATCTGTACTTTTTTGGGGTTTAAGTACAAAAATTTTGAATTTCATTCCTTTTAACATGTCTGCATACATGGAAGAATAATCAAGTGTATGTCAGATTGAGCATGTAAGCAAGGGAGAGTATGCATGGAAAAGATAAGTAATGTGTGTGTGTGTGTGTGATAGCAAGAAGCATACACAAAGGAGAAAGGTAATCTGTGGGTATATATGCATACACGCATGGGTCAGAAAGTGTTCGTAAGAGAGAGAGAGAAGCATCTTTGGTTGTGTGTTTATTTTTAAGTATAAAATTTGCAAATTTAAATCCTTTTAACTTGTATGTGTATGCAATAGCGATAGTTTAAACACATGAAAGAGAAGTAGTGTGTGTGTCAGAGAATGAAAGTGAGAGAGATGCAAGGAAACATACACAGGGAGAAAAAGAGTGTGTGTGTGTGTGTGTGTGTGTATGTGTGTAAGAATGCAAATGTAGGTGTTATATTGTGCATTTGTATTTGTAAGTATGAATGACTGACATTATATTAGAAAAACAATATGTATTAACAAAACAAAAAATAGTTGTTGTGTGTGTATGCCTCTGTGCGTAAACAAGAAAGAGGGTGTATGTATGAAGGACAATGTGTTTGTCTAAAAATGCACAAGACACACTGTGGTGAGAAATAAGATCGTCCATTCTTAAAATCTCATTTGCATTTAAGAACCGTCCAGCAACAAACACAAAACTTACTTATCAGTTTATTTTTCCCATCAATTTATCAGATTTAATTCTGTGCTTCAGGAACTTCTCCTTTCTAATGAAAGGAAGGAAAACTGTATTGCCTCAGATAATACAGTCTATCGTCTTTCATTTTCTTTTTTGCTGTATAAATCTAAGATCATTATTCTTCAACTGTTAAATAAGTAGCATGGATCAAAAATAAAGAACATTCCTTATTTTTCATAAACAATTTCTTATTGGCCACAGAATAATTCTTTCAAAGTTGTGTCAAAAAGCAAAAGAAAATGAAATATCTCTTCTGATGATAATTAAAGACTGAAAAAGAAATGCACAATACAGGGTGTTCCAAGAAATTGAGTACAAGTATAAAAAAAAAAGCAAACAAAAAAATAAAAAATCAGTATATTTTCAAACAAATTTGTACAGATGTTCCACATAGAAAAAGATTATTCAATAAAATTGCCCTCAAACCCACAATGCTATGCACATTGTTGCAAACTGCCTTCATTCCCTTCATATTTCATTGGTGAGATCTAAGTCACATGCAAGCAGCTTCTTCCTATGCTGCTTTGTGGAACTAACTCCCAAGATGATGCTTCTCTGATCCTTGCAATCATGTCCAAGTCTAGGGTTAACTATAATCTTCCCTACATATTCATATAATCTGCACCTTTTATGCTGTAACCCTCTACCTTGTGTGGCTCTCTCATTGTAAAAACCTCAAGGATGGCCTTTATGTTGTCTGCTCACTTGGATTGGATAATTCTCACTTATGTCCACAAAGACAGTCTTCAACAAATCCTTGGTATTGTGAGATTATTAATTGGTTTCCTCTTGGGTGTGCAGGTGGTGTAATGGACAGCATTTTTAAATGAGAAATTGAAGAACCAAATTTGAATTCCAGTTGAGTATGTTGCATTCACTTATGTGCAAATATCTTTAAGCAAGAAATCCAACTCTTCCCCCCATCTATGGTTTAAATAGCAGGTCAGACTGAATTCTTTAGGAGGACTTGTAGCTGAAAAAATTATTTTTATCCCTCAAAAAGTTGTTAATGCAATATTTGCTTGCAAAAAAAAAATAAAATTATTCATAAAATCCAAAATAAACCACAAAGGGTTGATAAGTCATAAAAAGCAAATCAGTCAATCTCTTTGATGCCCAAAACACAGTAGTCCAGGGGATTCAAAGCAGCAAACTTGAAGGCCACATATTTGTAAAATGGAAGTGAATTGTAAAAAATTATTGGCCAGCTTATCTTTAGTCATATGGACCATGTTGGAGGAGTCAGAATACTGCTAAAACACATATGTCCACACCTTTAATCCAGGGCTTGAACATCATCATGACCATAATCTCAGTGTAGATGGTGGTACTAACCCTAAGCTCCTCCAAGAAGTGGGATGGCATGAAATAGCTCTCCTTGCTCACTACCCCCAACACCTTGAACCACACATGAACATGGTGTGTATTAGTGTGGGTACCTCTGTGAAGGTTGTGATTCCTCCAATTTCTTTGGTCATTTTCAAGAAGCACACAATCTCCAAGTTGCAGTGCTATTTGTCCCTGATTTTGAGTAGAAGCATCCTTTCTGTTGCCATTTCCTTTAAGACTTCCTTGTAGCTTACTCACTCTGTCCATGGAATTTTCAATATCCTTTTTGTTCCACTAGCAGAACTTATTTTAAGACATATTTTTTGGTACCAGATGAGCATTAATTGTATTTTTTGTCTTTTCCACATATATTACCAACAAAATAATCAAAATTAATGCTTCTGTGGTATAAAAAGTATCTTGAAATGTTTTACTAGTAGAATAATGGGTATCGATTACATTACAAACATTAATTTTTAAAAAGAGTTATGCAAAATTACTCAATAGTAAATTTCACTAATAAAACTCAGTAACCTAAGGATAAATAACTTATTTTATACAACAAATATTTTTTAACATAGTCTTCTTTCTTATATACATAATTCACTAGTGGATATTAATGACAATAATCATGAGTATTATACAGAGAAAATTTCAGATCAGAAGTTAGCTGATAACTTTGTGTCAGTATATAGATTTATCAATGCACACTTGTATATTTTTTAAGAGTACTATACTATACAGCTATTAAGTGAGTTGAAGAAATGAACAGTTCAACTATTAATGGGTTTTTGGTAGAAACCTATAATTAATACCGGATTTTTATTATAATTTTTCATAGTTAATATCAGATTTTTATTATAATTTTTGTAATTAATACAAAATTTTTTATTATAATTTTCTCTAATTAATACCAGATTTATATTATAATCTTTTGTAATATCAGATATTTATTATATTTTGTAATTATTACCAAATTTTTATTATAATTTTTGAAATTAATACCAGATTTTTATTATAATTTTCTGCAATTAATACCAGATTTTTTTAATAATTTTTGTAATTAATACCAGATTTTTACAAAACCATAATTGATATGGGAACTTTTTATAAACCTATAATTAATACTAGATCTTTTAGAAACTTGTAATTAATACCATATTTTTTCAAAACCTGTAATTAATACTGAATTTTTATTTTTATAATTAATAATATTTTTTTGTTATAAATAATACTGGATTTAAATGGGTTCACTTAGTAAGTTAAACAATAAATAAATAATTGTTGATATTGCTATCATTATTCACCATATAATTTGATATTACATCTCCAAACATTTATCAAATTATTCCCCAATCTAATTATTGCAATAATATTAATTTACTAAATCTACTAATTATACAACAATCACATATTAACAGTATATGCTCATAAATTCAAAATGTATAAACCAGAGAAAAATAAATAATGAAACTAAAACTGACAATGGAAGAAGGGATATGTGGAAACAATATTGATAACACTTAAATATTTATTATGATGTATAGCATTTTTGCAATGAGTTAAGCCTTTTTCAAGCAAGCTTTTCACAGACCATCAATCAGGATGACTAATTTTTTCACAATATGTAGAAAATTAGATCTTAACCGACTGGGTGGTAAAATGGGAATCCTGACTGTAATAAACTAATGATACATATAGTTAGTTCTATTTCTTATTTTACATATGCTTTGTACTTAATGAATTTTACATGCTTTGGGATCAAAGAAGCAAAGAAAGATGGTGATGCTGCTAGAAGAACAATGTCCAATCAATGAGATGGAACAACAATGGTCAATTAGCAGAATTACAGATAAGTTAATTGCTGTTGTTTGTCCTTTGGACATCAAACGTTTGAGACCAACTCCATTTCAAGAGATGGACAAAAAAAATCTGAAGATAAAATTGCACTGTGGCAAATGTCTTTGATGAGACATACTAATAGGCAAGTGGATAGAGTATTTGCATGGATGCTGGGGTGGAGAGTTAAAAAAAAAATCATACAGATCTGACCTTGAAACTATAAGCTATTGCACAATGTTCGGCTTGGATTAGTTTCTCAGGAATTAGTTTCTTTACAAATGTTTTTAGTCAAATTTCTCCTCTTATTTTTAAAATACAATTTGCTAACACTGAAAATTATTTAAAATATAAAAAGCAAAAAAAAAACACTTTAAGAACCAAAATTAATTTTATATTTAAGTAAAAAAAATAATACATCAAATATGTCCAGAACTTGACAGTAATATTTTCCAATTATATGATTATTCATGAAACCATTTTATAATGGTTTAAGTTTTTAAAATATCCTTTGTTTATCAGAAAAATTGATAAAATTAATATTGGGATTATTGATAAATAAATTAATAACTGATTTGTAAAATACAAAAGCTGACATTTAATTAAATAAGCAAATGATTTAAAACAATGCCTTTTTGCAACAGAATTAAACGAAAAATTAGAGCACAATTTCTTTTTATTTTATTCTGAAATAAATACAGAGCTTAACAAATGTAGCATAGCTCTAAAGAATGTAATATTTAGAATGACAAAGAGAAAAACAAGAATTCAAATAATTCTTCTTCTATGTGGCATGTCCCTTCCGGATGTATGCAATCATGGCTTTCCACAATTTCTTGTTCTTTGTAGATCTCAAAAAGTTTATCTTTTTGTTATCTCACCTAAACACTTTTCCACTATTTACTCAAGCTCATTAGATAGGTTATGCATTGTTTTCCATTGTCTAATTTGCCTTCAATCTATCAAATTTTCCATTATGCACCCTAAAAACTTCAACTATTTCTAATGTTAAGTATAAGTATTCTTTTAGTTTCCACTTTTCCTCAAGCCTTGTTGTTGCTCACATGTTCAGCTTATGGTATTCTCAGCATCCTTCTGTAGAACTACATTTCTGTTGCTTCAAGTCTCTTCATCTATGAGGATATTGCTCAACATTCCCTGCCATATAGAAGGATCAATATTACATAACAGTTCAGTACTCTTTTCTATATTTCTAATTTTCCTATTTCTTAATACTTTGCTTAGTGTTTCGAAGGCAACTTTCACTATCCCAATGCACCTTCGTATTTCAGTGTCACATTTTCTGTCCTCTAACACGTCATAGATATCTGAACTTTTGTACTTGCTTGATTTTGGTATCTCCAATTTTTAAGTTAAATGTTCCCTTTGGCTGTCAACCATTCATTCTACCATTATGCTCTTGATGTTTAGTCTTTTCTTCTTGCTTTCCTTCACTACATTCTGTAGGGGTTCTTGTAGCTGCCTTTCTATGTCTGCTATTGACACTGTGTCATCTGTATATCTAATGTTAAGATTGTGGACACCAATAATGAATCCATGTAGGAATTTTTAATTCTCTCAGAATTATCTCACTGCATAGGTTGGGTAGGCCTCGTTTCTATCTCTGTATATTTACAGAATTCATTTTCTATCAATATGCAGGCAGTCTACTGCCAGTATATGTTCTGGATTATTCTAATATCCTTCCCAAATATGTCAAGGTTACCTAACAGTTCCAATAGTTCTTTATATTAAAATTTTATTCCGTTTTAATTCTTAACATATATAGAAATAAATAAGTGCTTAATTTAACATAACAAGTGTCTTCCTTTTCAGAACCACAACAAAGAATGCGAAAAATATTGTCTAAGATTTAAAACATTATGAACGGAATTTAAATTATGTGCACTATAAAAAGTATTCTCACTTATTTAATATGAAATGAAATAAAATTCATAAGAATTATATGAGAATTTGTGTTACCTTGGGAACGATGATTCCTTAATCTTGTTTAAATTCAATCAATTACTGAAAACAATCTTTAGAAAATATTTTGTGAAGCATTAATTTTTAAAAAAAAGTAAATGATTAAAAGCTGTTATTATCTGAACATACTAATGGGTCAAACAACAGTGTTAAAAATTTATCTAAAAATTAACAAAAGACTGAAAATCAAAACTAAATTAAAATATTCTTCAATTCAAAAAATATATATGTTTCCATATTGTATGGCAATTATTTTAATATATAACAACACAACATGACTATATATATATATATAAATATATATATATATATATATATACATACCATGAATATATATATATATATATATATATATATATATATATATACCACATCTAAACCAGGCTTAGAAAATCTGTATATATATATATATATATATATATATATATATATATATATTTACACAACATGATTATACATATACATATACACAACATAAACTATATATATATATATATATATATATATACACACACACACAACATGACTATATATATACATATATAAACAAAACATGACTATATATATATACACATGAAAATATAAATATATATATATATATACACATACAATATGACTATATATATAGATATATGTATATATACACATGACTATATATATATATATATATATATATATATATATACACAACATGACTATATATATATATAGACATGCACAACATGACTATATATATATATATATATATATATATATATATATACATACCATGACTACATATATATATATATATATATATACATACCATGACTACATATATATATATATATATATATATATATATATATATATATATACCATGACTACATATATATATATATATATATATATACATACCATGACTACATATATATATATATATATATATATATATACATACACATACCATGACTACATATATATATATATATATATATACATACCATGACTACATATATATATATATATATATACATACCATGACTACATATATATATATATATATATACATACCATGACTACATATATATCTATATATATATATATATATACACATACATATACATACCATGACTACATATATATATATATATATATATATATATATATACATACATACCATGACTACATATATATATATATATATATATATATATATATATATATATATATATATACATACATACCATGACTACATATATATATATATATATATACACATACATACCATGACTATATATATATATATATATATACATACATACCATGACTATATATATATATATATATATATATATATATTTACACAACAAGATTATACATATACAAATATATATACACAACATGACTATATATATATATATATATATATATATATATATATATATATATATACACACATACATACATACATACATACATACACACACACACACACAACATGACTTTATATATTTTTTTTTTACTTTTTAACCATTTCACCCCAAGCAAGGTGTGGAGCCACTAGCACGCAAGGGGTTACAGAGGATTTGGAGCAAGAGCAGATAGGAGTGATAGAGGAATGGATGAGGAGAAGGATAGTGGATAGATCAAGGTAACTGGAGATTTTGATTGACATTACATTTGAATAGTTGGAGATTATAGCTATTTGGGAAACAGCGAATTATGAAGCTATTGGAGTAGAAGAGACGGCTACATTTAACAGTTTCAACAGTGAAAGGGTGAGAGCGGGATGCCAGCCTTGTAGGACGCTTAAATTCATGAAGTCTGGGAACTAGCACAGACAGCTCATCGGTGCAATTACTGCGAAAGTATTTGTAAAAAAGACAGAGAGAGTCGACGGCACATCTGTGAAAGTGTGACTGCAGACGAGATGCCAGATCATGGCCAATTACATTGCATATCTGTCTCTGGATCTTATCAAGAACCCCGAGGCAAACAGAAGGAGCTCCAGACCATATATGGCAGCAATACTCCATGCAAGGACGAATGGTTGATTTGTAAATTTGGAGGATCGATTCCAGGGAGAAAAATTTCCTGGCGCGGCACAGAGAGCCAACTTTCCTTGCGGTGGATGAAGCAATTGACTCAATGTATTTGTTCCATCTCAGGTCAGCAGAGGTGCTCTTGAAAAGTTGAGCATCAGACATTCTAATGGGGGGCAGAGAAGGATCTCTGTGGTGATTAATAGAAAGTAGTTTTGGTTTTGAGGCGTTAAACTTAACCAGCCAATTCCTGCCCCAGTCCACAACTGATTGGAGGTCCTTTTCGAGACGAATAGCCAGGTTAGTTTTGTCACCGACACTAGATTTGTTTTTGAGGCAGGAGTAAATTGTAGTGCCGTCCGCGTAGATGCCAACTTGGGAATCTATGGTGTCAGGAAGATCGTTGATGAAGATAAGGAACAGAGTAGGGCCTAGGATGGAGCTTTGAGGAACACCTGGATTCGTGGGATAGGAGCTGGAGGAGAATCCGTTGAGAACGACCTTCAATTCACAGTTTGACAGGAATGATTGTATTAAATCAAACAATCGACCTGTAATACCATAACTTTGGAGCTTATTAAGAAGGCCAGCATGCCAAACCCTATCAAATTCTTTGGAGATATCTAGGGCCACGGCACGAGCTTCTCCATTATTTTGAAGAGCTTGGTAGACAATTTCAGTGATGGCCATATGCACATCAGTTGTAGATCGGGCAAAGCGGAAACCGTATTGCTTGTCTGAGAGCAGATCGTGGGATATAAGTTAGTTAATAACTTCGGCGTTGATTGAGGCTTCAAAGACTTTGCCGAAGAGGGGTAGGAGACTGATAGGACTGTAATTAGAAGAGTCAGAGGGATCGCAAGAGTTCTTAAAGACAGGAACAATCAATGAGAACTTCCAGCAGTCTGGAAAGCAAGATTCCTTGAGGCAGTAGTTATATAATTTGGAGAGGGCAGGCACCAGTTCAAGCCCACATTTCTTCAAGACAATGGCTGGTATCCCATCTTCACCACTAGCGTTGTGGGGGTCTAAATTAGAGATAATGCCCAATAACAATGACGGGATTATGTGCAACCCACTCAACAGGGTCTCAGTTCTAAGAGGGAAATCGGGTATGGGTACACCGGAAGAGTCGAACGTTGAATTGGATAAAAATTTCTGAGCAAATCATTCAGCCTTGTCAGCAGAGGAGGTCAGGACCTCAAACTGGTTGAACAAAGGAGGTATAGAGGGTACACAACATGACTATATATATATATATATATATATATATATATACAACATGGCTATATATATATATACATGTATGTGTGACAAAAGATAGTTTTTAAGGAATGCTACATTTATGGGAAAAATGTTCTCAATATCAGATGCAGTATATGACGATCATGTTTATGCATGAAACTGATCGACACCATCAAGTGTTGATACCTATTATTTATTACTATAAATGTTACTGTTAGAAACTCAAACATGTGTACTCACTGAAAAATATAGTTTGTGGTAGTAAACTATAAGCACTTCAAAAGATAGGAAGTTGTGAAGAGCCATGATCATCCATGCTATGAAGGGACATGCTGCATAAAAGAATATGGACTCAGCTTTTGTGTTCATCCCAACAATAATGAACCAATTCTTGGCATTTCTACAGAAAGCACCACTTCAAGAATTAATCAGTTTTTTGCAAATATTTTTTATATTGCTATTGAATAAGCTCTCCAGATCATGAATATCAAGATTTTTTCTTTTGCTAAATTTTAAAATGAAATTTAATTTCATTGTGAAATGATCTCCCTATGCAAACCCCCATCCAAAAGAAACAATATGCAATGTTCCTTTTTCTATTTCACACCCAGAAACCCCATGTCTCCCTGTGGCTTTACTGCCTTACTTGGGGTGAACTCAATTAAAAAAAATAATTTTAGTCTTTTCCTAAAAGGAAACATTTGGCATCCACTGACCAAGCAGCCAATACTGCATTTGGTTGAAATTACCAAATCTTTCTCTTAAAACAATTTTTCAGACAAATAGGTTTCTCATGTCCAGTAACTGTTATTTCTCTTTCAAGTACTGATGGAGATTTCCTTGCTAACCTTTTATTGGAAGTAGTGTGGAATGTTAGCATCTTCATTATATGATTATTTTCTCTTTGAGCTACATGTACACTCCATTTTAGTTGTTGCTGCTGTTGGTGGTCCTCAAATGATCTAGTTTCTGTTATTTGTTACAGTTCTTTGTGAATCTGTCATGTCAGCCCACAATGTTCAAAAAGGGATGATCTTTGCCAATATCCTCAGGCTTCACTTGCTCAAAATCTTTTTTCACCAAGTTTATTTTTACTCACCTTTTTCCTGTTTTGGATTAAAATAATGCTTACAAACAAAATTTTACAAAATATGAATTCAAAACATATTCTTAATTAGCTTTTTCCATTTATTATCAATAATTATCTGGCTTACCATTATTATGTTGGACTGTTTTTTTCTCAGGGAATCAATTTATACTGAACTTATATAGCATATTGAAGGCCCTCTTAAAATTTTTAAGAATTTAAATGATTTTTTTCTTTCTTTATATTTGTTATTTATAGAGCTGTTTCTTCATCTAGGGCATGAGCAGTCATGGTGCTCCACAATTTCCTGTCCTTTTTAGCTCTTAGTAAATTTTGTCTTTTTGCTATCTCTCCTAAATCCTTATGAAAGCAGATTAGGTAGGTTATGCACTGTTTTCCTCTATCCTTGTTGCCTGCAATATGCCCTGTCAGAGACAAATTCTCCAAGGCCCCTTTCCTCATTGTGTGCCCTAGAAATTTCAACTATTGCTTTCTGATGTTAAGCATGCTTACTTTTTGTTTCCATTTTCTCTAAAACTTCATCGTTGCTCATATGTTTGGACCATACTATTTTTAGCATCCTTCTGTAGAACCACATTTCTGTTGCTTCAAGTCTTTTTGTCACCTGGGAGCAGATTCACTGCCACATAGGAAGACCAATATTACATAACAGCTCAGTATTCGTTCTTTGTTTTTAATGGAAATTTCCTGTTTCTTAATACTTTGCTCAGTTGTTGGAAGGTATTTTACACTATCCCAATGCACTTTTGGATTTTGGTGTTGCAATTTCTGTCCTCTGTGAAAACCCCAGATATTTCAATTTTTGTATTTGCTTGATATTGGTATTTTCAATTTGTAACTCACATGTCTGACAACCATACATTCTTTCTTACAACTTATGTTTAGTCCTTTCTTCTCAGTTTCTTTCACTAACTTTACAGAAGTTAGTGAAAGAAAGTGAGAAGTGGTTCCTATGTGCCTGCTGTCAATACTGTTTTGTCAACATATCTAATGTTGCTAAGATTGTAGCCACCAATAATAAATCCTGGTAGGACTTCCAATTCTTTTAGGACCGTCTCACTGTAAAGGATGAATATCTCTAGTGAGCCAGAATTTTCAAAATAATGATTATTTCTTGTAGGAGTACTTTTTCATAAAACACCCAATTTTTATATATTTTTGCATTTTGTATAAAATAAATGTATCATTATTTCAAGAGTATCATTATTGTATGCAAAAATCTTTTCATTTATTTTTGATAATGAAAATTTTCACAGAGTGTAATGATATATAAATGACTGCCTAATTAGCATTGCTAAAGCATAGACTATACAAGCAGCATGGCCTGGTGTTGCCTGTGCTTGATTCAAAAATCGTACAACTCATACAGCAATCGCTATCACTTGACTTAAAATATTTTTGCCCTTCCTTGCCTTTAAAGAAGTGCCCTTTGCCATGCTGATGTTGCTACATGCCTTACTTCTTGCCTATCTCAAACTGCAAATTTTTTCTAAGCTCTATACTAAACATTAAATCTGTTACGAAAAAAGAACTAAACAAAATGAACACAAAACGATCAGCTTTAAAAAAAGGACTCGTAACTGGAAAAACCGAATGAAAAAAGAATGTTAACAACAAATACTTTTTCACAACCAACCCAGTTCTGCGGAATCAGAATCAACGTTGAGTTTAAGCAAGCGAATGAGCCAATTGGGGGTAAAGTGCCATGCAGATTTAAATTTTTCCCACTTGTGACAAATGCAGCTATCGATTTTTTTTGCATGCTAGCATGCTAGTTAACATTCGTGTCAGTCAGCTGTTGGCTCTCATGCTGGCCAATAGAATCTTCCTGCCTATTCATGGAAGCCACCTATAGGTTCTCACTCTGGCCAGTAGAAAATAGCCTTAAACTACATGAAAACTGCCGTAGAAGCATGAAAAAATCGATTATTTCCACTATCGATGGGAGTTGGGAAATACAAATTTGGTCTTGGCCTTCCCGCTAACTTGGAGCATGTGCATGTAAATTTTGATGCAAATCTGTCGAAAATTGCGGCCGTGCATTCATTACACACACAAACACATCCAGCCTTTTATAGATAGAGATAAATTCCCAAGCAGTAAGTGTACAGCAGTTCTATAGTATGCAGAATAAACAACTACGGCTGGACTGATAAGATACGAAATCACATTTCATAACAGAGAATATTACAAAGAAATTTAAAAAATGTAAGCATGTGTGCTCAAAAATCATTTAATACCATATTATTTCTGATTAGGGATTAGTAGAAGTACAAGTAAAGTTAAATCAGAATTTTAACTGTAAAGTTTACTTAATCACGGAGTAATCTCCCCTTAGTTATCAAATAATTTCTATAAATCAGAAGTGATTTGATATTATACAGGCTGCTATGGGTAAATTGTTGCCATTTTATATTTTTAATTTTGCACATTCACATTGTTTTTGATTTTCTCAACTGTACAGTATAGTAGGGTCAGTTGGGCACTGTCTGTGAGAAAAAGAGCACCATGAAACCATACACTCCACCAGAAATTTGAAAATTTACTTGCTGTACTGCTTGGCATTCATTCCAGAAGCTCCAATACAAACATTTCAGATTGTTTAGATGTCAATCTGAGGAGAGTGCAGAGGATTCAGAAAGAGTTGGATGAGTCTAATGGGGATCACAAAGGTATGGCAGACTAAAAAAAATCATTGATTGTTCTGATAAAAAAAGAACTCTCAAATTTGTTAGCAGGGGCCTCAGACTCAACACAGAGGCCTACATCAAGTAACTTGAGGAGGTAGTGCTGCCTTGGGTCAAGAGCATGGCTGCTTGAAGACACTAAATCTGACAACAGAACTCTACACCATGGCTGTCAGACAATTTCTGCAACCCTTACATCTTGCCACCTAACTCCCCAGACTGCAACCCTCTTGATTATTATGTGCGTGCACAGCTGAATGAAAGACCAACAAAACTACTTGTAGCACAAAAGATAAACTTAGGGCAAGAATTATGGCAGCATTCACCAACTTAAACAAGGACACTGTTCAGAAGAGTTGCAGGAGATTCTGAAATAGTCTGGAAGCCTTGGTTGAAGCCAATGTTGATTTTGTTGAATAAATTTACTCTTTAGCATTTCAAGATATTTGTGTTTAATTTCGGTAAATATATTTCTTAGTGAGATGTCAGTGTTATTTTTATTTTTGCCTAATTTAGATAACAATTTATCCATTGCACCCTGTACTTAAGGGTTACTTTCAACAAAGAAAAGAATAGTGTCACAATTTAAGCAAATGCTCTTTTTTTTTTTAAATAAACTGTATTAATTACATTTACTGGCCTGAATGTTTGAAAAAATTTGTAGAATATATGTTTCTCAGATAGGAATCGAATTTGTAACTCCAATGGCTAAATGATGACTTCCATTGGGGTTACAGGTTTGATTCCTACCTGAGAAGCACATATTTTCTATGGAACTTCTTGAACATTCAGGCTGATAAATGTAATTAATACTGTTTATTTTAAAAACAGAGCATTTATTTAAATAAACTGTATCTAATAAAATAACGTATAAACAGAAAATATATTAAATAATTGTTGGACTTCATCCATTTCATTATATATATATATATATATATATATATATATATATATATATATATATTCACCACAAGCAAGGCTATAATGCTACTAAGATGCAAGGGGTAACTGGGAATAAAAGACAAAGAAAAAATCTTGAGAAGGAATCAGAAACCCAATCCTAACCAGGAAAAAAAGGATAAACTGCTACACCTCTTCAGAAGACAAAGGAGGAGTGTGAACCAGATGATAGGCAAATATACCTACTCTTATTAAGGATACAAGTTTTACTAATTAACCCATAGCTTGGGGAATAAAGGTGGATTCATAACTTTCCAAAGCGTATTTGCACTTAAGTGAATATAAGGAACCCAAATGGAATCGGAAATCAATTCTCCGATTAACAATTCCAAGCCATTATCGATTACATCACCAGTACATCTTAATTTACAGCACGTGGTATTGCTAAGCAGTAAACCATCTAGCTACTGACCTGGTTTAATGTAGCTTAACTTATATGATCATGTGGGAACTGATATTTCTACATGATGTAGCTGTAAAGCCAACTAAATTTAAACTGTATATGTAAGTACATCAATGGCCATAATGTAATGATGAAAATAATATTTAGTTTCCACAAAAGACATTTATTTGTTAATATATTTCCTTGTCAATGCACTTAGTTCACTACTGAACATTAACCCTCTATTAGTATTGTGGGATTTTCACACACCTCATGTAAAATATAAATATATCATTTAATACTTAATTTTCTTGTTATATATTTAATAGAGTGTTCTTCATGGTTTTTATAAGTTAGATAAAAATGAAAAAGTAATTGTTTTAATTTGAAATATTGAATTCAAAGATCAATATTACAGAATGGATTTTTAAGTTTTCAAAATTCAATATATAAATATCAGTTTCATATTATTTTCAGTACAATCTTTTAAAACGATTGATAATCAAATTGACTCCTCTGAAAATATTCCTCATATTCCAAACAAGAAGGTTACTTACACACATCCTGTAGAATGGTGGTTCTCAACCTTTTTTGCCTAATTCATCCTTTTCCCTATAAGTCAGAATGTCATTCACCCTTTTGCCAAGATTACATTCCAAATTATATGAATATATTATTGAAACACTAGTGCATATTAGTACATATTAGTACATTTTTTTATAACACTCCTGATGGGCTCCAAATTCTGTAAATAAAAAAAAAACAGAAAAAGTAAAAGATCCTCACATGAAATTTCCTCCTGGGGGATTCCCCGCCACACCCCTGGTTGAGAACCCCTGCTATAGATTGAACATTATACAGTGAAAATTTCAGATCAAAATTCAAATAATATCAGAGTGCAGACACACTGAAGCACCCTTCATAAACTGAATGCGGATTCGAAACACATTGTTGAATTTATAGATTTAATCTTAGACTTTGGTCATACCATTTTATCAAGATGCTCAGACTATCAAAGTTACTTTTCAGCATGAGAAAAATTTCAGATTCTTGTAAAATTTATAATAATTTTCCTATAACTTTCTGATGGACTTAACTGGACAGATATCATTTTTAAAAGATAATTTCTAAAGAGTATCCATAAATAAATGAATATCTAGGTTTGTTGGGCATAGTAAGACAGAAAAATAAGATGGGACAAATTGAATAATGAAATGAGCCATCAGATTATGCGAGATTCTATTGTGTCTATTTATTGGCGCCATATTGCCTTGTATTTCATTGTCCTAATCACTTGTACACTGCACGAAATGGATTAGAGAGAAAGAAAAAGAAAAGTTGGAAATAAATAAATAAAATGGAAATAAAATAAATTAGAATAAAAAAAAAAAAGTAAATGAAAAAAAAGAAAGAAAAATGGGGAGACAACACCAAACTAGTGTTATTAAATGTGACAGACTACATCCAGGTCAACAAGACTGGAGTCACTAGAATTTTACCCCTTTGCACCATCTCAAATAATTATTCCACAATAGGCCTGAAGAGGTCCACACAGGCACAAGAAAGCATTTTCATTTTTTTTTACTTTTATTCTGAAGAGATTATTCTTCTCAGAAGAACCAAGAGACATCCATATGTCAATGTAGTGCTGGTAGGGGATGGTTGGTATTGAGATTTCAAGGCATTGTCAGTGGAGGTAGTAAGAGGTATGATCTTACAACCTTGGACCCTTAAATCTTCACTTTTGAAGAGTAGCGTAAATCACTTCACTGGTTCTTAATCAGGCAACAAATTTTTGAGGGCACCGGCTTGTGATTGAAGAAAAGTTAGATAGAAAATATCACAAGTGAACTATTAACAAAAACCTAAAAAAAAAACATTTAAAAAAATGGAAAGCACAAAAAATTTGATAAAAGTTTATAAAATCTAAGAAGAAAAAAAACTATGAATGAGGAAACAAAAAAATAATACGAACAGAAATATACGATGAGTAAAAACATTTTCTTTTTTTAAAAATGATAGCTTTTTTTAAAATGATATGGGCTATCTTTGAGTGAGTGATAGATATGAATGGACAGACTGAGAAAGAGATGTAGATACTGAAGACTGAGATAATAGAAAAATATAAATAGAAAGATAGTTGAAGATAGATGGATAGATATCCATCCAGGCTGATAGATATATAGAAAGAAAGATATATAGAGATCCAGACTATGTTGGATAGATAACTAGAGATCCAGACTTAGATAAATAGATAAATAGACATCAAGGCTGTGATAGATCAATCCAGACTTTGATAGATAGAGATAGATATAGATAGAAGCAGACTGAAATAGATAGATTGTAGGTTTGAGAGAAACAGACAAAGAAAGAATATATAATTGAAAATATTTGAAAAACATGATATCTCTAAACAGATCCATAGTATAGTAGAGAGAAACAAATAATATAATTAGACTTAGAAAGAAAGAAAGACTGAGATTGAGAGAGAGAGAGAGAGATGCAAATTGACTTAGATAAAAAGAAATGGACTTAGATTGATAGATAGTCAGAAAGAAGAGATGCTCACAAATGAACTTAGACTGATAGACAGAGAGAGAGAGAGAGAGAAAGAGAGACAAATTGATGGACATTAATAGACAAATAGGTAGAAATGAACTGATAGACTGACAGATAGGTAATTAGAGAGATAGATAGAAATAGATTGAGATACATACATACATACATACATAAATACATACATACATATATATATATATATATATATATATATATATATATATATACAAATGGACGAAGATTGATAGATAAATAGACAGACAGATAAGTAAATATAGAGAAAAAATAGCTACATACAAATGGATCAAAACTGATAGACAAATAAACAGAGAGTGAGACACACACACACAAATGAATTTAGATAGATACATACATAAAAATGAACTGACACTGGTAGACAGATAATCAGAGACATACTCAAATGGACTGAAACTGACAAACAGGCAGGTAGTCATAGACTAAAGTTGGTAGACAAACAGATAGGTATATATATATATATATATATATATATATATATAGAGAGAGAGAGAGAGAGATATGCATGCATGCAAATGGATCGAGATTAATAGATAGACAAATAGACAGATAAAGAGAGAGAGAGAAATACAGATAGATATATAAATAGATAGAAACTAATTGACAGAAACAAGTGGTAAGTGGTAAGTAAATAGATAAATAATAAGATAGTATTAAAGAAAAGCAAAGACAAATAAGAGGCAAACAATGAATGTATTTTGTATTAACTACAATTTTGTAGATACAATCCCAACAGAACAACAGGACACACACCTATAAAGACACAAATAAGAAATTACTTGATTATCTTGAAGTATATTATCTTCTTAAATTTTCTTGCAGGGATGCAACAAAATTAATAGTTAATGAAAAACATGCTACCTAATTAATTCAGTTTGTTGCTAATATTCAAACAATTACTTATCCTTTATTTAATCAATTCTCTGAGATTTAGAAATTGCCTGATGAACAAGTTCTTCATGGAGACAAAACAACCAAAAGAATTTGGAAATGCTTTCTCTCTTATTTTTTTTATTAATCTTGTCTTTCTTTTTTTAATATTTTTTATATTGACAATATGTATATTTAAAAAGGTTTTTGAAACACCCTCTTCATGGCCACTGATATTATGCCTTGTTAAGATAAAAGATTGACCCTCTTGGAAAAAAAAGGGTTAATAAGTTAGCAAAGTGAACCATTCACAAACGAAGTGAGTTCAGTCCTTACTGGAAGCATCATTTTTGTAGGTTTGTTCTGGATTGAGCCAAACTTAGAAAATATTTGTGTTTTGATAATATGAAAATGAATTCTTGAATGAGAAGATACAAACAAATGTACCTACAGTGGACATGTGGGTAATTTTAAAAATTAATCCTTGTTACCAAAAACAGACTTTATCAGAAAATCATGAAGAAATACTTAATTAAGATAACAAAACAGATATAGGCTATCTAGAAAATAGCAGAGCATTTGATTTTTCCATTAACATACATACATAATTACACAAATACACATATATATATACTTGTTTAATTGGGTTACTATATATATATATATATATATATATATATATATATATATATATATATATATATATATATTAATAATGAATACAGAATCCTTAAAAATCCATTTGGTCATTTTTAAGGATTTTGTATTAATTATATTGCTCTGTTCTTACATTGAGTTCTCTTTGGATTAATATACTCCTTGGAATTATCTCTACTAATTATCAATTGATATTATATATATATATATATATATATATATATATATATATATATATATATATATATATACACAGTAACCCAAATTAAATTCTTGCATGCATACAAGATAAATATAAATATACCAGGCGTAATGGCAAAATTGTCAAATTTTTAGATTAAGTTCTGAATCACTGTATTTTAGAAATGATTAAAGATATCTTACTGGAATTCTCCAAGGTTTTTATAACACTATTGGACTCTACTTTGAACAAGAAGAAAGTATAATTACTCTCCAAGCTTAACAGAAGAATCATGATGAAATTGATCATAAACGAAAATGACATGTTCATCATTAATTAATTATATCTAAGGATCAGAAGCTCATGAAGTATTAAAATAATGTTCATATATACATATATATATATATTATTCCAGGATCATTTTCCAACTTATTCAAGATGATCTTCGCCCTCTCTAATCTTCTAACTTTCTGTCCTGGAGTAGCATGGTGCCTCACACATTTTACATACAATATCATTTTCAAGTCTTTTTTCACTGCTCTTTGAACTGTCATTGCTGAAATCCTTTCTCATGTGCCAAACGTCTTATGAATTGAGTTGGATCTTTTCTAACTGATCTCTTAAGCTCTAAGTTTAAATAATGATCCCTCTTCTTCTTGTGACCTCCTGATCCAGTTTTCCTCTCTACTCCTTCCCTCTTTTTTAAACTTATTCACCATTCTTTTGATGGTTCTTGAATGGACTTTGAAGATGGAAGCCAGAATATGAATGCTGGCACCATTACCGAAGGCCTGAATGATCTTTTCACTCTCACCATTGCTCAGTTGGGAAGGCAGTGGGTCTGATACAAAACAATTTTAACTTGCTTTCTTTTTAGCTGAATAACTCAAAGGGTTTTTCAGTGATTCTTATGAAAAGTGCTATCAAGATTGCTAAAGTTCTTATCTGAAAAAAAAAAAACTCAAATAGTTTCATGTTTTTTTTAGATATTAAACATTTTGTGAGATGGATAATTATGCTGTTACAAGATTTGGACAATTTTGCACACACACACACACACACACATATATATATATATATATATATATATATATATCAATACTAGTATATTTATTAATACTAATCGCAAACTAAAATAATTTAATCACTAATTTGCATTAAAAAAAATTCAAGAACATCATTTACTCACTTACATTTATTAGACATTGAATTGTGTCACTTGGTTTCCTTTGTAACTTTGCCTAGTTTCTCAGCTAACATGATGAACATTTATGAGCATTCAGTATCTGTCTTTATTTTTGAGATGAGGTATTATGTACACTATTTACATTATTCGGACTATTGTCCTCATCTTTGTCACCATAAATAAAGGGTTCAGTTCAACATTCCAACCATCTGAAGAAGGCTGGAATGTACAACGGCCGAAATGTTGTAATAAATATTGTGACAAAGATGAGGACAATAGCCCGAATAATGTAAATTTATGAGTGTTCTTAAATTTAAGAATTTTGAAAAACTAATAAAATTTTTGCTCTTGTTTTTCTTTTTTTTTTTTCTTTTTTTTTAAGCTTATCACCCCAAGCAAGGCTGGAAGCCACTAGCATGCAAGGGGTTACAGAAGGTTTGAAGGAAGAGCAGATAGGAGTGGTAAAGGAGAGGATGTGGAGAAAGATAGTAGACCGATCAAGGCAAGGGGGTTACAGAAGATTTGGAGCGAGAGCAGATAGGAATGAAAGGTGAAAGGATGTGGAGAAGGGAAGTGGATAGATCAAGGCAGCTGGAGATGTTGATTGACATTACACTTAAATACTTGTAACAGAATAAAATCCTTTGTAACAAAAATTTGCCTTGATCTTTATCAAGGCAAATTTATATACATTTAAAAAATTAATGCCAAATTAAAAAAAATTGTGTGACATGTTCTGTACTTTTGAAAGTGTTTTTTACATTGATGTAAGTACAGGTTTTTCTCCTGCCAAAGGATGCATTTTTCTTTCATAAGATTTCTTGAATATTCAGGCAGGTATCTTCAGATCAATCAAGGACAAAATATATAAATATGTGTACAAGTAAATTCATGGGATAGAAAAGCACTATTATTCACAAACAGATTACATTAAAACCCAGAAACCATTCTTTCTGCTTACAGAAGAAGGTTGCTTAGACTTAATATATAAGGTCTCAAGCACTCTCAAATGGTAATCTGATTGCAATCTTCTGACAACTGTGAAAAAATCTCTGGTAAAATTGGATTTTTTATTAGGTTTCCTGCAATCCCAGAACCAGATGTATTAACAAGTGTATATAAATTTTTATACTACTTTCTACAGATTTTAACTGGTCAATCCTCATCTCCAACCTCTGATCAGTTCTACCAATATATTCAGCAACACATTTAAAATAAATCACCAAACTAAAATGATGGGGGTTGCAGAAAATCTTTACTAACTGATTTCAGCATAGGTTGGTAATTGAAAACAAGCTTTAGATTGGCAAAGAAATAACAAATTAGCACACTTTAGATCATGTGATGGGCAACGTTTCTGTTGGATTTTGCAAGCAGGATCTGTTCGCTCATTTTGAAAATCCTTAGTGTTTTTCTTTTGTATGTGGATAATGTTATTGGTGCATTTAATGGTGAGGCATGATCCGAGGTTTTCCATGTATTGTTGAATGAATTGTGTCCCCACATTATGCTGGGACTCAGTAAAAATTGAATCTGATCAAGACTTTGGTTCATCATGCCATAAACATTTGTTCTAAAACTAAATTAAATTCTGAAAACGAATTTATTATCAAGGTTTTAGCTGAAAGTGCATATCCACTTGATATTGTGCACACTAGCATTTGTGCTAAAATTGTGCAATTTTATAAACCTAAATTGTATGTTCGGGAAAAAGTGTCCTGTCTGTTTGCAGTTACCTTGGATCAGTGATGTTTTGTTGTGTTCATTAAATGTTTTCGGGGTTTTTTTTTCATATAAACCTGTGGTCATGCCTGATTCACATACATTTTTTGTGTTTCATTGTTAGGACAAAACTTGCCAGAGTGTTGAATCAAGCTATAACCAACAGCACAAGATCAATAGAAAGGTAATGCCAAAGATCTTAAAGATAGACAGGGGTCAACATAGATAGGAAAATAGATCAAGATAAGAGCTATCATTGAAATGATTAACCAATAAAAATGATGGAGGATGGGACATATTGCTAGAAGAAAGGATAACGGAAGAAGAAAATATTGGATAGCTGGTGCACAATGGATAGTAAAAGTAGTAGGAAAAACCTAATGTACTCCTTCCATGATGACTAATAACTAACTCTTCTCTTCCATATTTTCCCAACAATCACCTCTATCTATTCAACGTTGGTCATGTGCTATCCGTGATACATGTTTAGGCGATCATGTATCTTATGATACATGACTGACGAGGCAGATTTTTTTTTTCCTACAGTAGATTGCCATTTCTTTCTGTGGTAGACCAATTGCCATCCAAGGCTACAGAACTCAGTCTGTCCTGTTATTTACCCATAGCTGGGGGGGAGAGGAAGAGGATTCATACCTTTCCCAAGGGTATTAGCACATAAATGAATGTAATGGATTTGAACTTGACTCTCTGATTCCTATACCGGCTTGGATTGAGGAATCGGAGAGCCGAGTTCAAATCCCAGTATTAATCCTCTTCTTCTCCCTCCAGCTATGGGTAAATAGCAGGACAGACTGGGTTCTATAGCCTTGGATGGCAACTGGTCTACCACAAAGAGAAATGGCAACCTACTGTGGGGAAAAAAAAATTTGCCTCGTCAGTTATGTATCATAAGATACATGATCGCCTAAACATGTATCATGGATAGCACATGACTGACCTTGAAGAGATTGTTGGGAAAATATGGAAGAGAAGAGTTAGTCATTATCATCATGGAAGGAGTAAGGAAAAGCTTTTGTCCAGCAATGGCAATGGACTTGTAATTGCCGATAATGATTTTATGTCAAATTTACCATTGCATGACCCAAGGAGAAATGACAGAAAGATTGTTTTGTGTCAACTTTTCAAGAAGTAAATCTAGCCTTCCTTGAAAATTAGCATGCAAACTCCTAGCTTTCTATCTCAACTGGAACGCTAACTGCTAGCATTAGTAAAGAAAATCCAACTATCTCAGCCACCAAGAAAACAATTTATATATTTTTTTAAATTATTAAGTGTAGCTTTGTCTGGCACAAGGCCAAATGGAGGTGTGGAGAGTGTGTTGCAACACTCTTACAAGGGGGTAGAGCCTACCTTCCTTCCCTGAAAATCAGCATTTTGAATCCTGGCTTTTAACTCAAACCACTAGCACCAGAAGGAAATATAGTAACCAAAAGAGATATCAATAAAGCTTTTTCACTATTATTGAATCATTATTTATGCGAAGGGCAGGAACTATAATGGAAAGTGGAATCAGCCATTCAAGTTCAAATTCTGGGTTAGTCTATTGCATTCACTTTTGCACAAATGCCCTTGCAAAAGACATGAATTCATTTCTTCTTCCTTCAGCTATGGATGAAATAGCAGGACAGACTGGGCTAACTAGAATTAGTTGGATACCAGTTTACAAAGAAAGGTAACTCTGAATTCCAAACTGTGGAGAAAGCAACAGGAAAGCAATCCACTGTATTTCCAAACAATGTATGCAATACACAAATAACAAAGAAAACATTATAGAAAATCATGGCCACCTATGATCATGAAGAGACATAGGATTTTTTAAAAATAATTATGTTAAAATCTTTCCAACACCTATCTTTCCCTAAAAATAAGATGCATTTTATTCAAAAAAGCTGCTTGCGCCTTTTCACTGAGACTTCCCTTTGGCGAGGCTTGAGCAAATTTTAATTCAGAAAATGTGGCCCAGAGAAAACAAGTTTGGGAACTATTAATCAGATAGTTAGGTATGCCTATATTATCAGCATATTCCCATTATTGTCTATATAAATAAAATAAAGTTTTCTATAGATGCAGAAACTACTGGATGGATTCCAAGCAAATTTGGTCTGCAGATATGTGATGTAAAGTTGACCAAAGTCAACCTTCAAGGCAGTGCTGGACTTACATATGGGCCAGTATGTGTTGCAGCCCAGGGGCCTCAAGAGTATAGAGTCCCCCAAGGGCCCTCTAACCTTGGACCCCCGATAAAAATAAGAACTAATAAAAAATATAACATTGGAGATTTGTTTATTTTTAGATTTAACAGGGCTACTTTGAACTAATTTGAAACAATTTAGAGTATTTGGGCCCCTCTTTAGTTTAAGTGCTTCATGTTTTACAACAAACCAGCATCATCTAAAAATATATCTTTTTTTTTACCTCTTAAGGTCTAAATCCAGATCTGTCTCTTAAGGTCTAAATCCAGATCTGTCATGAAGTCATGAAAGGTCAAAAATAAGAGAGTTCTGATAAGGGAGCTAACCAACTTTTTATGGTACATTAACAAGTGGTTATTTTTCTTTGTCATTTTAATAATCTGTACAAATAAAATGAAGTGTCTGTATTTCCCAAGCACTTCTACGCATCTATATAATAAATGTGAATGTCAGTGTGTCACACTTTTTCAACTTTACTCCTAGAGACCATCGCTCAACGTATCACACCATTTTGGAATCAAGCTGACTTTGTGAGCAAATTAAAAATATTCCAGGCCAGAACTAGACCTGAAATTTTGGATTCTCAAGTTTTCATTACTGTGATCATTTTCGGCAATTATTTTACATGATTTTTTGCGACAAATTTTTTGCATGATAACAATTTTTATAACTTTTTTTTTTTTTAAGCATATCATCCCAAGCAAGGCTGGAAGCCACTAGCACGCAAGGTGTTACAGAAGGTTTGGAAGAAGAGCAGATAGGAGTGGTAAAGGAGAGGATGTGGAGAAAGATAGTGGATTGATCAAGGCAAGGGGGTTACAGAAGATTTGGAGCGAGAGCAGATAGGAATGAAAGGTGAAAGGATGTGGAGAAGGGAAGTGGATAGATCAAGGCAACTGGAGATGTAGATTGACGTTACACTTAAATAGTTGGAGATTGTATTTGTCAGGGAAACAGGAATAAGGAAGGGAGTTCCACAGGCGAGATGTGCAAGACATGAAGCTATTGGAGTAGAAGAGATGTCTACATCTAACAGTTTCAACGGTGAAGGGGTGGGAACGGGATGCCAACCTTGTAGGACGTTTAAATTCATGAGGCCTAGGGACAAGCGAAAGCAGCTGCTCAGAGCAATTACTGTGAAAGTATTTGTAAAAAAGACAGAATGAAGCAACATCGCGTCTGTGAGAGAGCGACTGCAGACGAGATGACAGATCAGGGCCAATTACATTGCATATCCGTCTCTGGATCTTATCAAGAACCCTGAGGCAAACAGCAGGGGCTCCAGACCATATATGGCAGCAATACTAGAAATAAATTTGGGAATAAACAAAATTAATTGTGAAATCCAGCCAAAGTCACCTATGAAATAAAAATAATTGTTTGTATGGAAAGTAAATACCTACATACATAAAAGTGTCTTTAAATTAAGTGGCACCAGAAGAATTATCATGGGAATTTTAAAAGGTAAGCTTAACTATTAATGCAATACTTAAATGCAGAGATCAATTTTGACTTCTGTAGTTTATTGTTGCCGATTGCATCTACTCCTCCCTACCTATTGTGATGAAGGCCCAATCAAGAGCCCTTCACATGAACTAGCTTAAATGCCACCTGATAGGTTGGCTTTTAAGCTAGTTTATTAATAAAAACAAGTTGTTAAAAACTTGTGGGACTCAAGTAATCAAAAACTATACTGGTTCAATTAGCTTTTGACTGACATGTAAATAAACATGTCTATGAAATTACAGCATGTGTTTTTTGCTATGAGAACTATCACAGATCCTAGAGTGCATGCAAGGGACACATGCTAATGTCTCATGTAGAGCTAGGAAAAATAATAAGATGATAGAACCTATGAAAAGTTAAAAGAAAATAAACAATTAGAAATTGGCCCCAAAATGCCAGGTCATTTCATAATAAAAATGGCTAAGTTTTAAAGACATTTCAATTGGTACATTTCTGAACTGATCAAATTTATTAATAATGTAAAAATATAGGACTTATTTGGATTTTAACAGTACTGAATTATTTCTTCTTAAAGTTTGCATATATATATATATATATATATATATATATTTTAAGCATTTCACCCCAAGCAAGGTGGGAAGCCACTAGCACACAAGGGGTTACAAAGAGTTGGAGCGAGAGCAAAGAGGAGTGATAGAGGAAAGGATGAAGAGAAAGATAGGGGATAGATCAAGGCATCTGGAGATGTTGATTGATATTACATTTGAAAAGTTGGAGATTATAGCTATCAGGGAATCAAGAAAAGGCAAGAGGTGTGAGATATGAAGCTATTGGAGTAGAAGAGACAGCTACTTTTAACAGTTTTGACAGTGAAAGGGTGAGAGCAAGATGCCAGCCTAGTTGAATGCTTAAATTCATGAAGTCTGGGAACCAGCGAAAGCAGCTCATTGGAGCAGTTACTGTGAAAGTATTTTTAAAAAAGACAGAGGGAGGCGACAGCACATCTGTGAGAGAGCGACTGCAGACGAGATGCCAGATAAATAAATATATATATATATATATATATATATATATATCTCTGTGTGTGATAATAATCTAAAGAACATCAGTACTTTGTTCATTTCCTTGTTACCTTAAGGCAAGATTTATCATTAGTCAGCTTCCCTTTCATATGCCACAAGTTTACAATTTCATCTTCCTTTTTAATAAATGAAACATCTCTCACAAACTTTGAATATTCACAAACTCTAAGAGATTATTATGAGTTTTAGCTAGAATTTTAGCCTGATGCACTTTCATTATTATTATTATTATTATTATTATTATTATTTATTTCTTGTTCTTTATTTCAAGCAAACTAATACACCATTAACCAGTTTCTTCCATTTTTGCTTGATTGACTTTCTCTTTTGATTTTCAACTGCTTTCACATTTACATACAATTCAGTATTAGCAGTCATAACTCCTGCTGGCAATTGCGGTATTCAGCTAACTGGAATTGGTTGATTTCTGCCATTGTATTTGACAGTGATTCTTATAATCTGCCATCGATTACTGTATATCAAGCCAATGTATCAGTCTGTCAATGCTTGCCTATCTATACAACAGCATTCCAGAATTTTCCCACTCCAGAATTTTCATCATTCATGTTTACTCCTAACCACTGAACAGTTTGGGTAGGTTGAACTTAGGACAAGACCAGCCAAAAGATAAACTCCTACTAACATTGGTTTTCAGGTTATAGAAGCATGCAAGCCAGTCAACCATGTCAAGGTAATTATTACTAGTTTTAATTATTGTTGCTGTTTCACTATTATTGTTTTATTACTAGTTTGCTCCCATCTTATTTATGTTGCTTCTTAGATTAAATATTTTTACTTTTTTATTTTATTAATAGTTTAATTAGTTTATTACTATTTTGGCATCATATTTTTGTTCTCTCAATACTGCAGATCAATATACATTTTGTAATAAAAAATAAATGAATAAAAATTAATTATAGTATAAAAAAATAATTATCATAAAATAGTTATAAAAATTATAATTATCATTAATTCACTCATTCTAAACCAATGAGAACTGACCCCACATTTCACCTCTACACGCACAAACATATGACAGTCTATCAGACAAGCAGTCAACACAGACAGGCCATGAACATATGTATCAATGAAAATTCCAGCTCCTTTTCCTATTTTATGCTATCATAGAAACATTTATCTTTTAGCACTCAACTAAATTTGAAGTAAGAAAAGCCCAGGCACTTGTATTTTTCCAACTAAATTATCTGGACACTCATTACACACATCTATAAATAACACATGAGAAAGACTGTATACATTTTACTTATTTTTTTATCTTATCATTCTGTTGGACTCCAATCCATATTTGATCTACATTTGACCCCAGACTCACAATTCTACTCAATATTACTGTCTCTCATGTCTCCAACACTATATACCAACTAGATAAATAATACTCGTTTTGTTGTTTCTACATTTTTTCTGTTTCTCATTTTTACAAGTATTTTTGTATATATAAATGTTAGGGTGTTTATAATTATTTACTCCCCTACACTACTTACATTATAATTATTTACTCTCCTACACTACTTACATTATAATTATTTACTCCCCTACACTACTTACATTATAATTATTTACTCTCCTACACTACTTACATTATAATTATTTACTCCCCTACACTACTTACATTATAATTATTTACTTCCCTACACTACTTACATTATAATTATTTACTCCCCTATACTACTTACATTATTTACATTATTCAGACTGTTATCCTCATCTTCATTGTCATATTCACAATGTTTTAGCCGCTGGACACTCTGGTTTTCTTCAGGGGTTTGGAATTTCTAGCCGAACCCTTTATTTTCTTCACTGGGGTAGATTGTTTTAGTTCCACATGCCATGCCTATTCCAGATGTCTCAGTTATTTCCCTTTAACTCAACTCTCCAAGTTTTAGTTCACCACTGCAGTAGCCATGTATTGAACTCACAACTCTTTGAGTCTAATCAATGCCTTTATCCACTGGGCCATATCCCATACACTACATTATCTAGAAATTTCAAAATGAATAATTCTGTAACTTGGTCATAAAAGGAAGTTAACAGAGAATTGAAGAAGAATGAATGTAGACTGTATTCTGCTGAATCTTTAACACTTGCAAGGCAACATTGTTTAAGATGTCATCCATGAAAGATGGACCTCCAAGACATGGACTATCATGTTTTAGAAGCTACATATTATTTCTAATTTTCCGCTGTTTGCGCTATCAATCTAAGAATATGTTTGTTCAAATTCTTGCATAAAAAGGAACATCAATAATATGAGGGGAAATTAAATATTTTTTCTAATGAATATTTCATATTTTTCATTCAATATAAGGCTCAAGAACAAAACATAAGAGAGGGTTACTGAAAGTCAAGATAAAGAGATTAAGAAAGGTAAATAACAACTTTTGGTATAAAGAGGCTAAGTTTGTAGTTTTTAGTAAAGCATCCCTTCAGGAGTTTAAGCCACAGAATGGCAATTCTTGGGAAAAAAGCTGAATGGTACTTCCTACTGAAATTGGGAATACAGAAAAAATATGTGTTATTTGACTCCATGTTCACAGCAAGGTGAGTACTAGTTATAAAGGTCTGAACTGGTGGAACTAAAGAGTGGAGCTCATCTAAACATTTGCTATGGAGATAGTGACAGATTAGTGACAGGCTTGCAATGTAACTGTGGGTAAGCGACTTCAGGGTTAAAAATGTCATCCTTGAAAAGACCATATAAATGATTATGAACTCTATTAAGATTGAAGATTAAGCAGCCCCAGATCAGACATGGCAACGATACTTCATTTTTGGTCTAAGATTGTAGGTGGCAGGGAAGCAAGAAATCAAAAGGGAATTCCACAGGTGAGAAAAGAATCTATTAGAACAGGACATATGGTTGCATCAAGCTAGTTTAACAGTAAAACCTAAGACATAGTTACCAATGTAGTATCTTTAGTGAGGAGAAAGGAGAATAAAAGAACAGGTTTCCGGAAGACAGTGATTGACATTGCATTTAAATTTATGAACATTGTAGGTGGCAGGGAAGCAAGAAATCAAAAGGGAATTCCACAGGTGAGAAAAGAATCTATTAGAACAGGACATACGGTTGCATCAAGCTAGTTTAACAGTAAAACCTAAGACATAGTTACCAATGTAGTAGCATGTTTAAAATAAAAATAATGCATTGCAGAAAGTTATACTAAAATTAATTACTTCACTCTTACCTAAGAAATGGAATTCTGATTTCGGACAAATATTTATGAAATATGAAATATCCATGAGGTGTAAGTATTCACTGTACTGAGTTAAAGAATCTGATCAAATTTTCTTTCTTTTTTTTTTTGAGGATCAAGTAGCAGTAGAGATTTCTTTTGATGTATCTGACTGACCTTGAAAGGCAGGCATTTTCATTTATATCTCTTGCCAGCATATTCTTTCTCACAACCTATCATTTTTCCTTTGATTTTTCTTCATTTAATTTTCATTTATTCTAACTTTTATTCTTTTATTATACAACTTTTATTGTTGAAGCATATATTCAGCAATCACAGTATAAATCAAACTAAATGCAAATAAATCTGTTTTTATTTTAAACCCAATTTCAATACTTCTTTATAATGCATAGGGAGCCCCGCACGAGCTCTGATCGTAAACTAGAGGAGGTTTTGAATATATCCAAGTCAATAAAAGACATACCTTCTGATCAGAGCATGAAAAGCTTATAAAATAAATTGAATTTACATCAATTTTAATGCCTGCATTTTATCTTCAAAATTTTCTTTCTCTTCAAATCAATAAGCTGGAAATAAAAAATACAGTAGATTTCAATTATTTTCAAGGGAAAATTTTCTCTGAGCATACAAAAGAAAGAAACTGCTTTTTTATCATTCCATATGCAAAAGAATATTGGAAATAAACATTAAGTTCCAAAATATCTGCATTTTTATTTGAATATTTACACAATAAATAGTATATAATAACATAATATATTTACACAATAAACTCTGAATGTGTAATCCTGTGTATGGGCTCAATAAAATTAATTTTTCATCAGATGCTTTTATTTACTTATACTTTCATTTATTTTTATTCTCTAAGACATATGATGCTATGCTATGCATAATCATATTTTTCATGTTTTTTCTTATACATTATATCTGCTATTTTCTTTCATAACCAGAATTGAAAATATAATTGAAAACTCAATCTTAAAATATCTTGTTCTATTTCATTCTAATAACACACAATAACAGTAATAATATCATTAATAAAAACATAACAAAAGAAATGACTGCATACACACAGCAACAAGAACATCTGAAAGAGAATACCAAAAATATTATACTTAATAGATTATGTAATAAACGAAGGATAAATTACAATCATAATCAGGATTTATTACTTAAGAATCTTCATCAGTTTGCAGATGTCTTAATTCTTTTTAACATTGTGTGCAGATCTTTCAACGGGGTTAAACGCGGCACTTAAAGACTATAATTATCCTCTACCAACAGCAGAAGAAATATTTGCAAAGCTTAATGGAGGTACTGTATTCTCGAAAATAGACCTCAGCGATGCATATCTGCAAATACCGGTAGAGAAAGAAACGCCTAAACTTTTGTGTATTAACACACATCGGGGTCTGTATAAATTTAACAGACTACCTTTTGGGATTAAGGTTGCCCCCGCCATTTTCCAACAAGTAATGGATTCGATGTTGGGTGGTTTAGATTTTGCAGTAGCGTATCTAGACGACATCCTCATGAGATGCACAAGATATGTTAGCGTAAAAAAAGACGCTAAGAAGATAGAACACATTGTTATGAATTGGGTATGGGCAACTGTTTTCAAACAGGGGGCTGCATGAGGTACAGTAGATCATAAGGCAGGCCACATGACTAAAAAAAATTTAAGTTAATTTTTCATTAAAGATACCTGTTCATTTTCCCAACATAAGATCATTTTGCATAAGCATCTACCTTAGAAATTGGGAAAAGTCAATTTTTTTTTCTTTGGAGAAAAGATTCCTTTTACAATTAAAAAAAAATTTGGTCTAATATTATCTCTGATGACAGTGATTAACACATGCTCCTTTCTGTGATTTGTTTTTTTAATTCATTTGACAATACAAAGATATTTGTAAAAGAAGAAGTATATTTATTCTTTAGAGAACAATAATTATCATTGACATTTCCTGTTCTGAAGTAAAAGATGTTTACATATGAGATTTCCTTAGTGAAAATAGGCAATTGTTTAAAATGCTGACAATGTTATCTCAAACAAAAAGTTACAAATTTCAAGAAACATTGTACTTAATCCTTGTTTATGTATATGATTATACATGGGAGAGTGTGTGAGTGAATAAGAGAGAATGAAAAAAAAAACAAACAACATTTTAATAAATGTTATTTTCCTCATGAATTTTGATGTGCCATCTAGAAAGCCAATAAGGCCACATCTTTGGGCTGCTGTTTGCTCCTGACTATTATAAATTACTGCTTTTTCATCATAATTTTGTCTTTCCTAGTTTTTCAAATTAATGAAGATAACAATTATGATGATAAAGTTAACAAATAATTTTTTATTTAACTATTTTTTTTTTTTTCCAGAAATCTTCAGGATGGAGACAATAATGACTCTCCAAAGACCACATATTATCATGACTATTCTTGGTGAATGAATACAAAAGGTAATTATCTCCTTTTGGTTTAGATGAGGTCACATGGATCATGTGATGGTCACTTAATGATTCCACTTCATAGAGTGACGGTCAGTCTTTGTCAGTTTCCAGGAGTCAAACTGAGTAGTTGCTTTTTTTAGCCAGGGCTGAGGCCGAGTCCACTTCCCTCAGCAACTTACATACTCTTGGTGCCATTTTCTTATGGAAATATATCTTCACCAGATATAGATAATATCTCTAGCTCACAGTCCTTATATTGGGAAAAAACCCATACCTCACCATTTCCTATTTGAAAGGAATATGTCTTCACTAGAGATATAGCAAATAAATCCATCCTGCTCAAATCTGGAATCCTAAATATGGCTCCTCCAGAAACACAGAAGCAACTTTGGTAAACCCAATTCCCATTGAGAATTATTATAAGTAAGACCCTGTCTTTTTGTTCTCCTTTCACACTGCTTGTTATTACATCCATGTTATAGTTTCTCTGTGTGGGACAAATGTAAAATATGTAGATATAATTTTGTGTATGATTTAGTGGCACTAAACTTGCTCTGGGAACAAAGCATGTTTGTCATTCCTTTCCTTTCAGCTATTCCATTCTGTCTGTGAAATAAGAAGTTATTATATCATAGATATATTATTTCCCATAATGAGGAAAATACAAATGGTATAATATTCACTTTCTTCCATAGCTCACTCATTATCTGATGACTTACCCAACAATTGGATATTATTTAACTTCTATTACTGGGAATAATAGTGGAATGGTTTCCTGCTTCATTCTCCATAGTTTTGAAATCAAAATTGCCCTTTTAGATTGGATTCCAACCAAATCTAAAGAACTCCTGTTATTAAACTCAGAGCTGGGGAGTGAATAGAAGGATATGACAAGACATATGTTTTCAAAATAGAAGCTGTGATCTAGAACTGGAATGACAGTAGTAATGACACATACCATGAATCCATCATAAAAATTCAGAATTAATAAATTTTAAACACTTAAAATTCTTTGGTGCATGAATCAGTTATAAAAATTTAGTACAGGAGATAAAGGGGTAATTTTAATTCATCACTGTAAGATGTTACAAAACAAAAAGATTGAAAATGAAAGTCACATTCTTAAATAACCTCATCAGAGCTAGACTCCCATAAGGATATCAAGTAGGTCCATCCTTCTTCAAACCTTATGGATTGGCACTACAAAATCACAATCAAAATAATTGATTTTACAAGGTTTTACAAGGCTGAATTCTCTTCCTGCCACTCAACTCAGATATATATGGTAGTCCAAGTACACAGTGTTTTTATTGAGGCAGCATCTCTAGGAATGTTGGCATTCTAGCCTTGTACAGGGTGCAGCAAAAATACCTCCCACTTAATGCTAAGGTAGCAATAGTGTCTTCATTTTGTCTTACTATTATGTGGGAGGTATTTCTGCCACATCCAATGTGTGTGTGTATATATATATATATATATATATATATATATATTGGCCATTGGCTCCTATAAGATCATCTACCCTTTGACAGGTTTTGTTTATTATCCTGCAAGGTGACATGCCAGAAAAGCTTGTCAAGGAGCTGCTCCAGACACCAACCACCTGTCTATGTGGCAGGTTGTACTGAGTTACATGTTACCAGTCAGAAGCCTAATCCTTGACAAAATGTGACCTGACCATTTAAAAAGAAACAGATAATAAAAATGATAAAAATAATAAAATAACTTTTTCATATATTTTCATAATATCAGAAACAATGAAAATAGAATAACCGATATAGAATAATAATAATCATCATAATCATAATAATAATAGCAACAGAGTTTTGGGGATGATTCAAGTGCAGCAAATATAAGCAAGAAGTGATCCCCAGTTGATGAACAATGTCTTTTATCTGACATTTTATTTTATTTTGTTTGTTTTCATTTTTATCTCTGTTATAATTCTGGATGCTCCTATCCATAAGTGTCATGCTTTTCTATCTCGTATCAGAGTATAGTATCTGTTCAGTCCACCATTCCTTTAAACTGGAATCATGCTTTCTGACCAAGAAATCCATGTAAAACTATTCAACAGGAAAGAATTGGGAAAAGCTTGAGGAGAAGTTTGAAGAATAAATAGAACATGAAGAAGGAAATGTAAGAGGCTGAGAGAGAGCGTTTGAATGAAGATGAAAGAAAGACAGAGAGAGAGAGAGAGGCTGTTGTACTGGTGGGCTATCAAGAATTAATGAGTGAAAAACTGAAAGGTATAGGTAGTGGAAAGGCTTAAAAATGATGATACGATAAAATTCATTATGGGGAGGTAACGCTACAGAACGATGAGAGGAGGCAATAGAAAATACTTGCACATTCTTTATTCCATTTTTGCATATGAAACTGACATTTTATATAATTTAGATATAAAATATAGAGAAAAAAATGAAGATTGGGAAAGATTTGGCATGAAGGATATTGTAAATATTTGGCTAGGATTGATTGACCAATTTGTTTTTTCATGGCTTATCAGCCTCTTGCAAGTTATTTAATACCAGAAAATATTTTTTAGATTGTAAGAATTTTTTGGAGATAATAAAGATTTACTGATTCAAGTTCTAATGATTAACCTATAGTTGGGGGAGAAGAGGTGGATTCATACATTTTCCAAGGGTATTTGTGCATAAGGGAATATAACGAACCTGACCAAAATTGGAACTTTGCTTCCCAACCCTGATCCAATATACATTGCATCACCAGCACATCCAAGCTTACAGCACCTGGTATTCCCAAGCAGTTACTCATCTAGGTACTGACCAGGCTTGACATCTGTTGTAACCTAGAAAGGGTTACTGAATGAGGAATAACCAAAATGGAGGTTGGAAATGAAATGGTAATCTTTATGACATTAACAAAACACAATACTCACCAGTAGTATCAATTAAGTAAACCACTGGTGGACTACTTAGACAGCATATTTATGAGGATTGGGACATACCCATTAGTGTTCATAGGTACGGTATATAACAATTATCTATCTATCTATTTATCTAATTCTCATCATTATTGTTGTAACCTAAAAAGGGTTGCTGAATGAAGAATAACCGAAACAGAGGCTGGAAATGAAATGGTAATTTTTATAACATTAACAAAATACAATACTCGCCAGCAGCGTGAAGTAGTGGACTACTTAGACAGCATATTACCCCCCACTTACAATAGTGTCCACTGTATTTATGAAGATTGTTGTCGTAGCCATTAGTGTTCATAGGTACGATATATAACATGCTTTTTGTTTTTTTCTTGTTTTTCTTACTGATATTTCACCCAATACATGGCTCAAGATCTACTCAAGAGTATTATGAAGACAAGACAGTTGACGCCGGACTTAAAGAAAACAATAATCACTTCATAAAACTTCTAAACTGCTGTAACCTAGAAAGGGTTACTGAATGAGGAATAACCAAAACCAAGGTTGGAAATGAAATAGTAATATTTATAACATCAACAAAATACAATACTCACCAGCAGCATTAAGCAGGTAAACCACTGCTAGTGTTTGACTACTTAGACAGAATAGTACCCCCACTTACAATAGTGTCCAACATATTTATGAGGATTGGGACATACAAATTAGTGTTCATAGGTATGGTGTATAACAATGTTGTTTAACTTTATCATACAAGAGCTGATGTTTCAACATGATATGGCAATAAACTCACATTTGACTGTGATGCATGTGCCTGGTATACTTTTATCAGATAGGGTGCCATGATGAGTATATTGGTCTTTGTATACTTGTACCCAAGCATCACTTTGTTGATGTCCTGTCCTCTCACCCCTATAGTAGTAGTAGTAGTAATAATAATAATCCAATAACAAGAAAAAACATACCTGATAGAAGTTTTTGTTGTTCTAGCAAACCATAGAATGGATCTGAAAAAAGTGATAAAAAAGAGATAAATTACTTGACTTTGCTAGAGAATTGAGGAAGTTGTGGATCGTGAAGATGACACAGTAGTACTAGTCATTATCAAAATGCAAGAAACCTTCATGAAGAGACTGGAGGAACTACAAATCAGGTAAAAGGGTAAGTACTATCCAGATATAGATGCAGTATGTTATAGGATTAAGGAGACTTATCATTTAATCATCAGAGATGGCCACCAGTTACTCATGGTGTAAAGCACTTAAAGAGGGAAATAATAATGAAAAGAAGAAATACCCATGAATATTTTACTGTTTTCCTATTTGAATTTTCCGATGAATAAGCTCCCTGTAAGTTCCATGACTATAAAATACCCATGAAAATTCCTCTATTGTATCTTTAAATCTTTAAGTTCTACAAAATATTTCAATAACAATCATAAATATGGAGGTCATTATTTAAAGAAATAAGAGGGTACAAATAAAAACATTTGCAACTGACAAGATTTTTCTTTTCACTGAAGCAAACATTAAGCACTCAAGAATGTTATAAGGGAATACAGAAAACTGGCTGCCAAGGAATACAAAAATAACCATAACAGAGTAGGAAAAGTTATATGCTGGAAACTGTGCAAGTAATTCTGATTCAATGATGTAAACAAATGCTGCTAGCACAAACCAGAGGTTGTCTTAGAAAATAAAAAGCACAAGATATTCTGGAGCACTAACATCCAGACCAAGTGTCCCATCCAAAACAAGAAGACTGGATCTGACATAAACAAGAAAAAGAACTCCCAGACTGTGGAAATGTACCGTAGTTTTGAAGATAGAAGAAATGGAAAAATAACAGGACCTCACCCGGAAACTGAGAAACAGGAATCTTCTTAGTACTGTTCCATGTGCACCATAATAATTGGTGCACTTTGAACCCTGCTAAAAACATTAAGATTGAGATAGGATGAAAATTCAAGGAAAGGCTGGGACTATTTGAACCATTGTATTATTGGGGTATATGAGGGTACTTGGAAAGGTGCTGGGTACTTGAGAACATCTATTGTTAGTCAGTCAGTAGATATCACCATAAGTTCTATGCTTACAGTTTCTTCTTTTGCTCTTCCTATTTGTGGAATGCTGTTCTGGCTTCTTGCTTTCCACTCAATTTTTATCTTTAAAAATGTAAGTGTCATGCCAATTGTTATCTTCTGTCTTCTTAATTCTTGTCCTTTTATTTTTCTCTCTCATTAAGAATTTTTTTTCTCATATTTTCTCACACTCAGTAACCCCTTGCATTATTGTTGCTTTATTGTCTTACTTGGATTGAAAAAGTTAAAAAAAAAAAGGAAATATATACTGAAAGCATGTAAATTGTAAATGAATGAAATAATAATAATAAGAGACATAAAGGAAAATTTGAAACTGTTCAGACATCATTAACATTGAAACCTATAAGAATACTGATTAGAATGCTAAAAGATTTTTAACGGGCAGTCATTTAATCTCCAGTTAAAGCCGTTGGTTACTAATGTTGTGACAATTCATATTCTTCAATGTACTATGTCCCTTCAGGATGTTAGCAATCATGGCTCTCCTCAATTTCTTGTCCTTTGTAGATCTTAGTAAAGTTTGTCTTTTTGTCCTCTTAATCCTTGTTCTGCCAACCATTTACATAAGCTCATTATGTACAGCTTTCCTCTGCAACTTTTGCCTTCAATAACTCCTGTGAATGACAGATTCTCCAAACCTTCTTTCCTCATTATGTGTCCAAGTAATTTCAGTTGTCGCTTTCTTTTTTTTTTTAAGTATCGATGTTCTGATGTTTTCTTTTTGTTTTCATTTTCCCTAAAACTTTCTCATTGGTCACATGTCCAGTTCATGGTATTCTCAACATCCTTCTGTAAAAGCTAATTTTTCTTGACTCAAATCTTTTCTTCATCTGTGATTAGATTGTCCATTTAGGAGTACTGATATTATGTAACATTTCAGTACTGTTTTCTTTGTTTCTAATGAAATTTTCCTGTTTCTTAATACTTTGCTTAGCTTTTGGAAGGTGTGTTCAGCCATCACGATATGCCTTCGGATTTCACTGTTGCATTGTCAATTCTCTATTAAAACATTTCCTAAATATTTAAATTTTTGTACTTGCTTGATTTTGGTGTCTCAGTTTGTAATGTGAATGCTGGACTGTTCTTTTTGCTAACAAATTCAGGGTCCTGTCTAAACTGGACAAGTGAAGATGGGACACTACTTGGGTCCACTTGTAAAAAGTTAAAAAAATTTGTAGATCAGCATACATTAGATATTCTTCTAGCCGCAACATTTTTCATCATCAGAAAATATTGAATTTTAGAAGTGGGGTTCTGCTTATAACATAAATACAGTACCAAATCGACCCACTGACTTCATACAGAGTTATTTGTGCTTTGTTTTTATTTACAAATGTCACATTTGAAACTGTGTTTACATTCTACTATGAATTGGGAAAAAGAACAATATCAGTAGTACACAGTTATCAATAACATAAGCACATTTACATTTGTAAATAAAAACAAAATACAGATAAATCTGTAAAAAGTCAGGAACATATCTATCACTAAATATTATGAACAGTCTCCCACTTTAAAATGATAAAAAATAAAAATTTTTTGATTCTGACAAATGTCAGAGAGAGGGGAAGGTCTAATGAATGCTAATCTAAAACAAATATTCCTCCTGCAAACTTTTCCTTATTTTTATGAGCAGACAAGTTAAACTAAGTAGTGTCAAAAATTGAAAGAACTGGAAAATCTGTGAAAGAATATTTAACCATGAGATAGTTGAAGTGTCTTAGACACATAGTGTGGAGAGAGAGGTTGGAGAATTTGATACTCACAAGACATGCTGAGAGTAAGAGGGGCAGAAGAAGGTAGCAGGGATCCTACCTGGTGACATTGTGCAAATAGATGTTGGAACAGAGGCTAGGAGGAATAGTAAGGAGAGAAACATTGCTTTGAGCTATAAGGACTAGAAAGTTGTGAAGATCCCATGTTCTAATGAGACATGGCAAATAATAGAATAAAATCTGGTAGAATATTGAAGAAAATGTTAAAGTCTTATGGAGACTTGCTGTCACCTGTTCTCGAATGAAACCAGAGATACATGAGATGTGAAAACTCAATAAAAATAGTGAATATTATTGGAATATGAATCAACATATATAAAATACAGTATTTATCAACATATTTTTTGGATATAATACAGGGTGCGATGAATAAATTGTCGTCTAACTTATGCAAAAATAAAAATAACACTGATATCTCATTTTAACAGATATATTTATCAACGTTACATAAAAATATATTGAAATACGAAAGAGTACATTTATTATATAAAATCACCATTAGCTTCAACCATGGCCTCCAGATGACTTGGGAATCTCCTGCATCTCTTCTGGATGGTCTCCTTGTTTAAACTGATGAATGCTGCCATAATCCTTGTCTTCAGTTCATCTTTGGTGCTACAAGGAGTTTTGTTGGGCTCTCACTCAACTCAGAATTTAGGTGGCCAGATCTAAGGAGTGATATAGTTACAAAACTTATCTGACAGCCATGGCTGGGTTCTCCTGCTTGTGTGGCATGGTGTAGAGTCCTGTTGCCAGATATAGGGTCTTTCAGCAGCCACTCTCTTGACCTAGGGAAGCACTACCTCCTCAAGGCACTTGATGTAGGCCTCTGTGTTGAGTCTGAGGCCCTTGCCAACAAATTTGGGAGTTCTTTTACCTATCAAAATGATCAGTGATTTTTTCGACTGCCGTACCTTTGTAATCACCATTAGACTCGTCCAACTCTTCCTGAATCCTCTGCACTGTCATCAGATTGACATCCAGACATTTTGAAATGTTTGTATTGAAGCTTCTGGTGTGAATGCCAAACAGAACAGCATGGCATTTCAAAATTGATGGCAGAGTGAATTGTATCATGGTGCTCTTTTTCTTATAGATGGTGCCTAACTGACCTTGCTATACTGTGCAGTCAACAAAATTAAAAACAAACAAACCACATACATGAAATTAAAAATATAAAATGGCAACAATTTGCCCATTGCACCCTTGTACATTTTTACATTGACAAAAAAGATCACAACATAGAAATGGGCAATTCACTCATTTTTTTTTAATATTATTGTTCTAGGTGTGCTAGCTGTGAAGGTCTGAACTTATGGAACTAAGGAATATAGCTCATCTGAACATTTGCCATGAAAATAGTAGTAGAGTAGTAGATTCTCCTGATGATAGAGTGGAGATGCCAAAAGATGGTTATACTAGAAATATCATGTTAAAAGAACACTTAAATTGCAGTTGGTTCTGTAGATAATTAAATTTTAAAAGTAGTATATGTTTAAAAACATATTAAAAGTTTGCTTCTTTGCTTCTAAACGTTTTCATTTATAGCATGTTGACACTGCTGATGATGAATTGTGATTTTCCATTTTACTTTTAATTTAAAACTAAAAAAAAATTAAAATTAATAAGCAAATATAACAGAACATAAAGTGTTGATACAATACAATTGCAAAATTACTTTTAAAGTACTTTTCTAGTTATTACATGATAAAATGAAATAATCAATTACAAATAAAATGATACCAATAGGTAATAATTATGACTGTAATATTCTCTAGGAACTAGAAAGTATAAGAATAAATAAAAAGATACAGAATAATTGATTATAACCAACAAAGACATGGCCATTTTTAAAAATGGAAAAAAAAAACTCTCTGAAATATAATTTTAAAAATATTATTATTTCGTTTAAACATAAGCTGACATCTTGAAATTTACATTTTGTTTTGTCACTGTTTTCAGGTAAATTTCAATAAAAAGTGTCAACTCTAGATAATTTCAATTTAATTTACAGCAGAATTTTTCTGTTTCAAAATATCACATCTATGATTTGCACTTTTTAAAAATTTAAACTCTTTTCTTTTATTTTCTTAAAGAAAGAATATCTGAGATAAACGGCTGAAAAAAAAACTTAGAATAATCTACAAACGAATAAATATTTAAAAGCATAAATCAAATGGCTTTTCTCAGAATAAAAATAAAATTAAACATTGTTATATGATATCGAATAAGGAAAGAGAAAAGTTGAAACTAAAAACAGTTACAAAACAAATATAAAATTACAAGAAAACATCATTCTTTCCTAAAGTTTCAGTTACTTCAATCGATTTTACAGGCACTAAAATAAACACCACAGTTTTCGTAATTCTGTGCTCCTGGGCAATTTATTTTAAATAAATATGTTTTCTTCAGACATTTCAACTGCTAGCACCAAACGTAATTGAGATCGACAAGACCAATGAAAGGGAGGTAAGTAGTGACCAGCAGACTGCCAAGCGATCAGTAAATATTCTCAGTTAACGTAAATAATTCACTCAATAAATTTAATGTAAAGTTTAAAATGTCGCTACAAAAGTTGCTACAGTTGTAGACAATACTTTCATATATACAATTTAAGACTTTAAATAAATTGCCTTTAAAATAGGACACGTATTTAATTAAAAGAAAATTAAAAACGAATTATTAGGCAGCAAATTTTATAAGCAGATTTCATTTAAAAATAAAATTTACTTTCATTAAAATCTTTCAATAAAAACGCCTAACACTTACTTAAACTTTTATTTTCTTAAAAAAATATATGAGATGAACCCCACACTCCAAAAAACAAAAAAAAAACAGAAAAAATACAGAATAACCTACAAACAAATAAATATTTATATCGATAAATATTTATATTGATTATAAAAATGTGTAACACTTGAACACATTTTTGTTGTAATAAAAAGTCATAATGAAAATGTTAAATTTAGTTATTAAATTAAATTAAATTATTTTTTAAAATATTCATGTCCTTTTCACTTGTACATGTTAGGTGCTAAAAATAAAATTTTGAAAGAAACTTTTTTAATCAAGTAAAAAAGCAATTATTCTAAAATGTTAAAAAAAATAACACATGCACGCTTCAGTCAGTTTTTAGTCAGCATCTGACGATTGGCCTGTGCATGAAACTCATACACAAGACAATCGTCAGGTGCTGAATGAAACCTGACTGTAGTGTCAGGAAAAAAATGGTGAAAAAAAATGTATATTTATTATCTATATAAATTTTAGCTTTGTTATTATACATTGGGCACTATTTTATTAGCACCAGCACTCAATGTATAATATTTTATCCACACACACACACACACACACACACACACACACACACACATATCAACTGTGTTTCATCCACAAAAATCTATACATATTAGGGCAGTTTTCTCTGGATATGAAGGGAAGGTAACAGTTAACTCTAGACTTGGACAGGTTAAGATTGTAATGATCGTGGGAAACATCCTCTTGGGAGTCTGTTTCACAGAGCAGTGGTTCGCAGAAAGAAGCTGTTTGAGTTGAACTTACTTCTCACTGATAGAATACAGAAGGAATGTGGGATGGCAGGTCTTAGCTGTGAAGGTTGCAACACCAAGGAATGTAGTTTGGCTGACCATTTTCCATAGAAGTAGCAATAGAGGCTTGCCATGTGTTCAATATTAAGAAATACAGCATTTATAGTAAACTCAATAAAAAGTTAAATATTAGCTTCCCCTCTTCAATTTATCACAGATGGTATCCTCTAATTAGTGGGTCAGATAGTTAAAATGAATTTATTAACTGATATCATAGATTGCTTAAAATCTTTTAAAAATATAAATATGATATCTGTTAATAGTTTTAAATTAAATTATCTGTGAAACCTCTAGTCAGGAAAGTAAGTTTTTGAGTATTTATTTTTTTGTTTAATATATATATATATATATATGTGTGTGTGTGTGTGTGTGTATTTGTATGTATACAGAAGGTAATATAATAGATGAATCTGGCCCTTTTGAATCTGGTGTCCTAAACATGGCTCCATCAGAAACACAGAAGAATCCTTATTATATGTAAGATCCTTCCTTTTTATTTCTCCTCTGTTCATTGTGTAGATATATGATATATTGTTCTCCACATGGGATACATGTCGATATGTATATATAGTTTTGTGTATGTCTTAGTAGTATAAAAGTCTCTCTGGGAACAAAGTATGTTTGTCATTCCTTTTCCTTTCAGCCATTCCATGCCATCCATGAAATACAGTGTTATTATATCATGGATATAATAATGCTCATAATAGGGGAAATACAAATGAAAGAATGAATTTTTCTTCCATAGATCTCTCCCGTTATAGATTGATGGATGGATTTTTACTGAAAAACAAGCATAAATGAATTCATTCATATGGTTTCCTGTGCCCTTCAGTGGTCAATCTCACCATGACAGCCCCATGTTCTCTACTGGTGCACTATGTTAAATGATGTTACAATCATGGACGTTTAAACAGTTTTCGATCTACTAGATGTATGTTAGCTCTTGACTCCTAAGAAGCACATCTACCCTTTGTCAACAATCTCCAAGCTGGCTTGAATTTAGAATTGTCCTTCTCTTAAACTTTTTGCCAACCAAATCTAAAGGACCCTATTTAATCCATAGCAGGTGGGAGAAGAGATAGATTCATATTTTCCCACATAAATATAACATATTTGACTAGAATTCTAACTCATCTCTCTGATTTCTCATCCCATGCTGTTACCTTTGTACCACCTGCATTAATTCTTTAAAAATTGCTTTATTTATATTTCAGATATGAAACCAAACAGATATGGGCTTTCAAGAGAAGTTGAACAAGATGTACATTCCTTAAAAGGATAAATAAGAATTTTCTGGGTTGTGACACTCTGCATAGCTGAGTGGACACAAAACTCGCACAAGTAACCTGCAGGTCTTTCTGGTACGGTTGCATTCACAGGATTTTGCACCTGACCTTTCTGGTGTGATCTCATGTGACTGGCTAAACTATCCATTGAGAGGAGGACTTTTCCACAAATATTGCAAGTGTGTTGGTATCCTAACAGCTCGAGGACAGAACCTATTTCTCCCTTCCTAATGGAGCACTTTTTGTGAGAATGCTCATTTCTCTTCTGCTCAAAATTATTGCAGCATTCCCTATTCAACCTTCTACAACCAGATCTATCTCCAGCAACAGTTTCCCAGTCTTCAACATTAATGCCAAGAGTCTTTAGGTTGCATTTAACTACATCCTTGAAACGTTTTTTGAAACACCCTCATATACATATTTACATCCACACACAAATATTTTTAAATAGATTTTTTAATCTGACATTATTTCTTATTACTATTTTCCCTTCTGAGTTTGACATGGACACAGGGTCATCCATATATCATATATTGTTAAGATTATGACCACTGAGAAAAGCTATCTATTAGCCTTATCCTGTCATGTTTCAACAATTCTCAAACAAGTACTACAATTTAAATATCTGGGAAGTGTTTTAACAGGGGACAGAAAGTGTGACACTGAAATCCCAAAATGCATTGGGATAGTGAAAGGTGCCTTCCAAAAGCTAAGCAAACTATTAAGAAATCGGAAAATTTTGTCAGAAATAAAGAGAAGAGTACTGAACTGCTATATAATATCAGTTTTTCTATATGACAGGGAATAATGGACAATTTCCACAAAGATAAAGAAGAGACTTGAAGCTACATGTGTAAGAGAGGTCCCATACGGCTTATAGCAGAATGTTAGCTCGGGTATAAATGATGGAAAAAAATAAAATTTTGGATGAAAAACACAAAAAAAAAACCTACCAAGTGAAGAGATGGTCTTATTCTGCAAAGAGGTAACAATCATTATATGTAGGTGTGTAGCCAAGCGGTTAGAATATTAACATTCTGACCGTAAGACCTGGGTTTGAATCTCACCATGATATATTTCTCAGGGAGGTGACTTCTTGATAATATTGGTAGTACTGTGACCTCTTCATAATATATGTTGTACTGTTGGGAAGTGTCCCTCATGCCACAGGTTTACCCAAGTGAAACTGTTTGGAAACCATTCATAGTTGTTCTAGCACAGAATCACAAATCATTGTAAATGAGGGTTTGAACTTGCTGGCCTTATTCAAACTGTTGATCACACCGGATTAATCACTTTCTCTTGAAACTAAAGGTCCACTCAGTTGCAGGATAAAACACAGGTTGGTTCTAGGAGTGCTAAAGAAACACAAATGTACCAGAGCAGGCATTTGCAACAGAGAATAACTAACCACTCCAGTCAGAAACAAGTGTCCAGTTATACAACATATAAATATATTTATATATACACATGAAAGAGAGATATGAGAGCGATTTGTGCACGTATACATTATGTATATTGTTCATAAATGCAGTCATATGGTGATTTTATATATGTAGCTTAGATGTAGCACAAGGACAAAAGTATGGGGAAGTCATTGAGGACTGAACTCCCTATTCAGTCATAATTGTTCTAGCGAGACATGCTTGCTGACTATTACACCACGTCAAGATGCCCAAATGATTTTCTAACCATAGCTTACATGTGGCACAAGGCCGAAAGTATAGAGCACCTAGTGAGGATTGAACTCACTATTCAGTCGTATTTCATCTAGGAAGAAAAGCTTGCTGACTATTACATCATGTTGAGGTGGCCAAAAGGTGATTTTCTAAGCGTAATTTAGAACTGGCACAATGCCGAATTATGGCACTCAGTGAGGATTGCACTCACTATTTAGTTAGATTTGATCTTGCAAGAAAAGCTTGCTGACCATTACATCACATCAAGATGTCCCAATGATTTTCTAAGCATAGCTTAGATATGGCACAAGGCCAAAAGTATTAAGGACACAATGAGGATTTAACTCACTATTCAGTCATAATAGATCTAGATAGACAAACTTGCTAACCATTACACCATGTCGAGATTCCCAAATGATTTTCTAAGCATAGCTTAGATATGGCACAAGGCCGAAAGTGTTGAGGATACAGTGAGGATCGAACTCACTATTCAGTCATAACTGATCTAGAGAGACAAGCTTGCTAAGCATTACACCTTGAATTGAAGCGCCCAATACAGTTATGTGTGTGAGGTTGTATTTGTGGATGACTGTATGTGCAAATGTTTGTATACTTTTGTTTTCTCCCCACCCCCAATCGTAGTGTACATTAGTCTGCACAAAATGGTCAAAGTGGATGACCGGCACCAGCAACAAGGATTGTTCAAGCATAAAAGTATTTTTTCATTTCAAACTTTTCTCCTTGATGACTGACTCATCTCAACCAGAAATATCAATGACTTGTTTGACTGATTCTGAATAAATATTGCCACCAAATAATTCTTTCTTCAGACAGACAATATGGAACACAGAAATACACTTATGATCAAAATAATTTTCTATCTCTCTCACTCTCTGCATTTCTCATTATTAAAAAATGATATATACGCTGATAGACAGATATGAACTGACTGAGATATATAGACAGATATATGGATATGATCAGATAGGGATAGATAGATAGATAAAAACAAACTGAGATAGATAGATAAACAGACAGAAGCAGATAGATGGATATGAACAAACATATAGATAGATAGATAGATGGATATGAACAGACTGACAGAGATAGATCTAAACAGATATAGACAGATATGAACAGACTGAGATAGATAGATAGATAGATAGATAGATAGATGCATATGAATAGATAGATAGATAGATACATACATACATCTATACATAGATAAATATGACGGACCAAAATAGAGAGATAGATACATAGATACATATGAACAGACTGAAATAGATACATAGATATATATGAGAAGACTGAGATAGAGAGAGATACATAGATATATATGAACAGACTGAGATAGATAGATACATACATACATAAATAGATAGATATGAACCGACTGAGATGGATACATATGAATAGAGTGAGATATATAGACAGATGGATATAAACAGATTGAGACAGGTGGATAGATATGAACAGACTGAGATGCAAAGATAGATGGATATGAGCAGAGTGATAGATGGATGGATATGAACAGAGATAGATCGACACATACATACATACATAGATGGATATGAATAGATAGATTGATAGATAGATATGAACAGACAGAGATAGATAGATAAATACATACATAGATACATAGATGGATATGAACAGAGTGAGATAGATATGAAATAGATTGAAACAGACTGAGATAGATAGATAGATAGATAGATAGATAGATAGATAGATAGATAGATAGATAGACAGATAGAGATAGATAGATAGATAGATAGATAGATAGATAGATAGATAGATAGATAGGAATAGACTGGTAGATAGGCACCAACTGAGATAGATAGAGAGGAGCAGAGATAGATACATAGATAGATACAGACTGAGATCGATAGATAGAAAGAGACTGAGATAGATATATAGATAAATAAGAACAGACTGAATTAGATATGAACTGACTGATATAGATAGATAGATATGAATTGACTGAGATAGATATATAGAAACAGACTTGGATAAATAGATAGAAACAGACTTAGATATGAATAGACTGATAACAGACTAGATAGAGAGATAGATGGAAACAAACTGAGATCATTTACAATATTTGAACTGTTATCCTCCTCTTCACTGCCATATTTACAACCTTTTGGCCATTGCATGCTCTGGCCTTCTTCAGGTGATTGGAATGTTGAACCAAAACCTTTATTTCATCCACCAGGGTAGACTGTTCTAGTTTCACATGCCATGTCTCTTTTGGATGTCTCAGTTATCTTTTAACTCAATTTGGCAAGTTTATAAAGTAGAAACAGGCATCTCCTTAAGGTAAGACTGCAAGAACATTGTAAAGCGGAAACACGAGGGGAGATAGGGGAATCAGGCATAGCCGATTACACATGGAGGGAAAAGGGAGATCACCGTCTTTGTGGGATGAGGTTAAAATAATAGAGAACTGGTAAAAAATAGTTGCCGAGACATTAGGTTTATAAGTCCCAGAAATTCATATACAATTTTCCTCAAGGATCATGGTCCAGTGGATAAAAGTGTTGGTTAGATCCAGTGACTAGACCCAAAGAGTTGTGAGTTCAATACCATGCTACAGCAGTGGTGAACCATAAAACTTGGAGAGTTGAGTTAAAGAGAAATAACTGAGACATCCAGAAGAGGCATGGCACATGGAACTAGAAAAATCTACCCCGGTGGACAAAATAAAGGGTTAGGTTCAAAATTCCAATCACCTGCAGAAGGCCGGAGTGTACAATGCCTGAAACATTGTGAATATGGCAATGAAGATGAGGATAACAGCCTGAATAATGTAAATAATTTAAATAATCAAAATATCTCATCACAGAGATAGAGACAAAGTGAGACCAATAGACAAATAGATAGGTAAATAGGTAGATATATATATAGGTAGGTAGGTAGATAGATAGATAGATAGATAGAAACAGATTGAGACATATGAACTGACTGAAATAGAGATGAACAGACATAAATAGACAGATAGAGATAAACAGACTGAGATAGATAAATAGATAGATATGAACAGACTGAGATAAACAACTGAACATATAAACCTAAACTAGATCAACAAAAATCATCTAAATCCCTTAGCCTTTCCTTCTCCAACATTCGTAGTATTCGTACCAACTTCTGCAGTGTCGAATCATTCCTTTTTGGAAAGACTCTGGACATTCTAGCTCTCTCTGTGACTAACCTGAACACTTCTATCCCTTCCACTGATTTCTCGATTCCTGGCTACATAGAAAGGACTCTAATGATCACATGCATGGCATGGAAATTTATGTCTGCAAACATCTCCTGCTGGCTAGGGAACCATCTCTTGAATCTCCAGACCATTCGTACTTGTGTCACTGTCTCCCTCTGCTGAACTCAGTCAGTTATTCTTTCTCTACCGTTCCCCTTCCTCTCAAGATTGTTGCATACTTGATAGTATTTGCATTAATAGAGACTAAGCCTTCTCCTGACACCCATTTGCAAACATATTCCAGTTCGGAAACTTTAATGCCCACCATACCAGGTGGCTTAAACACTCTGCTACTGACGTCAATGGCATCCAAACCCTTAACTTCTCAATCTCTCGTTTCTCCAGTAACCCTGACAGAAACACCTCTCTTCTCGATCCCTGTTTTACCTCTATCCCTGACTGTTGTTGTATTATGCAGCTCTGCCTTCTTGGCAATTCTGATCCTGCCTTAGTATCTGTAAACTTCTCCTTCTGCTCCTCCCCCTGCCATGACCATTCTACCAACAGTAGATCTTTCTGCTATCAATGAGCAGATTGGGACTAATTCCGTAATTTCCTTTGAGATGTCCTTTGGAATGTGGTTTTTAATTACCCCATTCAGAAATGTGTGACTGAGGTCTCCACCTGAGTGAAAGCTTTCATGCCAGCTAGGAAATACCAAGTTAAACCACATTCATCTCCCTGGTTCTCTCTTGCTTTCTAAGCTGCTAAATCCACAGAAATCACTTTTCCGACTGTACCAGGGTGACATGTCTGATTACGACTTTGTCTCCGCTTGTAATGAATACAAGTGTATTCTCAATGAAGCCAAATTACTGTTTGCTGACAGAATGAATCAGCACATAGCATCTTGCAAGTTCAGTTCAAGAGATTATTGGCGGCTCTGCAAGAGTGTGCTGAACAACAGCAAATCCTCAATCCCTCCCCTATTCAACAAATTCAAAGTCCTGTCATCCACAACAGACAAGGCTAAATGCTTTGCTTGGAAATTCTCCATCAAACTCAACACTAGACAAATTTGGAGTACCCATACCTGATTTTCCAACTAGAACTGATGCTCTACTGAGTGATATGTGCATAACCCTGTCACTGTTCTCGCACATCATTTCTAAATTAGACCCCCCATATTGCAAATGGAGGTGATGGAATACCAACCGTTGTCCTAAAGAAATATGCTCCCGAACTGATCCCAGTTCGCTCCAAACTATATAACTATTACCTCAATGCTTCTTGATTTCCATCTTGTTGGAAGTTCTCCTCTGTAGTTCCTGTTCTTAAGAACTCTGGAGAACCATCTGACCCTCTATCGCCCTATCAGTTTCCTACTGCTTTTAATCAATGCTGAAATGGTTAAGCATTTTACCTCTCAAGACCTACTATATGACAAACAATATGGATTCTACTTTGCCTAGTCAACCACTGATGTGCCATAACTGAATATATATATCATTCTCTTGATAAGAATGGTGAAGTTTGAGCATTTGACAGGGTTTGGCATGCTGGACTTCTGCGTAAACTTCAGGGCTATGGTATTACAGCACAACTATTTGATTTAATCTTACCATTCCTTTCAAATTGTGAAATAAAAATTGTTCTGAATGGGCAATGCTTCTAGATTCTTTCTTATGAATGCCAGTGTCCCCCAAGGCTGAATTCCACACTGTTTCTGATCTACATCAATGATCTTCCTGATGCAAATGACACTACCATTTACTGCTATCTTAATAGTAAACTCGGCAGCACTGACAAAGTCAACCTGGCCACTGCTCTCGAAAAGAACCTATAATCAGTGGTTAACCACAGAGATAAATCCCTGCCCACCATTAGCATGGTTGATGCTAGACTCCAGGAGAGTGCCTCACTGCACCTTCTTGGCCTCGTCTGAATGACTTGAAATAGAACAACTACATTGAATCCACAGCTGCATCTGTTGCAAGAAAAGTTGGCTCACTGTGAAATGCCAGAAGGTTTTTCTCATCAGAGTCCATCTTACATATCTACAAGTCTACCATTCGTCTGTGCATTGAGTACTGTTGCTATATTTGTCCTGGTGCCCCATCTGTTCATCTTGAGGTTCTCACCAAAATCCAAAGAAGGATCTGTAATGTAATTGACCCTGACTTGGCATCTCAACTTCAGTCATTCTCTCACAGATGCGATGTGGCTTTCTTCTCTATTTTCTGAAAATATTTTCATGGCAACTGCTCTGACGAGCTTTTTTTTCTGGTGCCCCGACTACATATATTTAAGAGTGCTACTAGACAAGCATTTAGGTCCCACCCTTTTACCACTGAAATAGTTAAATGTAACCACAACTTCTACTCCAACAGCTTCTTTTCTCACACTTCCCACCTGTGTAACTCCCTTTCATTTACTTGCTTCCCTGATAACTAAAATCTTCAAAAATTTAAATGCAATGTCAGTTGACATCTTCTGCTGTCTTGAACCCTGTTCATCTTTTATCCTTTCCTCATTCCCCCAAAACACAGTTTTTTCTCTCACTTTCATTATGTAACACCCTGTGAACCAGTGGCACTCCTGCCTTGCTTGGGGTAAAATGCCTAAAAAAGAAAAGAAACAAAAGATATATAGATACAGATTGAGATAGATAGATAGATAGAAACAGACTGAGATAGCATGACAGATAGATAGGAATAGACTGAGATATATAGATATGAACTGACTGAGATACATAGAAACAGACTGAGATAGATATTTAGATATGAACAGACTGATATAGATAAATAGACAGAAACAGGCAGATTGATCATTAGATAGAAACAGACTGAGAATGATAATTAACTGACTGACACAGATAAATAGATAGATAGATAGAAACAGACCGAGATAAATAGATAGATAGAAACAGACTGAGATAAATAGATAGATATAGACAGACAGATCAATAGACAGACAGATCAATCGATAGATAGATACAGACAGACTGTGATCAATCGATAGATAGATAGAGACTGATAGATAAATAGTTAGATAGATAGATATATAGAAACAGACTGAAATAGATAGATGTGTAGTGATGTAATTGACATCAGCTCGGAATGAGAAATTGGAAAGCTGTGTTCAAATTCCAGGCAATTTTTTTACATTCACTTATGCACTTGGGAAAGTTATGAATCCATTTCTTCTCTTCTCTTAACTATGAGTTAAACAGCAGAACAGACTGGGCTCTTTAGCCTTGGTTGGCAACTAGTCTAGGGGAAGGAAAACTCAGAATTCAAAACCTAATTATAGTTGTTCAGGGAACTCATGGAACATTATGCCTTACATATGCTTTGCATTCAGTTCTTCCAAAAATTATGGCTGGTTCTACACAAGCCTTCTACACTATAGTCAAACCATATGTGCAGATAGCCTGACTGTTCAGTTCTGGGAGCTGAATTCTTGGATCCACATACATTGTACATGACAGGAGATTCCGTCATTACAAACTGTACCAAAATACTAGTAAAATCAAATAGTAAAAATACACTCATGATCCTTGAATCAATAAATAAAAAAATACACATATTACAACTTGCCATGTCAGAACATTCACCATTTGTTTCTACCTACCCTGAGGATGACTCTTAAGAAAGTCAAAAGCTTGGATCATATTTCTCCCAAAATAAACTTCTGACGGAATTTCCTCCTTGGCTCTGAGAAGGATCATTCATAATTTAGAAAGGCTGATCAGTAAAATTAATCAACACAAAATGTCTGTTGTCTTTATATATATATATATATATATATATATATAAGTGGACATTGAAGTCACCCAGAGGTGACAGTCTACTGCATGCAAAACACAATTGTCAGGCCTGATGATTGCATTTAGCATGAAACAGTCTGTGATTAACATCACAAAACTTTTTTGTTAATTATAGATAAGTATCATGAATCTTATTTATTTATGATGAGTATTTCTCTAGATATATACTGAGCACTCTGACTGATAAAATTCTGAACACTTTGACATATATTAAATTGCCTAATTTTACCTATATCAAGAAGTGTTAAAAGTTGTTCATGTGGCATGTTTAATCCTTTAATGGTGTAAATTTTAAAATTTAAAAAAAAATACAAAAATTTAATTTTAAATTTCAGCTTCCCCTCTCCTTCATGCACATGTGTAATCATATCTACGTAAACATCACTTTAGTCCAATGAAATCCTAAGATGACAAAATGTGTAACAAGAAAAACATTTTTCCACTTTGTCATATATATACCATATATACTCGTGAAACACATGATCTTTCATATTGTGTGACCCCAAAATTTTCAATTATAAAAAATGATTTTATCATGTGAGTTCCTTTTTTGAGAGACCAAATTGCAACAGACCAACCTCTTTTCCTCTATCTCTTTAGCCCATCTTTTAGTTAAATATGCTAAAAATAATTAAAAGAGAATAATAAAAGTATTGTTAGTAACTCTATACTCATTGCATACAGCCATAAACAACAGAACGAGAATCAGCTAAACATCTTATAGACATAAACAATAGAAAAGATGCATAGTCACTAGGTTTGTATTTAATAATATGATACTAATATGTGAAAATTAAATTCATTCTTATCAGATACAGTTATGTAACACATCAATTTTATCAAAATCATATTTATTTTAAATACCGTAAATGGATATATAGTTTGGTCAATGACGTAGCAAGGGCCAGCAGTACCTACACTAATTTTATATCCACATGTATGATGTGACCCCCTTAAAATTAGCTTCAAAATTAGCGCTACAAAATCACAAAATACCCAAATATATATGGTCTATACTTTGGAAAACAATATGTACATGCATTTGTATACATGTAGATGTCTATGTATGAGAGAGTACTGAAAAGTTCTTAACCCAACCAAGGTGAAAATGGCTTTGTGTCATAAAACGTACATAATATTCAACATATTCATTCTGTAGTTCATCATATCTGGCACATAATTTCTGAAGATTCTTTAACTTTTCCTCTAAAATTTGTGATGTTTGGTTATTGAAATAATTCCTTGCTGCCACTATCACCACTGAATCAAATGAAAAGTTCCTCCTTTTAACAATCTTTTTAAGATTTGGAAACAGGAAATAGATGGAATATGATCTGGTGATCAGGTGGATGGTCTATGTTCTCAAACTCTAAATTCTTCAAAGCATCCATCATTTTGCCAGCCTTGTGAGCAGGTGCATTGTCTTACAAACAAAAGAGAATACATTTCTGCAACTTCCCTTGCCATTTTCAACGCCACTTTTAATTGATACAGCAAATAAGAGTCATCCTGCATCTTGTTTTAGCCCTTTTGAAGATAATCAGTCATCAAAATACCTTTCTTCTAAAAAGAAAAAATGACCCTCTGATTTTTCCTGGTAACATTTGAGTGCTGTCATTGCATGGATTGTTGTTTGGTCCCTTCCTGGCATAATGATGTTTCATCGACAATGGTAAATCCCTCTAAAGTTGTGGCAAAAAAGAAAGTCACTTACTGAAAAAAAAAGGGCATGTGTGTTCTGTATGATGTGCCAAATACGAAATAACCAAAACAGAAACAAATCAATGGCAGCTGTTGCCATAAATGCATCTCAGACATGCTAATCCTGTTTGTCTTCTCCAAGCATCAACCAATGAAGAAATTGTTCCGTTGATAAAAGCGGTTGGTGTTCTTGAATTGAGAAGTAGATTATTTTTTTACTTTGTTCGTTGGCTTGTGAGTGACTGTTGCCTTGTGCATTGGATTTCTGACCATTTTGTGTATTGGGATTTTTTACATTGGACATGTGATTTCAACATTTCTTTCTGCTCCTGGATCTTTGAGTTTGGACTTGCAATTTGTTTATTTTGTTTTGTAATTGAGCTGCCATATCAATTTCTGAACAAAAATATAACTTCTTCTATATGCACATTCCCTTCAGGCCATAGGCAATCAGGCTCTCTCCAACTTCCTATTTTTTGTGACCCTTATTATTTTTTCTCCCTTTGCTAAAGCTCCCACCAACTGTTCTACCATCCATTGACTCAAGCTCATCAGACTTGCTGCCTTCCCCTATCTTTTTTTGCCTTAATATACCCCACCATGAGGGTGAATTTTCCCAAACCTTCCTTCCTCATTATGTGTCCAAGCAATTTTAGCTATCTTTTCTTGATTTTGAGCATTAAGTGTTCTTTTTGTTGCTATTTTCTTTAACAGTTCCTTGTTGTTTACTTGCTTTGTCCATGGAATATCCTGTCAATATCCTTCGGCAGAACCACATTTTTACTGCCTCCAGTTTTCTCCACATCCATAGGGAGATCGCCCAACATTCACTCCCATATAAGAAGATAGGTATCACATAGCAATTGAGCACTCTTTTTTTGTTTCTAATAAATTTTTTCCATTTCCATTGTAGAAAATCAGATAATCTTACAGAAATATTCTTTATCTGTCATATTAAATAAAATATGCATAAAAGAATGTCTACTGCCCAAATATACAATAAATATATGTTTTTTTATCACTTCAAATGTTATATTTAGTTGATCTAGTGTGCTGAAAACACAGGATCAGAAGAATAACAGATACAGAAGCTTGGAAACAAGACACAATCCATAACTTTAAGATTCAAGATGTAAATGGTATAATTTATATTTATTGATCAACCATTTTAACTGGTCTTTATCAACTGACTTAAGAACAAGACTAAGTCACTGGATGGTTTCATTGATGAAAATTAATGACTTTGTACAAGTGTACGAACAATCAACAAAGATTTATTTTTCATAAACTTTATCCAGATAGTTGAAGGTGAGTCTTAATAAAAATGTTTGCAGGCAATCAAAATCATATCTGTTAGTAAAAATCTATACTGGGCACGTGGCTGAGTGGTTAGAATATTCCATTTCCAACCAAGAAATCTAGGTTTGGATTTCACCATGTCGATTTTTAAGGAAGATATCTTCTTGATGTTATCAGCCTGGGGATCTGATTCCAACATACAGTATCTTTGGAAATGCCTGAAAACCAAACAACTGTGTGGAGCAAAATTAGATAGACGGAATTGGAGGCCATCAATGTTTGTTCTAGCACAAAGTTAGAAGTCATCATGACTGAGGGTTTGAGTGTACTGGCCTTGTTCAAATTTCTGATAATGCCAGATTAGATGCTCTATCCCAGAAACTGTAATTATAGTTTGTGCAACACAGGTGGAATCTGTGTGCCTGAGCTTGTTTTTACAATATGGATCAGCTAGCCACACCTTAGCAGACAGTGTGTTTGGAAACATGTAGCCAGCCTCTGTCTGTATTTAAGTGATGAGTTATTGTAACAATTTACACTATTTACATTCTTGGCATATTCACAATGTTTTGGCTGTTGTATGCTCTGTCCTTCTTCAGGTGGCATACGTTGGAATTTCAAACCAAGCTTTTCATTTAGTCCACCAGGGTAGATTGTTTTTGTTTTACATTAAAGAGTTTAGTTACTAAAGGGAAATAACTGAAACTGAGATATCCAGAAAGGGTATGGCATGTGGAATGAGAACAATCTACTCCAGTGGACAAAATAAAGGGTTTGGTTCAAAATTCCAATGTATATCACCTGAAGAAAACCAGAGCATACAACAGCCAAAGCATCATGAATATGACAAAGATGTGGACAGCAGTCCAAACAATGAAAACAGTGTAAATAATTTGCCAGCCTTATACTTATATGAAAAAAAAAAATCATTCTCTACAAACTGTTTAGTTTAAAAGCATTTTAGGCTTTACTTCACACTATCCATATATCTTGGTCAAACATAATAAAAATGCTGTCAAAAAATATGAAACACAGAATTATCATTAATATGTTTGCGAAATTCTAAAATACAAATTGACACTTTCTTAGTTAGATAACAGATTGCATTAACAAAAATTAGATTCTTCTGTTAAATTGAAAAAGAAAAAAATGTTTTGAAAAAGCACAAACTGTTTACAGTAAATATTGTTTTCATATGTAAAATAATTATTCATGATGATTAAAAAAAATTAGGATGAAATTTTAAAAAAAAAATGATTAAAATAAGTTTTATAAATCTTGATAGAATCTTCTGGCTGAATTTTGTGATAAAGATATTCATCAGATAAGAATTTTTCAATCAATTTTTGTTGAAGAATATTATTAAAAATATAAAATAATCTTATCAGAACAATTCCATTTGCATTTTGTTTCAAATATTTTCCCCTCATAACAAAAATAAAACTCTTAAAATGAATTCCAGAGATACTGCGACAGATAGATTGGTTGATAGCATAATAGAGTGACCATAAATAATTCATATAAATTTGGATATATTTCAAATGAATTTTAAAAAGTTCTATACAAAACATTCCCACACATACAAACACATATGCATAAAAACAAATATGTGCTTGTATATATATGAACTATTGAAGCTGAAATGAAAATTTTCCTGTAAATTTGTACAAAGATGAGTATTCATAAATATCTATATAATTTTAAAAAATCTTTTGATGTGTAGTCATATCAGAATTATATCTACACATTTTTCTTTTATTTTATCTCAAATGTCGCTTCTTTTGAGCAGACTTTTATTAGCCATGACAACTTAGATTTTTTGTTTTTTACTGTTTCTTTATAGAATTCAACAAATAACTAAATATTCACCCAAATATAATGGAATATATACATTTGAATGTAAAATTATATATCTTCAGATAAAAAATAATTTATCTTTTTTTTTTCTTCAAGATTAATTTCATTACACTCTTTTGTTTGGTGAGATATTTTTTAAGAAAAAAGAAAATGAATGTTGATGATAACTCTCTTTCTCTCTCATATATATATATATATTATATATATATATATATATATATATATATATGCGCACACACACACACACACACACACACACATACATACATACATATGTATGTATGTGTGTATGTATGTATGTATATTCAAAAGTTTATTGAATTATTATTCATTTGTTGAAGATTATAATCATAATATAAACAATTCATTGTGGGTTCAGATGGAAAAAATATTGAATATGAAAATACATTACAAAATAATCTAAATATGTACAAAGCCAACAGCCAAAATTCTACTTACAAATACAAATGATCTTAAAAGTGGCAAACTAAATTTGAAACTGACAAAATATATATTGGTAAACAGCTTTAATATATTGATATGTATAGAAGATATCAATCATACTCAGTTCAAATAAAAATGGCCCTTTTTTTTTAAAGTCCACTTCTACTCCGTTGATCCTTCTACTCCGTTGATAATTCTGGCATATTACAAAAAAATGTCCACCCATCATGTTAAACCATAGTACATAAAACCTCAGTAAAAGCTAGCCTCTCATCAAGCACAGTTCAAAAGAAATATTTTAAGAATTATTTTCTTGCACTTCTTTCCTGTGGAACCTTCTTCCAACTTCTTGCTTGCCAGCCAACTTTGATCTTCAAAGCTTTAAATGCGATGTTAATTGTTATCTATTATCTTCTTGAGTCCACATTTTCTGTTCTTGTTCCTTAATAATATTTTTCTAACTCTTGTGTCTTAGTGGCTTTACTGCCTTGCTTGGGGCGAAATAATTTTTAAAAAAGGACTAAATTAAGAAATAAGAATTAAGTTTTAAATAGTTCCAGCTAATGTGAGTGTACAGATTATATGACATGATGGCCGGTTTCAAATCTGAATGATTCTAAAGGTTAAACATTATGTATTGATAACTTAACTATTAAACATCTAGCTGTTTATGTAACCTTGATGTAAAGGTAAGATCTATTAAATAAATATATAAAAACTTTCAGGGTAATAAAGGGTTAACCATCAATTGTAAGAAGACAAAATGTATGGTTGTTAGCAAGAGGGGCTGCCAAAGATACAAGTTACAAGCTGGGGATGTCAAAGTAAAGCAAATGGAGAAAGTTAAGTATTTAGGAAGTGTTGTAACAAATGATAGAAAATGTGACACAGAAATCCAGTAATTGCATTGGAGTAGCAAAAGCTTCCTTTCCTAAAATAAGCAAAATATTAAGAAACAGGAATGTTTTCTTGGAAACAAAGATACAAGTTCTCAATTATGTAATATCAGTCTTACTATATGTTAGTGAATATTGGATAATTTCCTCACAGATGAAGAGACTTGAGACAACAGAGATATAGTTCTATAGAAAACTCCAAAGAATAACATGTACAGAGCATGTAAGCAACAAGCATGTTCTAAGAAAATTTGATGCAAAAAGGACACTTATACTTAGGAAAAGACAATTTCAAGGATACATAATGAAGAAAGAGGGCTTGGAGAATCTGACACTAACAGGGCATTTTTTTTCATTAGGTTCATAAACTTTTAATAATACAAGGTCCAAGGACCACTCAATGTAGATAGTTACCATGTGGAGTTGTATTAGCATAAGAAAGGGCACAATAACAGGAAAGATAGCTAATTCTAGACTTGAAATGGTCATGGTTTAATTAGCAAATAAAATTTCAGAGTTCAGGTGGAAACATTAGGAGTATACAGTTAAAGTAGACTTTAGAAGGAACCAGAAACCCAATCCTAAACAGGAAACAAGGGATGAACCTCTACACCTATTCAAAAAACCAGGGAGGAGTGTGAACTGGATGATAGGCAAACCTATCTACTCCTACTGGCCATATTGAAGGCCAGAGGGAGACAGTGAACAACATTCCTAATAAGCTTGTGGAAATGGATGGCAGAGTAGAAAGTGGAAAGTAGCAAGAGTACAAACATTACTTAGCACTACAAGAGATAGGAAGTTGTGACGAGCCAAGATTGCCTTAGTCTTCAAGGAATATTACATATAAAAGAAGCTATAAATAGTTTGATTGCTCTTTACATTACTTGAATATGATCTTTGTATAGTAATCTTAAAATTTGTTGGTATAACCACATCTCTATTGCACCTGTGAAGAAATTTCCCTCACAGATGAAGAGACTTGAGACAACAGAGATATAGTTCTACAAAAAAATCCAGAGAATAACATGTACAGAACATGTAAGCAACAAGCATGTTCTAAGAAAATTTGATGCAAAAAGGAAACTTATACTTAGGAAGAGACAATTTCAAGGATACACAATGAAGAAAGAGGGGTTGGAGAATTTGACACTAACAGGGCTTTTTTTTTCATTAGGTTCATAAATTATATTTTAACAGAGGAGCAAAATTTACAATACATAAAACATTAGTATGAATTTTAGATTTTTATTTTTATAGTGGCACAGCAATTTTGAGATGGTTTCACACTCCTCAAAACCTCCTGCTGTTGGATATAGTCTATCGTCTTACCCAGGACGCAGATTTAGTTTTGAGTGATTCCGATCAATATAACTTCTGTTTGAAATACACTACAGAGTATTTTGCTTACTGGAAAAAGTAAATTTTAAATCCTTTAGTTTTCAAAAGCTAAAATAAAAGCCTCAAGAAAGATTTTTCATTTTTAAAACTTTATTTTAAACCTTACATATACTGAATTAGTGGTGGTACTTATTCTTAAGCATCTTCATTTGCAATGATCTATTTTGATTTTTAAATTTGGTTCACTGTGTTGTGCTGGACAGTTTTTCTCTCCTGAATCTATCTTGTATATTTATGAGTATACCATTTATCTGTGCTTTGAATATTGCTACCACTTATGGTCCAGTACTCCTGCTGTATATTTAGAGGTTTTTGATAAAATCCAAAGAAGAATTTGTAATATTATCGGTCTTGACCTGGCATCTCTGCTTCAGTCACTTTCCCACCATAGCTTCTCCGTAGCCTTTTCTATAAATACTTTCATGGTAATTGTTCTGATGAACTTTCCTCTCTGAATTTAATTGCAGTACTAGATTGGTGGTATGGTCACATCAATTCATTGTTGAATTGGGTAAATGTAACTGTAACTTATATGCTAACAGTTTCTTTTATTGCATTTCTAACTTGTGAAACTCTCTTCCGGTTCCTTGGTTCGCAGCTAACTTTGATCTTCAATAATTTAAATGCAATGTTACTTGTTATCTACTGTCTTCTTGCTTACTCTTCTATTGTTCTCACTCCTTAATAATATTTCTCTTTTTTTCTCAGGCTTTCACACTCAGTAAGCACTTGTGTCTTAATGGCTTTACTTCCTTGCATGGAGTGATATGATTAAAAAAATACAATAAGTTCCTGAAATGTCCATATTTGAAGTTGTTACATGAAACAAAAAAAAAAAACTTTCAAAAAGTTCTCAGCACTCTCTTTTGAAAACTAGATACAGACTACACAGCTGAAAACCTATTTTTCATTATCAACTTTTGCATATACTTTATCTGTCTCTCTTTCCTAAATATTTAATGAGTCACGAAATGGTCAGTTTTGGCATTAAGCATAATAAAAACATTATAGAACAGTCAGTAATTTAAATGACTATATAAAAATATATCTGATATTTATATGACAAAGTTTCCAGCACACCTATTTTGAAAACTAGACACTGAATAGAGAGTGAAAAACTGTGGGAACATTAAATAAAATCAATAAATAAAATAATAATAATGAATAATAAAAAAGAAATATATTTTCCTATGACATTAAGAGTAAAGGAACCAGAAATATGATTACCCCACTTGGTTTTGTCAAACGCCATTAGGTGGCACTGTTGAAGTCTATAAAAAGACAAACATTCTCTTGACACAAACTCTTTCTCTCCCTTGCTCCAAGATATAGAACCACATGGTAATTATATTCCCACTAAGAAAATTTAGTTTCCCCAGTCCACTGACAACAGAGCTATCTTCCTACTTTCAATGCCTGGTGTTTGCCCATGTCTTCCAAAAACCTCCAGCTATGAAGTAAGTCAAGCTTTCTCTTTAGTTTTTCCAACTCAGCACAAGGCTGACTTGAGTGCAAATATTATGATGATGTGTATACTTACTTACCTAAACTTCTTGGCCAAGGAAAAGAAAACGAACATCTGATAATCTTGCAACAAGATAGTAAGTACAAACTTTTCTTTAGTTGTTCCAACTCTGCGCAAGGCTGACTTGAGTGCAAATATTATGATGATGTGTATACTTACTTACCTAAACTTCTTGGCCAAGGAAAAGAAAACGAACATCTGATAATCTTGCAACAAGATAGTAAGTACAAACTTTTCTTTAGTTGTTCCAACTCTGCGCAAGGCTGACTTGAGCTCAACTATTAATATGATGCTTATACTTACTTATCGAACTTCTAGGCCAAAATGAAACAGACCCAAGAGACATTGAGAACTTTTTTCATTACAGTCACCATAAAAAAGAATAAATTATCTCTGGCAGAAACCGATCTTTTTGTATGCATCGTCTTTGTTTATCATATATGTACATGCACACATCTAACAAAAAAAACAAAAAACATTCAAATCTTTGTAACCTCCATAAAATTAAAATGTTTCAATGGAAATTTATGCCCACACCAAAAAATAAAAAAGTTAATATTCAATATAATTCTTTATTTCATACAAGCTCAATTCCCTGATTCATATATGAAATATGTATACAAATTTAAAAGTATTTGGAGGCAGAGATATTATTTAAAAGTAAAATAGAAATCACTGGAATATCATTTTATTAATTTTTGATAAATGTTTCTTTCATCTAATTTCTGTTGCTTTTTATTTATGATTGTCAGATCTATAGACATTAAATAAGCAGCATAGGTTGAAAATAAAGAAAAAATCTTTGAATCAAAAAAAAAAATTCTATCAGCTTTTCAATTTGTTCAGTATCATGACAAATTGAATATATATCAGATCTTTTAAATATTACATCAACATATATGCTAACATTTTGATTCCAAATTTTGCTTTGTTTATTATTATTAGAAGACAGAGAAATAGCTGAAAAAAATTTAAATTTACCAAAGAATTTTCTGTTTCAAAAATTCCAAAAACCAGAGAAATGTAACTGAAATAAGATAAAAAAAACACAAGTTAAAAATGAATAATTATGACGTGGGTTAATTTAAGAAAGTCGTAGACTATAACATTATTTCATTACTTTTAAGACATTTGGTGCTTAATTTTTTTAAATCATTTCACCCCAAGCAGGGCAGGACTCCCACTAGTATGCAGGGGGTTACAGAGTGTGAAGGTGAGAGAAAAAAATGGGTATAGGGGGACTGAAGAAAGGATAAAACCCGAATGTGGTTCAAGAAGATAAAAGATGGTGATTGACATTGCATTTAAATTCTTGAAGATTGCAGTTATCAGGGAAGCAAGGAAACAGAAGGGAGTTCCACATGTGCGAAGTGTGAGAAAAGAAACTGTTAGAGTAGAATCAGCAGTTACATTTAAGTAATTAAACAGTAAAAGAGTGGGACTTAGATGCCAATCTAGTAGCACTTAAACTCATGTAGTCTAGACACCAGGGGAAAAAGCTTGTCAGAGCAGGAGCCATGAAAATATTTGTAGAAAAGACAGAGGGAAGCCACATCATGTTGGTGAGAAAGTGACTAAAGTTGGGATGCTAAGTCAGGATTGATTACATTGCAGATCCTTCTTTGGATTTTGTCAAAAACCTTGAGATGAGAAGCAGGAGCACCGGACCAGATATGGCAACAGTATTCAATGCACAGACAAATAGTAGATTTGTAAATGTGCAAGATGGACTCTAATGCAAAAAAACCTTCTGGCACAACACAGTGACCCAAATTTCCTTGAAGTAGATGCAGCTATTGATTTGATATAATCATTCCACTTCAAGTCAGTTGGAAACACGGGGCCAAGAAGGCACAGTGTGTTGCTCTCCAAGTGTCTAGCATCAGCCATGGTGGGGAGGAAACGTTCTCTATGGTGCTTAAATGAGAGCAGTTTTTTTTTTAAAGCATTAAGATTTATGAGTCATTTCCTGCCCCAGTTAACCACAGATAGGAGGTCCTTTTTCAAGAACAATGGCCAGGTTAACTTTGTCAACTCTGATAGATTTGCTATTGAGACAAAAGTAAATGGTAGTGTCATCTGCATAAATGCCTGCTTGGGAACGGATGAGATCAGGAAGATCATTGATGGTCAGAAACAGCATAAGACCCAGGATAGAGCCTTGGAGGACACCCACGTTTGTGTGAAAGGATTTGGAAGCAAGACTATTCAAAACAACCTTCATTTCACAATTTGACAGGAATGATTGGATTAAATCAAACAATCATCTAGTAATACCATAGCCCTGGTGTTTATGTAAAAGACAAATATGCCAAACCCTGTCAAACACCTTTGAGATATCTAGAGCCATAGCTCAAGCTTTGCCATTATTATCAAGAGCTTGATATACATAGTGATGGCTGTTAGCCCATCAGTAGTAGACCTGGCAAAACAGAAGCCATATTTTTTATCAAAGAATAGTTTGTGAGAGGTAAGATGCTTAACCACCCTAGCATTGATTAAAGCCTCAAATACTTTGCTAAAAACTTGTAGGAGACTAAAAGGGTGATAGAGGGGTTAGAAGGTTCTCCAGAGAACAGGGACTACAGAGGAGGACTTTCAACAAGCCGAGAATCAGGAAGCACCAAGGCAATAGCTGTAGAGATTGGAGAGAATTGGAACCAGCTTGAGAGCACATTTCTTTAGGATGACAGCTGGGATTCCGTCACCTCTGCTTGCCTTATCGGAGTCTAATTTAAATATGATGTCCAAGACCAATAATGGGATTATCACTCAGTAGAGTCTCTGTTCTAGATGAGAAATCAAGTGTGGGTACTCCAAATGAGATGAGTTGGAAGAGAATTTCTGAGCAAATCATTCAACCTTATCTGCTGTTGATGTCAAGACTTCAAATTGATTGAATAGAGGGGGTATTGAAGACATGCTATTGTTAAGCACAATCTTTCAGAGTTACTAATAATCTCTAGAATAAAAACTTCTGAGATGGTATTCATTGTTTCATTCTATCAGCAAACATTAACTTTGCTTCATTGAAGACATGATTGAACTTGTTATGAGCAGACAAAGTGATGTCTGTTGTAATCAGATATGTCGCTCTGGTATAGTCGGAATAAGTGATTCCTCTGGGCTATAGTGTCTGAGCATGCAGGTGAGAAGCAAAAAAGATGAATGCAGTTTGGTATTTCCTTGCTAGAATGAAAGCATTCATGCTAGCTTTCATCCAGGAGGAGACCTCAGATGCACATTTATGAATAGGATGATTAAAAACTGCATTCCAAAGGATGTCATGAAGGAAGTCATGGAATGAGTCCCAATCCACTCATTGATACTGAAAAGATATTCTGTTGGTAGGAGGTGCTTGGCTGACAGGGGAGTGGAAAGAGATGTTTATAGACACTATCGCATGATCAGAGTTGCCAACTGCATAGTACGACATGAGCCTGCGATGGGGTAAAAAAGAGATCTAGAAGAGAAACGTGTCTGTCAGGGTTACTGGGAAAATGTATGGGGAAGTCCACCACTTGATTGAGAGATTGAGAAGTTAAGGATTTGGATGCCAGTGAGGTTAGTGACAGTGTATTTAAGTTACTGTGGGCATTAAATTCACCGAACACAAATATATTTGCAAACGAGTGTAGGGAGATGGCCTTGTCTATATTATCAGAAATACTGTCTAGCACACAACAGTCTTTAGAGGAAGGGGAATGGTAGAGAAAGAAGTGATAGCTGACCAAGTTAAGTAGAAAGAGATGGAGACATATATAAGTGATGTGGAGATTCAAGAGAATGTTCCCTAGCCAGTGAGAGATGTCTGTGAACATAAACTCCCAGGCCATGCATGTTAGAGTCCTTCCTAAGGAGAGTAAGATAGCTAGGAATCAGGAAATCAGAGGAGGTGATTGAAGAGTTAAGATTAGTCTTGCAGAGAGTCTGGAGACTTCGAAGAGGAACAATTCCACACTGCTGAAGTTGGTACAAATACCACAAATGTTGAAGAAAGAAAGATTGAGGGTTTAAAAAGCATAGGAAATTGTAGAGAGCCATAATCATCAACATCCTGGAGGGATATGGTACATAGAGGAAGAAGAGCCAATATATACTTTTCGCTGATGTGTACTGTTCAACACAAGAACAAGTGGATTCTCTTGAGATTAAGCACAACTGCACTAACTTTAAATAGTAAAGATATAATATACAAACCTCCTTACCAAGATTAGATTCCATGGAGAAAACATCTACCTGCTAAAGACTAAACTTGAAAAATTAAAAAAACCCTTACTATTGGGTGTTCCAATAACTTGGACCAATTTTAAATGTGAATTAAGTTTAAGTGTCTAACAATTTTTTTCTTTTTCTTTCAGATTTAACAACTTAAGTCTTTGACAATTTCAACCATGGAAAGATTAACAACCTAAATATCTGAGAAATCTTATTAGAGAAAAATATGTGCGGTAGCATATTTTTAACCACTAATATTGCTGCATATCAAATTCCTCTGGTTAAATGTTCACAAATTGTGTGTTATTTTTATTTATCTCTTTCAACTATTCAGAGAAGTTGAAAAGATAAAAGAATTAATTGTTACTAATTACATTTAGGTTTTATATCGGACTGATGAAAAATCATGAAAGTACCCCAGTTGAATAGATTAGAACTGTGAAAGGATAATAGTAAACTCAGATAGAGCAGGAGCTCTGGACCATATGTGGCAGCAATATTCTAAGACTTAATGAATGGCAGACTTATAGACATGTAAGATTGATTTAGAAGAGAAAAACTGTCTAGCATAGCACAGTGAACCAACTTTTTAGCAGCTAGCCTTGCAATGGATTCAATATAATCTTTACACTTCTTATCAGCCAAAAATCTTAGCCTGAGAAGGCGTAATGAGTCACTCTCCTGGAGGTTAGCATCAGCCATGCTGATGGAAGAAATAAAAAGAATCTCTCAGATGATTAATAAGAGCAGTTTAGTTTTGGAGGTTTTAGGAATTAACAAGCCATCCTTTGCCCCAGGTAACAACAGAGTGAAGGTCGTTTTTGACATCAGCTGCCAATTTGATTTGTAGAAGAGATGGTTGCATCCATGGAAGAAAATGTTCTCCAGGGTGAATTTCATGGATTAATGAAGATTCTCCAGTCACCCATCAAAGTGAATATATATATATATATATATATATATATATATATATATATACACATATATATATATATATATATATATATATATATATATATATATATATATATTTTATATCTGTATATATTTTCTAGAAATTCTCATGGGGTAATATTAAACAATTCCACACTCTACTTTAGAACTTACACCCAAAAATCAAATTCATCCAAGAATATAATTTCAATGAATTACCATTTTTAGATAGACTCATTAGAAATAAAAACAACCACATAATCACAGATATCTACCACAAACCTACAGATGCCCAACAATGTCTTCATTTCAAGAGTCATCATCCAAAAAACTGCTGGAAATCCATCCCCTATTTCCTAGCATGTAGGGTTTGTACTATAGTGACTGACAAACACCTTCAAAAAGCCTGCCTAGGAGAACTACATAGAACTCTAAAAAAACGAGGACACCCCACAACACTAATAAACAAAGGTTTTGAACTCACAAAAAAAATTCTATTAGACCAACTACAAAACCCAAAGTAATGTAATGTCGAACAAACTCTAGCATATGTCTCAACAGACAAGAACAATCCAGAACAATTTACAGAAATTACAAAAAATCTAGACCTACTTAGCAAGAATGACAAATTGAAAAAAATACTAAAAACAACCAAAATAATCAAAAGCAAATGACATTCTAAAAACCTGAAATACATATTAGCCTCATACCAAATTTAACCAACACACAATACAGGGAGTCACAAAATGCAACAAAAAAGATGTGGGGTTTGTAACATCATTATAGAAGGAAACTCCTACACTTTTGAAAACCCCAAAACGACATTCATAATAATAACAATTTAAACTGTAACTCTAAATATGTGAGTTATGCATTCAAATGCACAAAATGCAAGAAGCCATATAAAGGTATCAGCCAACAACTAAACAACACTTTCCCTTCACAAAAGGAACATAATATTACCAGACAACAGAAAACTCTTTGTATCACAACACATCTATAAATGTAACCAGGGTGATTTTAAAATTATGGCTATATATCAAACAGACAATTGTTCTTACCTACAAATACAGGAAAAAACTTCATAAACAAATTTAAACCAGCACCAAATTGATCATAACCCCACACATAAAAACACATAACATGTACATATAATGGCTAAATATAGTGGTCGAACTACTCTCATGCATATGCACATGCTCACACACTGATCTGTGGAGCATGAATATATATATATATATATATATATATATATATATATATATATATATATATATATATATATACATACACACATATTGGCCCAAACAAATAGACTACTCACAAGCACACACATGAACCCTACACAACATAGGAAGTGTATGTATGTATATATATATCTGTGTATTTATGTATATATATGGAGCTCTTGTGGGTTGTCAATAGCTGTGCAAGCACAAAGACACAAGTCATCATGCCCGAGGGCTTAAGCATGCTGGCCTTGTTCCAATTGTTGATCATGTTAGATAACACAGAAATTGTACCTGAGGTCTGCTCAGTATAGTTGCAGTATAAACCACAGGTGGGCTCCATGGTTTTTGAGCAAAGCCAAATGTGCCTGAGTGAGCCTCTACAATAGGGATTGGCTAGCCACCCTAGTAGATCGGTATCCTTGAATATGAGTGGGCAGCTATTATTATGTATGTGTATACTAATTCCTTATAATAAGACTGTATGCATGGAGAGGGAATATACATATACATACGCATACTAACAAAAACACACACAATACAAGAAAATGGAATTAGATCTAAGAACACACAGGGATCATTAAATATAAGAATACAGATATCTTTCCACACCCTTTCTTGGACAAATTTTAATTGTTTTATTACCCTTCAAGCAGAAGAACTTTCTCACTGCCACTTCAAGAAAGATATTTGTGTCACTACCACACAAAAAAGACAATGTTTAAAATCGAAAAACATAGGGAAAATTATTTCATTTTAATATGTGAAAATATTTACTCTTTGCCTGAAGAAGGTTGTGAGACCTGAAACATGTGTTGCAAAATTATGGAAAATAAAGAATAATATATATTTAAAAAAAATCCATATTAAAATTAAAAATGTTTGCGGTTTCTCTCTTCTTTTTAATATATACATCTGTCTATATATATATATATATATAATCTGTATATATGACAAATCTTTTACTTTTGACCCATTCTGAAAAATAGGATAAGGATTTATCTTAAATTAATTTCAGAAAAGGCTATATAAATCTCTTGCTTTTGAGCCATTCTGAAAATAAGACGAGGATTTACCTTAAATTCAATACAGAAAAAGTGGGAGAATGTCTTTCTACATGAGCTAAGAATTATAAAGAAAAGATACAGAATGTATATTAATAGCTTTTTTAAAAGTCACTCATTTTCATTCTTTTCTTTCATCATGAGAAATATCAGCTTAGCAGAAAAAGTACTAATGATTTATTATTTAAGCATATACACACAGATATTTCTTTCATTTTTTTGATCTGATGAAGCCTATAAAGGCGAAATGTGTAATCAAATCTAGTTTCACTGAAACGGTTTTCCATTTGTCATATTTCTTCAAAACTTTGTTGGTAATCTATATCCTATTTTACACACACACAAACATATATATATTTATATTTTTGTGTTTCCTCTGAATTCTATAATAGCTTGGTATTATCTATAATATGTACAATATTTAGATTTCTGTGTTATATATATATATATATATATATATATATATATATATATATATATATATATATATATCACTCCTGCCCTGCTTTCCTTCCAAAGGCCAGTATACTAATGATGAGGAAGCTGTACTTAATGACATTGGTATTCAAAGCTGGTATGAGAATAATCATAAACAAAAACATAACTGAGTTTTGGAAAGGTTTTTTTTTTTTAAAGCAATTCACTTCAAACAAGGCGGGAGTTCTACTAGCATGCAAGGGGGTTACAGAGGATTGAGAACAAAAGTAAAGAGGTGTGTTTGGGGAAGCTCAGGGTGTCAGATATCGATTGACATTACATTTGAATATTTGAAGATTATTGTCATCGGGGAAGAAAGTAAGGGGAAGCGAGTTCCACAGAGGAAAGTGTGGGAGATGAATCTGTCTGAGTAAAAGAGATGGTAACATTTAACTTTTTTGACAGTGAAAGGGGTGGGACTGAGATGCCAGCCTAGTAGCTTAAGTAAATTCATGCAGTCTGGGAACTAGCAAAAGTAGCTCATCGGAACAGTTGCTGTAAAATACTTGTAGAAGAGACAGAGGGAAGCCATGGCATGTCTGTGGGAAAGCGATTGTAGACTAGCTGCCAGATCAGGACCTATGATAGTGCATATTCATCTCTGGATTTTGTCGAGAGCCTCGAGATGCAATGTGAAATTCATGGCATATATCCTGAATTCAGCATAAAAACTGAGAATGTACAATTAAGAAATGCTAAAAACTTCAAATGCTTTTCTGTATGGATCAGTTATAACAAATTTAGTATAGCAGAAAACGAAATTGAATGCAGGATAGGTTGCACTACACCATAAGATGGTACAAAACTAAAATATTAATCTAAGAACTCAAGTTATATTCTTAAATAGACTCATCAGATCTAGACTCTCATATGGATGTCATATATGACATTGAACATATTTAGAAATGTCTAAAATATCAGCTGTATACAACCATTTTCTTATATCAATAATTCTTCATCAGATCTTATAGTCTATGGTCACAGAATCATAAAGATCTTTACCAAATAACAAAAACCACATCATTTGAAGTCTTTCAATGGTAACAAAAACTAAAATAGATAGCACAATTAGTATGAAAAATTATGATATAGACAATTTTCTGCACCATCTTAAACTTAAAGTTAAGAAGGAATCCCATGAATATAAGGAAAACTTCTAGTGTCTTATCAAGTGATGATGTAGAATATAGAATAAATGGTTTTAAAAGTTTCAAATTAATCAACGATCCTTAGCCAGGAGTAAACGCTGTTACATAAGCTAGAGTGACCAATCAAAATACAAGTATAGGATGATTCGAAAAATTTGACAACTAAGCAAGGTTATCATATATATTAAAAGATTTATAAAATTTGAAATTAAAATTAAAAGTAAAAAATTAAAATTACCTATTTAGAAATCTAAATCAAATCTCTATTAAGTTTTAAATTGTAGAATTACCAAGGAGAAAAAATGTAAAAATATAAAAATAAAAATAAAAGATATATATGCTATTTAATTTGTATTTTCATTGAAATTATGTTGAAAGGGATGTTCAGAATCCCAGACATAAATGTATACATTTTAGTTTCATTTCAACATGTTAGTCGCCTCTCACGCGAAATCATTCCAACGCACGCATGTTAAGCGCTCAGACGTATTTAGATATATACACACACATATAAAAAATCAAACCACACATAGGCAAATGCACTTTACTTACATATACACATCAATACACACAGGCACATACATCTACATTCAATATGATCTAGACGGTCAGATGTGTGTATATATATGTATGTATGTGTGTATATCTATGTGTAGTTGCGTATGTATGTGTGTATATATATGTACAAGCAGATGTGTATATGCATTTTTATATTCATATCGTTTTAATTTACGTTTGTTTAATTTTTCATGTATATACTTGTATTTGTAAATGTCTATGTATATATTTAGTTTATATGCATATATGTATACGTGCTTATGTATGTACATCTAGATGTGTATGTGTATGTATGTATGTGTGTGCTTGTATATAGTTGCATCTTTATATATATTTCTTCACTTGCTTTATTTACTTTTCTGCGTCGACGTATGGGTCAATATATTTATATGTGCTTATCTATGTGTATGTTTATGTGCGTTATGTCTGTATATGCGAACCTATTATGCATATATGTGTGTATGCGGGTGCATGTATTGATTTATATGCGGATGTGTGAGTGTACAATTATGTGTGGAGGTGGTTATTTACTTTTGTCTGTAATGTGTCGAAAACTATATGTTTTTAAAAATGTATATATATATATATATATATATATATATATATATATATATATATATATATATATATATATTTATGTATGTGTGTATATTTTTATATATATTTATTTGTTTAAATTTTATCTATGTATATTTGACCGGTTTAGTTATATTTCAAGTTAAAATTCGTTTAATAACATATAAAGCCACGAATAGCTTTGACATCTGACCGTCTAGATCATATTGAATGTAGATGTATGTGCCTGTGTGTATTGATGTGTATATGTAAGTAAAGTGCATTTGCCTATGTGTGGTTTGATTTTTTATATGTGTGTGTATATATCTAAATACGTCTGAGCGCTTAACATGCGTGCGTTGGAATGATTTCGCGTGAGAGGCGACTAACATGTTGAAATGAAACTAAAATGTATACATTTATGTCTGGGATTCTGAACATCCCTTTCAACATAATTTCAATGAAAATACAAATTAAATAGCATATATATCTTTTATTTTTATTTTTATATTTTTACATTTTTTCTCCTTGGTAATTCTACAATTTAAAACTTAATAGAGATTTGATTTAGATTTCTAAATAGGTAATTTTAATTTTTTACTTTTAATTTTAATTTCAAATTTTATAAATCTTTTAATATATATGATAACCTTGCTTAGTTGTCAAATTTTTCGAATCATCCTATACTTGTATTCTGATTGGTCACTCTAGCTTATGTAACAGCGTTTACTCCTGGCTAAGGATCGTTGATTAATTTGAAACTTTTAAAACCATTTATTCTATATTCTACATCGTCACTTGAAAAGACACTAGAAGTGTTGAAACAAAATGGCTACTATTGACGTGATTTTATAACATATTTATGTTGTAATATTCAAATAAATAATTATATCTGCTCTACTCTGTATTGAGCACTCTTTAAAGAATATTAATTGTTGGTTATTGGATCTCACTCCGTATATACCAATCCTAAACTTGGGTATATATATATATATAAACGCAGATATATACCTACAAGCGTCATTCTGAAGGCCCACAACTTGATATCTATGTTGATGACACAACTATTTTCTCCTGTCTTACGAGAAAGCCAGATTGGTTTGATAATGTCAAATTGGCAGCTTATTTTAAAAAATAACATACATTCTGTTGTTAACTGGAGCAAATAATGGCTTGTTAATTTTAATAACTCCAAAACAAAACTTTTCTCTATTAATCGTCTGAGAGAACACTTTCTACTTTCCATCAGCACAGCTCATTGCAACTTCTTGGGCTAACATTTTCCACTGACATGTAGCGGAAAGATTATATCAAATCAATTGCTACATCTGTTGCTAGGAAATTTGGTTCTCTGTGTCACGCTAGACAATCTTTCTCACCTGAATCTATACTACATATTTACAAGTCTACTATTCATTCATACTTAGAATATTGGTGCCACATATAGTTTGGTGCCTTTGCTATATATTTAAAATCCTTGATAAAATCACAAAAAGAATCTGTAGTGTCATTGTTTATTAGCTTCAATCCTGTTGTAATGTTGCTTCCCTATGCCTTTGCTATACATACTTTCATTGTAAATATTCTGATAAATTCTCCTCTCTGGTAGCTAGACTCTATGAATTGAAGTGCATTACTAGATTGGCAGAAAGATCCCATCATTTGACTATGAAAATGGTGAGATATAACTCTAAGTTCCATGTTAATAGTTTCTTTTCTCACATTTCTCACTTGTGGAACACTGTTCAGGCTTCTTGCTTTCCGGTAAAGATTAATTCTCAAAAATCTAAATTCAATATCAACTATTATCTTCTGTCTTCATTTCTGTTCATTTATTGTTCTCATTCTTTAATAATATTTTTGTTATATGTTTCAATTCAGTAATCCCTCCATGTTTGTGTCTTTGTTGCCTTGATTGGGGTGAAATGATTGAAAAAATATTATTGTTCTCAATATTCTATATCTTTTCTTTCAGTTGACATTTGAAACACCAGCATCTTCAAATATTCTTTTGCTACTCAATCCACTTCATAGGAAATAAACCCTATTTTCAACACATTTACATACCCACATATGTACCATAATAAAACACACCCAAACTTTATTTTCTACTCAGTAACAGACAATATTTACAAACATGACAAAATATTCCACAATAAAACATACACTATTTAAATCAAAGTATCTATTGCTTAGAAATTAACATCATTATATGAAATATTTGACCAATCAGGGAAAATTAAAACACTATTTCTCTTGAGCCTACTTTCATTAAAAAATTCTTATAAAACCCCACAGATTTTGACTTTCAAAAGCAGACATGCAACTGTCTCCAAGCTCTTGAAACACAATGGAAGGAATGGTTATATAGCTTTTCTACCCCACCCCAGCATATGCTGAAAGAAACATGTGTTTGTAACTTCAAACTAATCTTCTCCAACAGCAACAGCTTGGATTGTCAGTGAATCTTCACTGATGATCAAAATCTTTTCTCAAATACAGCTTTTTTTTTCTGTGGACCAACTACTATAATTTTTTTTCTAAATACAACTTTTTCTGTAGAGCAACTACCCGAAGATTTTAACTCAACAAATGATAATTTTTGACTCTTTTGAATTCATATAGATATGTTTGTGAATACAAATGATTTATTAACAGGCATACACATGTTTTCTTTATTTTTATTTTATTATTGTTTGGAATTCAGACATTCAGATTTTTAATATGAAAAAAAACCTGGATCGCTGAATTTCCTAAACACTTTTTTTTCTGATGGCTCCATTTATTTTTTCTCAAATCTCCTTTTGTGGCATTCTTTAAAATATTTTTGTTGTTCTTAACTTTCCAATATTTTCAATTTCTTTTCTTATTTGTTTAATGAGCTCTGTTCAAATATTTAACAACTTTTATTGTCTTTCCATCACTCAATAACTTTACAATATCTTGTTTTTCTTTTGAGGTCATGTCTTTCACATAACCCCTAGCAATCTTTATATCTACAAAAGTAAAATTAAATTTCAGTAACTATATTATCAGATATATTTGTTGATTATTTATTGTTCTGATTCAAATTTAGAGAGAACATCCAGTTTTTTGAGCTTTATCAAAAATTATCATTTCCTTTTTCCCCGAGATCTTCTGTGAATGATTTTAAAATTTTAGGAATTCATAGATGTATGTCTGAAATATATGCAATGTTCTGAATATCGTATAAAAACCTTTATTTACAGCATGATGAACAAACCTTAAGATGTAGAATGAAATCTCATATCACTAAATAATTTATTGCAAGCTGAAATTCTCATAGGATATTTATCATATAAATATAAGAACCTCCTGAATATTTTATTAACATCAGTTGTTCAATAACAATTTTATTGTGAAAACATTGACTTGAATCAGAATTGTTGATATACTGCCGATGCAAGCTCATAGATATGGAAATATGATTATCCCTTTGTTCAAATATATGAATACATATATTAACTACAAAGAAAATAGATTTCTCAATAATAACTTAAAAATGCATAAGAAAAAAAGATTTTAAAAATCAGAATGAAAAAAAATTTAAACATTTAAAATTTCAGAATCCTCTTCCCTTCATGCATATGTGTAGTCACTTTAATTTGTTAAAAATGTTTCAACTTTGTCATATATATATATATATATATATATATATATATATGGGTGCCTTGAGGCAGTGTAATGGTTAGCAAACTTGTTTTGCTAGAACAAATACAACTGAGTAGTGAGTTCGATCCTCATTGAGTGCCCCATACTTTTCGCCCTGTGCCACATCTAAGCTAGGCTTGGAAAAATCACTGTATTTATATATTTTTCTGTTTATACGTTCTTTTTATAGATACAAATATTTAAGTAAATGCTCTGTTTATAATAAACAGTATTAATAACATTTACGAGCCTGAATGTCTGAGAAATTTCATAGAAAATATATATCCTCTGACAGGAATCAAACCTGTATCCAACACAGAACTGTCATATAGACTAACATGCTATACCATTTAGTTACAGAGGAAGTGTGTGGTTAGCAATGTCAAATTGCTGTTTTTAAACTACAAATTTCCCATGATTTCTCCCAAATGCTTATATCTGTTCAAAGCATATCTTAATGTAAACAAATGACATCATATTTTATGAAATGGACTAAGTCCAACAATTATTTTAATATATTTTTTGGTTTTTATGTTATTTTTATAGATACAAATATTTAAGTAAATGCTCTGTTTATAATAAACAATATCAACTAAATTTACCGGCCTGAATGTCCGAGAAATTTCATAGAAAATATGTAATTTAAAACAGTAATTTGACCTTGCTAACAAGACACTTCTGCAGCCAAATGGTATAGCATATCAGGCTATATGACAGTTCCATGTAGGATACAGGTTCAATTCCTATCGAAATTTCTGACGTTCAGGCCGGTAAGCATGGTTAATACTGTTTATTATAAACAGAGCATTTACTTAAATATTTTTATCTATAAAAATAATGTATAGACTGAAAAATATAGACTTAGTCCATTTCATAATATGTATGTGTGTGTACACATATTGGTAGGAAACTCTTTAGTTTGAAAAGTTTTTTCCCTGATAAAAAAGGGGTATCCAGTTTTGATTTTGGAGGTATATTTTCTTTTTTCAATGTACAAACACGTAGGTATGCTCATATTTATGCATGTATAAATATATTTTAGTTAAGCTAGATGAGAATCTGATAGTAAATATATAAGACAATTTGGAAAACTTCTATTTTGACATGTGTGTTTGGTAATTACATGGGATTTTCTGCAAGCTATGTTTTTGGTAATAACCAGACTTAACATAATTTCCAAGGCTTGAACCATAGGCACTATTCAGTTTTTATTATTATTATAGATTTAGTTTTCTTGTATAATAAAATGTCTTCATGACCCAACCCCATTTAAGCTTCAGGGATGACACAAAAATATAAATAAAATAAAAAGCATACTGATAGTTTATATTACTAGATCAGAGACCCTCAAAATGGACAATCCTGGCCAAATCAGGATTTATGGTAAGCCTAGTAATAACTAATATCATACTTTTAGTAGTATTTCATAGTTGCATACACAGCATGTAAAAAACACTATGTGGTTTCTCAGATTCAACAATCATTCCTACAATGGTAATGACGATATTAGCCATTTCCTTATAAGGAAACATTTGGCATTCATTAACTGAGTAGCCAGTGCTGCTTTCAGTTGAAATTTATAAAAGTTTTCTAAAAAGCAATTAAAACAATTTTTCAGGAAAATAAGTTTTTTTATGTCCAGTAGCTGTCATTACACTTTCCAGTATTGATGGGGAGTTGCTTGAGATAGTGTGGAATATCAGCATCTTCATTATGCCATCATTTTCCCTTTGAGTTACATGATCTACCCATTTTAGTTGTTGCAGCTGAAGAAAGCCCTCAAGTGATGTGGTTTCTTTTGTTTGTTATTCTTCAATGTGAGTTCATGAGTTTCAAAGAGGTATGGTCTTCACTGAGATTTACATGCTTCAATTGCTCAAAGTCATTTTTAATCATTAATCTGAAAAACTGGTTGTATATAGCTGATAGTATAGATATTTCTGAGCAAATTTGGTGTCATGCATAGTATCCATATAAAAGTTTGAATCTGACAAAACTATTTAAAAACATGGCTCTTTCTTTTTAGATTAGTATTTTAGTTTAGTAGCAGCTTGAGGTGTTGTGTAAATCCTGAGCACAGCCTATTCTATATTCAATTCCCTTATTTTGTCTACTAAATTTGTTATAACCAATCCAGATACTGAAGTATTTGGTATTTACTAATTCCACATCAAAAGCATTTATTCTTAAAAGATTATACAAAAGTGTTTGATAAAGTACATCACAAAGAACAGTTGGAACTGTTAGGTAAACTTGATATATTTGGGAAGGACATGCAGAGGTTTGATATTGCCCGGGGCCAACTCCTTGATTTTATGAGAGACCTACTCCAGATTCACATTTACATGAATCCACATTTAACCAACTTGTTTGACTGTAGGGAACTTGTACAATTAAGTTAACAATGACAATTTATAATTTCATAACTCAAATTTTTATTTCACTCTTTGATTGGATGCCCTCCTGATAGGTATGCCTGGAACCATCATAACCTCTGCCCCACTTCTGAATTCTACTGGAAGGACATTAGAATAATTCAGAACTTATACTGGGAGCAAACTGCCTTCATATGGATAGAAAATGAATTCAGTAAGCAGTGTAAGGCAAAAATGTGTCTTCTCACCGGATTTATTAAATCTATACAGCAAGGCAATTCTGAGAGAATTAGAATTCCTACCAGGATTCATTACTGGCAACCACAATCTTAACAGCAAATCTCTGTTAATAGAAGATATTGAAAGGAAAATTAATATATATATATATATATATATATATATATATATATATATATATATATATATATACACAAACTATAGGCCAAAAGTTGTGGGCCACCCTCCGGATTTGATAATTAGTAACTTACCTTCATCATTTTAATTGAACTTCTACTAAAGTACATCACAGGGAACTGTTAGGTAACCAGGAAAGGATATTAGAATAATCCAGAAATTATACTTGTAGCAAACTGCCTGCATATGAATAGAAAATGAATTCAGTAAATATACAAAAAGAGAAAAGGGTGTCAGACAAGGGTGTGTTTTCTCACTGGACTTATTCAACCTTGACTTTTGTAATCATAGGCGGGGATCTGAATGTAGAAGCCATATTGAATCTCCTCCACAATGGTCAATCAACAGCAGCCATCAACAATTCTGGAATACCTGTCCATTGTTTGACATTGTCCAACCAGTTTTTGTGTTGCTGTCCTCTCCTATGTTCACCTTCAATGCCTTGCATGATAGACTTGCACAGGCTGTCATGCCTTGTAATTTGCACAAATTGCACCATTTTTCTCTATTTGATAAAAGAGGTTCCTGGTAGCCCACAAAACTTTCAACCCTTTTCTGCACAAACTCATTGGTTTTATGTTCCCAATAGAAGATGCCTAGAAGTTTTCTCATCTATTTGTCCTCAAACGCTTGGATCCTTCTCTCTGTTTCTGCCAAGAGTGTCCATGTTTCAAATATATAGTGAGGTAATTCTGAGAGAATCAGAAGTCCGACCAGGATTCATTATTGGCAGCCACAATCATAGCAATATAAGGTATGCAGATGACACAGTGTTGATAGCAGATATAGAAGGGAAACTAAAGAAACTCCTACAGAAGGTAGTAAAAGAAAGTATGAAGAAAGGACTATTAATTGTAAGAAGACAGAATGTACAGTTATCAGCAAAAGAACCCAGCATGCATATTACAAATTGGAGATACCAAAATCAAGCATGTACAAAAATTTGACAATCTAGGAAGTATTTTAACTGCTACACCAAAATCCAAAGTTACATTGGAATAGTGAAAGATGCCTTCCAAAAGCTAAGCAAAGTATTAAGAAACAGAGAAATCTCATTAGAAACAAAGAAAAGAGTGCTGAAATGTTGTTATCAGTCCTCTCATATGGCAGTGAATGCTGGACAATCTCCTCACAAATGAAGAAGAGAATTGAAGCAACAGTAATGTAGTTCTATGGAAGAATGCTGAGAATACCATAGACTGAATATATAATTAACAACAAAATTTTGGAGAAAATGGAAACAAAAAGGATATTCATACTTAGAATCAGAAAGAGGTTGTTGAACTTTCTAGGGCATATAATGAGGAAAGAGGGCTTAGAAAATCTGATACTCAAAGGACTTATTAAATGTATGAGAGACAGAGGGAAGGAGCGCATAATCTACCTAACAAGCTTGTGTTGGTAGAACATGGTTTAGAAAAGAGTGTGTAAAGTCAAAAATTACTAAGAGCTGCAAAGAATAGGAAATTGTGGAGAATCTTGATTGCCCACATCCTCAAGGGATATGGCACTTTAAAGAAGAAGAAAAATTCCACATCCTGAATTTTTATGAAAGTTTCAAGGTATACAACATTGCTGTTTTCACTCTAACACCAGATGCTGATTTTTGTTCAAGATCAGTCTTGTCTCAACTATGAATGCCTATGTTATTGGCATACTCCCCACCCCATCCTCTCTACATTGGTCTTGAGAGGGAACGCAGGAATGCTGTTTTCTATGAGTAGATTAATTTGGGATATGGTATGGAATGGTTAGGTGATCATTGTCCATCTCATAACATCTGTACTTGTATATGCACAGAAAATATTCTAGGAAGAGATTAAATAAATTCAGGCTCTTATTTCTTCCTTGTCATATTCCAGATTAGGTTTTGCATGTTTTGAAAATGGGGCCCTCACCAGACATACAACTTTGTGGAATGATACAGTTCTTCTATCAGATCAAGACATTCAATGGATTTGAAACTTGGAAGGCAGTTTCTACTGGCAAAAAAGAGGGAGTCTTTAGTCATATGTACTGTGGGGTCTACATTGTAGGTATATATAAATTTCTGTTGGAGAGGTAAAAAAAAGTAAACCTATATTTTATTAAACGTAAAACTTCAGGTTGTAGCCATTGCTCTGTTGTAGACAGACATTAAGAATAAAACATTTGGCTGTAAATCTTTGTTTTATTAAAGCATTTTATATAAAAACGGATTAATTAAAATCTTTATACTTTTCTTTATTTTCTATTTTCTCTTAATTTTCTTGAGTTCTCATTGATTTTTCGTTTGTTAAAAATAGAAGAAATATTGATTTAAATTTGGATAAGAATCTGACAGAATGGTAAATATATAAGACAATTTGAAAAACTTTTGAAATGTTTCACTGATGCTCCCTTTTGATCAGTGAACCATGTCAATATAAGTGTTTTCCAGATTGTCTTATATATGAACAGAAATATTGTGAAATGAAAAAAGAATCAATTTATTATTATTTTAAATTTTGTTCAATCTTTTTAGTTTTGATCAATATAAATATATCTTCAGTGACTTTTTACTTTTTATTCTTTTCATTATTTTTTTCCCTTTGGGATTTAAGCACAAAGGAAAAATTTATTCTAAAGATGGTTTTTGAAATTCATAATGCTTTTTTTTTTAAATCATTCAAGGTTATTTAATTTTTTAATAGATTTTAGTTTTAGTTTTTGTTCTTATACTCTGGTAATTTTGAAAATAAAAATTTGGTAAAACAGTGATTGAATACATTTATTTTGAAAATAGTTTTTGGTTAGTAACAAATAATTTAATTCTTTTCTAATCTTTACTCAAAAATGTAATAGTGATACGCTTTTGTTTCAACATTGATGACACTGACCAGCAAAGCAAATTATCATATATTTACAAACATATAATAACATAACATATATAGTAACATAATATATAATAATATAATATATAATGATATAATAACGAACATAGGATACTGAATATGATAACAAACTTATGATACTGATATAATACTAATACACTTATATTTTAACACTGATGATGTGGTTTGATCAGCAAAGCCAATTCTCATATATTTACAAACATGATGGCTGCAATTTCATTTTGAGCAATGCCACATCTTCATTCATGCTCAAATGTGGGCAGTGCAGATTTGTATATCTTGTCCTGCTAGGGTCTTACATTCTCTTACTCAGATGTGGCAACACTGGATGTCTTTTGCAGTAGTTCTTACATAAATGCTGCATAACATATAATGAGAGACTATTCTCTGAGTGTGCTGCCTTTGATAATTTTTGTGGCCTGCCTCACTTAGACAGACACAATCACATTAATATATATTATATAAATGCAAATATGCATAAAAATATAGACAAATACAAACATGTAGGTACATATGCATGCACACACATGCATATAAGTTGTATATACATATATGCACAAGTGAATATGCCAATATGCCTGTAGATAAGTGGCGTTGATGACATTTATATAGATAAACAAAAAAGCTGGATGAAACATTATAGGATCAAAGCTTCGTCAACAAGCTTATTGCTCAAGGGATTTCAATGATTTTAACATGATAGAGTTGAAACAAAATCCTGTCTAAGTATAAAAGAAAAGTTTTTCATTTGAAAAACTCAGTCTAAGAGCAGAAGGGAGAGATAATATCATTACATTACAATTCTACTGAATCATGATGCCACATATACATATATCATTCAGGAACATGGACAATGTCATATCTGAATATGTATCAATTTAAAGATGTATCAGTTATTTTACACTGACTTAGCACACAGTAAGGTTCAAACTCATTATGAACTTTGAGGTTCTTGTTCTATGTGCCATGTCTCTTCAGAATGTTGGTGATCATGGCTCTCCACAATCTCTGTTCTTCAAACATTTCTGAAAGATAAGTGCCATGGAGGAACAAACACAGGTGGTTGACTAAAGTAATTGATACAATGCAATTTGCTCTAAGCAGCTTGGTGTAAGGTTAAGATACATGGCTCACATATTTTTAAATATATTTCTACTTTATTCATATGACAATGTTTATAAATATTTAAAACATTTAAGTACTTGTAAAAACAGACATAATCAAAGCTAAAGATGCATATTTTAAACTAAACATATATATATCACACACATTTCTAGTAGGGAAGACCATCTATCCCTAGAGTCTTGCTAAATGGTTCTAATGGATTTGATACTATAAGGAATAAGAATTCTACATTTGGAAAAAATACTGTCATCAGATGAACAGTAAAAATTTTCCTTTCAAGAATTGGCAAGTTAAGTTTTAGAATAAACCAAGAGATAGAGAGTGATCAGCGCCATCAATTTTGAAGGCTGTGGGTAGAAAATTGTGCAAAAACCATTTTTAAAACTTTAATGAATTACCTGGAAAGATTTCAAACCATTATGTGACTTCTGAGAAAAAAGCTTGACAGGTAGATTCCATTTGAATTTAAAACAGAAAAAATCAGCTATATTGAAGCCTGCATTAATCATATTCAGTTTTATGATCAGTGCATTGTATTATTCATTTATTTCCTCTGCCGCTGTTGTCTTCAAAATTTCCTGTAAGATAAATTTTCCAAGCCCTCTTTCCTCCTTATGTGAATTTTAATAAAAGTACCGTCTTTCCAGATGAGACTGAGTTTCCATAACTGCTTGAAAGATCATTTATGTACAACCAAACCAATACAGAAAAGTATATCTCTCTTTATATATATATATATATATATATATATATATATATAACCAGTATCACCCCATGCAAGGCAGTAAAGCCACTTAGACATAAGGGGTTATTGGGTGTGGAAGAATTAGGAACAGAAATAATGACTGGGAAGAGTAATAGCGATTGATATTGCATTTAAATTTTTGCAGATTAAAGTAGGTATGAAGCCAGAAGGGAGTTCCACAAATCAGAAGTGCGAGAAAAGAAACTGTTAGCACAAAACTTATGGTTACATCTAATCAGATCAACTGTAAACTGATGAGATCTCGATGCCAGTCTACATTTAAATTAAAAATGTTTAGGTATCATAGTGAAAATATATATATATATATATATATATATATATATACACTAATGCATGCAAAGATATATATCAGTAAAAGTGTTGAAAAGTTTTCTCAAGAAGGAAATAATCTTGAACCATGAAAAGGACACCCTATGTTATGTGTTCACTATGGAACTCAACACAATTGACATATGGTTGAACAAGTTTTTTACTTTTTTTCTTTTATGTGTCATGTTCTTGCAGGAAATAGGTGATTATGGTCCTCCACAACTTCCTGTCTTTTTAGCTCTTCATAAGTTTTGTCTTTTTACTATCTCTCCTAATCTCTTTTGTACTATTTACACAACTCATTAGGTAGGTTAAATTTTCCAAGACCTCTTTCCTCATTACGTGCCTCAGAAATTTCAGTTATCTATTTCTGATTCCAAGTATAAGTGTCCTTTTTGTTTCTATTTTCTCTAAAACTTTGTTTGAAACTATTCATTACCAAACTTTAAAACTTACATCTTTTGCTCCATCTGTTTACTGCTCTATCGTAAATGACCGATCACTATTTACTCAGCTCAGGTAAGTTTTTTTGTAGTGTCAGAACAGACAATGAAAAATGGGAGAGAAATGCTATCCATTTTATATTATCTTCCAAGTAGGGTGTGACTGCCTGCCATGAAAATTAGCATTCAAAATACTGACATCTTACTTCAGCTTGAACACTGATCTCTGGAAATATACAACTTTTTTGTTGACAAAACATGCAACAAGTGACTTATCACAATAAAAAATGTAATAGTGATACTAAAAAGATAAGTGGAATTTGTTAGTGGCAAATATATAGTCATTCATTGTTCATAACATTAGGTGTGACAAAATTCACTGGGTTGAATACCGTATGGACAAGTGACTCTTAGTATATGACAAACAAAATTTGAAGACAAATGAGATAAAAACTTATAAGAAAAAATGGAAAAGGAAAATACACTAGATGCATATAATATGAAAGTTCAGACATCTAAGTATCATGACCCATGTAAGACGCGCACCTCAAAGAGGCTATATTTCATCATTACTTTGCCTCATACAAAGGCCACCAGAGTATATTCATATACATCCGAGTATTGTATTACTGAGTATAAATCTTGTTAAAAAGTGATACAATACAATTTGCTCTAAGCGGCTTGCTGTACAGTTAAGATACATGGCTCACATCTTTTTTATATATATATAGTTCTACCTTGAGTATACAGACATTCACATGACAATGTTTACAAATATTTATAGCTTTCAAGTACTTGTAAAAACAGACATATTCAAAGCTAAATATGTATATTTTAAGCTTACATACATATGTGTATGTATATCTCCATATCATATATATATATATATATATATATATATATATATATATATATATATATATATATATAAACATACACACACACATGCACACACACAGAGGGTGCGATGGGTAAATTGTCGCCATTTTATATTTTTAATTTCATGTATGTGCATTGTTTGTTGTTGATTTTGTTGACTACACAGTATAGTAGGGTCAGTTGGCCACCCTCTGTGAGCAAAAGACCACCATAACACAATTCACTCTACCAGAAATTTGGAAACGGCATGCTATACTGCTTTGCATTCACACCAAAAGCTTCAATGCAAACATTTCAGAGTGTTTGAGTGTCAATCTGAGTACAGTGCAGGGGATCCAGAAAGAGTTAGACGAGTCTAATGCTGATTATGAAGGTGTTTGGAGTGATCACTAGTGATGTTGATGTTATGCCTACATTCCTCTTCCTACAGAACCTCAGACTCAACACAATGACCAACATTAAGTTCCTTGAGGAGGTAGTACTGCCCTGGGTCAAGAAGGTGGCTGCTGAAAGAGTACCTAGTCATGACTGGATTCTCCTGCATGTGTGGAATGGTGCAGAGTCCTGTTGCCAGACATAGTGTCTTCCAGGTTTTATTTAAGAGGCAGCTGAAATATATAGGGAATATAATGAGAGAAGGTAAGGCTGCATGTAAATAGTGTAAATAATTCTAACTCCTCATCTCAGAAATGAAACAGAAAGGTTTGGTAAATTTGACACTCAAAGTTCATTTTGTAGAGGGAGAGAGGAAAACAAGCTTGTGTCAATGGCTGGCAGAACAAGGAGGGATAGCAAAAGGACAAACCTTACTAAGAGCTGTGAAGACCAATGATTGTCCACATTCTTAAAGAACATGACACACAGAAGTAGTAGTAACAACAATAAAAACAAAAGCAATGAGATTGGCTAAGTTAATCATCCTGATACATCAGATGTCAAAATTTGAATTTAAAGCTGAGTGTCTCGGTGTATTTAATGGTTTTGATGTAAACTCTAACCACTGTTTGTCGCATTACTTCTACCAATTTTTTGCATCGGACCAATTTCAGTAACAAAGCATTAACATGAAGAAGTTTTTATTTGGAAACGAAATGTGTTACACAGAATTTCTATTCGTTACTTACCCATATTTGTGTATAATACTATTTCACTGTTCTAACAGCCAATTACATAGAGATACACTCACACATACAAATAATGTGTTTATATATTAAATGAACACACTTTGAATTTAACAAAATTTGTTTGATTATGTGTGTATATATATATATGTGTGTGTGTGTGTGTGTGTGTGTGTGTGTGTATTTGGGCAGCAATCTGTTTTATACAAGTTTCATTAAAAATGACTGACAAGGTACTGTGTCTAGGTTTTTTATTTAATTTTTCTTGTGTTCTTCTTTTCTGGATGTAAATTATATCCAAATGTTTTGTATGTGCAAGCACTTTTGGCTATACTATTAGCCATTATCAAGGATTGTTTTATGTATGTATCTAGAGAAATGTTTTATTTTCCAAACACAGTACATTGTGTGTGTGTGTGTGTGTGTGTGTGTGTGTGTGTGTGTATTATTATTATTATTTATTATTATAAGAGATTAGAACAAAAACATGTTGAAATCGCTACACAATAGCTTTCATGTTTCAGTACTTTGTGCCTCTTCAGGCGATGTTAAGTAACTTGATAAAATGATTTTTAAGAAAATTTCAAAACCAAAGTCTTACCTCTTTTTTTGAAAGATAAAGTGGTGGGGGTGAGGAAACAAAAGGTCAGAATTAAAAATAAACTTGTAGGTTTGCCTTGATCGACCAATCAAGTATCAGATCTATGCTAAAAGGAAAATTGAGCTCAGATGGTGGAGGTGGAAGAGTTATTTTTTCATGACATGATAAACCTGAACATTTGGAGAAAACATGTAAGCAACAAATGTATTGTGATTGTAGACAAATATGACATGTTCGATTTTTCAAATAACTCTGAGGAGAGGGGTAGTGGGATAATCAGATGTTAAGTTAATTTCAACAGAAAAATTTTTTTTTTAAATTTCAGATTCAGGAAGATTCTTAAAGGAATCTGTAGATAAAATTTAAAATGTGGAAAATCTATATAAGATATTAATAATACTAACTGGACAGCAATACACAGCAATACTAAATCTGAATAAACAAAATAAGATAATTATGCATAGAGAGTGGACCATTATTTACTTATAAATTATGGCCATAAGAAATGGTACTACATAATTTTTAGAATTTAACTATATTGTAAGGTAAAAGATAAACTATGTCAGCAAATGTAATATTTTTTAAGCATTATTGGTGAAAAATAATATATGTTGATACTACCTAGTTTTAAAAGTATTCTTGGTACTCCCAATATAAAATTTTTTAACTGTTGGATTTTCTATAGTAGAAATAGGGCTTAGGTAAATAAGAGAGTCAGTTTGATGTCTGGTTTGCAATGGGCATTCATTAGAATTTCTACAATTACACTCGTTGGTATTATCGGCATTTGTTGCTTTGGAATGGCTACTATTACTCAGGTTTTTGTATTGGTTTAAAATGTTATTATTATGTTTTTTAATAATTTTTTCAAGATTATCAGTACAGTTATAGCTTATTTTTAGTGTATTTCTGTTAAAAATTTTACTTAGTGGATTATTTCTGGGGAAGTGTTTATCAATTAAATGGAGTGAACTTCTGCTCTAACTTAGTACTAACCATTTGGTTAAATGGGGGTGTGTACCAAATGATTTTTCTGTATCTATTCTTATTCTTATGATTGCTGTTATGTTTTATATATTTTATATCAGTGCACTTATAGCCACTATTTTTAAGGCAGTGTTGTAAACTTTACTATACTTGTAAAAGACATACATCTTCACTGGAAGAGTTATTGCTAATCCTATATTCTACAGAAGAGGCTATGTGTTTAATTACGGATGGTGTATGGTTGGAATTTGGGTGGATGTATATTGGATTGACATTTGTTTTCATGTAGGGTTGGAATACATTTGTTTTCTTGTAGGGTTGGAATACATTATTAACTAGGTCAATGTAACATCAAGGAAAACTACTTTTTTAAATTAGTGTTGATCTTAACTTTAAGGTTAAGATTTTAAAATTCTCCATGTATTAATTTCCTGATTGATGTGAAAAATTCCACAAAAATGAAAGCTGACAAAATCAGGAAATTAATACATAGTAGTTTTTTGTTTATAGCACCATTGCTGAAAACTTTTGATCAGACCATATATATCTTCAGGCTGATCTATTTGATGAAACTGGTAGTGGTACACTTTGGCTAAGAAATCAGTTTTTCTGATGGAAAAAAGAGTTATAGATTTGATTTCTATTGGGAGGCACATTTTTCTTTAGTAGGACTTCTCGATCTAGGCCAGTTGATATTAATTTCACTGTTTAAGAAAATAAAAATCAGTGATAGCAACTCAAACATGTGTACCCAAAAATAATATTTATAGTAATAAGAAATAATGTCAGAAAAAAAATCCCTCCAAATATATATATATATATATATAAATATATATATATATATGTATAAATAATATGTATGTATTTATGTAACAGACTAGTAAGTCTGATTTTCATTTCTTCATTTGGTAGAGAAATACCTGTTTATCCCTATATTGTAAAGTCCTGAATAGCAAATAAATAAATTTTAATGAGATTTGTTGAAGTCAACAATGCAGTTTTTTAGTCTGCAAAAAATATTTAAAAAATGTGAAGAACCTTCTCCAAAAGAAACAGGCAGTAAATTAGTCAATAAGTTATTTTTTTAACATGCTAAATAGATAACATTACCTAAAGCAACAAAAGAGCTTTTTTCCCAAAACCACAGATTCTTAGCAAATTCCCTTTCCTAAATAGTTAAAATGAAGGAGACTGCATTGTAAATTCAACAGTACCAATTTGAAATTATTTTCTGACACTTGATTATAATATAAAGATGTTGTTTACAAGCATGTCTGCTTCGAGTTATCAAATTAATGATGTACTATAGCCAGAAAGACACGCTAGGAAAATACACTCAAGTATAAGTAACTGTGAAGAACTATGAAAAATTATCAAAACTGTTTACTTTTACAATTATGAAACATGAGACCAAAGCAATATTTCTCCATTATTTCATAAACATCTTTCATAATAATATATCTGTATTTAATAGTAATACTTTGACATTTACACAAATTTCACCTGCAGACTAATTAAGCATTAGATATTTACATAAAACATATTACCAAAGGTAGTAAGGTTTATTAAACAATAAAATTGTCAAAGCTTCCATGTAGGCTTTTGATGACATATGTAAGTAACTCTTGATTTTGGGAACCAATTGTAATGATAAATGCATTATCCTAACTAACCATTCCTTAAATATAACTTAACAGGTGATGAAAAATGTGTTACATACAACAATATTCAATGCAAATTGACAAGGATAAATCTCCACAGCAAACCACTAAAGCTGAGCTCCATGTAAGAAAGGTTATGTTGTGTGTGTCATGGGATCATCAGACTATTGTTCATTTAGAGTTCTTAAAACATAATTTATACATTCAGCAGATGCAACATGTCCATAAAAGTTGGGTCAAAAACATCCTGCACTCATTAATTGTTTGAAAGTTGTTTTCCTCCATAGTAATGCAAGGCCATAAGAATAACACAGGAAATTATTATTTTTTTTTTTAACTTAGTCTGTTCTACCTCCACCCATCATATTTACCTGACCTTGTGTCAACTAATTATTACCTTTTTTTAGTTGTTGAAAAATAATTTAACGGTAGGAAAACTTTCTTTAAGATATTACTAGATTCAAGAGTTCACTGAAAACTTATTTGTATCTAAACCATTGGAATTTTACTCAAAGTTATCAGAGAGCAGACTGATAAATGGCAAGAAGTCATTGTAAATAATGGTGAATATATCTAAATAAATAAACAGCAAATTCTGTCTGTCTTTCTGTCCATGTGTCTGAAACTCCTCTAACTCAAGCTACACTTACTCGACATAGACATATTATAGCTTTTCAGAATCAGGATGATCCCTAGGTTGAAAATCTGTCCTTCACCTGGTGCTTGAATGTCCAACATTGGGATTTGTGTCCTGATGAGGAGGGAACAGTTAAAAATTCATATTTTAAAATAACTGAAAAAAATTTTAAAAGTTTTTAATTTGTATTGAGTTTAAAGTAATACAAAATCTTTGTGAATTTTTTTTATTTTAAATTCAGTTTAAAATATCTCCAAAACTTTGTGAATTGAGGAAATCAATTTTATTTCTTCAAAATGTTAAAGTGAGAGGTTTCACTACATGAGATTTTGAAATCCCACAGAGTTTCTGATTTGAAGAGCTCAAATCAATTGAAGTTCCACAGAGTTTGTGATTTGAAGAACTAAATTTTTGGCCTGAATTGAAATTTTGGCCTAAATTGGTCTTTTGGATGGAATTGGACTTACAGCCTGAATCAGAGTCAAAGTTAGGTTTTGAAGTTCCATGGAGTAAACTGAGTAATTCAAAGTAATTTCTTCAAAGTTATCATTGCTGTTTTCTTTCCAGAGGTTCTTTTAGTTTTGGGCCAGAGGCCCAATTAGCCATCAGCAGAAGCTAACTTAAAAGTCTGCACAGAGTGTACCTTTAGAGCTAGTAATTGAATAAAATGTAACTGTACTTTAGTTTTGAGGAGTAAAATGAAAAAAAAAAAAAAAAGCAGAAATTATTTGTGATTGAACCTAATATATATAAATAAGTATATCTGAAAAAGAATCCAAAACCATAATTTAGTATTCAGCTATTTTCCTCTTATGCAAAATATTATATTAACATTCCATCTAAAAATGATATAAAGGGTTTATTTTAACATTCCTCACAGAAGAATTTGTAATGGTCCACTCTTGCTAATAGTTGAGTGAATTAATCTTTAGGCAGTTTCAACAGATTACCAGGAATTATATCTAACCTAACAACATAATGCTCTAATATTAAATGTAAATACCAGGAGTTGGTTGCTATGGATTATATGCCATCGAACATGGGCCATTTAGGTAATAAACTGAAATAAACATTTTTAACACTGTTTCTCTTTTTAAAAGTGGCTCAGACAAAAAATTATGTAATGACATTTAAACTTTAACAAGATCTATGTAATACTTGAAATATCAGCTTTAAAATGAAGTGCATGAATCTATACGAGTTTGCTCCACTTAAACTCTCTAAAAATTGGTACACTCTTACCTAGAATTTGAGCAATAGCAATGTTATTAGCATCCAGATGAAGAAGGAAAGAGTTTGAATAAATCATTCTCTTTATGTATTACTTGCCTGAGTTTTTTTAATTTGAAACTTGCAATGTTTTCTTATGACTTGGTTTACAATAAATACATTATCAAGTTATTGACGCAAAATTCTATATGAGTAAAAATCAAATCAAAGAGATTCATTAAACTAATCATTATTTACTCTACTTTTTTATTGCACTTGTATTGATTCCCAGAAAACCTTGAAAGTCAAAGGTTTACATTCTTCAAAGTCTTGAATCATGGCATCATGTCCAATATTCTCAGCCCTTAGCCAACACTTTGTACAATTAAATTTGTTGCTAAATTCTTTAAGAATTCATTTAGATGATCTTGAACATATATTAAATTACAAAAGAAATTTTCAAGGTTAATTAATTTCTGAAAGTTGTATTTTAGAATCAATCTTACATGCATTGATCACTATACAACATTATCAATATATTCAATATAAACATCAATAAAATGGATTTCTTTTTAAATCTGAAATCAAAAAGATATTTATGAATATTGGTTATTTTTTCTTCTGTTCATTTAATTTTTTGTAACTCAGTATCCTGAAAGATTCTAATTTTCTTAAAAGTGGTAAATAGATTTCTATTAATTTTTTTTCTTTAAGATAAATTAGCTTCATAATTAGCAAGCTTCAATTTTCTTTTTTTATTGTTTTTTGAGCAGAAAGAAATAAAATTGTCAGACTGTTGATAACAGTATTCTTTATGAGAGGTACTGAGAAGTTCTTGTTTTTCAAAATCTGATTAAACATGAGAATTTGAAAGGGAATCTCTTCTTTATTGGATCAAGAATTTTTCAGCAACCACTCATAAGTGGAGATTTTACAAGAATAACAAAAGTTGCCCAGAATAATACATATACTTTTTAAATGTACTTACAGATTTTTCAAAGTTGCAAACTCCAGAAACAATTGGCTACAGTAAAATACTGACATCCTCAAATGATAACTTTTTTTATTTTATATTGTTTTAATCATTTCAATACCAAGCAAGGTGATAATGCTGCTAAGATGTAAGAGGCTACTGGGAGTGAAAGAAAATGAGAAGAATTTAGCAGAGGGAACTGGCAACCCAATCCTAAATAGGAAACAAGGAATAAACTGCTACTCCTGTTCAAAAATGGGAAAGGTGGTAGTTTATCTACACCTATTGTACAACTTAGTATCAACATATGTGAAAACAGTGGCTCCAAAACTTTTTTTCAAATCACAGCACCCTTAGTGTACAAGGCTCTTTCCATAGCACCCTCATCAAATAAATAAATAAAATACTGAACTGTGGATTACCTCACCTTGTCTGCCAATGAACTTCAGTTAACACCACTAAGTAACATTATATTCATGACTATAAAAGGAGAAGCATAAATCCTCTCTCTCCTTTGGCTCCAGGGTGTAGTAGCAACAATGCTGAAGACACTTCCCAGGAAAACATGACTACTTAATTTCAACCCAGTCATGGGGGGAGCACTCGCACAGGCACAAACATAAATAAAATTTTCTCTTTCTTTTGTTTTGTGTTCATTATAAAAATATTTGCATAAAATCCTTCAAATAGTAAATTCATTTATTTTGAAAGATAGCAAGCCGTTCCATTACAAAGCATCCCCTGGTAAACAACAAGTGAATGTAGTTAGGTTACATTATTTACATTGTTTGGATTATTGTTCTCATCTTTATTGTCATATTCACAATGTTTTGGCCGTTGTATGCTCCGGCCTTCTTCAGTCCATTGGAATTTTGAACTGAACCCTTTATTTCATCCACTGGGGTAGATTGTTCTAGTTCCATGTGACATGTCTCCTCTGGATGTCTCAGTTATTTTCTTTTAACTCAACTTTACAAATTTTGTACACCACTGCAGTAGCCAGGTATTGAATTCACAACTCTTTAGTTCAAGTCACTGGATGAAACCAACACTTTTATTCACTGGGCCATGCATTGTGAATATAGCAATAAAGCTGAGTACAACAGTCTAAATAATGTAAATAATTACAATACCTCATCTCAATAATATAGACAGGTTAGTAGAAAAAAAAAAGAAATGGTCAAGATTTAGTTTTATTATGGCACAATATCAGTACCATAACCCAAAGGCCATAGGGGCACCATATGTACTGCAGCTATAGCAGCAGTGAAATGTCTAAGGCAGAACAGACTGGTAACCCCAACCCTGTTCTGGTTGCTTTTGAATTCAAAGTTTTCCTTCTCTCATACTGGTTGCCACTTCAAGACAACTCAGTCAGTCCGGCTTTTTAACCCATAACTTGGAAGAGAAGAGATGGATTCATGCATTTCTCAAAAGTATTTGTGAGAATGTGAATGTAATGAACTAGGCCAGGATTCAAAGTCAAGTTCTCTTTTCCAGTTCCTGAACTCTTCCTGAACTGTTACATGACCCACACATTCAGGATTCAGTCAAAGAAATGTAAATAAAAAAATTATGAAAACATTTTTCCCATTAAGTTTGAAAACTGCTTTGGGAAATTTTCAGTTTTTGAGAATAAAATTTTTAATCTCAAAGTGAATGCTCTAAAGTGTCTGATCGATTTACATTGTCTGGATCAAGTTTAGCAGATATTTTAACTTTGTAAATTGAAGACCAGGTGCTGCAAAGATGGACAAACCTCTTCCTATCTTTGAGTACTTACTAAATTCATTTTCTATCTATATGAAGGTGGTTTACTTCCAGTAAAAGTTCTGGGTAAAGTACAGCAAAATGATCTGACTGAACTAAAATTTTTTCTAACTACTGCTACTGAATATCCTAACATTATATATAGTTATTTTCTTTAAGTGAGCTTGAAGAAAAATTTTTATGTGAATCATAAAAATATTTTCTCAAATTTCATTATAAGCTACTTTAAACTTGTTTTTAAAAACATGAAATTAGAAACAAAAAACATTTCTGATAGTTTTAGCTTCTTGGATGAAGTATTCTCATCCCTTATTGACTATAAATAATATTGCTTAACTCTGGTGATCAAATGAAAGAGATTTTCTTCATTTGGCTTCCAAACAGCTGATATTTGATACCAAAAGCCCTGGAGACAATTTGATGAAATTAAGTTATCACAAAATAATCATTCTTCTTTTATTGTGTCACTCAAATGAAAATATCTTAAAGGACTAAATTTATTACACTGTACACTGCCTTAATTTCTCTGAAAGTCTTTACATGAGTTTTGGAAAAAGAAAATGTCTCTCCAGAGAAAAGTCTCTTCAAGCCTTTTTAGAGAAGAAATATTTCATCTATATTAAAAAAATGAAATTGGTAAGTTTTTTTAAAGTTCTTTTCTTATTTCTAATCTGCAAATCACTGATGAAAAGGAAAGCCTTCAGCCATGAAGCACATCCCCTCACTGTACAATAATTGGGTAGTGCAAAATTGTTTCACAAACCCACAGAAAAAAAAAAGAAAAAGAAAGAAAGAAAAATTTTAATTACCATCTTCTCTCGAGAAAAAATTTTTTCTTCTCTTCGATTCATCTGAAATATTCCAAACCTAAGCTATTTTTTTTCCTTTTACTTTGCACATTGTTGAAAATCACCTTGCGAAATCAAATTTAGTAAACCCTGGTGATTATTGTGTTTGTTGACCAACTTTCATTTTCATATTGATTCTGGAAATTTTTCCTTTCCCTTTTACTAATGATTTTTTTTTTTTTTTTGTAATTTTTTGTTTCCATTGGAGAAAGTTTTTTTTTTTTTTCTATTTGCCTTTATTTTGCCCATTGATTTTCATTTTCACTAAAGAACTTTTTTCTTCTTTTTTCCTTATTTTGTTCATTGACCAACTTTTGCTTTCATTTTCATTCCAAAATTTTTTCCTCTTTCATGTCTTCATTATTTTGTTAACTTTCACTTTGGGAAATTTTATTTTTCTTTGCTCTCTCCTCATTTTCTTTATTGACCAACTTTCACTTTCATTTCAGAAGGTTTTTATTTATTTTCTTTTTACTTTCTCTCCTGTGCTACTTATTAGTATAACTAATTCAATATGCAAATTTCTAACATTTCTGTGTTAATAACATCTGTCATACTTTTTATCATATTAACACCGTAATAACTTTTATCGTCATAAATTGCATGTCCCAAGGCAGCCCAAAATCAATCAATATTAGTCAATTATTATATTAAAGCAGGGAATATATCAGGTACAATTGTCCCACCCATCTTGCTGTAACAAAAAAATGTGAAGCATGTATGAGAGCAAAAGTCTATGCCACAAATAAAATAAATTCAATAGAAATGAAAGACTGTACTTAAACAAAACTGCTCCATTGTTTTAGTCTAAAGAACAGAAAATTCAGTGAATCTTATTTGAAGGAAATTATTTGTATTCAAGTGAAAAGATAATTCATTAGAAATAAGTACATTTCAACCAATGTCATGTTTTTAATGTATTTGTTAACTGCACTACTAAATGTTGCTGATAAAACTTGGAGTTTATCTCTCTCACACATATATGCACAAAATGCATTCCTGTTTCTAAATAGATAGCATGTAAGACTACTGACATATTTTTATGCAATTTTATAAATGATCTTATCAAAGCATTTTTATTAAAAACAAACTGGCTTCATTTTTTTCAGATTTTTGTTTTTAGTGTTGAAGAAATTTATCTTCAAAGCATTTTGCTAAAACAGAACATGCATATAATTATCACTGTGTAAAGTTTGGAGATAGAATATTTTCATTATTTCTATGGCACATAATGAGGAATCAGGGTTTGGAGAATTTGACACCCACAGAAAATATTGAATAACAAAGGCATAGAGGAAAGCTACAAATAACCAACCTAATGAGCTTGCATAAATGGTTGGCAGAACAACAGTTAGGAGAGATAGTGAGAAGACAAACCTTACTACAAGCTGTGGCAGGAAGTTGTGAAGAGCCATGATTACCCACATCCTGAAGAGACACATGAGCATGTTGGTCTTTTTTGTTTTATAATATAGCCTTGTGGAATATAACATATGATCCAGTGCACAGACAAATTGCATCCTATTTTAATAATTTTTAATAATATTTGTTGAGAAACTATGCAGCAGGTTATAATGGATGTGGTTGCGGATGAGAATTTCCAAAGAAACTGAATTCAATATTTCAAAGAGGAATAAATTCCAACATGTTCAAAAGAATAAATTCGAGATGTGAAGAAATTTTATACATATATTTATATGGAACAACATAGCTTACAAAAGAGAAAGCAAACTATTTTTATGAGTATATGGATAATTCAAAAAAGGGTAAGAAAACATTTATTTACTTGGTCTTACAGTGTGCATGTTTGTGTGTGTGTGTGTATATATGTGGCTGAGTGGTTAGAATATTTACTTCCCAACCATGAGACCCATGCTCAAATCTCACCATGGCTGATTTGTCAGGAAGGTTACTTCTTGATGTTATCAGCCTGGGGATGTGATCCCATCAACCGGATTCTTTGGAAAGTGTCTGGAAACCATATCACGGGTTGACCCAAACTTTCTGAGTGAAATTGGGTAGATGGAACTATTTGAGAGCCTATCATAGTATTTCCTTTTAATCATTTCATTGCGACAGAGGATCGGACCTTATTCAGATGTTGAACCTGCCAGATAATGCACTCTTTCTCAGAAACTGTAACTGAAGTCCACTCAGCATAGTTGTAGTATAAACCACATGTGTGCTCTGTGAGTGTTTAATAAACACAAACGTGTCTGAGCAGACGTCTGCAACAGGGATTGACTACTTACGCTAATAGACAAGCATACTTGGATATGAGTGACCAGTCATTAGTGTGTGTGAGATGTCCACATAAGTTCTTTGAAATTGAGAAGTCTGGAGCTCGGGGAGCATCACCCCAGCAGGAATGAGTCTTGTTGTTATTGTTACTACATGCCAGTGGAAAAGAGAAAAGGGATTTATTGTCCTATCCTTTTATAGTCCTGAAAGAGTGCCACTTAGTAGGCATCATGATAGACAAGGTGGGGATAATCACCAAATATTTTGATGTAATGGAATAACCTGTCACCCCCATGAGTAACTACACTATAGGTAGTAACTATCTATAAGTATCAGTAAGTTAACAGACTAAAGGAGTCCATCTGGGATCTGTTGAGTACGACTCAGACTGATGCGAAAACTACAGACCTTCCAATAGTAGCACTCACAACTGGATTGACTTGCGACAATCGTGCACATAACTGTACCTTATTTCTTATTGTACTGGTTTTTACAATAAACCTTTACTTATTTATCCACTGTGTTTGTCAAGTATATATTCCTATTGGCACGAAATATAACATTTTTATCATGCTTATTTTATTTCTAACTTTACTTTATATTGTTTTATCTAATATTTATCTATCATTTTACTAATTATTTACCTAGTATTAATGTAAGTGTCCACACACACTGCATTGCACGGCTTTTACGGGAGATCATGTGACACCATGTCTTCTCAATGGTTCAGCACACACCTTTCAGGATTAAAACTAATATTAGTAATGCTGTTATCTGAATATTTTCAAATTTTTTTTTTTTAGATCAAAGATTTTCAAGATTGTTCCAAACTAGTTTAGAATAGAAAAACCTTTATAGTTTGCAATATTTTACAATTCTTTGATATGATCAAGATATTGATTTAGCTTTTCACTCTGTTAAATTTGTAGAAACTATTTCAGTGGGTGGGGGTTATTAAGATTTGTATGAAATACCATCCCACTCACTGAAGATGGTTTAGAATATGATAATCTGTTAATACACTTATAATGAGTGCATGTACTCAAGGTCAGTCTTTTTAAAGATGCATGTTGCAAAAATATTTTCACAGTGTTTAGTATTGTTGAAGTTATTGCCAACATTATTTGTCAAGATTTACAAACTCCACGTTTCGTTCAATTTTGCAAACCAATCAATAAAATTTGAATAAGCTGATTTGTTTGGAAAAATACTTTGATAAAAACCTTACTTCAGGGTTTAATAATTTCTTTAATTTAATTTTATAGGACTTCATGGTAAACAATATTTTTTAAGAAAATTTTTTTTACTTTTTCATTTTTAACAGCAAAGAAGAAATTCTAGGATTTCTTACTCTTGAGCATGCAACATACAACTGACCATGCAAAAATATTTCTTTTTGAAACATTTGGTCTTGTTATTTGTTTATAGTTCTCGTAAACACAGTGCAAACTGGAAACTGGATGGTTGTATATAAAAACTTAAAAGATATGCAAAAAAACAATATTGAATTTTTATTAAATAAGTATTTGTTACTTTAATCCTTAAATTGCTTTTAAAATAATAGGAATATTGTGTATGTTAAATAATAAAATGTTTAATTTTTAAAAAAAAATTAATAAAAACTTATGGTACTAAGCTAAACACCAACTGTACTTTGTACCCAAACTTACTTGTTTACACTTCTCACCAAAACTTGTATGACTATTTTAGAGGGTTTGATAGACAGAGGAACTAAGTCACAGTATTTTATATGTATATTGTAGAGTATTTTGATTTTCATTGGGTTAATTATACTCTTTGCCTTGATATTAGTACTGTATGAAAGGTTGAATTTTGGGGCAGCAGATTTTATCATAGTATATTCTTTTAATCATCCCAAGGAAGATGATAAAGCCACTAAGACGCAAGGGTTTACTTACAGTGAAAGAATCCGAGAAAACTGTTAAGGAGAGAGAACAATAAATGAACAAGATTCAAGGAGATAGAAGGTGCTTTTTGATGTCACATTTAAATTTTGAAGATAGTATCAGCTTCATTTTTTTGCATTCCTCTTTGGTAGTGCCCAGGAAGAAAAAGGGGATGATTTCTTAAAATTGGTATGAATCTTGAACTTTCAGAGGTTCAATCATAAGGATGGTGATTGGTTTACCTTAACCAATGAACATCTGTCTGGAGTGACGGCAAAGTCATAAAATGCTGTTAGAATGTTTTCATACCCACACTTTAGCACTTGCTTTGTTTCTTCTGCATCTTTTCCTTTACATTTTTATTTCTTGATTTTGTTATCCTTTTCTCTTTCTCTACTTATTAATTTTTGTTATATTGAACTTTTACTGGTTTAACTTATTTTACGTTATTATTATTTCTTTTACAACACAAATTTATTATTGTTAAACTATATGAGTAATCATTATTATTTATTTTTAAAGTACTTATTTATTCTTATTCTTTCAAATGCTATAAACTAGCATTACAAAATCACCAACAAGTGAAACTCATATGTCCGATCTATTGTTAAAAATACTAGCGCCAGTAAGTATCTGATTCTCCCTGCAAGAGCCAGATCAGGCCAAAAATTCAGTATTTTTGCCATGCCTGGGCTGTAGCAGCTTAGTCCTCACATAGCTATTTTGATAGAGTTCAAAAGCATTTCTCTCCAGAATCTATCTTACATATCTATCTATCTATCTTACATATCTATCTATCTTACATATCTATCTATCTATCTATCTTACATATCTATCTATCTATCTATCTTACATATCTATCTATCTATCTATCTATCTATCTGCCATTCATTCATACTTAGAATACTGGTTCCACATATAGTCCAGTGCTCCTGCTATATATTTAGTGATTCTTGATAAAATCTAAAGAAGAATCAGCAATATTATTGGTCCTGAACTAGTGTCTTGCCTTCAGTCACTTTTCTGCTGCTGTAAAGTTGCTTTGTATGCCTTTTCTATAAATACTTTCATGTTAATTGTTTGGATGAGTTCTTTGCTATGGTATGAGACTGGTGTTGAGATCTCATCAATTTATTGTTAAATTGACTAGATGTAGCTGTAAGTTCTATGCTAATAGTTTCTTTTCTCACACTTCTCATTTGTGAAACTATCTTCCAGCTCTATGCTTTCCAGCCAACTTCAAAAATTTAAATGCAATCTCAATCATTATCTGTCTTCCTGATTGCTCTTCTATTGTTCTCATTTCTGAATAATGTTTCTCTTTTCTAATTCTTTCACATCTAGTAACCCCTTGTGTCATAATGGCTTTACTGCCTTGCTTGGGGTGATATTGATTAAAACAAAATATCAAAATGTTAAATTTCCACACTACCAAAAGCAAGGTAGGAACCCCCATCAATATCAGGAAGAGCTATAACATTCAGTGGACTTGAGAAGTCTAATTCCCTGGAAAACTGTTTTAATAAAAAGATTTTATCAATTTCAACCAAGAGTAAGACTATCTGTTCCTTCAATGAATTCCAGATATAATCACAAAGAATTTTACCAACTAACAGAAACCACATTTCTTCAACACTTTCAAAACCAACAATAACTAAAATGGATAGCTCATGTAACTTGAGAAAATAATTATATAATCAAAGGTTGATGTTCTACACTATATTAAACAATGGGTTAGGAAAAAATATTTCGATAATGGAAAGAACAATAACAGTGAACTTGAGGAACCTATTTTCCTGAAAGACTGTTTTAAGAAAAAGATTTTATAAATTTCAGCCGACATTAAATGTTCAATCAGTGGATGTGAATATTTTCTTATAAAGTTTTTTTTTTAATCATTTCACCCGAAGCAAAGTGATGAAGCCACTAAAGCACAAAGGATTACTGAGAGTGAAGGGAACTGAGAAAATGTTATTGAAGAGAAAGGACAATAAAAGAACAGAATTCAAAAAGACAGAAGATAACGATTGACATTGCATTTACATTTTTGAAGCTCATAAATTTTCAAGCAAGACGGTGAAAGAGAGTGCCTCAAGGAAGCAGTATAAGAGAAAAAAAAACTATTAAAATAGAACTTATAGTTACACCCAGCAATTTCAACAGTAAAATGATGAGACCTAGCTGCACTTAAATTTGTGAAATTACCAAAGAGGAAATCTCATTAGAACAATTATTATGAAGGTATTTATAAAAACACACAGAAAAGCTATGCTACATCAATGAGAAATGTTGAGGTGAGAAGTCAGGATTGATAACACTGAAGGTTCTTCTTTGGATTTTGTCAAGAATCTATAGATACATAGCAGAATCACCAGACCAGATGTAGTTGCAATATTCAATGCATGGATTAATGATAGACTTATAAATGTGCAAGATAGATTCTGATGAGAAGATTGTCTAAAATAAAACAGTGAACTTAGAAGCAGACCTAGCAATTGGTTTGATATAATCATTCAACTTCATGTCAGTGGAAAATATTAGACAGGAAAGGTACAATGGGTTATTCTCCTGGAGGTTAGCATTAGCCATGCTGCTGGAGGGCAAATATATGTTTTTTGCTTAATTATCACCAATCATGATGAATGGATGTTCCTTCAGTGATGACCAGATCTCAAGTGGATCTGATACATACGATCCATCAGTAAAGGTTCTGGAAAAATGGTTGGTTACCTGTACCGCTTCAGTAAGTACCTGACTCCATCTGGTATCCTGTACTTTTGCAAGAGCCAGATCAGGGCAAAAATGGAGTACTATTGCCACACCAAAGTTTTTCTCACAGGAGTCCATCCTTCAAATCTATACATCAACCATTCTCTCTTGCATGGAATACTGCTGCCATATATGGTCTGGTGCTCCTGCTGTTCACCTTAAGGTCCTTGACAAGATTCATAGACAGATATGCAATGTGGTTGGTCTTGATCTGGGATCTCATCTATAGTCGCACTCTCACAGACATGCTGTCACCTCCCGCTGTCTTTTCTACAAATACTTTCACAGTAACTGCTCCGATGAGCTACTTTTGATAGTTCCCAGACTGCATGAATTTAAGCATGGTACTAGGCTGGCATCACAGTCCCACCCTTTCACTGTCAAAACAGTTAAATGTGGCCATCTCTGGCCATCTCTTCTACTCCAATAGCTTCATGTCTCGCACCTCCTGTCTGTGGAATTCCTTTCCTATTACTTGTTTCCTTGATAGCTATAATCTCCAACTATTCAAGTGTAATGTCAATCGATGTCTCCGGATGCCCTGACCTATTCCCTGTCCTTCTCTTCATCCTTTCCTCCATCATGTCTCTTTACTCTCGTTCACAATCTGTAACCCCTTGTGTATTAGTGGCATCCAGCCTTGCTTGTGGTGGAATGCTTAAAAAAAAAAATAATATTAGTGGGATCTGCCAAGTCTTCACTTTCCACTCTAAAAAGAGTCCAAAAGCATCTCCGCTTTCTTATGGGTGACAAATTATTATTCACCCATCAACTCCTTTCTCATTGAAGAAATGTTGCAGGCCTCTCGCTGTTCTATTGCTATTTCTATGGAAAGTGCTCAGATAAGCTACATTCTTTAGTTTCACCAGATATAACCTTCATAGCTAGAACCCGCCATGCTACACCCATTCTGGCAAACCACCCTTATTTCCTTTGTATTCCATTGGTGAGATGTATGTTGCATTTGAGCAGCTTCTTGCTATGAACTGCTGCTTTGTGGAACCAGCACTCAAGAGGATGTTCCCTGATCACTACAATCTTAACCTGTTCAAGCCTAGAGTTAACCGTTATCTTTCTCTCCTATCCATATAAACTACCCCTTAACGTAACCCTAAAAAAAAAGAATTCAGCATAGACACAGTGTTCGGAACATTGAAGGTAGTCATTGATGAAATGGTTATCTCACCATTAATGCTTCACTTTTTTTATAATTACCATTTATACTCTGATTTATTTATTTTGCTATAATTCACTGTTCTTCATGTATTTTCAAGGCACTTGTTTATTCTGTTTCTAAGTTAAAAATACCATAAGATAAAGCAAATACACTTGTGATGATCTATTTTAATCGGAGACGTGTCTTCTGAAAATCGAAGCAAACACAACCCCTTTTGTGGACAACACTCAACACCTCCTCAACAATAGAAATGACCTCTAGCAGAGTTACAGCGATCAGTTTGAAAACTATCCAAATAATATAATGAATTTGGTAAGGATATTATTTTTTGTCACATAAGCATACACAAAAAAGAAGAAAATTCCACTCCGGCTATGACAAATAAAAAAGTAATTTTAGTCAGCTATGTGAATAAAATACAAACGTTATTTTCTCATTATAAAAAGATCTGGTGAGTGAGTTATATATTTGACCAAGTATTCTTGTTAGCATAGAATGAACTTTTCATGAATCTGTTTATATTTATTTATATAAGTAAAATCTTCAGCGTATTTATTGCTTACAAAAAGTTACATAAGTTATTTATATATGGGACCAAAACAATTTCTACATTTTTCCAGTGTTTGTATGCACTAAACATGCAAACAAATGGTGAATAAAGCCAGATTCAAAATTATTGCCAGAAACACTTAATGTAATCCAATTAATGCCTTAAAATTTCAGTGGTGGATTTATTATGTATTTGTAGAGTGATTGAAGCAATATACACAGAAAAAACTTTTACTTATATCAAAATAATTGCATTTATATACAGATATATATATATATATATATATATATATATATATATGAGTTGGAGATTCATGCACAACACAATCTTCAGGTGCTGAGTAGATTGTGCTGCACATGAAACTTCAAGTTGCACTACCAGTGAGGAATAATATGTCTATTTATTAATATATACTTTCTGTTTAATAGACACTATTTTATTAATACCAGCACTCAATGTGCGATATCACATATATGTGTGTGTGTGTGTGTGTGTGTGTGTGTGTGTAGATTTTCACAACCAGTTGTTTGGAATATAACTTGTAAATTATTTTTTAAAAATCTTTTACTGACAATTATGATTAGGATTGCATACCATTAATGCTAAAATAATGGCAGTTACTAAGATTTGTGTTATGTTTATGCTTAAAAAATTTGTTCAAAATTATTAATTTGTTCAATTTAAAAATTAAGAGATTCTCCATATCTTTCATGTTTTAAACTGAACAAATAATTTTGAACAAATTAGGCTAAATGTTATAGCAAATTGCCATTTCTAATACCTTGAAAGATTAGCATGTGCTACTCAAAAGATTCCGCTGACCAGATTAACCAGGTTTAACAGAGAAAAATACATAGCTGTTGACAGGAAAAAAAATGTAGGTAAAATTCATGAAAGAAAAGTCATAAGGTATGATTTGCTAAGATAGGGAAAATGTCATAATTTTAACTTGGAGAAAAGTAATAGGGAAAATACTTTCATTTGAAACAGTTAAAGTTTTAATAAAATAGTTTTACATATTTCTTTTTCAGAATAATTTTTTCTGTATGTTCTTAACAAGAAAGTGCAAATGAATGAAAACAAAATAGGGATGGTAATATGTCAAAGGTTACATAAAGCAACAAAAAATATGAAGTAGCAGACAGCCATGATTTCCCACCCTCAATGTTCTGAAAATACCTGTCATATAAAGAAAGAAAACATTTTTATTTATGTTTCATTAAAATAAAAAAAATATTTAAGTTATATTAATGAAACAAGTAATAAGTAAATAAACTAAATGTTGGCTTTAAATTGTTACCTTATTAAAATATTATTTATTTCATTACTATAAACTAAATATGGCTTATAAACATTTTATTAATGTTGGATATAACAGTAATTAATTTATTTATTTATTCCTTTATAGTAATGAAACAAGTAATATTTTAATAATCTAAATGTTGACAATCATAGTTTTATTTAATTTATCATCATCAAATAAGACTTATCACAAATATTTATATATATATACACACACACATATATATATATATATATATATATATATATATATATATATATATATATATATATATATATATGTATATAAAAATATAAAAGTGAACATAGAAGTCAACACTTAGAGGCGACAGTCTGTTTCATGCTAGATGCAATCATCCTAATGGTTATTTTGGTGAGAGTGGTTAATTTGTTTATTATTTACTTTATTTATTTATTTGGATTAGTTTATTTTACTTGTTTTAGCTTACTTACTTTTATATTATTTATTTATTTATTCTTTTCAGTTTTCGGTTTTTGAGTAATATAGTAAAAATTTGTTTTTAGATGAGTTCTGATCATTTATTAAGTATTTTGTTTTGGTCTGGGAAAGTAATTATTGTTATTTTTACCTCCAATCAGAGTTTGCTGATTTTGGATTGATTATTGTAGGCTGATATTGTTTTACTTATTCTCCATGATATTTTGGTGTGATTTGCATTTGCTTTTAATTTCCCAGATATACTTGGAAAGGATTGTGCTGTTCGAGTATTTACTATTTGTGAAAGATGTTTTGTGTGCATACATTCTTTGTTTCCAGGGTCCTTCAGTTACTCCTATGTATATTTTTCCTTTGTTATCTGAAGAATTTACCATGGCTTGGTATGTTACATTGTTTTATAAGCAATTACAATTTAAGGGGCATACAATATTTATTCTGCAGTTACATGTGGGTTAAATTAGATTGGATGGTTTGTTGATAGTTTTACTGTTGTGCTTTTTTATTATTTGTGTCATGTTCTCGGTGAAACTGTAGCTGATCCTAACTGAGTTATTATTAAATATTGGAGAGTGCTTGATTCAGGGAAGTGTTTGTGTAAGAGATTGGTGAATATTTTCCGGCATTTGTTTGTAAGTTTATATATCCATATACATATAAATGCAAACATACATACATATATATATATATATATATATATATATATATATTATGAAACGGACACAGTCAGACAATTATTTTAAGACATTTTTATGTTTATACATTCATTTATTATAGATACAAATATTTAAGTAAATGCTCTGTTTTATAATAAACTGTATTAATAACATTTACCAGCCTGAATGTTCAAGAAATTTTAATAGAAAATATGCATATCGAACCTGTATCCTATATGGAACCGTCATATAGCCAGACGTGCCTTAACCAATTGAGCCACAGAGGATTTACTTAAATATTTGTATACATATATACACACATGTATATATAAACACACATACATATATGCATATATAAATACATATATACACACACATACACATATGTATATATAAATACATATATACACACACATACACATATGTATATATAAATACATATATACACACACATACACATATGTATATATAAATACATATATACACACACACATATATATAAATACATATGTACACACATATATACAAAATATATAGAAACACACACACACACACACACACACATATATATATATATATATATATATAAATACATATATACAGACATACACACATGTAAATAAATGCATGTATGTGCACATAGACATATATATATATATATATATATACACTAGAGAACCTGTGACCTGTTGGGTTACTGACGCTTCAGTTTATAAAACTGAAGTTTGATTTCAACATTAAAAAATTGTGTGTTTGAAGAAAGTTGAAAAAAAATACTTACTGTATAAACAACTCACATTTTTACATCTGATTCACTTAAAATATTTTATAATCAGACTAACTTAAAAACATTTTTTAAATATGCCAAAAAATATTTTTTAAATATTTAAAATATTGCTTTTTAAAGAAAGCTGAAATATAAATAAGCATTCATGCTATCATAGAGAGATGGAAAGATAGAGAAGTGAAGAGAGAGAGATGGAAAGAGATGTGAGAGGACAGAGAGGTAGAAAGAGAAAGAAGTGGAAAGAGAAATATGGAAAGCCCGATGACCGATGTATGCCAATTAACAGTCTTTTAGTAATATACTATATGTGACCTGTTGTGTCATTGCAGGTTCAGATTATAAAACATTGAAGTTGCTTTCAACATTAAAAAAGTGTCTGTTTGAAAAAAGCTGAAATAAAAATATTTATTGCATAAAAAATTGTATATTTAAATCATATTCACTTTTAAATATGGTAAAAAATATTTTTAAATATTTAAAATATTGTTTATTTCAGGAAAGCTGAAATATAAATAAGCAGGCACACAAACACGGGAAGGTAGAATGAGACGGCATTTTTTTTTCTTTTGGTCTCACTGTCAATCCATGTATACACAGCATTTCCTTCTCTCCCCACTTCAACATGCTAATAAATTTACATCTTTCTTTCCCCCACTCTCTATATATGATTTCATGTACAAAGTGGCAAACAGACAAGCAAGCCAAGTTCCCAGAGTTTTAGTATTATAAAGATGCATATGTACATATACATATATATATATATATATATATATATATATATATATATATATACATACACATATATATATATATATATATATATATATATATATATATATATAAGTATGTATACATATATATATGTATGTCTACATATATATGTACATATATATTATGTATGTGTGTATACATACATATGTGTGTATACATATATATATGTATGTGTGTATACATACATATGTGTGTATACATATATATATGTATACAGACATAGATGAATATATATATATATATTAAGACATTTTTTATGTTTATACGTTCTTTTTATAGATACAAATATTTAAGTAAATGCTCTGTTTATAATAAACTGTATTAACGACATTTACCAGCCTGAATGTCCGAGAAATTTCCATAGAAAATATGCGTCTTAAAAAAATGTCTTAAAATAATTGTCGGACTTTGTTCATTTCATGTATACATATATATATATGTATACATACATATATATATGTATGTGTGTATACATACATATATGACTGTATACATACATATATACATATATAATAAGTATGTATACATATATACATATATAAGTATGTATACATATTTTTAACATACGTGTATTAACACGTGCGATACCCTATCTTCATCAGCCGCCGACCAGGGTTGATATGACGGTTTTGGTGGCTATGGCGGGACAGCCACCCCAGGCGCCACCAGCAGTGTTTGCCACCAGACAGGGTATAAAGATAAGCTAATTAATCGTTCCTATTTGTAAATTCTTGTAATGAAATAAATAAACGATTGTTCCTCGTTGCAGCTTCTATCCGTAATGAAAGTTCCTGAACGTGTCTGCAGTTATTGACGCACTCGTAAAAAATCGTTATAGACGACCACACAAGTATTTCACTTGCACATGTTAGGTCGTAATGTTGCGCGCATTTTATTTGCTTGTTTTGATCTTGACCAAATCCAACCTGACGCATTCTGAACTGTTTTTTTAATGTGATGCAAAACGCTCTTCAACCAACGGCCAGTGATACCCATTTTTAAAAAGAAGGAAATGACCGAATGTCCCAGAAAACCATGCCACCCAATCTCAATAGGCATCGCATGACACATCCAACCATTTTCCACACATTCGGCAAGCAGTGACTCGTACCGGTTTTTCTTTAGTTTGTGCGCCTCCACCCTGTTCTCTTCGCAGGGGACTGTTAACTCTATTAGGAAGACAGTCTTTTTTGAGTCAGACCATAACACGATGTCGGGATGCTTGTCTGTCTGTGCGATGTGTATTGGAAAATTTAAGGATGTCATTAGATCCACTGCAACCTTCCAATCAATGTCACCACTCAGCAGCTTCATATTGGGGACTGTTTGTTTTTTCTTTGCAGGGCATTCACCCTCCTTATGGAACTCAATCCTAGCTTCCTTGGCTGCCACAAGCCGTTGGTTTGCCTTCTCACATTGTATCATTATTAGATCTCTGATCAGCTCTAATACCTTGTTGTGTTGCCACATGTACATCTATAGCAATAATGGACAAGCAGAAAGCACATGACGCAAGGTACCTTGGTCTTTTTTACACGAAAAACAGAGATCTGTATCTGTGTATCCCCACATTTTGAGGTTTGTTTCATTTGGGAGAAGTTCGTATGTTGATCAAAGAAGGAATGATATCGCCAATGGTTCCATCGCCATTAATGAATTCCACGAAAGTTTAATGGGGTCGATATTATTTCAGGTTGTCCACTTACATTGTTTAGATTGGGTAATAGCAGTGGCTATTCTATGCTCCTCTTCGAACATTTTGACCTCTTCAATCACCATACACCTTTTTCCCTTTGCTTTCTCCTTGGAGAAGTACTTGTGTGTAGTGTTTCCCAATCCAGCCCGATTATTCTGAATCACGTCCATGATATCTCTGACTCACAGGCTGGTTTCTGCTTCTTGTGTGGCCTCTGCAGCTGACCACTTTGTACCAGATTTAATCTCTGGATGCACCCTCCATATGCAATCATCAGCTGAGTCCCTCATCATCATATGAAGGCGTACCTTCCTAACCTTGTATTCCTCCACCAATGAATGTATAGGAAACTGCAGGTGTCCGGAGTTGGTATACAACCCCACTTTCGAAAAACAAGGAAGAACTCCAAGCCACTTACACAAATACTTATTGATCGCTTGCTCAATGTGCCCAATGTGAGATAATGCAATTTCATACATTTGCAGAAGCCACAAAAGTCGGGGTAGTAAACTATGTTGATAGCACCACGCCTCCATTTTGCCAGGCAGATAGGTTCTATCGATCGAAATTAGTCCCTTTAAAGTTGATTTATGAACCTCTGTACCCCAATGTCGATCAGTCAGTTTGATTGTATACAGTCGCCCGAGGCTCTTTACTGGCATTTCCTTTACTGTTGGTATCATGTCGTCACCAATTTTGAAGTGGATTTCCTTAACAGACCCCCTGACTAATGACAGGCTTCGACTTTTCTTGGGCTTTACCTTCATCCTCGCCCATATGAAAAGATCGTGATATTTTTTTAACAGATCATTCGCAGCAATTTTAAAAGGGATGAGAATTGTGATATCATCCATAAACGCCCTAGAAGGGGGAAGGACCAGTTGTTCTTCAGTCATCACCCCTTTGGCTGTGGTTGATGCGCCTCGTAAAATCAATTCCATAGCCAAAACGAAAAGAAGCGGGGAAATCACGCAGCACATCATGATGCCGATCTCAAGTGCTTGCCACTTGGTAGAGTAATCTTTGACGGTGAATAATATATATATATATATAAACATATATATGTGTACATACATATGTATGTACATATATATATATATTCATATACATATATATGTGTGTATACATACATGCATTTGTATTCATCTATATGTGTATACATATGTGTATATACATATATATATATGTATGTATATATATATATATATATATATATATATATATATATATATATATATATATACATATACATATTTATATATGTACCTATATATATGCATATATATATGTATACATATACATGTATATATAGAGAGAGATAGTGAGAGACAGGTGCATTATTCATTTTTATATGAATAAATATATACATATATTTAATAATCTTACCTATATAGAGGAAGGGATCTGATTGTTGGGATGGAGAGCCACTTGTCTTGAATATTAGCATTTAAAATTTAGTATTTTACTTGAAAACTGTGTCTTGCAGAAGGTTGTGAACGAATGTGAGAATAAAGGACTAAACGCCAATTGCTATGAAATTGTATGCATTTTTGTAAGCAAAAGGAACATCCCAACATGCAAATTACAAATTGAAAATACCAAATTCAAAGAAGTACAAAGTTTTAAATATATTAGATGTGTTTTAACAGATAACAATCAGTGTTAGACAGAAATCGTATATATATATATATATATATATATATATATATATATATATATATATATATATATATATATATATATATATATAGTGCATGCAATAGTTAAATTATTGTCATTTTATATTTTTAATTTTGCACATGCATACTGTTTTTGTTTTTTGTCGACTACACTGAATAGTTGGGTCAGTTCGGCACCATCTGTGAGAAAAAGAGCCCCATGACACAATTCACTCCACCAGAAGTTTGGAAATAGCATGGTGCACTGCTAGGGATTCATGCCTTAAGCTCCAAACGCTTTATAATTTTGGAGCGTTTGGGTGTCAATCTGAGAATAATTCAGAGGATTCATAAAAAGTTGGATGATATATCCAGGCAACATAATGGTGCTTGGAGTGATCATTAGTGAGGGCAATTTTATGCCTCCATTCATCTTCTCACAGGGTCTCAGACACAACACAGAGGCCTACATAAAGTGCCTTGAGGAAGTAGTTCAAGAGGGTGGCCACTGGAAAATCCTATGTATGGCAACAGGAGTCTGCACCATGCCACACAAGCAGGAGAACTCAGTCATGGCTGTCAGACAATTTCTGCGGCCCTATCACACCTTACATCTAGCCACCTAACTCCCCAGACTGCAAGCCCCTTGATTATTATGTGTGGGGCACATTTGAATGAGAGACCAACAAAACACCTTGTAATACCAAAGATGAACTGAAAGCAAGGATTATGGAAGCACTCACCAATTTAAACAAGGAGACCATCCAGAAAAAAATTCTGGAGACTGTGGTTGAAGCCAATGGCGATTTTATTGAACAAATTTACTTTTAGCATTTCAAGGTATTTATGTGTAATTTTTGTAAATGTATCTGTTAAAATGTGATGTCAATTGTTATTTTTATTTTTGTGGAATTTAGACAATTTATCCATTGCACACAGTATATATTAAATATATATATATATATATATATATATATATATATATGTATATATATATATATATGTATATATATATATATATATATATGTATATATATATATATATATATATGTATATATATATATATATATATATGTATATATATATATATATATATATGTATATATATATATATATATATATATATATATATATATATATATATATATACACACACACACACTACCACTGAAAAGTATTTGGCGACCATCAAAATTTATTTCTCATCCTAAATGTGTTATTTTCAATGAAACAAGTTAAGTATCACAATAGTTTTATTTATTATACTAAATATATCTTCCTGAGCCACATTAAGTACAAATTAAACCAATAAAAGAAACAAAAAATTCTTAAACTTTTGATTCTTCAAAATGATCCCTTTGGCTGCTATCACTGCTTCACAGATTCTCAGCATTTTTTCCACCAAAGACTGGAGGAGGACTGAAGATAGTTCTGCCCAGCTTTCCTGCAAGAGTTTGCAGAGGTGAGTTGCACTTGTGGGTTGTTTAGCTCTGACTTTTTGGTCAAGTTTACCCCACCCCAGTGCAATCAGATTTAAGTCCACTGATTGTGTCAGCCAAGAGATCGGTTGAAGGATGTGCTGTTCCTCTTTGTTTTTAATGTACCTCTGACAGAGTTTACTACTATGCTTTGGGTCATTATCTTGCATGAGTACAAATTCTTGACCCACAAGCTGCATCCCAGATGTGATCACGTGAGGCTTCAGTGTACAATGATAGCCAGTCTCATTCAATTTGCTCTTCACCTGGTGCAGATCCCTAACTTTGCAATTGGCAAAATCCCCCCCACTACACCATAACAGAGCCTCCTCCATGCTTTATGGTTGATGTGATACAGGTGGTTGCAGCTCTTTCACCAAATCTTCACCACATATAGACACTCCTATTTGACCCAAAGATTTTGAACTATGATTCATCAGTCCAAAGGACTTTATTCCATTGCTCTATTGTCCAGTCTTTGTGTGCCTTGGCCCACTGGAGCTTTTTGACATTGTTTTGATTCCTCAATTGTGATTTCTTGATAGCAAATCTGCCATATAGGCCAGCTTCACAGAGTTTTCTCTTCACAGGGGATGTTGACACATTGTTGTCACGACATTGGTTCAGTTGTGCAGTGATGTTTGGTGCAGTCAGCCTTTTGACATGCGAGTTGGTAACTTTGATGAAAGTGTCCTCTTCTCCTGCTGTTGCTTTCGGTCAACCAGCCCCACTTTTGGTCTTGTTTTGTCCTATTTGCTGATGTCTCCTATCAGTATAATCCACTGTAGATCTGGGAATTTTTTTGTCGGGGGAGATTTCTCTGCTTAAATATTCTTCATTTTTTAAAGTAATGATCTCTTGTCTTTGTTCAAGTGTAAGTTCACGTGTTTTGGGTATTTTCTTAATAAAAAAGTCTTGATCCAGAAGAAAGTTGCAGAATTTAGGTTTTAATTTAAACAATTTAAGAATAACAGATTTACTACTGGGCAAGGTACATTGGCAACATAGGTAAAACGGGTCTAATGTGAGTTCAAGTGGTGGTACAATGTAACTTTCAGAAAAATTTCAGGCTTGGTACTAAATTAGAAAAAATGCCTTAAAATCAATTTTTCAAAAGATATCTGGTTATTATTATTATATATATATATTAAATATACATACATATATAAGCATAGATTTTATTTATATATATTAAATATACATGCATATATTAAATGTACATGCGTACATATATAAATATACATACTTATATAATTATATATATATATATAAATATATATACTTATATAATCATATATATATATATAAATATATATACTTATATAATCATATATATATATATAAATATATATACTTATATAGTCATATATATATATATAAATATATATACTTATATAGTCATATATATATATATATAAATATATATACTTATATAATCATATATATATATAAATATATATACTTATATAATCATATATATATATATAAATATATATACTTATATAATCATATATATATATATAAATATATATACTTATATAATCATATATATATATATAAATATATATACTTATATAATCATATATATATATATAAATATATATACTTATATAATCATATATATATATATAAATATATATACTTATATAATCATATATATATATAAATATATATACTCATATAATCATATATATATATATAAATATATATACTTATATAATCATATATATATATAAATATATATACTCATATAATCATATATATATATATAAATATATATACTTATATAATCATATATATATATAAATATATATACTCATATAATCATATATATATATATAAATATATATACTTATATAATCATATATATATATACATATATATACATATATATAAATATATATAAATATATATAAATATGCATATTTATATAATTATATATATATATATAAATATACATAATTATATAATTATATATATATATATATATATAAATATACATAATTAAATTAAGGAAATTAACGAAGTGGGAGCAGTGTAGGGGGTAGAGAGACAGCATTGAGTCAGATATAACATTTCTATTGTTTCAAATTTAAATTTTCGCTGAAATCTAGACATTGACAAGTTAAATCTGTTAACGGAAGTTATCTCTTGATATGGGAGGGGGATAGAACAAAAGAGCATAAAAAGAAAAAAAGAAAAAGAGAGAAAAAAGAGAAAGAGGTTGTGATAAAGTGTCATTAACTTCCAGTGGAATAGGCGTTGTTTTTTTCTTTACTTTGAGATTTTCATAAATTTTTTGTTTAAACAGTCTAAGCAATTTAATTATATGTTAAAGTTTTTTTAAAAAACTTTATTACGAACATTTTGGGGATTTAATGTGAAATAGTCGATTAAAAAATATTTATAGAATTTACATTAAAACACTAAAAACTTTTTCTCAAATATAAGTTTACATTAAGGATTATTAAGGTGATATCTCTATCAGTTTGAATTTTATTTATGAGTTTGATTAGTGACTATTTTTACATTGGTAATTTCTATTACTTAAAATTTAGTTTTAATTTAATATGGAGTGGCATTTTAACGCAATATTAGAGATCATTCTCCATCATATATTGTAAACAATGTAAATTTCATACACATACGTTCTTTCACATTTGCAGTCACTTATACAGGTACACGTGTATCGACATACATGGGCAATTTCATATATCTTCTCAGATGTTTTCGTATACTTCCACATATATATATATGGGGGTGCAACTAGATTTCCCTAAAAAATCTTCTCTAAGAAAGAAATTAGGTAATGAATTTAGTATTCAATCATCAAAAATATAAATATTTTATCATTAATTAAAGCATAATTCATTTAAGAAAACAATATTGTAAGTATTGTAAGTAATAACATACTTGTAAGTCTTTTTTCTCTTAAACATTTTTACATATACACACACATAGGCACCTATTTACCCACACACACACATCCCCCACCCACACACCCATATATATATATATATATATATATATATATATATATATATATATATATCCATATATATATATATATACATATATGTATCCACACATGCCCACATATATACACATATCTCTACACATACATACATATACACATGTACACACACATATATGCACATACATACACATATACACATATATATCCTACCTATATACCTACACGTATGTATACATACATATCAATATTCATATCGGCCAAACACAAATATATTTTCACAATACACAACTATACAGATGCATTCCTATCTTTCTATATAAACAAATATACATATATATGTCAAAAGACGTATCACTGTTTCAGTTCAAATACATATTACGGTATGCATACAGTTATGTGTTCATATTCACATGTGAATAATAACATTTCAAGAGCAAAAATAAAGATCAAGTAATATATTTTGTTAGGTTGAGGTTGTTCCTATGCCGGCATTTAAAAATTAGTTCATTATGACTGTTCAGTAATATATCCGGATCTTTATGCCTTATAATGAGGATCTTTTCTCCTAGACACAGATCGCATCTGTCTCTGAAATTTATTGGAGTTCTGGCTCTCGAGACGATCTTCCACTTTATTTGTGGGGTTAAGCCACCCTCCAACAAATTTCAATAATGTTTTGACAGTGCCGTTTGGTTCTTCTTATGTCTATCTTTGAAGGACTGGCAGTGGTTATAGAATCGGTTCTTCCAACTACCTGCCGATATCTCTATGTATTTCTTCTTTTTTTCCATATTTTCTTTGGGGAAAATAGTTGCCTCATATATCACATTTTCAGCCAAGCACAGTCCTTCAACTGGGCAATCTGATCCTGTCCTGCAATTGCATGTTGATGATCTCATTTGGGATGTATTACGATCAGTCTTTAATTGGTTTTTATGGAGATTTTTCAAAATTTTACTGTTATGTGAACTAATAATTCTTTTTATATTGCTCATGCAAGAATAGCTGATCTTTAAGTTCATTTTGTTGAATATCTTTTTTAAAAGGTGATTTTTGCTAAAATGTTTTTCAATTAGTTTCATGAAGTACTTTCCTATATTAATGTTAGAAAGGTTACAGAAAGGTGGGTTGAACCATATAATTTTTCTTTTCCTATTTTTGGATTTAGTTGGTGTTTCATTATCTGACCTATCTATATAACTTAGTGTCTGTTTAAATTTACTTTTTAATAGGGCTTGATCATATTTCGACTTATTTTGGTTGAAAATGGTTTTACTAGAGGAGAGTTTATTTATTCTTGCATTTACTGTATTTGGAATTTGCTTAATTATTGATTTCGGGTGGTTAGAGTAGATATTTATATATATGGGTGATTGGTTTTCCTTTTGGAAGGGTTTATAAGTGCTATTGTTGAGGTTAAATGTAACGTCTAGGAAGTTAACTATTTTTAGGTTGGAAGAAATTTCGATTTTAAAACCTAGAAATTTGAAGGCCTTAATTATTTTCTTTTGTAGTCGGGATGTTAAAGGACCATTGGTATCAGGTACAGCAACTAGCCCATCATCTCTGTATAGCCCTACATTTTGAGGGTCAAGGAATCTACTCAGGATATCTAAAATATATAT
>OZ038487.1:52562032-52612032 GCA_964036315.1 Acanthosepion esculentum | reverse complement strand
CGTTCTGCTATCTTGTACCATCTTTCAACCAATTTCATATTTCTATCTTCCCTGAACTTTTTATCTTTCCCAACAAAGAACAGCTATACTGGTGCCTTTTCAAGGTACTGACAATTTATTTCATTAAATGAATTCTATAAAGTAATCCAGAAATACAATATCTGGGGAATAAAAGAGATCAATCAGTATTTCCCAACAATTTTGATTTAATCACCAAACAAGCAAGCAGTAGATCTTTATTCTGATAGAATATACATGGATGCCCTTTCTATCATGATGAATGGATATTCTCTCAGGAAGTCCTCATGTATTGGGACATAACCTCAACCCAGATCTTGTGGAACTCAAACACATGATCTATCACTAAAAATAGTGGAAAAATGGTTGGTTTCTGATACTGATCCAGTAAGTACCTCACTACACTACCCTGCTATCCCCTAACTTTACAAGAGCCAGATCAGGCCAAAAATCGAGTACTGCTGCTATATATGAGCAGGAGCTGACAACGTCTTCACTTTCTCCTCTTGATAGAATCCAAAAGCATTTCTGCGTCCTTGTGGGTGATGAAATATTTTCATACCTACAACTCCTTTCTCACAGAAGAAATATCATAAGCCTCATGCTACGCTATTGCTATTTCCATGGAAAATTTTCAGAAGAATTACATTCTTTAGTTCCACCAGTTCTAACCTATACATCTAAGACCTACCATGCCATGCATATTGTAGCGAACCACCCTTATTCCACTGGTGAGATAAAAGTTCCACTCAAGCAGATTCTTCTCATGAACAGCTGCTTTATAGAGCCTACTCCCAAAACGGTGTTTTCCTGCTCACTACAATTTTAACATGTTCAAGTCTAGGGTTAACAGTTAACTTCCCCACATTCCCCCATAAATTGTGCCTCTTACTCTGTAAGCCTCTACCCTTGAGTAGCTCTTGGGCCTTGTACAGGATGAAGATCATTGTATAAAAAAATCATGGTTATTTTTCCTTGATTACTGCCTTCTGTTAGTCCCACTGGGAGCAGAACTTGTTCAAATGAAATAATAAACCCTCTAGCAGGATCTTGTAAGAGAGAACACTCTTACAATCTATTTCATTACACACTTTTATCTTTCTTAAAATAAAATCATAACATGCTTAAATTGCTTTTTATTTTCCTCCCGCTACTATGTAGGAATCAATACACAAAAATGACAAATTCAACAATTTAAAAAGAATTAATCCTGACTGTCTCAACTGAAAGTTATCTTTTTTTGAATGAATTTAGCCAAAGTTAAACACTAGTTTACTGAACTCATGGTCCTGGAGGAAGACAACTGACTTGAATATAACAGTTGATTTTTTTAATTTTTTTTTCTACAGCTGATCAGCCATTTACAGATTATTTAAAGGCAGAAAATATTTTTAGATTGTAAGAATTTTTTTTTGATATAATAATAATTTAATGATACTAGTCTTACTAATTATAATTAACCCATAGCAAGGAGAGAAGAGGTGGATTCATACCTTCCCCAAGGTCTGATTAAAAATTCCGATCCATTATCCATTACACCACATGCTTATCCAGGCTTAGAGCACCTGGTATGCCCATCTGGTCACCCATCTAGGTATTAACCAGGCTTGACAATTTTTTAATTTGGTGATCATACAGGAACTGTAAAACAGTTGACTAAGTGGAATTGATAAACACCCATGGTGTGCTGATAATTACAATGACAAAGACTGAATTCAAAGAAAACCTAATGATAATAACTAACAATTTGTAACAGAGACTCAGGTCAGTCCGATAAAAGACTCTGAGTTGGTTGGATATGGTGCTGTAAACACCAGGAGTTGCATCCCCTTCCAAAATGGGCTGTTGAGAGAAGACCTTCTCCTTAGAGTAGGTGGCACTGACTATTTGCATATGAACGATACTGGGCAGGTATTAGCCAATAGTCAGCGGGGATCTGGGACTGGGAGAGCTATATAACACAAGTGTTTTTTCTCAGTCGAGAGAGTGACCCTCTCAATGTGCCGATGTGTGAAAACCAGACAAGACAAACACATAATCTTAATAAGAAAACTCTGCTATCATGCAAGATTTGTCTTCAATAATAGTATTCAACGTAATTATAATTAACAATAGATGAAGTAGTAGCTGTAGCTCCAATATGGTGTGCGAATTGGGAGTAGAATCTAAATTGTCATCATCATCATCATCATCATCATCATCAATCCCATGGCCAGGTGTTTTGTGCCACAGAAATGCAAACAGCTTTCTTTTGTTCAAATAGATCGACCTAAAAGGAGTCTGACTTCAAAGAATGGAAGGTCATTTTGGATGAATTGATAGAATTTTGATATTATTAATAGTGGACAAATGAACATTTGAAAACCTACAGACAAGGTTCTGCATGGTCACATAGAATGAACACTTGACAATTTGAAAATTTTTAAAAATGCATCTATATCTGCACAGGGAAAGACTTTTGAATGATTTTCATTAAACATGAAAAAAATTAAAGAGGAAAACAGATTGAATGGAAGAAACATAGATGGTTGGAGAAGGAAGGGCTCAGGCTGAGATAAATATATATGGAGAGGAAAAGACTGTGGTAGACAGAGAAGGACAGGCAGATTGGATAGACAGAGGGAAATAAAACATAACATATATATATATATATGGAGAGAGTGAGAGAACAGACTAAGTTGGATAGATAGAGAAACTGACTGAAATGGACAGAGAGCAAAAAAGTGATTGATATATATATATATATATATATATATATATATATATATATATAAACACACAAACACAGTATCTCATTTGATTTCTGAGGAAAGACCTAGGTGGTCTGAAATATTAAATAAATAAATATATACAAAAACACAGAAATAAATACTTTCATAAAAAAAACACCCAATTTTGTTTCATTTATTTTATCCAGATATTATATACATATCAAGAAAGTATACGTGGCCTCTCATCATGCTATATATATATATATATATATATATATATATATATATATATATATGCAGATTTCTGAGGAAGGACCGAGGTGGTCTGAAATATTAAATATATACAAAAACACAGAAATAAATACTTTCATAAAAAAACACCCAATTTTGTTTCATTTATTTTATCCAGATATTATATACATACCAAGAAAGTATACGTGGCCTCTCATTATGCTATATATATATATATATATATATATATATATATATATATATATATATAGAGAGAGAGAGAGAGAGAGAGAGAGATTGAAATGAACAGAGGAAAAGTGTATGAGACAGGATAAATGAAATGAAATGGATATAAACAGGGAGATGCAAATTGTGTAAGAGAAATTGACTGAAATGGAGAGTGTGTGTGTATGTGAGAAAGAGAAACAAACTGAATGGGTTGGAGAAGAACAAACTGATGGACAATAGGAGGAACAAGAGACTAAGATGGATAGAAAAAGAGAGGAACAATCTGAAATGGACTGAGAAAAAACAAATTGAAATAAATAGAGAGGATGTGAAAGGAACTAAGTGAAATAGAGAAAGAGTACACAAACGTGAGAAATAGTAACAGACTGAAATCTATAGAAAGAGAGGAACAAAATCAACGGGATAGACAGAGACAGAGAGGAACAGGGTGAATGGCACAGAGAGAGAGAGAGAGGAACAGATTGAATGGGATAGAGAGACAGAGGAACAGAGTGAACTAGAAAAGGGCAAGGAATAGAGTGAACTCGATAGAGAGGAAAAAGTGGAGAGAGCGAGAGAGAGAGAGGAAGAGTGGATAGATATAGAGAGGAAGAGAGTGAAATGGATAGAGAGAGAAAGTAAGAGAGTGAATTGGATGGAAAAAGAGAGAGGAACAGTGAACTGGACAGAGAGAGAGAGAGGAACAGTGAACTGGACACAGAGAGAGAGAGAGGAACAGTGAACTAGAGAGAGAGAGAGGAACAGTGAATTGGACAGAGAGAGAGGAACAGAGTGAAGTGGAGAGAAAGAGAGGAACAGAGTGAACTGGATAGAGAGAGGGGAACAGAGAGAACTAGATAGAGAGAGAGGAACTGAGAGAACTGGATAGAGAGAGGGGAACAGAGAGAACTAGATAGAGAGAGAGGAACTGAGAGAACTGGATAGAGAGAGGGGAACAGAGAGAACTAGATAGAGAGAGAGGAACTGAGAGAACTGGATAGAGAGAGGGGAACAGAGAGAACTAGATAGAGAGAGAGGAACTGAGAGAACTGGATAGAGAGAGGAGAACAGAGAGAACTGGATAGAGAGAGAGGAACAGAGAGAACTGGATAGAGAGAGAGGAACAGAGAGAACTGGATAGAGAGAGAGGAACAGAGAGAACTGGATAGAAACAGAGTGAAATAGATACAAAACACCGATAATGATAGACGAAAACAGATAAAAAAAAAAAAAAAAAACATATTTATACTGGTATTTTAACAATATACAAAGGTAAGTAAACAGAAACATTTTCTCTCAAATAATTAAATGTCCAGACATTCTCACTGATCGTTTTTATTTTTGTCTTGAGATTTAATTTCATGATTATTTATTAAATTATTCACATTCTCTTCATTTTTTATTTATTCATTTATTGTTCTGTCTTTGGAAGATTTCCTTGAAGCAATGACAACTTTAACTTATCTCTGGTTCCTTATCATCTTGATGCTTCACAATTTATTAGCATTTGTAATCCTTTGTCTTTTATTCTATTCTTCTGGAATGTTTCCAGCATTCAGAAATTCTAAGAATCATCTTCTCCAACCAATAAGTAATAACAAGCATTAAGCTATTAAGTTTTGCACATCCACTGTATATGTTCAGATATATATATATGATAAATTCATATGCATTAAAAAACCTAGATGTATATCCCATCCTGAATTATGATAAAAAAAGTTATTCAGAGAAATATTCATATCATTAACTTAAAATTTCTTGCCCACAAAAGAGAAGATAACTGAATTGATTTGTTTATTCATAAAATACACATCAAAACTGAAAATGAAACTTTTAGAAATGAATGCAAATAAATCAAGTTATTTTTCATTCAGATTAATCAAGAGACAGATTTTTTTTTGCTTGAAGATGAAGTTGTTATCATCATCATCATGTCTGGTTGTGGTCATAGGCTTGCAGCAAAGCTGAGCACCTGACCAGATTTCTCCATATGTCTCAGTTGGAGGCCAATATTAGAGTATCCATGAATGATCTTCCAGTCCACTCAGTGAAATTGTCAGATCATTTTTGTGTGATATTTAATCTCATGTCCTCTGTTTTTTGTTTTCATGACAACCTGACCAATTCCTTCTCTGGTTGTCCTTAATTAATTTGAAGAAATTAAATGACTTGGGAATAGAAGCTAAATCATCATCATCAATCCCATGGCCAGGTGTTTTGTGCCACAGAAATGCAAACAGCTTTCTTTTGTTCAAATAGATCGACCTAAAAGGAGTCTGACTTCCAAAGAATGGAAGGTCATTTTGGATGAACTGATAGCATTTTGATATTGTTAACAGTGGACAAATGAACATTTGAAAACCTACAGACAAGGTTCTGCATGGTCACACAGAACGAACACTTGCCAAGAACAACACACTATAAGAACAGCAGTAGCAGACTGCATGATAATCAAGGGCCAGGAATCACTTGCAGCCACATCAAGCCTTGTTAGTACCTAGATGAGTGACTGCTTGGAAATAGCAGGTGCTGTAAGCATGGATGTGCAGATAATAACAGCTTGGAATTGGAAATTTGAGAGCTGGATTCCATATCCAGCTTGTTTTTTTATATTCACTACATGCAAATCCTATTTGGAAAGATATGAATACTCTTGTTATCCTTTAGCCATAGATTAATTAGTATGACTTATATCAGTAAATCATGTTGTCTCCCCCAAATTCTTACAACCTAAAAATATTTTCTGGCTTTAAATAACTTCAAAAAGGTTGAATAACTGTAAAAAAACAAATCTATCTACTATCACTTCCATCAGTAGTAAGGGTCTACATGCTTCTAGCCTAACTTTCATTTATACCACATCATTGTGCATATCTCTTTTGATGCTATGAAAGGGTTATGCCAGGAATAGAATTGTGTTCAGTGATCCCAACAAATCTACCTTTATGTAATTTATGTTATATAAAGGTTCAGTACTCTTTTTTTTTTGTTGCTTGCAATGAAATTTTCCTATTTTTTAATACTTTGCTTAGCTTCTTTTGCTATCTCAATACACCATTAGATTTCGGTGCCACACTTTCTGTCCTCTGCCTAAATGCTTCTCAATTGAACTCAAGTTTGTAATTTGCATGCTGGGGTGTTTCCAACCATATATTCTTTCTTCTTGCAATTGAAGTTTAGTCCTTTCTTCTTACTTTCCTTCACTACCTTCTCTAGGAGTTCCTACAGTTTCCTTTCTGTGTCTGCTATCAACACTGTATCATCTGCATATCTCATATTGTGTAAACATTTTAGATAGAGTATATCTGTAAAAGGACAATATGAGAAAAGACAAAAGGAAAGCTTATCTTAGCTGACACATTTCATCTTCTTTATCAAGTTTTTCTTTTGTCTTTTTTCATATTTTATATCAAGATTATGGCCACCAATTATGAATGAATCTAGAACTTCTAATTCTGTCACCAATAATGAATCTTTGTAGAACTTCTAATTCTGTCAGGGTTTCCTCACTGTAGAGGTTGACTAAGTCCAGTGAGAAGACATCTTTTTCTTATACCCCTTTCTATTTTTGTATATTTACCGAATTCATTTTCTCTCTGTATGCGGGTGGTTCACTCCCAGTATAAGTTCAGGATTATTCTAATTTCTTTCCCAAATATTCCACAGTTACCTTAGCAATTCTAATAGTTCTTCATGATGTACTTTAACAAATGCTTTTGGATATGATTCTACCAAATTAATTTAAAAACTCAAGAACGAAAAAATAATAAACAATGTATCTGTATATAAAAATATGCTTGCAGTGTAATGATATCAATGCGGAAAAAAATTAAGCTGTGTTCAAATTCCAAGCTAATCTGTTGTGTTCACTTTCACAAAAATGCCTTTAAGAAAGTCATAAATCTGTAGTGGACCATGTGGGTGTGTGAATGGAAGAAGAGAATATGAGTTATCTCTAGGTTATGGCTTCTGCTGGCCGGTCCAGCTACATAAAATGTTGGACTTTAATGGAGTCCAAAGAAACAAACAAGACCGATATATATGTACAAAACAAATATATATTAATACGTGAATTACAAATGGATTAAAACACGAATTACAATACATTGAAGACATGAATAAAATGTTACAGTGTCTGTATGGAAAGTTGTGTATGTGTGTGTTGTTTTGAATGTCCGTACGGGTGAATTTTGTTTTAGCGTGTTCCCAGAATATGGGAAACACTGGTTGTGTATAAGAGTTCACATATTGGAAATTTTTAGAGAAAGTTTTTTGTACCTCGGCCCGCGGCCGAAATCGACATAGTTGCTCACACGTGCGCGTAAGCAGAGAGAAAGTGAGAGAGAGAGAGGCGAAAGGTCAGCCAGTATTTATACTCCCGGGAGAGAGAGACCCCTGTTGACGGGTTAAGGAAATGAGGAGGAGCTAACTGCGACAAATCCATCTCTTCTCTCCCCAGCTATGTGTTAAATATCAACGTAGACTTTTCTACTAGTTGTGTCTATAAGAAAATATCTATAGAAGTAACCATTTTTCTCTTTAGCCTTTTAAAATTGGCTTTTTTTATTTCATTCACATCATCATTGTTAGAATATGAGAAAAAAACACTGAAGAGAGAAAACAATAAAAGAACAGTAATTAAAAAGGCAGAAGATAACAATTAAAATTACATTTAAATTCTTGAATATCAAAGTTGACTGAGAAGCAAGAAGCTGGAATAGAGTTCAATAAGTGTGACAGAAGAAACCGTTAGCATAGAACTTACATCTATTCATTTCAACTGTAAAAGAATGAAAACTTACCACCAATCTAATACTGTACATAAATTCAATAAGTCTAGATTCCATCAAGGAAAGTTCATGAGAATATTTACCATCAAGGAAAGTTCATGAGAATATTTACCATGAAAGTAATCATAGAAAAGGCAGCTGGAAAATGACTGAAGCCAAGATTGCATGTCAGGACCAATAATATTGCAGATTCTTCTTTGTATTTTAAGAATCTCTAAATGTATAGCAGGAGCACCAGACCAGATGTGACAGCAATATCCAATATTAAAAGGTTAAAGAGAAAAAAAGGGTTACTTTTATATATATTTTCTTATAGACAGAACTAGTCGATAAATAAAAATAAAGATTAGGATAGCTTTGCATTTTAGTGGCTTTATTGTGTTGCTTGGGATGAAACAATGAAAAAACAAAACAAATGAAACTTCTATCAATATAATAAACCAATAAAAATATGAGAAAAATGATTCTAACAAGATATTTGAATAGATTTAATAACCTGAAATGATAATTAAAAATGCAGCTCCCTTGATATGTAAACATTGATCTTTTTAATCAGTTCACAAAAAGCAAAGCAATAAAGCCATAAAGATACAAGGGGTTACTGAGGGTGAAAGACAATAGAATGAAGAAAAAATATCAGATCTTAAAATGCAAATTTCACCATAAAGCTTCAAAATATTTAATGTTGGACACATAAAAATGTAGGACTTTTAACATTTGCAATTTGGGCTACTATGTTAATACAAATGACACATTAAAAATTAGTTGTGTGTGTCTGTCTGTCTGTCTGTCTGTGTATTTTATTGCAAGGCGGTACTAATCTTAATTTTTATTTATCTACTAGTTGTGTCTATAAGAAAATATCTATAAAAGTAACCCTTTTTTCTCTTTAGCCTTTTAAAATTGGCTCTTTTATTTCATTCACATTCATCATTGAAAGAAAAAAATTAGAAAAAATGAAAGTTAGCACAAAAAATGAAAATAAAGAAAATTACAAACTGTCCCAATTTGCTCGAGTGTAAAATTCATCGTCTCACTTCAGAGAAAACTTTATCCGCTATGTCACATTTAAGAGGCAATAGATAAATCTGTAGGCACAATCTGCATTGAGAATAATCACTTCTTGTCAACTTTTGATGCTCTGATGATTCTACTGGCAGGAAATTCTTTCATTTTTCTTTTTATTTATTCATTTATTGATGCATTTACTTACATATTTGTTTATATTACTTCTTTTTTCTATTTACATTTGTTAATTTCTTTGTAGATATTTTATTATTTTATTCATTTATTAAATTTGTTTTACGAATGTAAGTATATGCACACATATGTATAACTTATAGTTTGGGCTATTGTCTGTATTTATTCACGTGACGATTAATTCAGTTTTTTATTTTGCATTTTTTATTATTATTCTTTATTGTTAATTATTTTTATTTATCATTTTTTTATCTGTTTGTTTTCATTTTCTTTTCTTGTTTTATCCTTTTCATCTTTTCTATTTATCTTCATACAGATTTACATTCATGTTTTTTTATTCGCTACTTTTCAACCATTTTTTTTAAATGCTTATTCTTCTTTTTTTTTTTATACAATTTTATCAATTTTCAGTCATTTTGGTTATTTTTCATTTTCTTTTTCCCTATTTTATTTGGCACTGGCTTCTAGGTTTCATTATTTTTTGTTATATTTGGTTTTGTATATTTGAGTGAAAACAAACAAAATGATGCATTGATTTTAAGAAAAAAAATGTGTACAAATGATTAATTATGAAAGAAAATTCCAAGAGAAACTGCATTTAGTTCTTCATTTTTATCTTCTGTATCACTGTCCATGTTTCTTTTAAATTCATATGTTTTTTTTTAAATTTTTCATTGTAAGTTTATATATCCTTATTTAATGGTGTGCATTTTGCCAAATGGTCAGGACGTTACTGTTCTAACCATGAGATCTGAGTTCAACTTTCACTTTGGGTGATTTTTCAGTACAGTGTAACCCGGATATAAGAGAGTTGTCGGGAGAAGAAGTCTTTTATATCCGGGTTTGGTCTATTATACAGTGTAACCCGGATATAAGAGAAAATCGGATATAAGAGATATTTTCTCTGGTCCCAAATTAGAGCCTGTGTTAATGTATATATAATAGACCAAACCCTGGTATAAGAGAAACCCGGATATAAGAGAGATTTTATCTGGTCCCAAATTAGAGCCTGTGTTAATGTATATATAATAGACCAAACCCGGGTATAAGAGAAACCCGGATATAAGAGAGATTTTCTCTGGTCCCAAATTAGAGCCTGTGTTAATGTATATATAATAGACCAAACCCGGGTATAAGAGAAACCCGGATATAAGAGAGATTTTCTCTGGTCCAAAATTAGAGCCTGTGTTAATGTATATATAATAGACCAAACCCGGGTATAAGAGAAACCCGGATATAAGAGACTTCTTAGTTCTGCTCAACATAGTTGCAATATAAACTACATGTTGGCTCTGTAGGTGATGAAGATACACAAATATGACTGAGCAGGCTTTTGCAACAGGGATTAGCTCACCACCTGAATAGATACCCATGCTAAGGAACGAGAAGCCAGCTATTATTTAATGCAGCTTTCTAAGAAATCTGTTGTTTATCTGTTTTACAAGCATTTTATTTTTACTGGATACACTACATGCCACAGAAATTTTCCTTGAATAATACTTTAACATTTTGAATATTATTTTAATTCATTTTTTTTCTATATCTAATTGCTGCTCTTATGCAGTACTGGGGAGAGAATGTTTTGTAAAGAAGCCCCCACCCCTCTCAGCAAACCCCTAAAGGTGTTTTTTGAGGCCCCTCTGGAATATTGATGGTTTTACAAGTATAATATAAATGGTAAAAACCACAGTAAATATTGGATAAAAATGAATGAAATCGGATGAATAATTCTTTTTTCTTTAGTTTGGATTCAAACAATGTTTATATCAATATGACTTCTGAAAAACTGTTTTTGTGCATCTTATTTGTTTCCAGAGATCAACAGATGCATATTGATATTCTATTACGTGTCATCTGCCATCAGGACATTGTCACTCATGTCTTCAAAGGTGCATTGGAATAGTGAAAGATGCCTTCTAAAAGCTAAACAAAGTATGAAGAAAACTGCAGGGTATGTATAGAATCACAAAGTTATTTCAGTTTAATGGATTCATTTCAAGACATGTTTGTGTATGTCTACAGTGAGAGTCTGGAAATGAAAACATCAAACATGTGTCATTAAGAATCCTTTTATCCTCTGAGTTTGTATGAAAGTTCTAAAAATTTGCATCAAAGGTTAGGCAAGTGTAAATCATGACTTCAATGACTGACATAGCTTTTTGTTTCAACATCTGCAAGGGTAAAAATTCAACATGGCTTCATTGCAAGATATGTATTGTCTAAGAAAATACTGACCACATGGATATCAGTAGTTGATTGGTAGGACTTAGTGAATGATATTAGAAATAAATTTTAAAGGCAGTGATGGTTGTGACCATAAGGATAGCTAAAACAAACAACCACTTATGCCATTAAATCTCATTATGGAAAAAAAGGACACATAGTATCAGAGAGATAGTTGAAATTTCTAGGACACAAGAGGAAGAAAGAGGGCTAGGAGAATTTGATATTCACTGTGCATATTGATAGCAAGAGTAGCTTATGGAAAATGGAGAGTAACCTACCTAACAAGCTGATCAAGATATGCATTGTCTAAGGAAATACCAGTAGCTGATTGGTAGGATCTAGTGAATGCTATTAGAAATAAATTTTGAATGCAGTCATGTTATTGGAAGATCTCATATCCAGCATCAAGAAGAAAAAGTTGAAATGGTATAGACATGTCATAAGAAGCAACAATCTTTCTTCTGCCATTCTAAAAGATTCCACCTTAAGTGAAAGAAGAGTCAGGTAGAGATTGGAATGGAAAGATCATTCACAAAGACTGAGACATTGGTATGCATATGAGACATATAGAGGAAGAAGGTCAGGTACTAAAGTGTACAGCAACCACATGACCACACTGTGTCATATGATTGATGATGATGGTGCTGGTGGTGCTATTGATTGTAAGGGTAGCTAAAACAAACAATAAAAGATTTAATGCTTATAGAAAATGACATACTTAGAATCAGAAAGGGAGTTGAAATTTCTGGGACACTTAATGAGGAAAGAGGGCTTAGAGAATTTGGCACACACAGGACATATTAAAAGCAAGAGGGACACAGGGAAATGGGGATTAACCTAACAACTTGTGTAAATGAATAAGAGAACAGAGAGAGAGGGAGGGAGGGAGGAAAGAAAAAAAATAAACATTGCTAAGAGCTACAAAATTTCTAATGCTTTCACTTTCTCCCATGTTTCCTTCCACACATGGCATAGTTTTCTTTGTAGATATTTGATATTATAAAGGGTGATGTCACCACCTCAACATCCACCCAGCCTTTTGGAGATCAATCATTTTCATCAGTTCTTTTTGCAGTTGTTCTTAGAACAGAATTTTCCCTTTTGATACTTATCTATAAATTGCTGTCTCTCTCTCTCTGAGTTTTGAGGCACTTGACTTTGCCAAGTGGATTAGCACTGAATGACCCTTGAAGCTAATATTGAACTTCCAACTGTGATGATCATTTTAAAGACTGGTATCTTAATTCCAGACCACACCTTCACATTTTTCTCCATCTATTTGTAACCATGTAAAAACAAATAGACACATATTTGTATCCGTAATTCTCTGTGTACAAACCTATATTTTCACCTGTGTATATGAACCTAACATATTGAATTCTAAACACACTTTTACAGACAACTTCACATGCTGTGAGGTTGTACATTTTAATCAAATTTCTATATGAATATATTTATAATATTTATTCCGTGAGAGTTATTTCTGTATTTAGGTGATCTTTTCCTGCAATATGTAAGTATACACATAAAATGTTATTTATGAACGTAAATTGTCATGAGTATCTATTTTATGTATATATATATATATATATATATATATATATATATTTGTGCCTTATATCTCCATATTAATATGTTTATAAATATATATGTTTATGAATATATTTATACATGTATCTTGATAATACATGCATTTGTCTATTGGTATAGTTATATATATTGATAGATATCTGAATACATATATATATATATATATATATATATATATATATATATATATATATATGTATGTATGTATATATATATATATATATCAATCCTAGTAGATGTATGGTAATTGATTTTGATGGCAAAAATTGAGTTATTCATTCCAATGAATAGAGACTGGGTGTTTAAATACAGAAAATTTCTGCATAGCTTGAAACTAAATTAAAGTGAATTGAATTAAATGAATGATAAGTAGACTGACAGATTGTCTGAATTAGCCATTTTTTTTTTTCTTTTTCTTTCTCTCCTGAGAACTCAGAAATTGGAATTAGGGGAAAAAAATGAAGAAAAAGAATAGAGGGAAAAAAGAATGAAACTCAAAGGAAGGAAAACACTGAAGGAAGAAAGACAGAAATATGAAGAAAGAACACGTGATAAAAAGAAAATTGAATTCATGGCTGATGAATAATTATAATGCCATTGTCATCATCTTTTCTTCTTTCTTGTTCAAAGAATTTTTCATCAGAATTGTCTGTTCTGTGTTCTGCAGTCTCATTTGGAGATGAGTAAAATTCTCTTGCCAATGCAACAGAATGACTTTGAAAACAATAACAGCAATCCATTTTCTATTGAATTTATGTCTCTTTACACATGAAGATAGGTTGACATAAATAAATATTTTATATATATATATATATATATATATATATATATATTTAAAGCTTCCTTGTGTAGATATGGTATATATGTACATATTTGAAAGGGTGCTGATGAAAAGTTCTTGGCCTGATTCACTTGGCAAAAAAAAAAAATGGCCAACTACCAAAATATTGGTGGTGAATACATTCTTGGTTTAGCCAAAAACATTTAAGCACATACTCACTAACACACACACACACACATATATATATATAAAACATACTATATTTATGTGGCAGCAATTTTCCATTTATACAGATTTGCTTTACCAATCTATATATATATATATATATATATATAAAAGTTGAAAATTTATTTTTTATTTTAATTAATATTGTAAAATAGGTTTTGTTATGTATTGTATTGCTTCTTAAAGTGTCCTTTTTTACATTCTGTGAATAATTTTGTTTGAATATATGACTTCATATACAAATGCCATAGAATTGTAAATGCTAGTGTATCCATTCACACTGCATTTCCGTTCAAATTTGAATTCTCTGATTCAATTGAATTTCATTGGTTTAATTCATATCAACATCTTTCTATTTCCTATCTTAACTTTCCTCCTCTTATGAATCTGGGTAATTTTGAACATACTTCTCTATTTTTCTTGCCTTTCTTTTTTGTCTTCGACAGAATTTCATTGCTTTAATTCGTTTCAACATCTTTCTATTTCCTGTCTTCTTGACTTTCCTCTTCTTATGAATCTGGGCAATTTTGAATATAATTTCTCTTGCCTTTCTTTTTGTCTTTTCTCTTGGTAGTATGGTTAATTTCCTATGCTTTCTCTTGACTCTCTTTTCTTTTTTTTATTGATTTCTTTTCTTCTTTCCTTTTTCTTTATATGAATGTTTTTTACCTTTTATGGAAAATATTTAAAAAATGGAAAGTGAAATAGTGTTTCATTAATCACAATTTTGAATAAAATCATTTAGTACCATCATTGTTAGCCACCAGAAGAAACGTTTGATTTTAGCGTTGAAACAAAATGTACAATTTTGTAGTGGATATTTACATGTTCTAATGTAACAGTGTATTATATATATATATATATATATGGTTGTGTATATGTATGCTATGTATATTAATAACAAAATGGGAAAAAAATTTATGTAACACATTTTGTCTTGTAGGATTTTATCAAACTAAAGTGAAGTTTACATTGATTTAACTAATGAAGAAGATGGTATGCTCAAATTTCAGAGATTTAAATATTTTTTTAATATGTGTTTAGATATATCATTTATCTAATTTAATTTACTTTGTTTTGTTATTAAATCTTTCACATTGTGATAACGGAAGATCTACCAAGAAAGGTGAAATGTGGATATAAATCTGGATATAAATTTACTATATATGACCCAGTGATTAAAGGATATATTCTCTCTCTCTCTCTCTATTATATATATATATATATATATATATATATATATATATATATATATAACCTTTCATATATCAAGAGAATTTTAGAGAAAAGTGTAAAAGGTTTTATTTGCTCAGCATAATGAGTGACCATAATTTTTATCTAAAAATGCTACTCTGATTAAAAGAGAAATCAATTTACTAAGACAAAATTGTAGAGAAAGTGATTTAATCACTAGTTCATCTACAATAAATTAATGTTCAGATTCTTATCCATTTCATCTTTCTTGGCAGATCTATTATCACAATGTTGGGTATTTAATAACAAAAAGAAAGAAAAAGAAATTAATATAATAAAAATATTTAAAGCTCTCTACCAACTTGATTCTTGATTCCCACACCTTGAGAAGTGATTGTCTTTTTACAGTTAATAGTCCTTTCTTCTTGCTTTCCTTTAATGCCTTATTGAGGCATTCTTACAGTTTCCTTTTTGAGTTTGCCATCAACACAATGTCAATATGTCCTTAGTCTTGTTTACTATTGATAAATTGGAAGTGCACGTAATTGTGTAAGGTTTGTCTTTTGCATTATTTCTTCTGCCATCCATTTACTCAAACTCCTTTGGCAGGTTATTCTATACTTCCTTCTGCCACTCATGCCTTCAATATGTCATGTCAGTGTCAAATTCTTCAAACATTATTTGCCCATTATTTGTCCTGGAAAGTTAAACTGTCTCTTTTTCTGATTCTAAATGAGTCCATTTTGTTTCTATTATCCTTAAAACTTGCTTGTTACTCTCATCTGAAAGTCCATGGTATTCTCAGTATATATCTTTTGTAGAACTATATTTCTTTTGCCCAAGTTCTCTTTATCTGGGAAGTGATTGTCCACCATTCAATGCCATATAAGGGATTGATATGACGTAACATTGTAGCACTCTTTTCTTTGTTTCTAATGTAATTTTCCTGTTTCTTGATACATTGCTTAACTTTTGGAAGGCATCTTTAGCTATTCCGGTATGCCTTTGGATTTCAGTAATGTATATTCTCTCATCTGCTAAAACACTTCCCAGATACTTAAAATTTTGTATCTGTTTCATTTTGGTATCTCCAATTTGTAGTTTGCATCTCCCACTGTTCCGTGTGCTAACAATCATACATTCAATCTTCTTACAATTGATGTCTTGTCCCTTTTTCCCCACACTCACCTTCATTACCTTCTCTAAGAGTCCCTGCAGTTTCCTTTCTATGCCTGCTATCAACACTGTGCCATCTGCATATCTTATATTGTTAAGATTGTGGCCACCATTAATAAATCCTGGGGGACTTCTAATACTCTCATGATTGCTTCATTGTAAAGGTTTAATAAGTTTGGTGATAAAAACACATCCATATCTTAAGCCACTTCCTATTTTTGTGAATTTACTGAAATTTTTTATATGTATTTTTAAAAAATAATTTCACCTGAAGCAAGGCAATAAAGTCACTAAGACACAAACTTTGAAAGAATAAAAAAAGAAAAACATTATTAAGGAGTGAGAACAATAAGGAATAAAGAAGAAAATATATAACAAATGACTTTGCATTTAAATTTTTAAAGATGAAAGTTTGTTGGAAAGCAAGAAGCCTGAAGAGAGTTCTACAGTCAAGGAAAGAAAGTTTCAGAAAAGAATTTATGGTTACATCTAGCCATTTCAATTGTAAAATAATGAGACCTAGCTGCCAATCTCATACTGTGCTTATATTTATAAAGTCTAGGTATCTTAGAGGAAAGTTCATCAGAACAACATGAAAGTATTTATGGAAAAAACACAGGGAAGCTACATTATGACAGTGGGAAAGTGACTGAAGCTGGGATGCTTGGTCAGGGCCAATAATGTTGCAGATTCTTCTTTGGATTTTATCAAGAATCTTTTAATATATAGCAGGAGCATCAGTTACAGCAGTATTTGAAGCATGGATGAATAGTAAACTTATAAATATTTAAGATAGATTCTGGAGAGAAATATTTTCTAGCACAACAACCTGAACAAACTTTCCTAGCAGCAAACCTAGCAAATGATTCAATATAATCTTTACATTTCATGTCAGCAGAGGTTAGCCCAAGTAAATGCAGTGAGTCACTATTCTGGAGGTTAGCATCAGCCATGCTGATGAAAGGCAAAATAGGTTCTCTCGGATGATTAATAGAAAGTAGTTTTGTGTTGGGCTGCCAATTTGACTTTATCAAACTGATCAGTTTGCCCTTAGTATAAGTTCTGGATTATTCTAATATATATTCTCAAATAAATCTAGTTTTATTTGATATACTGCACACTATAATAGGGTCAGTTGGGCACAGTTTATGAGAAAAAGAGCACCATGACATAATTCACTCACCCAGAAATTTGGGAAAAACATGCTGCGCTGCTTGGCATTCATACCAGAATTTCCAATACAAACATTTCAAAGTGTGTGGGTGTCAATCTGAGGATAGTGCAGAGGATTCAGAAAGATTTGAATGTGTCTAGTCGTGATTACAAAGGTGTTTGGAGGGATCACTAGTGATGGCAATGTTATGCCTGCATTCATCTTCCCACATGGCATCAGACCCAAAACAGAGGCCTACATCAAGTACTTTGAGGAGGTAGTGCTGCCCTGGGCCAAGAGGTTGGCTGCTGAAAGATCCTATGTCTGGCAACAGGACTCTGCACCATGATACATAAGCAGGAGAACCCAGTCATGACTGTCAGACAATTTCTATGACAACATCACCCTTTACATCAGGCCACCAAATTCCTCAAACTTTAACCCCCTTGATTATTATGTGTGGGGTACATTTGAACAAGAGACCAACAAAACTGCTTGTAACACCAAAGATGAACAAAAGGCCAGGATTATTGCAGCATTCACCAACTTAAACAAGAAGACAGTCCAGAAGAGAAGTCAATGGCGATTTTATTGAATAAATTTATCCTTTAATATTTCAAGATATTTTTATGTAATTTTGATAAATATGTCTGTTAAAATGAGATGTCAGTGTGGTTTTCATTTTTGCGTAATTGAGACAACAATTTATCCATCATATCCAATATATATATATATATATATATATATATATATATATAGTGAGAGAGAGAGAGAGAGAGAGCAAGAAAGAGAGAGAGAGATATTTAATAGACTGGTTAATAAAATTTCACAAATAAGAAGCCAACAAAATGATAACAATATTGGCAATAAGATTTAAGATATTTATGATATATTAGCCTAAATGGAAGCATGAAGAGAAAGATTTTAAAGTTGAAATTTTAGACATGCATGTGTCCTTTTCCAAGAAGATGAGAAATAAACAAAGAAGTGGGACTTACACTTCTGAGGAATGTTGTTGTTAGTGGGATCCCTATATTTTCTGAGTAAATCCAAATCCCTGTTTGATCCCTCAATTATAAGAAGCACACGTGGACCATCTTTTGTTTTAATTATAGATATATATATAAGCTAATGCTTTGTATATGACTTAGGGATTTTGTTTTATTTTATGAGATAATGTGTTGATTTCTCTATACTATATGGAGGCAGGATGCAATATGCGTTTGCAATTGGTTAAAACCAGTCATTTGGACAATGAAGAGAACAAGTCTGTTTTTTTTTTCAATAGTAGATGGAATTGACTAATGGAATTCCCATAATGCAACAGCCACAAGATTTCATGAAAAAGAAACTTGAAGCAACAAATGTGGTTTACCTGATGAATGCTGAGACTATCCTAAACATATAAGTAATGAGAAAGTTTTAAGGAAAATAAGAACTACAAGGAAACATACACTTAAAATAAGAAAGAGACAACTAAAACCGTGAAATTATGCAGTAATTTAACTATAAACAACATAAAATGTTACAAAATAAATTCCAGGGCACATAGGAATAGCAAAAGTTGCCTTTTAGAAACTAAGCAAAATATTAAAAAAATAGGATAATTTTCCTAGAAAAGAATGATAAACTGTGATGTAATATCTAATCTCCTAAAAGCAATGAATATTAGACAATTTCACACAGATGAAAAGGAGACTTGTGACAACAAAGACGCGATTCTAGAGAAAGATGCCAAGAATATCATGGATGGAAAATATGAGCAATCCGAAAGATTTATGGAAAATGGAAACAAAAACAACACTTATACTTAGTATCACAAAAAGTTGAAATTTTTAAGACACATTATGAGGAAAGAGGGACTGGAAAATAAACACTCACAGGACATACTGAAGGCAACAGGAGCAGTAGGAAACTGCAAGTAATATAATTAACAAATTTTTGTGAATGGATGGGAGAACAAGAAAAATAAGGGACAGTAAAAGGTTAAAAGTTACTGAGGGTAACAAGTTGTGAAGAGCCATCCTGAAAAGGCATGCTACATAAACGAAAATTAGTGCACAAAACATATCATTCTACAGTTTTATTCATATCAGTGACTGTAGACTAGATACACATTTCATATTTAGAAATGGCTTGTAAGTTTACATGCCTCCAAAATGAGACTGGCACTTTTTAATCATCATAGAGAACCATTTCCGTCTTCCATCAGGCATGGCTAATGCTAACCTCCAGGAGAGCAACTCTTTGATTGTACCTTCTTGGCCTCACATTTTCCACCGACATGAAGTAGAGTGATTATATTGAAACAATTTCTCACTAGGATAGCTGGTTCACTGTTTTGTGCCAAACTATTGTTCTTGCCAGGATCTATCTTGCACGTATATAAACATATTCAGCCATGCATTGAATATTACTACCATATGTGAGTTGGAGCTCCTGTAATATATCTAGAGATTCTCAGTAAAATCCAAAGAAAGATCAGCAACGTTATCGATACTGAGCTCGGCTCTAGACCTCCATCACTTTCCCAACACCATGAAATAGATTCCTTATATATTTTTTATAAATATTTTCATGGCAATTGTTCTAATGAGCTCACTTCCTTGCTACCTTGATGACATGAATTTAAGCATACCTAGTATTGGCAATTAGGTTCTCGTCGTTCTACTGTTTGAAACAGCTAGATATAAATTCTAATAGTTTCTTTTCTTGCACTTCTCACCTGTGGAACTCTCTTCTAGGTTCTTGCTTCTCTGCCACCTACAATCTTCAAAAATTTAAATACAACACCAATTGCCATCTTTAGTTTTCCTTAACTTATTCTTTTATTGTCCTTTCTCCACACTAGCATTTTCTCATTCTCTTTCTTTCTCTGGCGTCTTAGTGGCATTATCACTTTGCTTGAGGTGAAATGATTAAACTAAATACATCACATAATTTGATATAATTGCCATATTGTGCATCACATCTGAGAAGGTACCAAAAACTATAGATTTTAGCAATGAATACAGATCTTTTATAAGAATCTTAGAATGTATTGATATAATTTAAACATCTGTGAAATTTTAGTTTTGCTTTTAATTAAAACAGAATAAACTTAGTCACAAAAATAAATATTACTTTTATATACTTAAAGCAGACTTTAGTCTATTTTAACATCAATTATTTTCATCCAAAACTTGCTTTGATTACACAATAAATGATGTCTTCTGACAGAGAAATTAAAACTATGTAATTAAAAATCTTCCAGACATTGTAGATATATGGAGGATGCAACAAAACATAGTTAATTTAACCATAAATTTACTTTAGAAAAAATAATACTTTTTAATTAAAATATTAGTGAACATACATATACAGGTGTCTTTTATATATCAACTAAGTTCAAATGTCAAGTGGGTACTGAGCCAGCTTTCCTTATCCATGAGATGAAAGCCAGCTAAAACTTACAATAGTCTCATTGAACTGTTGATGATCAAAAATTACAAAACTTGATATTACAAACTATGGTAAAAATGAAATATATCCACACATTAAAACCTATCATATAACATGTAACACTCTTATATAAATTATAATTACTTAATTATAATTATATTTTTTACAGTTTATTCGAATCAGGGATAGAGTGCCTGCAGATATAAACAGTACTGATAGACAAATAAACATGCATGGACAGTTTCATGCCTGAAGTGATCCTCACATACCTAGACACAGATTTATGGTGTTGAAACATAATTGTAATTATGTAGCAATTTTTAATATGATTTATTATCCTAAAATATATATATATATATATATATATATATATATATATATATATATGCAAGTATCAAGAATTAATTTTATTTTACTTTTAACTGAATGTATGGCTAAAAGTATAGGTAAAAGTGCTTGGAAAACATTCGGACAATTTTTACATAATTTATATCCTGAAAAGAAAAAAATTATACGAACACACGAGAAATTATATAAATCTCAGCCACCACACCTTGTCAGGCTTTTCCAATGAAACTTGCATAACAGAGGTATTGCCTCCCAAATATCTATATATATATATATATATATATATATATATATATATATATATATATATATACACACATATATATATATATCACATGTAGTGCTGGTGTTAATAAAACAGTGTTTGATGTAATACAACAGAGCTATTAAGTATAGTGATTTTCCAAGCATAGCTCAGATGTGGCACAAGGCCGAAGTTATGGGGCACCCAGTGAGGATTGAACTCACTACTCAGTAGTAATTGTTCTAGCAAGACAAGCTTTCTAACCATTACACCATGCCAAGGTGGCCTAGAGATATTAAGTATATATTAATAAATTTACATATTATCCCTCACTGCTAGTACAACTCGGAGTTTCATGCATACCACAATCTTCAGGTCCTGAGTATGGACTGACCATTATGTCATTTGCATTTATATATATATATATATATATATATATAGCTATCACAGTAATATATTATACTGAGATTATAGTTTTTTAATTTAAAAAAAATTATATTTGGCAATTAAAATAAATATGATCTGTATATGTAATACAAACAAAAAAAAATTAATTTATCATTTTGCATTTTCATTGTGCTGCAGAATTACCTCCTGCATAATTGTATGACAGTAGTGGCAATGATGTGTTCATCTAGCTAATGTCTTACCATTATTTGAGAGGTATTTCTGGGAGATATATATGTATTTCTGTTGCACCCAATATATATATATATATATATATATATATATATATATATATATATATATATATATATATATATTAGATATTCATTATGTAGCAGTAATATCTCCCACATAATTCTATGACATTAGTAGCAATGGTATCTTCATCTAGCATGTCTTGATGTTTCTGGGAGGTATATATGTATTTCTGTCACACCTCTATATATATATATATATATATATATATATATATATATATATAAATATATATATATATATATATATATATTTTTATTGTGCAGCAGAAATACCTCCCACATAATTGTAAGACATTAGTCGCAATGGTGTCTTCATCTAGGTAATTTCTTACCATTATGTTGGAGGTATATATGTATTTCTGTTGCTATATATATATATATATATATATATATATATATTTACAATTTAATTTGAATCTTCATTTCTAGTAAATGAGGTTCATGTAAAAAAATAACAGAAATTAAAGATACACAAAGAGATGCACGTAAATGATATGAACCAATTTTTCCAGACATCAGATTAAACAGTCTCTTTTTTTCTGTTAATGTCCATTAAAAATAGATTCTGCAAAGGAGAATTATATCATTGTGCATTGGTTTCAAAGTCAGCTCAATCATAAAGAATGTTGTTTTGTACATAAAACGTCTTTAAAATCAAGGACAGTAATGATAATGTATAAACTGTATTGGTGGAATCAGTGATCCAAGTTTAAATTCTGGGCAAGTTTGTTGCATTCACTTTTGCATTAATGCCCTTGGAAAAGGCAAGAATCTATCTTTTCTCCGCTCAGGTTAAATAGCAGGGCAGACTGGTCTCTCTATCCTTGAGTATAAACCAGTCTAAATGAATGAAAACTCCAAACCATAGAAAAGGCAACAGGGAAACTACACTATTTTTTTTCAAGAATGGATGTTAACTGATTGTCAACAAAGAATAATCTGTGGAGACATTAGAAAAAATTAATAATAATCACTTGCTGCTCACTTATTCCATCCATGTTATTCTAAGTTTGGTTTCATTTGTTTTCTGGCATATCAACTCCTTTTGGTTTATTTTAATTCCAAAATTTAATATTTTGGGGATCATTAGTAATTTCTTTGGCAAAAATGTATTGTTGGTAATTTTTTTACTATGAAAATATATTGTTGATATTTTTACCATAAAAATGTTTATATTTTCATAGTGTTTTGACCCCAATTTGGGAGTTAACTATTTGCCCATAGCTGGGACCCTAAGAGGTGCTACCACCCTGTGTCAGGGTGGACCTGGGAACAACAGCAATTAAGAGGTGGTTCCAAGTTCCTCAAAACCTCCTGATCAGAGGCCTTGCTGCTGGATATAGTTTATCGTCATACCCAGGATGATGTTATTCTAATTATTTGCTAGAAGAATCATTTGTCTGTCATTTCAAGTTTCATCTTTATCAGTGAAGAAATTTCCCAGCATTCACTGCCATATCAGAAGATCCTTTGTTTCTAGTGAAATTTTCCTATTTCTTAAGACTTTGCTTAATTTCTGAAAAGCATATTTCTCGGTTAACATGACATGAACTAAGTAGATAGTTCAATTAACAAGTGGTATGTCTTAGTTGTTTTTTTTCTCAGGAATTCTTTACTGCAGATACGCACACACACACACACATATATATGCAATCACCTGTGTTACACTCATTGTTGAGAATAGCATCATCTGTGTGAGCAAAGCTAGTCGGTATGTTTTCCTATAACACAGTTCCTATCCTCTCCAGTCTTTTGAACAGAAGTAGAAGTTTTTTCCCTTGTTTCCTGTAGAGGATCAGGTTTCTGGTTTCTTCTAAAGTCTACTTCAACCTGATGTCTCCATCTGATCTCTGAAACTTTATTTACTCATTGTTTATTTTTTTCCTCAACTGGAGTTGATAGGTTCACCTATCATTCAGTTCACACCCTTCCCCTGTCTTTTGAACTGGGGTAGTTTCCTGTTTAAGATTGTGTTTCTGGTTCCTTCTACAATCTTTTCACTTTCACTCATTGTATCTTAGTGGTATCATCTCATTGTTTTTGGCAAAATGATCAAAAAAAATATATTAAACACAACTGCTATTTTTTAATTCTTAAGGACTGCTAGAAAATAAATTCAAGTATTGATTGTGAAATCTACGAAGAATGAATTGGAGGATCAATGCTTATTACTCCCTTGTTATTTGGTTATGAGATATGGTTTTAGAAATCTACAATTTTATGAATGTTGTAAATTTATGGAGCTTTTAGTTGATCATGTAACAGGTGTTAAAGTTGTGAATTGAGTTACAGTGCTGCACAACTGTGGGCACATTCACATACTCCCAGTATGTGAAACTTGCAGGTGCATTTCGACACATCCAACTTTAAAGGGTTAAAATCTTTAGATTTTACTGTTAGAAGAATCTTTCATATGTATGTGCATGAATTCTATAAAATTATTGTATGATAATATAATAATATTGCCAAGAGTTATGAAAGTTCTTTGCATTGATAGTGGAGTGGTTTCTTGATGGGAACCAAAAGGGCGCTTATACTAAGCATCAGAATCAGACAGTTGAAATTTCTAGGGTACAGAATGAAGAAAGGGCTGAGAAAATTTCATATTCACAGGATATATTGAAGGCAATAGGCATAGAGGAATCCAATGCATAACCTAACTCATGTAAATAGTTGACAGAACAAGGATTAGGAGAGAGAGCAAGGAAAAGATTACTAAGAGATACAAACGACAGGAAATGACCGGGTTTGCTATTTATATAAACTAATTGAGTAGGTTATTTGCTGTCACTTTCTGTCTCTCTTGCTTTCAATAGGTCTTGTGATTGTTAAATTATCTAAGTTTTCTTTCTTCATAATGTGTCAAAATATTTCAACTACTTCTGAGTAAATATAAATGTCCTTTTTTATTCCTAGTTTTCCTTTAAATTTATGTTCTTGCTCACATAGAGCATGTGAGCAAGAAAAGAAATGTTAAGGAAAACTAAGTCTGATACAAACTGACCAATACAAATAGAGAGATGGACTGATAGATATGAACAGATTCAGACAGTTTGATACAAACTAACCAATACAAATACAAAGATAGACTGATAGATATGAACATAAACTGATCGATACAAATAAATGTACTGATAGGTATGAACAGATACAGACAGTTTGATACAAACTGACCAATACAAATAGAGAGATAGACTGATAGATATGAACAGACAAATTGATCGATACAAATAGAGAGACAGACTGATAGATATGAACAGATACAAACTGACCAATACAAAGAGAGATAGACTGATAGATATGAACAGATACAAACTGACCAATACAAAAAGAGAGATAGACTGATAGATATGAACAGATGCAAACTGAACAATACAAAGAGAGATAGACTGATAGATATGAACAGATACAAACTGATCAATACAAATAAATGTACTGATAGGTATGAACAGATACAGACAGTTTGATACAAACTGACCAATACAAATAGAGAGATAGACTGATAGATATGAACAGACAAATTGAACGATACAAATAGAGAGACAGACTGATAGATATGAACAGATACAAACTGACCAATACAAAGAGCGATAGACTGATAGATATGAACAGATAGAAATTGACCAATTCAAATAGAGAAATAGACTGATACATATGAACCGACAAACTGACCAATACAAATAGAGAGATATACTGATAGATATGATGATACAAACTGACCAATACAAAGAGAGATAGACTGATAGATATGAACAGGATGAGATGCATAAAAAGATAGATAAATCTTTAAATACACATGCTCAGATTGAAATAGATAGGTGTATGAGTGTGCTTATATCTGACTTTAGATACAAGTAGTGATAACTCACATTTTCTGCTGCTTTTTCTTTTTGTTCGTTATAAATTTGGAAGTGTAATTAACTTCATGTATGTCACATAATATTTGGATTAATTATTCATTTTTGTTGCTTTAGTGCTTTTTGAAATTATGAAAATATTTTATCTCAGCATTTCAATGTCTGTGCTGATCATCATTCTTGTTCATGTATCCTGAAATGTGTTATAACAGAGAATGGAAACTCTGACACTGAAATCTGAAAGTGCCTTGGATTAGCAAAAGAGGCATTCTAAAATCTTAACAAAGTATAAAGAAATAGGAAAATTTCATTGGAAATGAAGAAAACGGTGCTGGACTCTATGTGATATCAATCCTTCTATGTACCAGTAAGTGCTGGACAATGTCACTGCGGATCAAGAGAAACTGGAGAAAACAAAAATGTGGTTCTATGAAGGTTATTAGGTTATCTTATGACAATGTTCGTTACCTCCATATATAAGTCATAATTGATTTGCGCGTATATTAGCTTTGTGTAGTGATTCAATTAAAATGCACATGTTGATATATACAAAATAAATCTTTATATATCACAATATAATAATACAAAATGATAAGGTGAAAGTTGAAGTTTTAAGAGTCAAATTCCTGGCACATAAGAGATAGAGAAAAAAGAAAGAGTCTGAGAGGAAGTAAAAATACAGACTGCCTGAAGTTATTATGAAAATCACATGAAATTTAATAACTCAAAAATTGCTTTGAACAATTTCAGTCAAAGTTTAAAGGATTAATTTAAATGTCAAAACAAAGATTGAGTTCAATTTCAGTCAAAGTTTAAAGGATTAATTTAAATGCCAAAACAAAGATTGAGTTCAATTTCAGTCAAAGTTTAAAGGATTAATTTAAATGTCAAAACAAAGATTGAGTTCAATTTCAGTCAAAGTTTACAGGATTAATTTAAATGCCAAAACAAAGATTGAGTTCAATTTCAGTCAAAGTTTAAAGGATTAATTTAAATGTCAAAACAAAGATTGAGTTCAATTTCAGTCAAAGTTTAAAGGATTAATTTCAATGCCAAAACAAAGATTGAGTTCAATTTCAGTCAAAGTCGTTTCAACATGTTTTATTAAAGTTAAGGGATTCATTATAAAAACTGCAGTCTGAAGTTATTATGCAAAACTAGAAATTCACTTTTCACTTCAAGGTAATAAAATCATCAACAACTGATCAACACCTACAATAGAATGAATAACAAACATATACGATAAGTCTTGCAAAGATTTTACATCTTAATAACAGTCAGCAGTCCATTGATTTTATTAATATTTTTACTTCAACTGGTTCAATTTCCAACATGGTTGTTTTAATTGTTTCCAATAGGTCTATTTTGCTATAATATTGTTTTGCCACTTTCATATATTTTTATCTTCACAATTGACCATAGATTTTTGATTGGATTCAGATCAGGACTTGATGGTGGCCCTTCCGTTATCTTCTCTTCTTTTATGCCAAAAAATGTCACAGGTAACCTTAGATACACAAGAAGGAGCATTGTTGTGCATAAATATACATTTCACAGTTGGAATTCATACCATGCAAATAAAGTCTTATTCATGAAATCAAAATAGTTAGCACTGTCCAGTTTTACTTTCATTTACTTTGAATGGTTCAATAATGGTTGACAATTCCAGCCCATATTATCACATTGCTGCCTCATTTAGCTACAGGCAAATCTGCATACTTTAGGCTATCCATTAGGTCCATTGAGTGTCAGCTGTGATTTATCCATGAAAATTTTCATGTATTTCTTGACCCAATCTGAATGCTTTAAAATTTGTGTTACTGAGAGAAGTTCACCTAGGAGATTTCTTGACAGCTCCCAATTTGTGAAGTATTCTACACATTTGTCTTTGATTCCCTCAATTCTACTGCAGTTTTTATAATAAATCCAATAAATTTAATAAAACCTATTGAAACTACCTAAAAATCTAACTCAAGCTTTGTTTTAATGTCTAAATTAATCATTTAAAATATGACAAATTGTTCAAAGCAAATTCGAGTTAATGTGGTTTTGTGATGTATATATTAGCCACTGTTTGACCATATAATGAAGGAAAGTTTGTTTCTAATGTAGCAAGGAACAGTCAAACTGTGTAGTTTACTAGCTAGTTGTGCAAATACAGTATTTTATCTCTGGGTATGTTACAATGACTGCAGCATCAGAGAATGGACAAAATTAATTTACTGACTGATTTTGTTTAATTTTCTGTCTATTTATATAGACATCTATAGAAAATAGGCTGTTTTGAAAAGGCTGTTTGCTTCACACTAACTCGTGGCCTTATATCATGGTTGTAAAAGCTTTCTGATTGGTTAGTCAGACTATTTTTAGAGATGGTAAAATTTTACTTAGTTATTAATGGATTATTTCTTTTCTTACACCCTGGTTATGAAAGTTGTCTGATTGTTTGGTTTAACTATAGCTTTGTTTGCCTGGTGATATTTATTATCTATCTATTTTCAGAGATGGTGAAATTTTAGTCTTCTTGTCATTATTTATTTTTATTTATTTATTTCTCTATCACCTCACTTCAGTTTGGTTTGATTTGTTTTACAGTATATCAACCTCAGTGGGTTATTTAATGCTGACCAGATTTTTATTGCTGGTAATATTTTTTTTTTCAAAAATGTATTATTGATAATAATGTATAGTGGGTAATAATTTTTCCCTTCAAAAATTCATTGCTGATAATAATGTTTTACAAAAATGTAGTGCTGGTATTAAAACCCATTTTTACACTTTCGTGGTGTTTTGATGCCAGTGTGCAGTTAACAATTTGCTCATAGCTGGGACCGTAACAGGTGCTACCACACTGAGTCTGGGCGGATATGGGAACACTAAAAATTAAGAGGTGGTTCCACACATCCTCAAAACTTCCTGATCAGAGGCCTTGCTGTTGGATGTAGTTTATCATCTTACATAGGATGTACCACACTTTGATACTGAGAATTCCATGGGTAAAGCAAGTAAGCAACAAGAAAGTCTTAAAGAAAATGGTAACAAAAGAACAAATACACACAGAATCAAAAAGAGACAGCTGAAATTTCTTTGGCACATAATGAGGAAGGAGGGCTTGGAAAACTTAATTCTCATAAGGTATATCAAGGATGAGAGATAGGGGAATCAGCAGGCCACCTACCTGATGAGTTAGTGCGAATGGGGTGGGTGCTTGGCAAAGGTAGAAATGCTGCTAAGGGTTGTAAAGGATAGGAAATTGTAGAGAGCCATAACTGTCCACATCCTGAAGGGACATGGCACATAAAAGAAGAAAATCCTGAAATGTACCTGGTTTTTCTTTTAACAGAAAATAAATCACAAGTTAACAAATTTGTCAGGTTTTCTTGCCTGTTATAGTATTATCAGAAATATCTATGATTTTAACTTTCTCATTAATTACTTTTTGATAATAATTATATTATTGGTGCTCCTGTTAATTTTTTCTTTAATAAATTCTCTGACATCTTAAAGCAATATGTAAGTCATTTCAGATGTGAATTTAAGATATTTGCACAAACCCTCCAACCTCTCTCCCCAAGATGGGATGTGGCAATCCTCTTGCTGCTCTATTGCTATTTTCACGGAAAGTGCTGAGATGAATTACAACCGCTGATCCCACCAGTTCAAACCTTCATAACAAGGACATTCCATGCCACATACATAGTGGCAAAGTACCCACATTTGCTCCATATTCCATTGGTGAGAATTACGTTCCACTCACACAGTTTCTTCTCGTAGACCACTGCTCTGTATAACCAGCTCCCAAGAGTATGTTTCCCTAATCACTACTATCTTAACTGGTTCAAGGCTAGGATTAAGTATTATCTTCCATTTCTATCTGCACAAATTGCCTCCTAATATAGCCCTCTACCTTGAGTGGATCCTGGGCCTTGTAAAGGTTAACCTTACAGTAAAAAAAAAAACTGAAATCCATGTAGGGTATTCTCTTTTGATAAATAATGAAATTGGGGTTTATTTGAAAAATAAATCAAAACATAAGATTTGTTATTGAAGGATTGATTTTATGATTAAATAATCTACATATCTAACCTAATGTTTTGTTCATTATCTACTACTTTTGTCTATTACACTGAGAGAATAAGAGTTTGTGAAAGGAATGTGTGTGTGTATTCATTGTAAATGAGTGTGTATAAATGGGTTTCTTATTTAAATTCCATAGGGAGGAACAACAGAAAATTTTAGAAAATATGAAATTCATGAATTCATATTACTTAAATTTTTTTCTTTTTTCACTTTTCAACTTGCATTCTTCTCTTTCCTATTATTTTCATTCACTTTTTATGCATTTAATTTTAAAAAAAAGTTTTTTTTCATTCTGTTCCTTTACCTTCATTTTCTTCGTCTATACTGACTTTGTTTTATCAAATTTCTTTATAGTTCTTCTCTAAATATGGCTTCTTTCTTTCTGTTTTTTCTTCCTTTAATTGTTTATATTTTTATAATTTTTTTTTCTTTATCCTCTTTCCAAAGTCCTTACTTACTTTAACTGTGATATTTTTTTTTTCTATTCTTTCAAAATAACTCACAAATTTTCACCTTTATGCAGAGGATAATTGAATGTTCAAAGACAAAAAAGGAAGGGACCATCTCTTTTTTTCATTTTATTTCCATTTTTACCGTGAACTATAATAGAGAAATTATTCACACTTATTTTTTTACAGCCTCTCCCTTTCTCTTTTACAGTAAAAAAAAAACAAAACTTTTTTTTCTTCATTTACAATTTTGCTTAAGGCATCTCTGCTTCCATAAATTTTTTAAACTAAAAATTTGGGTTGCAAAACTTTTATATTTTCAAGAAATAGGTTCAATTTTTCTATTTTTTCTTGTACTTGTTAAATGCTAAGATGCAACTATCAAATATTTAAAATTAGACATACGTATATATATATATATATATATATATATATATATATATATATATATATATATTATATATATTCAAAACTGTAGGTATATAAATAGTACATATATGAATATAATTGATTTTTTTTTTCTTTCACATTCTTTCACATCTACAGCCAGTATCTAGAAGCCATTTCCCTTATTACTACTATTCTAATATTCTTTATAAAAAAATTTACAAACAAAACCAATTTAATAAAAATGAAAAGTATATATGTTCATCTATGTACATATGTATGAAATATAATTTAAAAAGCAACAACAAAAAAGTGCCTTCGAGATATGACATGTCAATTTTTCTGATAAAACTTCAGTCATGAAATTCACTTTGCAAAAGTTTACCATTCCTCTGATTTAAAGACTGATTCTTTCTCTCTCTCTCTCTTTTTTTTTTTCTATGCGATCATCCAGCCAACTTTAAAACTAATTTCTACATTAGAGAAAAACTAGAGGAGAAGAGTGTTGTCTATAAACTGGCACAAGCCTCTTGAAATATTATAATATAAGAAAAATTAGTTAGAAACAAAAAGAAGATTAATGAATTGCTATGTAATATGGTAGTGAATATTTTATAATTTCTTTTCAGCAGAAAAGGAAGCTAGAGGCAACAGAGATATGGTTCTACAGAAGGATGAGAATACCAAGGACAAGAATTTTTTAAGGAAATGTAAAGCGCACATACTTAAAATCAGAAAGAGACTAGAAATTTCTGAGACAAATGAGGAAAGAATGCTTGGAAAATTTGAATCGCATAAGGCAAGTGAGACAGGTGTAACCTACCTAACATGCTTGTGTAAATGGGTGGATGAACAGGGAGTGGAAGGGATAGTCAAAAGAAAAACTTTGCTAAGAGCTATAAAGGACAGGAAGTTGCAGAGAGCCATTATCACTCATGTCCTGAAAGGACATAGCAAATAAAAGAATAATGTGAAAGTAAGGTGATTTTATTTAAAGCAAGAGTAGGATGTTCTCACTGATTAAATAAACCTTCTTTTTGATTGATGCTATGACAATGATTCTGTTGTACTGACATGATTCTGACATATATGGAAATTTAATTACTTAAAAGCAAAGAATCAAGCAGTGTGTAAAATATAAAACTAACATTAAAAATATATTCAGTACTGACTTTATATTTTCATTAAACATAACTATTATTTATTTTTTACTTGTTTTTATCACAGCACTCAGGATATTATGTTATTCCCATTAGGTTCCATAAATTGGAAATAAAGGATAATCCTCTATTGAGATTTGAACTCACATCCCGAATGTTCAACTGTGATAATGTCTTACTGATGAATCAATGAAAACTCATTCAAGTCAGAGAATAAGAATAATACTTAAGAGAATAAGAATCCTAAGAATAACAGAATAATTCTTTATACAATAATAAGAGTCATAAGAATAACAGAATAATGCTTTATAAGAGAGTAAGAGTCATCAGAATAACAGAATAATGTTTTATAAGAGAGTAAGAGTCATAAGAATAACAGAATAATGCTTTATAAGAGAGTAAGAGACATAAGAATAACAGAATAATGCTTTATAAGAGAGTAAGAGTCATAAGAATAACAGAATAATGTTTTATAAGATAATTGAATAACAGAATAAATCAAACTAAATAGTGCTAGAATAAAAGATTCATATTGAAGAACAGAATATTACTATTTAATAACAAAATGACACAATAAGAGTATAATAATCTTAGAATAAATGATGTGGTGGTAGGTAGAATTCCTTTTTCTACATGATGGTATTCTTTGGAAAGCTGAAAGTTTGAAATAGTCTTCGGTGATATCATATGACCTCATGATGTAGATGGATGAAAGCACTGGAATAAAACAACATCTTGTCACATGACATCACCATAGACACAAACATTGAGCTTTCCAAAGAATACCAGGAAGGAAACAAAAGAATTTGCTTACCACCACATTGGTTCTTGAAAATGACTGAGACAGTCAAAAGTACTTGAACATGACAACAACACATGAACTTCGGACAATTCATCCGCAATTCTGAGAACAATACTCAATACCATATTCAAAAACTGGAAAAATACAATAAAAAATTAAGTAGACAGACCTTGTCAGATCTTATTGTGTTGTTTAATGGAAAGGTTACAAAATCCAACAAGAGTAGTGTGAAATTGCTCTTTCAATAATTGTTTAATGTAATCTAACCAGGCTATAATTTTTTTTTTATTGATAGAAAATATTCACACAGTGTCTCTGAATTAATTATTAGTACAAAAATAATTTGTCAGCTGTTTTTCTCAGGAGTTTCTTTATCCATGGAAATTTCTTTTGGAAAAGTGGTTTAAAATATAGAAAGAAAAATGTAATTGAATTCAAGACTTTTCTTTAACCATAAATACAGTTTTCTATTTTTCTATATTCAAAATGGTTCTAACAGTGAATAGACTTTCTGAAAATACTGTTAGTAATTGGTTCTAAAAATCACTGGTACCCATTACAATTTAATACCAGATGCAGTTCCAAGTTCCTCCTTAAATAGTTATATTCGAACCTTTTCATTGAGAAAGTGATACATCATTTTAAAAACATAAGTAAAATGTTTAGAATTAAAATTCTTCTCGTTTTGCTAAAATTAAAAAAAATCCTCAAATTGTCTATAAAACAAATTCTCATTTTTCGTAATATAAAACAAGACAGTTATAAAGTCAATGTTTACATTAATTAGTAATTTTTTATTATATACTTTAAGCACATCAGATGACAAAGAGGATGAAACTTCCTCACTTCTAAGAAATATACAATTAACTTCAAACCCACTTGGAAAAAGGAAATGAATTAGACAAACATTTCAGTAGTCATTGATGAAAACATATTTGTTATTGATTTGTGCTTTACCTCCTAGAATTTTAAGTAACAGATTCTGATGACTTTAAGGACATTTTAAAGTTAGTATTATTATATTTGTTAAATACTATTATTATTAAAGATTTATGCGATACCTATGTCTTTTTTTGTTATATTTTATTCCTTTGAAATACACAGGGGGTGGCAAAAGTAACTCCTTTTCTTTTTTATTAACTTTTATTGAACAAAAATAAATTACAGTAGTAAGTAAATTTATAAGTTTTGTCACATCAAAACAACATGATTTGTTATGAGTAACAAACTATTTATCTTATTCAAAATGCTCTCGTTCATATTAAATACAATGCTGATCCCTATCAGCAACACGTCTACAAACCATTTAATACATTTCTACATTAATTTCAGAAAATTCATTAGAAATTGCTTGTTTTAATTCAGGAATTTTTGTAAACAATATCTTTCAGTACACCACACAAGAAAAAGTTTGGTGGTGTTAGGTCTGGTGATTGTGATGGCCACTCAGTTTGAAATTAAGATTCAACCGTTCCCAAATGCATAATCCAGAGTTAATATTAAGCCATCTTAAACTACTGTAATTCATTTTTGTCCAATAAAAGTTAACAAAAAATGGTGTTACTTTTTGCCCCACTGTGTATTTTACCAAGTAGTTTTTATTGAACAAAAACAATTTACAGTAGTTGAAGAAAATTTAAAAGTATTGTCACATCAAAACAGCATCATTTATTATGATTAAGAAACTATTTAACATGTTCAATATGCTTCTTTTCATGTTCAATACAATGCTGAATGCTGTCAGCAACACTTCTACAAACAATTTGACACATTTGTACATTAACGTTAGAAAATCTATCAGAAATTGCTTGTTTTAATTTAGAAACTGTTTTGGGGTTGATCCTGTAAACAAGATCTTTCAGTCCCCACCCCATATGAAAAAGTCTGGTGGTGTTAGGTCTGGAGACTATCCATCTCAGCTCAAAATTAAGATTTCACCATTTCTGTAAGCCATAGTTAATCTTAAGCCATTTTTAACTACTGTAATTAATTTTTATCTGATAAAAGTTAATAAACAAAAAATGGTGTTACTTTTGCCACACCCTGTATTTTGCCAAGTAGTTTTTAGTTTTAATAAAAATTCTAAACACAAACGTTTTTCTGAGTACACCACAAACGGCAATTCTGTAGATAGGGTCTTTGTGGTTTAGTGGTTCCAAAGATAGTGAGCTCCTACTGTATGCAAAAATTTTATGATCATGTGTTATTTTTACCTAAGGTTATTTTATAACTTGTTTGGTCAATGTTCAGTGGACAAGCTTTTGAAGTTCTCGCAGGTATAAGTCAATTAGCATTTTCTGCAAGTCCATGACTTTTAAGCTGCACAAGCTTTAGGCAAATCTTTCAGATGTAAAGTGCTCTGAACTTTGCTTTTTACTATACAGAAAACAAATTGTTTTTTGGGTTTTTTATGAGATGCCCATCAAGAACGAATAGAAGAGTGTGTACGATGTCAAAATGTTATAAAAATATTGGGCAACTTAAGATACATTTACTCTATAAGAGATTAAATGTATTTCTGTGCAGTTAAACATATCATTATGGTCATTTGGCATGACATAATTTGAAAATGGAATGAATAAACAATGTATCATTTATAATACATTTATTTTATATATACACTGATATGCAAAAGTATTGGACACGGGATTTTTAACAAAATAATACATTTTACAGTCTATAAAATCATAGACAATGTGTTTAATTTATATTTTTTATCTTCCATACTAATAGGAATATATACTTGAAAAACAAGGTGGATAAAATAAGTAAAGGTTTATCGTAAAAAACTAGTACAATAAAAATAAAGTTAACAGTTCTGCACAAGGTTGTCGCAAGTCAATCCAATAGTGAGTGCTACTACTGGAAGGTCAGTAGTTCTTGTGTTATACTCAACAGATCCCAGCTAGACTCTGTAGTCAGTTGACTTACAACTACTTATAGTGTAGTTACTCATGGGGATGACAGGTTATTCCATTACATCAATATTTTATACCGACTCAGCCACAAAGGACATTTGCTGATCAAGCAAGGCTGTATATTGTTTTTAAGCAAAATCCTTTTCATCACAGATTCTCAAATATACTACTTAATAAATAAATGGAGTGTTTACTCAGATATGAGTATCCACTAAAAATAATATTTAAAATGATAAAATCTGTCAGATTAATAAACAAAAAATCCATTAATTCTTTACAAATTGCTTTGTTTACATTTAGGTATGAAACTGAGCAGATATGAAATTTCAAGAATCTATGATGAGATGGATTTCACTTAAAAGAACTATTCAGCCTTGCTTGATCAAGAAATGTCCTTCATGGCTGAGTCAGTATAAATTTCTAGAGTAAAATCATTTGTGTGGCATATCTATAGTAAATCTATTTGTAATGATCGGTTAAATCGTTAATCTGATTATCATAATTTACATTTTTTTATATATGTATATACATATATAACTGCTTTCTGTCAGTAATGCTTGTTCTAATTCTTGACCACTGACAATATTGTTTCATTGTTAAACAAATACACATACTAATCACAAGAACAATAAGTCTCTACCAGGGCCACAAGAGCATATACAGGGGCCAGAAGAAACACATGACACACAATGATTCTCTAACTTGTAAATATAGAAAATGTAAATAAAGTTACAAGTGAAAATATAATGAAAAGAAAAAAAGAAGTATCTATTATTATTATTATTATTATTAACAAATATATAACACAAAGAACATAATGTATCTATGAACACAAAAGGGATCTCCTACATAACAATTTATCAAATGCATTAGTCATACATAGAAATAAGTTCAACCACAACTTCAATCTGAAGAATGTCATAATTATTAAAAGAGAAAGTAACTTACTTAAATGGAAATTTCTTGAGAGTTCTGCTATTGAATCTTATCAAAATATAAATCTGCACTCCAGATTTTTTCAAATATCTCCTTTCCTAATAGATATACTTCTTTCTCAAGCCAAAATACATGATTATAATTTTTTTTAAATTAAAAAAATAAAATGGTTAAATTCAAAACTTATTTAAAATATATAAATACATAAATTAATTTCTCAAACTAAACTAAATAAGAATTACATTACAAAACAAATAATTCAACAACTGCCTTTACTCACTTTCATTTATTAGACATTAACTTACATTACTTAGCATGGTCTATAGTTTGGCTTGCAGTTAGCCTGTAGTATGTTTACAAGCATTCTTAAATTTAAAAATTTAAAAATTCTCAAAAATGAACAACATTTTTACTTCTGTACAGTATTTACATTAGTCGGACTATTGTCCTCATCTTTGTCGCCATTTTTGTCACAACGTTTCGGCCGTTGTACGCTCCGGCCTTCTTCAGGTGGTTGTAATTTCAAACCGAACCCTTTATTTCGATCACTGGGGTAGACTGTTCTAGTTCCACGAGCCATGTTTGATGGATGTCAGTTATCAGTTATCTCCTGGTAATTTTCCCTCTGAAAGTTCTCCACTGCCTGAATCCAATCGCCAGTCTCTCCAGTTTTGTTATGTCGGCCAAGCATAGAAATAAATACAATATGGGAACCAGTAATAAGGAGTGCCAGAGAACAGCAATGATAACAAAAAGTTGCAATATGAGATCTGGTAAAAACATGTAATGATAACAGCAAAATTGCAATATGAGTACTGGTAAAAAATGGTTTATAATACTCAGAAATTCATACCCAGATGTCCTCAAGGACACATGGTACAGTGGATAAAGGTGTTGGTTAGATCCAGTGACATACCCAAAGAGTGTGAGTTCAATACCTGGTTCAGGCAGTGGAGAACTTTCAGAGGGAAAATTACCAGGAGATAACTGATAACTGACATCCATCAAACATGGCTCGTGGAACTAGAACAGTCTACCCCAGTGATCGAAATAAAAGGTTCGGTTCGAAATTCCAACCACCTGAAGAAAGTCGGAGCATACAATGGCCAAAACGTTGTGACAAAGATGAGGACAATAGTCCGACTAATGTAAATACTGTACATAATACCTCATCTCAGAAATATAGACAGATTTTTACTTCTGTTTATAAATACTTGTCACCAAATAAAATGCTTCTTTCTTTTCTTTTTATGTGCCATGTCCATTCAGGACGTAGGCGATCATGGCTCTCCACCTCCCTCTATCCCTTGCAGCTCTCCGTAAGTTCCTTCCCCCTGCTTCCTCCCCCAGACCACATTCTGTCATCCACTTGCTTACGTCCGCCAGGTATGTCACACGTTGTTTTCCCTTGTCCCTCTTTCCTTCTATTCGACCAGTGAGTATCAGATTCTCCAGACCCTACTTCCTCATTATGCATCCCAGAAACTTCAGCTGCCTCTTCCTGATATTAAGTATAAGCCTCCTCATTGTTTGCAACCTCTCTAAGACCTCATCACTGCTTACATTTGCATCTGAGGACAAAAGAAAAGAGGTCAAGAAAAGTTTTTTTTTGCGATGTCAGTGAACACTCATTGCCACTTCTGTGATATCAACGAATACTCGTTGTCACTTTTGTCTTGCTTGTTGTAGTAGAGACTTTGTAATCTCAGATACAACTATGGTACTGCTATTGAACAATACTGGTATCAGATGCCTTCAAATAACACTTGCACTAACAGTGCTTGCTTGATAATACTCACTCAAATAGAAATCTGTATAGTGATCCAAATAGGGAAACAGTATAGTGAATATCATAGAGAATAATGGTATATTATAGTGTATAGTAATAGAGGATAGACTAGTAATAGTGATCCATATAGTAATAGAGGATAGACTAGAAATAGTGATCCATATAGTAATAGAGGATAGACTAGAAATAGTGATCCATATAGTAATAGAGGATAGACTAGAAATAGTGATCCGTATAGTAATAGAGGATAGACTAGATATAGTGATCCATATAGTAATAGAGGATAGACTAGATATAGTGATCCGTATAGTAATAGAGGATAGACTAGATATAGTGATCCATATAGTAATAGAGGATAGACTAGATATAGTGATCCATATAGTAATAGAGGATAGACTAGAAATAGTGATCCATATAGTAATAGAGGATAGACTAGAAATAGCAATCGTTTAGATGTCGCACTACCTCCCATATATACATTTCCTCTATGGTCACGTGGTCCACTTAATCCAATAATGGGATTACCTGTGTTTGCTCACTGGTGATCTATGTTCAAACTAAAGTGTCGGCAGTGACACCTTATTCCTATACAACAATTTTCCTTTTGTCTTTATTCAAAGCACAACTAACCCTAGTTATTTTCATTTGTGAAAAGGAATATTTGGTAAAAAATTACAAAATGCATAATTACATTAACAACTTTCCCTCCTCTACCATCAGAAATATTTTGTTTGTTAATGTAAAAAACTAGACCAAGTTTAATGGGAAGATGAGTAGTGTTAAAAGAAGTGGTCAGTAACAAGAAACACTGAAAATTTGTCTACATATGGCAGGTTCATATGCAATTATTGTTAACATAGAAGTATTAGTGTTTAATACATTTTTCTCCCTTATCACTAGAATTTGCTGCCATTTAATATTATCACGAAAAGAAAACCTAACACAAGAATGGAACCTTGACCTCTTCAAGTACTTTTAAAATAAGAATTTTATAATTTTATATCAATGTATTTGATGCAGATTTTCTCTCATATTTACAGTTGTAGAGATGAGATTTATATGTGGTACAATTTCAAAGTAAATACTTTCTATACATATCAGTAAATAATGTGGTAAAGTGTATTTGTGGATTATATGTTGCTGACACATTGCAATGGAATTGTTGTTCTTGATGCTTGGAGATCATTTAACAACATTTTATGAATTATCCTTGGCTGTTTCTTTGCCATTCTGACAATCCTACTTGCCATACAGCTGGAAATCTTTCAAGAAAACCAGACAAAGCAGAGGAAAGTACCTAATATTTTGTTTGACAAATTTGTGCAAATAAGATGGAGGAATAAGTATCCCTCAGTGACAAATGGGCTATAAAGTAGAAAGTATGTACGATTTCTTCAAAAGTAGTTCTTATCATGCCTTACAAGTTTGCAAACAATAATTGTAGAGTAGGTCACTGACAGCTTGCAATGGAACAGTTGTTCCTAATGCTTGGAGGTCATGTTTCTTTACAATTCTGACAATCCTGGAAATCTTTCAAGAGGCAACATATTGAAGAGAGTACAATTCCAAGCCATGTTCCTTACACTTGAAAACTATCAAAATAATGGTGCATTGATGAAGTTGCAAATCGTTAGTTCTATAATTTTTACTTTTATGATAAAGACTAACAACGATATCTCTGAAGTCAGTACAATATTCATTAGTTTTGGCATTGTGATGGCTACAGAAATGATGGTTTGCAGTCAACTGATTCACTGTACCATAATACCGACAACAATAACTATGACTTAGTACATTCTAGAATAACCTACAGCTGTTTATAATCAACCCTCAAAAAATTTACATTCTCCTGCAGTATAAGTTTACTCCTTTTATGAATAGGTACTGAATACATTTTTACTTCATCTTTTTTAAATATATCTTTTATAATTTTATATAAAGACACTTACTGAAAGATTCACTTGTATTTACTACTGCAAAGATGAAACCTCTATGTGGTATAAGATTTCCGTAAATAAGGCAATAAACTGAATTCTTGTGGTATGCATTGAATATCTATTTCTCCCCATCACTGTATATATGCAAATGGGTTCATCAGTTCAAAGCCTGATATAGCTAAATTTTCATCTGAAATTTTCACTGTATAATATTCAACATCTTGTCTACAACACTGACAACACTTAGTTCTTGATAATGAATGATATATTGAATACTTTTTTACTCTATCTTTTTAAATATAACTTTTATAATTTCATATAAATTTATTTGATGATAATTTTGGCTCATATTTACTAGTGTAAAGATGAAACTGATATGTGGTGTAATTTTGAGGTAAATACTTGTGATATATATAAGTAAATGATGTCAAATGTTTTGGGGGCATATACTTGAATACTTATTTTTCCTATTGTACATCTCTTAATAATGGACAACTGACACTTGGAGACTTCATATACTTATCTCAATGTCCCTTTCAATTTTCAAAAAGTCTGTGAAGTCTGTCTTCAGGACTACTATCAGCAACCTCATCATATCCTCCTGGATTTTGTCTTCTGAATTTCAATAGTTATGGAAAAACACCAGAACACAAAACGCACCAAATCTAGATGAAAGGTGTGGATGGCAGGCACAAGTGTTATATCCCCTCCCCCCCAAAAAAACACTGGATGCGTCATGTAGAATCTATATGCTTAGTCATTGCAAATGTACACATGCTCACTCAATACCACTGAAAAACCCATAAAAGAGTTTCTGTTCCCAGTAATGTCCCCAACTAATTAGTTTTCAAGTTACATCACAGCCGCACAATTGGTTCTCAAGATATTCCAAATAGCTGGATAGGTTTTGGCTAGATCTCATATTTAATCATTAGAGTGACTGAAAGTATTAATGCATTTTCATAAATCCTACCCATGATATCCCAGATGCCCTCATTAGATAATTAGATGTGTGTGTATATATAGGCTTCAATTGGTAAATTGTTGCTATTTTATATTTTTAATTTTGCACATGTACATTGTTTGTTTTTGATTTTGTTGACTGCACAGTATAGTAGGGTCAGTTGGACATGATCTGTGAGAAAAAGAGCACCATGACACAATTCATTCCGAGAGAAATTTGGAAATGGCATGCTGTACTCTTTGACATTCATGCCAGAAGCTGTAATATGGACACATCAGAGTGTTTGGGTGTCAATCTGAGGAAAATGCAGAGGATTTGGAAAGTGTTGGATGAGTCTAATACTGATTACAAAAGTAATGGCATCTTGGAAAACTCACTCTGATTGTTCTGCTAAGAAAAGTACTCCTGAATTTGTTGGTGAGGGCCTCAGACGCAATATGGATGCCTATATCAAATGCCTTAAGGAGGTAGTGCATACCTGAATCAAGAGGGTAGTTGCTGAAAGACCCTAAGTTTGGCAACAGGACTCTGCGCTATGCCACACAATCAGGAGAACCAAGTCATGGCAGTCAGACAATTTCTGCAACCATATCACCCTTACATCTGGCCACCAAACTCCCCAGACTGCATTCCCCTTGATTATTATGCATGGGGCACAGCTGAGTGAGAGACCAACAAAACTTCTTGTAACACCAGAGATGAACTGAAAGCAAGGGTTATGGCGGCATTCACCAACTTAAACAAAGAGACAGTCCAGAAGAGTTGCAGGAGATTCCAAAGTTGTCTGGAGGCCGTCATTGAAACCAATGGTGATTTTATTGAATAAATTTACTCTTTAGTATTTCAAGATATTTCTGTGTAATTTTGATAAATGTATCTGTTAAAATGAGATGTCAGTGTTATTTCTATTTTTGTGTAATTTAGACAACAATTTATCTATCGCACATTGTATATGAAGGAGAGAGATTGCAAATCAATAACACGTATCAAAATGCAAAAAAATTATAATAATTAAACTTATTTCAAGGCAAGTAAATTTTAATCAAGAAGGTGGCCAACAGAGAAATACATAACAATAGTCAATAAATTAATAAAAGTTTTGTAGAACATGTTCATCAGGATCACATTTCTTAATAAATCTATTGAATTATTACCAGATATTATATTTATACTCTACATAATGGAAAAACAAGATATAATTTTCTATATATCAAGAACAATTTTAGAGGAAAAAAAAACCTTTAATAAAGTTGAAAAAGTTTTCATGTGACACATTTCATTCTTTAGTTTGATGAAGTTCTAAAGGACAAAATGTGTAATACAAAAAAATTTCCACTTTGTCAGAGTTTTTTTCTTTAAAATACTCTACATAATAAAAGCTAATCATAGACTTCAAAAATTTCAAATCTATCCTATGCTAAAATACATGAGGAATAGGAGAACATTTAAATATTATATGACTATATTAAAGTTAAAATGTTTGGATTTCTTTTATGTAATAATAAAATTATTTAATGATCAAACCTTTGAACTTCAGTTAATTTTTTACATTATTTACTTTGTTCAGACTTGTTCTCATCTTTATTGCCATATTCACAACGTTTCAGCCGTTGTATGCTCTGGCCTTCTTCAGATGATTGGAATTTTGAACTAAACCCTTCGTTTCGTCCACTGGAATAGATTTTTCTTGTTCCACGTGCCATTCCTCTTCCAGATGTCTCAGTTATCTCACTTTAACTCAACCCTCCAAGTTTTTTGTTCACCACTGCAGTAGCCATCAGTGTATGAATTTTCGGGACTTATAAACTTAATGTCTCAGTAACCAAGGAGCGTACAATGGCCAAAATGTTGTGAATATGGCAATAAAGATGAGGACAACTGCCCAAATAATGTAAATAATTACAATACCTCAGCTCAGAAAAATAGAAAAATTTTGTTAATTTACTTATGTGTGTGTGCAGACACAGTAATGGTAACACCTTTTCAATTGGCCAAGTGTGGATGATTTTCATTGACTACAGACTTTTAGAGATCCAAATAGGAACAGTACTTGTTTGAATTCAACGTGATTTTGTAAAAGAACCACATAAGATACAATGCGCTTTCAAGCACTCAATTACACAGCATCACTTTCTTTAGATGCAGATTAACTTTTGTAGTGGTTAACTATGGCTCATTTTGTTTTCTCCAGGATCTTTTTCATTCCACATTTTTGTCAACAATCTAATTTTCACTGCCACTGACCACTCTTTTTAAACAGGATTGTTTTTGTTGTACTTGGGCAAAGAATTGCAAATGGAAAGGGAGACAATTCATTTATTTTTTTCATTAAATCATGAGAAATGCAAACATTGTCGTGATTCACATATCCAAATGTTTTAAAAAACGCTCATATAAGATATATCACCATAAATGGCACATAATTATTTTGCTGTTTGTAAAGTATTTTTCCTTTCAAGAAATAAAATAGCATGAAATAACCAAAATACGTCTCATTTTCATCCATTTTCACTTTTACATTAGATCATTTAAAAGTCACAATCCAAACACAAACACATGAATTTCAGTCATGTTTGAAATTAAATCCTGTGTTCAAATGCCATATTTTGAAAATTGCTACAAACTTTTGTTGTAACCCTGTATATATGTTCTTACCAGTTGAGGTGCAACTAAATGCACCAAAATGTAGTTACATCTTTGTAGTGAGTAAATTGTATTTGTCTATATGAAAGAAATTATAATAAATAATTATTGCTCTACTATCATTACTGAGCCCTCTTTTGAATTAATGCTGTCAACGTTAGAATTTATATATTATTTTTGTTCTCATTACATTCACATATATATATATATATATATATATATATATATATATATATATATATGGCATGGTTTGGTTAACGTGATATCAACTCCTTATGGATTATTTAATGCTAAAATTTTATTTTCTTGTTAGCTTTGGTAATTATTTTTTTTCCAAAATGTGTTGGTGGTATTTTTTTATTTTTCCAATACCAAGAGCTACAAAGGACAGGATATTGCGGAGAACCATGTTTCCCAATGTCCTGAAAGGAAACAACACAGAAGATTTTAGGTTGATTTCAGCTTGGCATAATGCTTATTATTGTGGAAAATGGAATCAACAAGCTAAGTTCAAATTCCAGCTGAAGATGTTTGCATTCTATTTGATAGTTTGATTTGTTTGTTAAATGGCATATCAACTTCTTATGGGTCATTTAATGCTGAAATTTTATTTTCTTGTGAGATTTGATAATTTTTTTTTTTCCAATAATTTTAATAATTTTAATATTTTTTTATTCTGAAAATGTATTGCTGGTAAATTTTTCTAATGTATTTTTATGTTTGGACACCAGCTTAGGGTTTTACTATTTGCCCATAGCTGGGACCCTAACAAGTGCTACCACCCTAGGTCAGTGTGGACCTAGGATCAACAGCAATTTATATGTGGTTCCATGCTCCTTAAAACCTCAGAGGCCTTGCTGCTGGATGTAGTTTATCGTCATGGGAGAAATATGATATATAAACTCTATATATTGGACTATTTTTGGGTAAGTGAATGACAAAATAGAAATAATGTTCTTATTGCTGGAATTATATATTTTTGTTTTTAAATATCCCACATTTGAGTTTGTAAGAAAGGTTGTATGAATGCGGATACAAAGTTGCCATGAAAGACACACAAATTAGTGTACTTTCTATAGAGTTCTGCCTTTGTAAATTATGTTCGCTTTTAATTAAAACAGTATTAATTTGAAATTATGTTCAGGTATATTATGATGAATGAATAATGTCTTCAGTGTGTTGACTTGTAAATCATCACTTCTGTATTCATTCATTTATTTAAATTCTTGGAAGTCTCACCTGCATATTTCTTATATATATATATATATATATATATATATATATATATATATATATATATATATATATATAAAAAATACGCATATATAATTTTTAAACAAATCAATATTAATCTGATGTTATTAATATTGATAAAGGCAGCAAAACAATACAAAGTATCATCAATTATACCAAGGTTTTTAATTCATTAAATAAGTTTAAAATATAAAATGGCTTTGATACATTTGTTGAAATCGAAAGTATCACATTTATTTTCACAGACTATAGATAACAACAATAGCTTGTTATATGAAGCTAGGATTTTTTTAAAATTCCATCATTAATTTAATTTATTTAATAAAAGATAATTTGGAAGACAAGTTGTCATTTTTTTTTCTTCAACTGACAGCACTGTTATGAATTAGTTTTAATTAAGGAAAACTTAAACATAAAATGAAAATTTTTCAAAAGTTTGGTATATTCACAAGGTTTATAAACAATTTTTGTTTTTCACACTTCTTTATTTCATTATGAAATCACTTTTTGTTTGTTTTCAGAAGCAATATTTTTAAACAATTGATGCATCAATTTATAATGAGGTATATATATATATATATATATATATATATATATATATATATATATATACACACACTGAAAGAAGGTGGAAGTAAATAAAATATATACATGTATATATGTGTCAATTATAGTTTTCTAGCTAAGATTTTGCAAGATGGCAAATATGCCTATATATATATATATATATATATATATATATATACATTTAGAGAGAGAGAGAGAGAGAGAGAGATAGAAAGATACACACAGATATCACTATGTAGATTATTGGAGAAAAAGTATTGTGTGGATATATATATGTGTGTGTGTGTGTATAAGTAAAATAAGCTGATAAATCTATATAAAGTAATACATATATGTAGATTCAGTGTATTTATGTATGTGTGTGTGTGTGTGTGTGTGTAGGTTATTAAATCAAAAGTATTGTGTGTTGGATATATGAGGAAATGTGATATAAGTAAAATAAGCTGATATATCTACACAAATTAATAAATATATGGTGATTCATAGACACAAATACAAGCTAAATAAGTGAATAAAAAGATAAATATATGTATATGTGTCTGTGTGTGTATGCATGCATCACTAAGCTAGCATGAAGTCGCAAATCATCGTGACCGAGGGTTTAGGCATAGTGATCTTATTCAACTCCTGATCACACAAGATTATGTGCTTTCTCTCCCTGAAACTGTAGCTGTAGTATAAACCCAAGGTTGACTCTGTACCTTGAAGAAACACAAATGAGCATGAGGCAGTAACAAAGATGATCATACTCAGAAAAGGAGTAGCCAAGTGACACTTTCTTAGTCCATAGCTGTCAGACTCTGGCCTTTCGTATACTCCTTCAGGTACAGGGATTAATAACGACACGTTGGCACATGATGTGTTGACAGAAGGTTTTGAATTCAGAGTTGTCCTTTTCCTTTCATCATATTGCACATAAACAGATATAACAGAATAGTCATTAGTATTTAGTTTTAAGTCATATGAAAGCTATAATCTCAAAAAAAAAAAAAATGCATTCTAAATTGGGTGATGGGAACGCACACTGGAAATTGTGAAAAAACTGAATAGAGATTATTAAACAATCAAAAAAAGAAATGTAAACATTGGCAAGATGAAAATTTTAAAAATATCTGGATTAAGCAATATTATTGATCCTGAACTGGCATCTCAGCTTCAGTCACTTTCTCACCACCATAAAGTTGCTTCCCTGTGACTTTTATATATATATACTGTCATGGTGATTGTTCTGATGAGCTTTTCACTATGGTACCTAGACCTTTTGAATTTAAGCACAGTACTAGATTAGCAATTAAATCTCATCTCTTCTGGCTCCATGCTTTACTAAGATCTTCAAAAATTAAATGCAATGTCAATTGTTATGTACTGCCTTCTTGATTAATCTTCTACTGTTTTCACTCATTAATAATATTTCTCTTTTTTCTTCTTCTTTTGAACTCAGTAACCCTTTGTGTCTTAGTAGCTTTTCTGCTTTGCTTGGGATGAAATGATTAAAAAAAGTCTCATAAATTTACAGTTGAGTTGGTTAGATGTATCCATAATTTCTATGTTAAGCGTTTCTTTTCTTGCACTTCTTTCTTGTTGAACACTCGTCCAGCTCCATGCTTTCCAGAAAAGTTTGATCTTCAAAAATTTAAATGCTATGTCAATCATATCTACTGCCTTCTTCTATTGTTCTCACACCTTAGTATTGTTTCTGTTGTCTGTACTTTCACACCCATTAATCTCTTGTGTCTTAGTGGCTTTACTTCCTTGCTTGGGGTAAATTTGATTAAAAAATCAATTTAAGAATGTCACAAAAAGTGATCTGAGAAAATCTACAAGCAACAAAAGTGGACTGATGTGTAAAACTGGAGTTACCAAAAATCAAGCGAGTACAAAAATGTAAATATCTGGAAAGTTTTTTTAACAAAGGATGGAAAATATGACACTGATGTCCAATGGTATATTGGAATAACAAAAGATGCCTTCCAAAAGTTATGCAAAGTATTAAGAAACAGGAAATTTTCACACACAAAAAAATAGTCCTGGACTATTATGTAATATCAGTCCTCTTATATGGCAGTGAATGCTGGATAATCTCCTCACAGATGAAGAGAACTGAGACAAAACAAATGTTGCTCTACAAAAGAATGTTGAGAATACCATGGACTGAACATGTGAGCAATGACAATGTTTTAAAGAAAATGGAAACAAAAAAGACACTTACAATTAGAAAGAGATAGTTGAAATTTCTTGGACACATAATGAGGAAAGAGGGTTTGGAAAATTTAATACACACAGGACATATTGAATAAAACATGAAATCTGTAAATAGGAAACATAGCAAAAGGACAAACTTTACTAAAGGATACAAAGGACAGAAAATTAATCACCCATGTCCTGAAGGGACACAGTACATAGAAGAAGTTAGCTGATGGCATTCTCAAAAGGGAACTTTGTAAAAATGGGAGTAGTGCAGAAGTAAGGAATCATTACCCTAAATAGGTAATATTTTCATTATTAAATGGCTGGACAAATTCTAGACAGACCTTAACTCTAAATTTTCTCTTCCTAAAAATAAATGAATACATAAATAATTTATCAAATTAAAATAAAATAATTACATTAAAAAAATAAAAATACGTATAAACAAATATATACAAAATATATAAAAGATAATAAAAATTCCACAACAACATTTACTCACTTTCATTCTTGAGGCATTAAAGTACATCAATGAAAACTAACCAGACAAGTCACTTCCCTTAATTTATTGAATATAATAGCTCTAATTATCTACTGAGCACTTTTTTGCACAAGTTCTGGTAGCCAGAAAAATCATTAAATTCTTGTTATTTTCACATATTTTTTCAGTTCTATTATCATAATTAAGTATTAAGAATAGGAATATAGACATTATATATCAGAGAAACAAAACTTGCAATATAATTTAAATTGAAATTTCCCACCAACCACAACACCAAATAATATTAAAATAAATGCAGAACAAAAAGTATCCCATCAGCTGTTAATACACATTTATTTTTAAGTAAATATTAGAAAATTGTTTCAGATAAGGACAAACATCATCAGGCCTGCTTTGTACACAAATTGATCAAAAAATATTTAAAGTATCCTAGTGCATTGTTTATAGTGTTAAGCTGGGTAGAAACAAATCTAACACCCGGAGGAAGTCACACAGTAGCAGGGTCAAGTAGAATCATAGGAGTTCCTGTAGACCCTCAAGACCAAAATTAAAAAGAAACTAACACTATCTATATGTAAGCTACTGAGCTAAAAGAAGACCACAAGATTGTCGGAATGGTTATGTATGATGACCTAGGTCTTAACTGACATACTGGGATGCCAGAATGACACCTCAAAGAGTCCATGGAAAAAAGAAGCTGGGAAAGAGCAAGCAAGTGTTCAGATACATCAACAATCATCGATATACTGTTAAAATATATTCTCTGATGGTCAGTACAATGTGAAATCAAAACTTGATGCCAAAAGCACTTTTAGGAATAAACAAGGTCTGAAGGTGCTATTTGTTACCAAAGTGCATGGCCAATGGCCTAGAGTGTCAACCCAGGATGGTGCTTCCAGCCACACAGAACAAGAGATGTAGATTTTTTGTAAAGTTAACTCTGCTGATTTTTGGAGAGGGAACTTCAGTCTGGACCAGAACATTCTAGACTACACTGTAGAAGTTGTTTTGGAGTAGGGCATTAACAAGATCTCAGTATCAATACTATCAAGGTGGCCATCATGGCGACATGGGAAAGGTCTTTTTAAGCATCATCATTAAGATTTGAATAGTTTTTCTAATGTAGTATTGAGGCTCTAATTTAAAATAAACAATAGCTAATAGTAGTAAATTATTGACTTGCATATTATCCAGTTTTATTAAGATATTTTGAATTAATAAACTTATTTATGTATAATAATCAAAGGTTACAACAGTTTTACCAGTTTTCCTGTCCCACGGTGTATATAGACTTTATATATATATATA
>OZ038487.1:52554532-52557032 GCA_964036315.1 Acanthosepion esculentum | reverse complement strand
AACTGTTAGCACAGATCCATGTAACCATTTCAACTGTCAAATAATGAAACCTTAAATCGATAAAGCCAAGGTACCAAAATGGAAAGCTCATCAAAATAATTACCATGAAAGTATTTATAGAAATAATTACCATGAAAATATTTATAGAAATAATTACCATGAAAATATTTATAGAAATAATTACCATGAAAATATTTATAGAAAAGCACAGGTAGGAGAGTGACTGGAGCTGAGATGCCAGGTTAGGACCAATAACATTGCATTTTTTTTTTGTATTTTATCAATAATCTCTAAATGCATAGCAGAAGAACCAGACTACATGTAACAGCATTATTCAATGCATGTGCCTTCCATTTTATAGGCATATGTCATTCCTTTTTGTATTGTCATATCTTCTTCTTGGGCCTGAATCTGGGAAACTGGAAACCTTCAGCTTAATGCCACACAGTAACAGATCCAGTTGATAGCTTGTCTAATTTCCAGGAAATTTGGAGGATCACAGATTTTTTATTCCACATATATAGTGCACATAACTTTGCCCACTAATCATTACCTCTTAAACCTTTCTTTAATGAGGAATTCATATACCTATTCCATGGATTGTTGTTTTGATTCTAATACATAGTCATGACACCTTGTCTTGTCACAAAGGATGATACATTCCAGGAAACTGTCACCTTCAGCTTTGTGTCCATTCAGTATGTCTTGACAGACTTGCATTCAATGTCCTACATTGTTTCAAATAGCAGGAGTTACATTTGGAGTGGTTCTTGTGTCTGTCTGTCTGCCTCTCTCTCTCTCTCTATATATATATATATATATATATAAGGTTTAGTTGAGAATTAGAGAAAAGAGTAAATATATAATACAATTTGGAAAAACACTTGTTTGATGTTTTGGCACTGAACTGGTATAAAATTTTTTTTCTGATTATGACAATTCATTGTTAAAACATGCCAAGATAAAAGTTTTCCAAATTGTCAAATAGATATATATTGTCTAAAATTTGCTATACAGAGAAGATTGTCCAGTAACAGAGAGAGCATTAATGGAAATTCACAGAAATCAACATAGGGTGACTGTCAGCCTCGTACAGTGTTGATTTCTATAGCCACATACACTCTCTTTTTTATGTACATAAACATATATACCTACCTATATATAAACATATATTTACACACACACACACACAGAGGACTTTTGGTTAAACAAAGCCCAAAATAGTGCTTTTGAACTCACATTCTCTGCTGATTCTTGAAACATCCATATTTGCTCCGTTTTGTATCGTAATGTAAACAAAGACATTTTTATTTTTAATGAAATGGATTAAATCTAACATATATTAATTTGTTTTTCTTGAATGTTATTTTACAAGGATACTCATATTCAAGTAAATGCTCTGTTTATTTAAATAGTTTTGGAATTCACATTCTCTGCTGATTCTCGATAAAATGTCAGATTTAATCCATTTCATAATATATATATATATATATAGATATATATGCATACACACACACACACATAAATATATAATCTCAGTGATGACTCCACCTGTCAGACTTAGTCCAAGTTAGTCAACATTCAAGTATATCTATTTCAAAGCAACAAAAATCTTTCATAGTGCATCATTTTAATTCTTGACTTCAGCTGGATCCAAAATTAATTGTTTTAACTCAGTGCCTCAAAATAACGACCAAAATACATTTCATTGGTATTGTTCATAATAAAGATGAAAGAAAGAAAAAACAAAGAAAAAAAGCAAGTAAAAAAGAACGAAATAAAATTAACATGGTCAGTCGGGCCGCATAGATCTGAGCTCTATATGAGCTGGGGATATTTAATAGGCAATGCATTTCTTGCTTTAATTGTATAATCTCTGAAAAATCTCTATTGACTTCTATGCTCAGTTTTTCAAAGAACACATTTTTTTTATTTCAACTTAGTCTTTTCAAGTGTCCATTTTAAATAATTTATTCTGTACAGAATATGTTCTTTAACACAATGAATTAATTGAAAAAATGCAAATTAAATTTAGCCCAAACTAAAGTTGGTGAAAATCAAAGAAAGCCTTAATTCATTTACTGGAGGGTTGTTGGTGATGAGTAGAACCAGGGTAGTGTTGAGGAAATTGATATCAGTCAGCAATAAACGTAAAATTCACAGATGGAAAGATACATAAACACGTTAATGCATGCACATAAATACAAAAACACACACAAGATAGACACATTATTTTTGTAAAAAAAAAAAAGCAAACATATGTGGCCAGAGATATTTTTAAATGTTATATTTTATTTAGCATCTAAGTTATACAAATAGTATATTTTGTTAAATATTGTAATGAGCCCAACGATCATTGATGACCTAGAGTTGTCAGTTGTCACTGATGTATGTGTGTATATATATATATATATATATATATATATCTCCATGCATACAAACTCACACATATATATTTGGACTGATGTGCTATACCATTTAGCTACAGAGAAAGCATCTT
>OZ038487.1:52522032-52552032 GCA_964036315.1 Acanthosepion esculentum | reverse complement strand
ACGCATACATATACATATATACGCACATACATACACACACATACAGAAATATATGCACATACGTACACACACATACATATATATGCATACACACACATGCATATATATGCACATAGACACACACATATACACTTTTATATATTTATATATATATACACATGAAAAGATACACACTTACATAAATTTTATATACACACATACATACACAAATGCTTATATATATATATATATATATATATATATATATATATATATATATGCACATACATACAGAGATATATGCAAATACATACAGAGATATATGCACATACACACACAAATATACACTCATCTATATATACACATATAAATATATATATGAGTGTACATACATATATACATACAGAATTATTTGCATACCTACATGAAAAAAATAAACTTCATCTTCTCTAAGTATTGTGAAAATCAGTTACATTGTCTGCATTTCCTTACAGCCATCATAAATTAGTTTGTCTTTTTTGGTTTTGTTTCACAACCAAAATGTCAAAGACAAAAGTTTGATATATCAATTCAATTTTTTTTTAATTTCATGGGAAGGTAGAGGTTGGTGATGTGTTCTCTGCTTTAGCATTTTTCACTAATTAATTAAATTTAATTTGATTCTACAAAATGTATAGATCATGAGACGGCTTCAGCACAATTTTTACCAAATTGTTGTATGAATTGAATTTGATTAATGAAAACTGTCAGTAATTTTGAACAGTGCACAGAAAAAAAAAAAGAAATAAATGAATCTTTTCAGTATACAATTAATTGAAAACATTATTTTATTTTAGTCAATTTGTTTTTCATTTGTATCTTATTTTCGTATCGTTCATACAAATAAGAGATAGGTTTAAATTTTTTTTAAATATACAAGAAATCATCGCTGCCTTTTCCATCATCAGAATTCATTATAGATGAACTTCAAAAATTTCTAGTGGCAAATAAATTCTAATATTCAAAGTGAATAATTATATATTCATTTCTGTTTATACCATTTTTGTATATAGGATTATTATATGATTCATCCAGTGCAATAATTAGTGAAATAGTTTTATACTGGTCAAGAGCAACAGAAGTCAAAAAAGGTGATATTGACATGTGAAAGATAAAATATATATTTATGTCATTTGTTGTCAATAATGACAGTTGACAGCAGAAAATAAATCTTAAAACACAGTGCTGCTCATGGCTAAAACAACCAATGGATGATTAGCACAGTTTGTGACAATGACCACAGTAGTAGGATACTGTAAAGTTATTCTCCATGGAACATTTGCATCATTGTTTAGCCTCTACAGTGTACTGGACTCTATTCTCTTCATAGCTCCTTGTTCCCATGAAAACAGTGGTTCTTCACCCCACTTGAACCGAGGCAACTGCATCTCAGTTTGCAATATTGATAGAAAATTCCATAACGGAGGTTTTATACTGGTCCTTGAAGCAATTTTGGGTTGTCCAATGTTACATGCACCCTCAGATTGTTTCCAATACAGTATCTGTCTGAGAATTCTGAAGTTGTCTATGCATGCAATGTGCCCAAGCCACTAGAGATGCCGAGACTGCAGGATGGGGTATAGTGACTGAATGCCAGCTCTTTTGAGCACCTGTATCCGGGACCCTATCTTGCCATTTCATTTTAAAAATATTTCTTAAACATCTCATATGAAAACTATTTAACCGCCTCTCCTGACCAGCATACAAGTTTCATGTCTGACTCCCATAAAGATGTGTTGAGAGGACACATATCTGGTAAATTAGAGTCTTGGTTCTTATCCTCAGTTCATCACTTTCCCATACCCTTTTCATAAGTTTCTTGAATGCAAATGTGGCCTTTCCTAATCAGATTGTCAATTCCTCAGGCTTTGGTGTTATGGTGGATCCCAAGTAAACAAAATAAATCTACTGTTTTCGGAGATTAACCACCAAGTTTTATATATATACACTAACATCGCCCTTGCATGGAGTATTGCTGCTATATATGGTCTGGAGCCCCTGCTGTTTGCCTCAGGGTTCTTGATAAGATCCAGAGACGGATATGCAATGTAATTGGCCCTGATCTGTCATCTCGTCTGCAGTCGCTCTCTCACAGACGCGACGTTGCCTCGCTCTGTCTTTTTTACAAATACTTTCATGGTAATTGCTCCAAGGAGCTGCTTTCGCTAGTTCCTAGGCCTCATGAATTTAAACGCCCTACGAGGCTGGCATCCCGTTCCCACCCCTTCACCATTGAAACTGTTAGATGTAGACATCTCTTCTACTCCAATAGCTTCATGTCTCGCACATCTCGCCTGTGGAACTCCCTTCCTTATTCCTGTTTCCCTGACAAATACAATCTCCAACTATTTAAGTGCAACATCAATTGACATCTCCAGTTGCCTTGATCTATCCACTTCCCTTCTCCACATCCTTTCACCTTTCATTCCTATCTGCTCTCGCTCCAAATCTTCTGTAACCACCTTGCCTTGATCGATCCACTATCTTTCTCCACATCCTCTCCTTTACCACTCCTATCTGCTCTTCCTCTAAACCTTCTGTAACCTCTTGCATGCTAGTGGCCTCCAGCCTTGCTTGGAGTGATAAGCTTAAAAAAACAAAAACAAAAAAAAACATCCCATTAATATGACTAATTTTAAATTAAGTATATCAGATCCTTTTCGGGTATTTGCTGGTATGGTTTAGTTTTAGCTAGTAAGTCTCACTGACAAAATTTCATAATTTTGATCCTTCTTGGACATCCTATTAGTCTATCCATGGGATGAGCAGTAAAGCACAATGGTTTCTCCTACAAAAGAGGTACGGGTTCAATCCCTGTCATACGGCACATTTTCTTTATTAGGATTTCTTGAATGCACAGTAATACACACTGTTTTAAAAAAAGGAGTGTCTATTTCAAATACAAGTATCTACTATAATGTTCTTCCCACATTCTAACTAAATGAACAAGTATCAGATTTTTGGCAAAAGGGAGGAGTCATTTATTGTTGGCTTGTGGACTTTTCCCCTCTTATCTATAAATTTCTATAGGTTTGTGTATATATATATATATATATATATATATATATATATATATATATATATATATATATGATGCTATGTATGAATAATGGTTACTACCCAATGTCATGAAAAACAAATTACTTACTATAACACTAGATATCCACCATCTAATTTGAAGAAAACTCTTTATTGCTGTTTTAACACTAACTCAGATTTTAAGAAAAAGGGCTTTATATTTCCTAAAATTTTAAGCAAAACTCTATATTCTCTATACAAGTAGATATGGTCATCTATCATCCAGTTCACACTCCTCCCCGGTCTTATGAACAGGATAAACAGGAAACAATATGTTTCCTGTTTGGGATAGGGTTTCCAGTTCCTTCTAAAGTTTACTTCAAACCTGTACTGCTAACGTCTCTGTCTGAACTCTGAAATTGTTATGTTGACCTATCTACATTAGAATGAACTCTTCCTCCTTCATAAATACTAACCTGCAAGATTTCCTAAGTAGGCAATCAGAATGCAGTGTAACCTGACAGTTTGGATGGATACTTCTATCTGCTGACTAATAACATTCTTATTTTGTATATATGTTCTGTTATTTCAATGCACTTGTTCAACTTACCTTCTTCTTTCCATGTCTTTCTTTCTAGTCTCTAATAGGCCACAGCAGAAATTTTATTCACTAATTTTTGTTTTCTCCTCAGTAGGAATAAATAGGTTTGTTCCCTGTTTAGAATTAGATTTTCAATTCTTTCTAAAGTCCTTTCAGTCTCTTTCACTCCAAGTAGCTCTTTATATTCTTAGTGGCATTATCACCTTGCTTGGGATAAATTGATTAAATATATATATATATATATAAATATATATATATTTTCTCATTGAAATTGAACACTTTTTATTATAGGTGATTTTAACAAATATTTTATTGTTTGTTTATTTCAATGTGTGTGTGTGCATATATATATATATATACATACATACACAGACATAGAACTATAAAATACTCCTTCACTTGCTTCAAGAGATTATTTGAGATGAGAAATTTTGATCTAAGTCTTCCAAAAATCATGACAAAACAATGTTTCAAACATATCTTAATTCATCTATGTATACAAGTAAAAGAAGACATTTTTAAGTAGAACTCTTTTTAAATGAAACCAAAAAAGATCATGATTGAGAATGCTTCATTTCATATGATAACTGTCTCAATAGGGAATGAAACCAGACTTGCTAACAGCTCACCCTTTCATTTTGATCCATTTAAAATAAAAAAAATAAAAAAAATGTTCATTTTTTTTCCACTTTAAGCAAAGCAGTTGACATGCAAATTGTTTAGCAAAGACCTTTGGATTGCAGAAATATGTTTTCTTTTACATAAAGACAGAAAAATCTTTTAGAAAGGAAGAAAAAAAAACTTGTAAAAATGAGATTTAAGCAAAAAAAAAAGGTGGAAAAAGAAAAACATTATTTCATTGATTTTCAAAATTCTCCCCATTTGGCAATAACTCTTATTTTGTCTTGACAACAAAATCTGCATTAATCTCCTTTTAGAATGTTGAATATCTTCAAGTGGAAAAAAATGTAAAAGAAAAATCATCGTAAAAGAGAAAGAAGAGATTGGAAAATTCTAAATATGCTAAAATGTACAAAAATGAAACAAATGAAGTTTTAAAAGAGAGAGAATTAAAAAAACAAATAAAGTATAAAGAAATTTATAACACTTTGTATTTTTTACTTCTTATTCATTTTGATTCTTAAGCTTATTATATTGCTGAATTTTTTCATCATTCTTTTTAATAATATTTAGACTAGGTTTATTTTTGTGCTATGATCATCATTTTTACAGCCTGGGAGAGCTTTTTGTAGATTTATTTGTAAATAATTTGTATGATTTGGATAGGGTTTGATGAAAATAAAATAAAAAGAATTTTCTCAATGCTAGGAAGTGTTCATCCCTACCAACAGAGAATTTGGTTTACAGAATTTTACAAAGAATAGAGAGAATCTGGAAGAGGATTCAGAGAAAATACTGTGGGGAATGAGTGACAAGATGCAAAAGAATAGACATAGAGAGAGAAAAAGGAAATAAAGAGATAGTTGTAAAGTATGAAAGAGAAAATGTAATGTAAAACAGTGTTAAAATAAACATAGATGACCAGAATAAATTTAGACGTGTACTGAAGGAGTGCTACAGATTGGTAATGGACAAGGTTGCTCTATAATGGACAAAGTTGCTGTTGATTGCCTGTTAGTAATAAGAGGAGTTATGACTTGTTGCAGATGAAGATGAACACTTTCAAGAGAAATGAATTCAACATCTGGATGATTTTTATGTATATACTTTTGAGACTGGATTTTTTTCGGACATTATTTCTTTTTACTATAAACATTATTGTCAGTGGGTAAACATATTTGAGTTGCTATACCTGTTTTTTGTTATGTTTGCCACCTGCCACACCTGTTTCTGAGTGAGTAAAAAGATGAAGCAGGTGTGAAGCTTTTCCTTTTATAGTGCAGAAACAGTGCCACAGGATAATTACCACAGAGTTTTTACAGAAACAGTTTAAAAAAGCAGAATGATGACAAAAACAAAATCAAAGGGGACTGAACAGAGAAAAAAGGTAAAAGTAAAAAGAATGAGAAATAGTACAATAAATGTAAGTAGAATCAGGAAATTGTGGGAGAAGGCATGAATTTTCTGATCCGGTCTCATACAATGAGTCCTATTCATTTTCTTCTATTTCTATTCTATTTTCCTAGTTTTATTGTTCAAACAGCAACTTATTTTGTAAATCAAGTGGGACATACAGAACTGCAGTTTTGTCAGCATTTTTGAGAAGTAATAATGATTCAAATCAGTTTACTCATATTAATTCATGTGGCTTATGGCCACATCACATTGAAACATCAGTTCTTATAGGATCACTGGTTAAGCAACATTGTGCCTGGTCAGTGTCAAAATGGGTGACTGCTTGGAAATAACAGGTGCTGTAAGTTTGGATATGCAGATGGTGTAATGGATAACAGGTCAGAATTGGAAAGTGGAAAGCCAAGTTACAATTTCATATGGGTTAATTATATCCATTTATGCCCAAATACTCTTGGGAAAGGTACAAATCCTTCTTTTCTTTCTTCAGCTAGCATTAATTGGTAGGACATGTATCAGTAAATCATTACTATCTCCCCAAAATTATTACATTCTAAAAATATTTTCTGGCTTTAAATAACCTGAAAAAGGTTGATAAGCTGTAAAAAACAAATCAATCAATCTTGATTGTTGTACTCACAATGTTTTGGCCATTGTACTATCCATTCTTCTTCATGTGTCGATTTTTGTACTTGGTAATATTCTTGTAATTTTGAATTGAACTAAACCCACTATCCTCCCACCATGTATTGAATACAGGGTCTGGTTTGAAATTCCAAGAGTGTTATTGAGTATAAAAACCTGAAGAAATACAGAGGGTATAACAGTTGAAATTCTATGAGTAGAACAACAGAGGTGAGTATGTGGATCTAAATAGTAAAGCATGTAATACAATATGGTATCAGAAAGTTCCCAAACAAGGACCTCTTGTCAGACTTCAGGTAAGAGAGCTGAGAAAATCTTCAACAAAAGTTCTCATAGATTAATCCAGAAATTTATTTTACACATTTTCTCTTGTTTATGCTAGTAATGGAGTGCACAGAACCTTGAACCAAGACTTGATCACTCTTGAAATGCACAGGCCATTCAAATAACCAACTCTACCTACCATGCTCCATCTTTAAAAAAAGGCAGATCAGGCTAAAAATGGAGTATTTTTTTTTATCATTACCACTCTAAGAAAGGCAGTAAAGCCACTAAGACACAAGGAGTTACAGTGCATGGAAGAATTAGTAACAGAAACATTAACAATGAACAGGAAGAGAAAAGAGTAATCAGGAGGACAGTAGATAGCAACTGACATTGTATGCAAGTTTTTGCAAATTAAAGTTGGCAGGAAAGCATGGAGTCAGAAGGGAGTTCCACAAGTGAGAAGTGCAAGTAAAGAAACTGTTAGTATAGAACTTGCGGCTACATCTAGCCAGCTCAACTGTAAATTGATGAGATCTCAACGCCAGTCTAGTACTGTGCTTAAATTCATAAACCCCATTTACCATAATGAAGAGCTCATCTGAACAATTACCAGGAAAGTAGTTATTAAAAAGGCACAGAGAGGTAACCCTACATTAGTGGGTAAGTGACTGAAGCTGAGCTGCCAGATCAGGACCAATAATATTGCTGATTCTTTGGATGTTATCAAGGAGCTCGTATAGCTACCATATCTGGGCTGGATCTACCTAATCCTCTCTTTTCAGGTTTTACAGAGTTCAAAAGCATTTACATGGCCTTGTAGTTGATGAATTATTTTCCATGCTACAACCCCTTTCCCACAGCCAAAATGTTTCAAGCCTCATTCTACTCTATTGTTATACCCATGGAAAATGTTCTGACAAACTACATTCCATATTTCTACCACCTCAAACATTTACAGCTAAGATCCACCATATCATACACACAGGAGCAAACCAACCTCATTCCCTTCATATTCCAGTGGTAAGCAGGAAGTTTCACTCAATTAGCTTTTTCTTCCAGAACTGTTACTTTATGGAACATACTCTCAAGATGCTTCTCTAAGTCACTACAATCTTAACTTCTTCAGGTCAAGATTCAACTACATTAACCTCCCCTTACTCTTCTATGTCCATAAAAAACTCATTTAATAACTCTACCTTGAGTGATCTTGGGCTTTGTATTGCATGAACATTCAGTAAAAAAAAATGTATTCAGCCTAAATGAAATGCTCGATGAAGCCTTTGAAGAGTCTTGGTAGTATATTTGGCAAGCTTCATACATAATTCAATGTAAGTTCATTGCTTGAATTTTTTTTTTAATCATTTCACTCCAAGCAAGGATATTAAGCCACTAAGATGTAAGGGGTTACTAAGAGGGATAAAATCTGAGAAAAATCATTAAGGAGAGAGGTCAATAAAAGAACAGGGATTAAGGAGACAGAAGATAACAATTCAGATTGCATTTAAATTTTTAAAGATCAAAGTTGACTGAAGCTAAATGAGAGTTCCACAAGCGAGAAGTGTGAGAGAAGAAACTCCTAGCATAGAACTTACAGTTACATTTGTCAGTTATTATAAAGAACACGGATCAATTTCAACACACATTTACAAAGTTTGTGTAATAATTGAACTCAGGAAGATAGCATGAAGCCAATTGGTAGACTGACTCAGTAAGCTGACTACTAATGTGCATTAGTGGTATACACATTACTGTTGAATAGGACAATCACATCATGTACAGTCTGGGAGCTTTCTGATATCAGTTTGTACAGCAGGATTTGTGCTTGTTGCTAAAATCTTGTTCAAAATATTCTGTGAATTAATTATTGAAGCTACAAATACAAAAATTGTCATCACATGAAAAAAATAAGATCTGACTTTTCTGTCAATGTCCACTTGTGTACAACAAAAAAAAGAGAAAAAAATAGAATTATTCAATGATGAAAAAAAAATAGTATTAGCTTTACAATTGCTACAGTAATGTCCCTATCACTTAATTCTTTCCTCTCATTTTTTTTTACATTTTTATGGGGGTGGAGGCATTGAAAAGTAGACCCTTCCTCATTTCCACAATTTTTTGTCCCTTTTTTTTTTGTCTTTTATGAAAAATGAGAAAATTGGCATTAATATTCACTTTCTACAACAAGGAGAGGAAAAAATTACATAAATATAACAAAAATATAAAACAATGATAAATAATGAGAAGAAAGATGCAGCAATCAGTTGCAACTCATTTAAAGAATGCAGTTAGGGGAATTTAATCACGTTGACATATGAGATATTAAAACTGAGACAAAGAAAGAACATGCAATATTCTTTCTTTCTTTCTTTCTTTTTTTTATTAAAACTCCAATCAATCATGTAATGGAAACATGATTGATCATAAGATGCAAAAAAAGAAAATTTGAACTTTTAAAGAAATAAACAAAAAAGAAAGGTGATGGGGGATCAGTACAAAGCCATTATTTATTACTGCATTGCAGGTTTAAAATGCAGAGGGCACTTGGTGTAGAGCAATGGTAAGCAAAAGTAAGGTTTAGGGCTGGTGCATAACAATGGTTAGCAAGTTAGTCTAACAAAACCATTTATTAGTATAATGGGTTAGATCTTCATGGGCACACCACTTTTGTAATTCTGTCGAAGACCAATGTATATCTGGTACATATCAATGGTTGGTAAGTAAGTCTCACAATAACCTCTTGTTACTTTTGTGACTTTGTTCCTCATAAATATCCCATTATCAAAAACCTAATCCTGAACAGGAAACAAGCGATAAACCTCTACTCCTATTCAAAATGCAGGAGATCTTTCTCCGTGGTTTTGAATTTGGAAAATAGGAAAGGTTGTCAAATGTAAAAATATTTGAGAAAATTAGACATAATATGAGGTTGAATTATAAATAATTTCCATTTTAGACTACCAACTTTATTGTTAAAAAAAATAAAAGTACAATTACATTTTATTGAATTATATATTCACCATTATTTGCAATGACTTGTTGCTTCCTATCAGGCAGCATGTTGATATCTTTCGAGTAAAATTCCGCAGGTTTTGACGTGAAAAGTTTTTTGATGAAGTCTTGAATTTGGTTTTCATTAGAGAGTTTTCCCCATCCAAGTGTTTTGCGGCAATCAAAAAAAAGTTAATACTCATCTGCTGCAATGATGGGTGAATATGACAGGTGTAGTAGAACAGAACAACTAAATTCAGTTTTTTTCTTTATTATTTTTGCTGTTTGTGGCCTTGTGTTATTATGGAGGAGAACAACAGTTTTCCTATTGATGAGTGAAGGGTGCTTTTCAGCCAAATATTTATAGACATGTTGCAGCAGCTGGATATATAAATGTGCATTTATAATGGTTCATTTCAATTTAAGAGCTTTAAATGAATAATTCCCAAACTGCTTTTGGTGTCTGTTGTGGAGATTTATCTTGTCAATTGATTGCCTTTTTTTGCCCTTTATGCCATATCCCTTCAGGACATAGACAATTATGGCTCTCCACAGATTCTTCTTTTTTTTATCATCTTGCTTTTCTTTTTTCTTTTTTTTTATTTACTAATGTTCACACAATACAAGACACACTCAAGGTAAAGGGTTACTATGTGGAGCTGTATTAGAATAACAAAGGGCAAGAAATGAAGTTCTCGGAGACTATGCTAATTCTAGACTTGAAGAGGTCAAGATTTAATTAGTGAATAACATTAATGGAATGTTAGAAGTATAGAGTTGTAGTAGACTTTAGAGGGAACCGGAAACCCAATCCTAAATAAGGGATAAACCTCTACTCCTGTTCAAAAATTGGGGAGAAGTATGAACCGGATGATAGGTGAATCTGTCTACTCTTAATAAACTGGTTATCACTCCAGGCTAGAGAATACGATTTACCATGCTATTTAACCTATAACTAGGGGGAGATTAGATCAATTCATACCTTTTCCAAGGACACCCATGCAAAAACTAAGCTGGAATTTGAACTCTGCATACCAATTCCACTTTCTCTGCTAACAACCATTATGCCATGTAAATACATCATTAAACATACTAGAAATAAACGACAACAATAATAAAACATATAATACAACAATTTCCTCACAAGAACTGCTGCTTTGTGGAACAGACTCCCACATGAATGGTTCCCTGAACACCATAATGTTAGTCTTTTAAATCTAGAGTTAATTGTTATCTATCCTACATATCCCCATTATATTCACTTCCTACTTTCTCCACTTATGTTCATATCACATACTTCATTCAATAACCGTCTGCTTTGAGTGTTCATGAGCCTTGTAGTGGGTGAACAGTCTTCTTCTTCTATGTACCTTGTTCCTTCAAGATGTGGGAGATCATGGCTCTCCACAACTTTCTGTCCTTTTTAGCTCTTAGCAAATTTTGTCTTTTTGCTCTCACCCCGTTCTGCCAACCATTTACACAAGTAGGTTATCTGCTGCTTTCCTCTGTCCCACTGGTCATCAATATATTCTGTGAGTGTCAAATTTTCCAAGCCCTCTTATCTCATTATGTGTAATTGAAATTTCAAATGTCTCTTTCTGATTCTAAGTATAAATGTCCTCTTTGTTTTTATTTTCCTTAAAGCTTTCTTGTTACTCACATGTTCAGTCTATGTTATTCTCAACATCCTCCTGTAGAACCATGTCTTCAGCTGTGAGAAAATTATCCTGCATTCAGTGACATATAGGAAGCTTGATATTACAAACGTTTAGAACTCTTTGTTCCTAATGGAATTTTCGTGTCTCTTAATACTTTACTTAACTTTTGCAATACATCTTTCACTATTCCAATGTACCTTTGGATTTCAATGTCACATTCTTCCAACCTCTGTGAAAACACTTCCTAGATATTTAAATAAAGTTCACAGTAATACAATCACAAAAATAGCATCATTTAAGGAAAGTGAAGGAAAGTTTCACTTTTCTAACAAACAGGATTTAGTTTTTGATCAAAAGTTCCATCTTTTACATATTGTTTTTTTTTTTCATTTCTCCACTTAGTCATAGAAACAGTAAAAGGAGCAAAGTGTCTAAAAGTCAGAACAGATTTCTTTTTTTTTTTACACTTTCCCCTCTTTTTGTTGCTACATCTATCACTCTCTATTTCACTTCATAGAAACAAACCTTTTGATGTTGTATATTTTAATGAAGAAATATTTTACCCTCAACAATATTTTAGGTGCTGCCTGTATAATTAACGACTTTTCAAGCAGACATGAAAGTAACCTACTGACTCTTTCATCAATGTATTTCTTTCAGTTTTTCACTATTAATAATAATTTTTAATTTTTTTATTCAGTGTTTTTTTTTTTTATCCTTCTGTTCTTTTATGGTTGTCAAAAGTTTTATATTTTGTTTACTTTTATTAGAATATATGTGGAAATAAGCAAAGAATTTGAAAAAGTATTTTAATCATAAGGAAAAAAGGAGAACATTTGAAAATCAAATCTGTGGTTTATACTTTCACTTTGCTGAGCAGAACTTAGTTAGAGTTTCTGGGAAAAATTACAAAATCTAGCATGGTCAGTAGTTGAACAAAGTCAATAAACTTACACCCTCGATCACAATGACTTGTGACTATGTGCTAGCACAACCACTGACAGCTTCCAAAATTTTTCAATAAATCAATTATACTCACATGGCTTCTTAATAGTGCTAAATCCTGGGATCCTTTCTCACTTTTATATTATCAAGAAGTCATCCCTTTGACAAATTGACTATAATAGGTTTCAAACCTGGGTTTTATGATTGGAATGCTAATATTGTAACCACTTAACCATACACTTATATATTACTTCAAACATTGTTTTTAGTGGATACCTATGTTTGAAGTAAATGCCCTGTTTTTATTTTAAGCAGTGTGTATCAAGGTTGCTCAGACACAGTGCATCACAGACCAGCAAGGTATGCCAGATCAAATGGTGGTTTCTCCTACAAGAGGTGGACACAGGTTTGAACCCTGTCAGAGTGCATATTTTCTTTAAGATTTTTTGAGAGTGCAGGCCTATAAACATTATACACATTGCTTAAAATAAAATGGGTGAATATATTTCAAACGTGGATATCCACTAAAAATAATGGTTGAAGTAATAAAAGAGTTTGATTAAATATATATGATGGACTCTCCCATTAAAAACGACATATGACAGTTTAACAGTATGCTCCACCTTGATGTCTTTCTTGTGTTTATGCTGTAATGGGAGAATTATCAAAGAATGGATGTATTCTTCCATTCACATTTCCCCCATTATCCTTCAAGTTTTCTTTCTGAATTTGCCTTCAACACAGTGTTATATGTGTGACATGTGATGTTGAAGTTACACCTAAAAGAATCCAGGTAGTTCTAGCCCTCTTAGAATCAACTTGGGTTATCATAACAATAGAATATCTTATTACTAAGTAGTAAGAACAATTTGTATGCTCAATAAATATATTAACTAATATTATGTATTATGCATATTATGATTATTTACATTTAAAGAGGTTGATCTGTTTTGTAATTTTCACAATTTTGTAATTATATTTTTAAAATGTGTACATATTATTTTATCGTTTTCTATGACTTCATATTTTGTCTTTTCTTCTTGTGACTGAAGCACTATCCAGAAAATGTTGTCAAAAAAATTACCAAAATTCTTATGATTATTTGATACATCTTTAATTTTTGTCAGGAAATATATATCACTGGAAACGTTTGAAAAGTCAAACATAGCCACAGAAATGATGAAGAAAAAATTTATTGGAATCTTCTTTTTTATCTTGGTGGATTTAATTTCTTTTTTTATTGGAATATTGCAGTTTGCATGATTCTATGGAATTAGGATGCAAAAAATGAAACCTTTTTTTTTTTTTTAATATTTTTTTGAGAATTTCAGAAAATTTTCAATATGGCAAAAGAAAAGAAAGGGAGCAGTTAATAACTCCTCCATGTTCAGGTGAAAAAATAAAGGACAATCCCTTTTAGTGTGTATTTCTCCAGAAGTAGAGATATTACCAATAACACTAGAAATAGTTGGGAGGAATTTGTTCTTTTATTTTATTTTATTTTTTTTTTTTAAGAAAAAAGGGATTATGATTAAAAAAAAATTGCTCTTTTTGAAAAGAAAAAAATGCACAAGAAAGAAATTGAAAGGAAAATGGTGGAATACATGAGGACTTTTTCTTTTTTTAAGATTTAAGCCAAGATGTATTTCTGCTATGCAATTCAATGAAATCACATGAAAACTATTCATTGAATCAAATTAAGCCATTAACAAGAACATGTAATGAAAATGTAGTTTGAAAAGTCCAGATTTCAAATATCATGTGAATCAGTATTTTTTTTTTATTTTATTTACTTTTTTTTTTTAGAACTGTTCATTTCTTAGGAGTCTCCAGCTTTGGCATTTAATAGAAAACTATTGGCTGAGAAAAATATGATGAAGATTACTGAGGAGTCACTAAATAATATGTCAGGATACATATTTAAACACCTATATCCATATTACAATCCCAGAATATGATTCATCCTTTTTTGCTTCCCTGATATATATCTGCATTTAAAAAATGTATATAAGCAAAAAATATATATCAGCATTCAGTGCATTCTTTCAAATATATAGGATCCGATTACTTCAGTGGATACCCAAGGTTATTTTTAATTGACTCTATATTGAAAAACACCTTTGTAACCTGATGCCCTTCCCACCACCAACAGAAATGGAATTTAATGATTAACTGAGCCAAACAAGATTCAACAAACAAACATGATAGATCGATTCTCAAGCCTTTTACGATTTAATTCAATTTTCTACCAAGTGATGTATTCCTGATATTAACTGCTTGACAATTCTGAATTGATATGGCTTGAACAGATAGATTTTCTTACAGGAATTAAAATTATTATTATTAGTTTGATGCTGCTACTGCTGCTGCTGCTGATGATGAAGTAAATACATTATTACTTGATAGTTGCAATTCATGATATCATAGGCAGGATTTAGTAAATTTTCATTCACTCTAAAATCAGTACATATACAAGGACAAAGGAAGTAAATAGATGCCAGAATTTCCATTGTACATTGACCAATATAAAAAATGTTGATCACTTAATACTTACATATATTGAAAATTCATACAAAATATTAACTTCAAACACATACTTAGAACATAAAACGGTACAGTCACTACTTGTTGAATCTGAAAACTGAATGAATCTGAGAATGAATTTGAAAATGACTACTATTAATCATTCTAAACTCAGTAATCTTAAAAATTTAAGAAAATATTCTCCATAATCTAATGTTTAATTGAATTTTAAATATTTTTGGCTGTTAATTTACTAGTTATTGTTCTTATTTTCTGATAATATTGTGTATGGTTGACCATATATAGAAAATTTACACATTTACACACATAAAAAAAATTCAAAATTCTTTTAAAAATATTAGTGTTTGAAGATTTATACTAAGCTTTTCAATTCATGATTAATAAATATAGTTTTCATTTAACAATAATATCATCTAAAAGGTTAAATTAATACAGAATTTTAAAAGATTAAAAAATATTTAAAACTTAAATTATTCTAATTAAAATGTAAAAAAAAAATGAAAACAAATCTTGTAAAAATTCATTATTTATCAAAAAAAAATTTTCTTAAGACAATAGTGTTGTTAATAAATCTTTTTTTTTTAAGCATTTCATCCCAAGCAAGGCTGGAGTGCCACTAGCATGCAAGGGGTTACAGAGAGTGAGAGCAAGAGTAAAGCAGGGTGTTTGAGGAAAGGATATAGAGAAAGACAGGGATCAGGATCAAGGCATCAGAAGATGTTGACTGAGATTACATTTGAATATTTGAAGATTATAGCTATCAGGGAAGCAAGTCGGAGGAAGGAAATTCCACTAGTGGGAAGTGTGAGAGAAGAAGCTGTTTGGGTAGAAGAGGCAGTTATATTTAACTGTTTTGACAGTGAAAGGGTGGGACCAAGATGCCAACCTAGTAGCATGCTTAAATTTATGAAGATGGGGTACCAATGAAAGTCGCTCCTCAGAGTAATTGCCATGAAAATATTTGTAGAAAAGACAGCGGGAAGCCACATCACGTGTGTGAGAAAGCAACTGTAGACAAGATGCCAGAAAAGGACCTATCACATTGCATATCCATCTCTGTATTTTGTCAAAGACCTCAAGATGATCAGCAGGGGCATCAAACCATTTATAGCAACAGTATTCAATGCAAGGACGAATGGTAGATTTGAAGGATGGACTCAGGTGATAAAAACCTGGCATGACACAGAGAACCAACTTTCCTTGTGGTAGAAGAAGGTATTCATTCAATGTAGTTGTTCCACCTCAGGTCAGAGGAAAATGTGAGACAAAGAAGGTACAGAGAGATGCTCTCATGCAGTTGGGCATCAGCCATGCTGATAGGAGTCAGAGAGGGTTCTGCATGGTGGGTAAATGAGAGCAGTTTCATTTTGGAGGCATTAAAGTTTGCAAACCATCTCCTACCCCAGTAAACCACAGATTGAGAGTCTTTTTCAAAACTAGCAACCAGGTTAGCTTTTTCAGGTATGCCGGATTTACTATTGAGACAGGAGTAAATAGTAGATGCCTACTTGGGAACTGATGATATAGGACCCATGATAGAGCCTTGGGGAACACCAGCATTTGTATGAAAGGAACTTGAGGAGAGCCCGTTTAAGAGGTCCTTCATTTCTATAAAAGCAATTAAATAATGTCTTGGTTTGATTGCATTTTTTACTTTACAATTCTGGGAAAATTTTGGATAGATGAGTAACTGTTTGAAAAAAATTTTTAAAAATTGATAATTTACATTCACAAAGAGTTTTGCTTTTAAATAAATTTCATTAAGTAAAGAGTGGGTGGTAACAGATGCAAAACAAAAATATTTCTACCAAGATTTTCTAAAAGACATATTTCTAAAATAATTTCATTCATTTGTGAATAAGTCCTGAAAGTTTAATTAAAATTTCACAATACTTTGGTCTTTCCTCTTAATAATGACAAACATTTTGACAATAAAACAAATAAAGACAAATTATTATAGGTACCTATAATAATGATTTTCAGATACAAGTCCTACTATTTGACCCATAGCAGAGAGGGAAGTGGTGTGTTCATACCTTTTCCAAGGCTATTTGTGTGTAAATGAATGTAATGAACCCAACTGAAATTCAAACTCATCTCTCCAATTTCTCATTCCATTATTCATTACACCATCCACACAATCAAACTTACAGCATCTGGTTTTCCCAAGCAGTCACCCATATAGATTCTGACCAGCCTTGACATTACTTAACTAGCTTAAGAATAGTGATTATAAGAAATATGAAACAATGGAGCTTAGAAATTTCTCATTGCCTGACAAGCATTTTACTTTTCCTATTAATTTTATACTTAATTTTTTTGCTTACTTAATATTTTAATGTTTTGCTATAATTTATAGTACACTTGTATACCAAATATAAGTGTTGGCATGTTTAAATTATTTCCTTCAAGTTTTCCATACCAGCATGGTACACATTTGGTACAGCATGCCTATTACTTTTAGAATAATTTCCTCTGCTTCTCAATTTTGTTCCATGTTTATTAAGCTTATGCAAAAATTCCTGGCAGTTTGTTCAAACATTTCCTATTGATATAACTAATCCAAACAGCACTTGTCTCTGGCATAAAACAGTTCTTGTATCTCATCTTGCTCAAATCTATCTTACATGGACAACACCTGAACCAATTCAGCTACAGAAGCCTCATCATTAGGCAAGGTCTTCAGTCAGTAGATTGTGCATTGAAAATCAGTGAAAAAAGGATTGTCTGTGATTATAAATTAATGCAAGCATTACAGACAGACAAAATGCAGCTCTTATATGCATAATTTTGCAGCAGGGAACTTTAAAAAAATCATTAGTATTAAGGTTTTTCATTAAAGACAAATAACTAATTTAAGTGTTAATTAGCTTCCTTAAAGTAACATTTATACATGCATATTCGAGTTCATGCTATTGTTCTTTGTTCATTTGTTAATTGTTGTTTCTTCAAACGAGTTTTCCGTGACATGCCAATTTTCATTCATTATACTTAAAAAAAAAAGAGAGAAAAGAAAAGCTTACTGAGGTCTATGCTTTCTAAATTGCATGATATAATTTAACAAGACCAAAAGGAGAAGGATGGAAAATGACATTAAAAATTCATCAAGAGGATCTGTAATTATATAATTTCATGAATTATTCTCTTTGATATTTGTTTTTAAGCATTTTTTCCTGCATCCAACAGGTTAAGAGATATAATTTTTCTGGCTTGTATCAGATTCGTACATTGGAAATTAATGAGGCTGCTTGTAAATAATTCTTTTTGAATATTATCTGATGTAAATTAATAATACATAGGAAAAATTAAAAGTAGTGCTTAAACTTGATGATAGCATTGTTTAAGGGAAAAAGAAAATGGATTCATTTTAGAATTGTGTGATAATAATACGAATGACCATTAGAACTTAATTTGAGGTGATTTAAAAGAGCACAATGATCCTATCTCCCTTTGGCCAAAGTCTTTTCCCTCAACATGAGTGTTTCCCCAAAACAGAACAGAATACAGGAAATGCACATAAATTTAAGCAATATTATATATATATATATATATATATATATATATAGAGAGAGAGAGAGAGAGAGAGAGAGAGAGAGAGAGAAGTTCTGTCTATCAATTGTTTTATTATATCTTCCAAATTTCCGAATAAGCTGTTTTGTTTTATTGGTAAATTTGTCAAAATTCATATTAACTATTATTATATAATATTTTCCCTCCAGAGTACTTTTGAATGTTACTCCATTCATTTTCAAGGATTGTTGTGTGTTACACAACTGCTTTTAATTTCTGCATTTGCATGTTTGATGGAATCAGTTTCAGCTCACTCAAGATGACATCATATAAACAGTCAAAATTAAATGTGTGTGTTTTATATATGTGTGTGTATAAAGAGAGCTATATATATATATATATATATATATATATATATATAAAAAACTGATATATATATATGTGTATATATAATAAGAGTGATATTATATATATATACATAAAGAGTGATATTATATATATATATATATATATACATAAAGAGTGATATTATATATATTTTTTTTTTGACTCTCCCGTCGAACTCGACGTATGAGGGCCAGACAGATCAGTTCCCAGAAACTGAAAGCCCGACATCCACACAGGATTTGATTATAGTGGTGAAGGCTTTGTGCAGGGCCATCCACACTTTTTGGAGGGACGAATACAGGGACCTGGTGCAACGAATGCCACAAGGTCCCCAAACGACCCTCCGCAGGTTTTGAATTCAGAGTTGTCCTTCTCCTAGACCAGTTGCCATCCAAGGCTATAGAACCCAGTCTGTCCTGCTATTTACCCATAGTTGGAGGGAGAAGAAGAGAATTCACACCTTTCCCAAGGGTATTAGCACATAAGTGAATGTTATGGATTCGAACTCGGCTCTCCGATTCCGCGATCCAAGCCTTTATCCATTACTCCACCATGCCTCCGATATTATATATATATATATATATATATATATATATATATATATATATAAAGAGTGAGACTGGAAATTATGATGCTCACCAGAACTTTATTAATTTCTCACAAGCTCTGGAATCATCATAGAAAGAAAAAGTGGCAAAAGCCTTTTTCACCATTCACCTCTGAATGTTAGGCATCTTATCAGTTTTTTTAATCCGTTGATTTTCAATATTCTACATGTTCCAATTGTTTTCTTTGAATTTTCTGTTAAGTAATTATCATGACTTCTAATGGTTGAACGGGCTTGACATGTGCATTGTGTGTCACATGATCAACCTATCATTACAGCTGTTACTGAACAAATTGATATGCAGACTCCAACTGGATGCGACTATTAATGGATTTTTCTGCCAAATACCATGCTTCTTTGATTATGTGCACACCCGTGTTTGGGTCATTGGCTATGACTTTGGCATTAGCAAAGTTGAATATATATATGAATTCTCCCATCATCTTTGATGTATGAGGGTCCAACAGTTCCACTCCTAAAACTGAACAGTCTACAACTCACACATATGATTAGATTATAGTAGTGAAGGCTTGGGAAGAACAAACCAGACTTCTCAGAAATGAATACAGTGAGCTGGTGCTCATAGTGTACTAAAAGGTTTGCATAGGTTTGCATTCAGAGCTGTCCTTATAAACTAACCAAAGTGAAACAATCCATAGATGTCGAGGAGATATGGATTCACCTTTCCCAAATGAATTTCTGCATAAGTGAACATAAGGAACTCAACTGGAATTTGAACACAGCTCTCCATTTTCTTATGACAAGTTGCTATCTTTTACACCACCTGAACATCTCTCTCTCTCTATATATATATATATATATATGTGTGTGTTTGTGTGTGTGTGTGTACATATTGACATGCCTAATAAAACTGGACACATATATATACACACACACACACACACACACACATACACATATATATATATATGATGGACCTTTCTGTCATATTTGATGCATGAGGGTCAAGTAGATCAGTTCCTAGGAACCAAGAGCCAGACACCAGCACATATGATTTGATTATAGTGGTGAATGCTTTGTGCAGAACCAATCAGACTTTTTGAAGGGCCAAATACAGAGACATGGTACACTACGTGCCACAAGGTCCCCAAACAACCCTCAACAGGTTTTGAATTCAGTGTTGTCCTTCACCTAGACCAATTGACATCCAAGTCTATAGAACCAAGTCTGTCCTGCTATTTACCCATAGCTGGAGAGAGAAAAGGAGCATTAATACCTTTCCCAAGGGTATTAGCATGTAAGTGAATGTAATGGATTTGACTGGAATTCGAACTTGGCTCTCTGATTCCTCAATCCCAGCTGCTATCCACTACTCCAGCATGCCTCCACATATACATATATATATATATATGTATGCTAGGCAAAGGAATGAGGGGAATCTAAAAACATAAGAGTAGTTTACAATTATACATTGACAGGAAACATTGAAGATGTGGGAATGCTGAAATTTTAAACTTTGAAATTTTTTTTTTCTCAAACATATCTGAATATGCAGTCTGTTGTATTATTAATATGCTGAGATCCTTAGATCCCAAGCTAAATATTCCCCTTAGCTCTTTAGTGTTTTTGAGTATTAACTGCCCTTAGAAGATCCACTTCCTGCCCCCTTTAATGGCTGCTAAATGTAAATAAACGTATCTTAACAGCACCAATATTTTTGCTATCAAACCAAGCCATGTTGAGGTCCATTGTATCATAACATGGTGTCAGAATGAGGAAACAAGTGTGAAAAATAAGCACACAGTATTTTTCCTCAGATAATCATGGTTTACAATAATAATTTGACAAGTTTGGATGACATTTTGAACATTTGAAAAACTACATGGTCATGCATTCCATGAAGGTAATAGTAATTTGACTTCTATTATTACTTGAATCTCTTGTTCTCCATCATGGAAACCTCTCACACACGACACCAAAGATAGACTGATTCAGTTCTAATTTGGGAAAAGAAATGGAAAATTTCTTACATCAGACCAAACTATATTTTGGAAGACCACTTTGTGATGTGAACGACACAGTGAAAATAAATTATCTCTTACTTTGGGCCAGTGTAGAAGGTCAAGAGATAAGTGAAACTTTTATTTTTAAAATTGGAGAAGCAAAGAATGTACATAACTACATTAAATGCGTCAAAGACTATGTGAGCCCACAATTTAATTTCTGAGTTTCTAGACATGAATTGAAGCAATGTTGCCAAGAGGCAAACAAGCCTGCCAATGCCTTCCTCAAGAGACTATATAATAAAAACCGTGTGAATATGACCCCACAGTTGGAGAAACAAATTTGGTGGATCTATTTATATTTAGGATGCACTTCAAATCAACCCAAAAATCATTACTAAAACAAGATAAGGACCTTGACTATTGCAATAGCATTGTAGAAACCAAAGAGGCAATCAATAAACAAGTGGAGGTGCTCCATATTCCACTAGAGAAGGCCAATGGACATATGGTACAAACAAACCATGACAGTAAAATTCTTGCATATCTGCAGATTCTGTTATGTGACCACTACAAGTGAGAATGCCCACCATAATTTAAAGCATGTTTTAAATGCAAAACATTGGCCACTTTGCAAGTGTATGTTGCACAAAAAAAAAAAACAGAGGCAAAAGACAAAATACTAAAAGGACAAAAATCTCTAGACATATTGCTGCCATATATGGTCTGGAGCCCCTGCTGTTTGCCTTGGGGTTCTTGATAAGATCCAGAGACGGATAGGCAACGTGATTGGCCCTGATCTGTCATCTCGTCTGCAGTCGCTCTCTCACAGACGCAATGTTGCCTCGCTCTGCCTTTTTTACAAGTACTTCAACGGTAATTGCTCTGAGGAGTTGCGTTCGCTTGTCCCCAGGCCTTGTGAATTTAAACGCCCCACGAGGCTGGCATCCCGCTCCCACCCCTACACCATGGAAACTGTTAGATGTAGACGTCTCTTCTATTCCAATAGCTTCATGTCTTGCACATCTCGCCTATGGAACTCCCTTCCCTATTACTGTTTCCCTGACAAATACAATCTCCAATGGTTTAAGTGTAGTGTCAATCGACATCTCCAGTTGCCTTGATCTATCCACTTCCCTTCACATCCTTTCATTTTTCATTCCTATCTGCTCTCGCTCCGTATCTTCTGTGGCTCCCTTGCCTTGATCGATCCACTGTCTTTCTCTTTCACCACATCCCCTCCCTTGCCACTCTGCTCTTCCTCCAACCCTTCTTTAACCCCTTGTGTGATAGTGGCCTCCGGCCTTGCTTGGGGTGATACGATTAAAAAAAAAAAAAAGACATTCTTGCAACAGACATAAAAGTAAAAATGTTCTCAGAGCTACCTATAATAATAATGAAGATGAGTCTGTTAATGGGGACATTCATTTTTATTCAATAGCTGCAGAACATCAATAGGATACAGCATACCCTTAGGTGCAATAGAAGCCTATGCAAAGTTAAGAATAAGCCACAAAACAGCCCAGATAGGAAAATACAAAAATTGACATTGAAGCTATGAGTAATCTGCTACCCTTCAGTGACTTCAGACAATTGAAAGACATATCACTAAAAAAAAAAAAGCAGTGTGAATGTTTGCATCTGGAGGTTCTATGATAGAGCAAGCAGGACCATATTGTGATAGATTCATCAGCACAACATTCCATATCATCAAAGCAAGGGGCCAATTCTGCTGAGGCTACAAACATCCAGAAAATTGGGACTAGTGACTCTCAACTTAGCAATGAAAGCTGACATTTCATCCAATGAGGAATACATGGAATATTACTCTGATACAAGAGGCAGTGCACAAAGAAATCCTATCCCAATACTGAGAACAAGCCTGAAAAGAGATTCTAAAATGTGGAAACAAATTCTTCACCAAAATAATCTAGTTGTTATTATTATTATTGTGTTAAATATATAGTTATAATCTAGTTTATTGTTAAGCATTAACTGAGTTAACAGCCCTTAATAATTATCTGCCCCTAGTTTTTCAAGAGAAAAAGCATACAGTTGGACAATTCCCTCTATCCTTTCTCATTCTAAGGATTCTAATTTCTAAGGACTATATATGTATATTATGGGCATGAGTTTTTACACACATCTCAACAAACAGATTTTGTTAACACCTTGCACCTCTCCGTTATTTTTTATTACCAATAAAGCTGTTAACATTTATATTGACCCCTTTGTTCACTTACTTTCACCTCCATGATGAATAGGTCTTTTAGAAATAATTATTCCCTTTATAAAAGATTCACTTTATGTGTCAATCCAGCCTGCAAAGCCAAATGAGTTTGATACGCCAGCTTTCAAGCAAGAATTTTGAATATAGCAATTTTGAGATGAGCTCTTCCAGTTTTTAAGTCTTTGATGTTTGAAGCCCATTACAAAATTATTCTTTTCTCCTTTATGTATTTTTTAGAGATGTTTTTATTTCAGGTTTAATTATCGTCATGTTAAAAATGCAGTTTAATAGCAACAATAGCAAATTGAGTTGTTGAAAGCACATTTGTTCTCATAAAGAATTTTATCTAAAAACCAAATCACATTTTAGGGGGCTACTCTGATAGTGCTGTTACCAGTGCCTAACGTCAGTGATTGATAATCTCAAATAGAAATATTACTAATAAGAACTTTTTGAAGGCAATAGGAACAAAGGGAAACAATGTATAACGTACTTAACAAACTTATGTAAATGGTTAACAGAATAAGGAGTAGAAGAAAGAGCAAACAGAAAACCTAAGAGTGACAAATGAGAAGTTATGGAAATCCATGATTGCCCATATCATGAAAGTTAAGAAACAGAAGAAAAATTCTGCAGTATTAGTCAATTTTTGGTCTTTAATGTAGGAATTTTTCCTGACTGCACGTGTGAGTGTGCTCAGCAGTGACAGTGAAATGAACAAAACTCAAAGCTCGGAATAACTGTTGAAGAGAGTGAAGAATAGTGCCAAAATAGTAGTATTTTGTGGGAAAAAAGCAAGGTTTCCCACTTAACAATGTGAGAAACAACTAGGACTCGTACAAGTCCTCTGCATCAATGGTCGTGTGAAGTTTTTCTTTTGGGTAGGTGTCTGGAAGGGAGATTTCTCTGCTTGTTCCCATGAGGGGAATGAGAAATCTGGTAAAGCTACCAAGATCAGTTTTGTCTTCTGCAGCAAAGGTTGAGTAGCCCTTCCAGCTAGGCTTGAAGGTTGCCACCACTGAAAGGTAAATATGGAAAAATGAGCTTGACTTGATGGTAGAAGCTGCTACATGGGAATGGTAGAAAAGAGTAGGCCTTGCAGGGAGAGGCTACTGAAAAGGAATATGGAAAAGAGGCCGAATAGGGCTATGTTAATGTTTTTATGACTTCAGGGATGCTAGTTGTACCCTGTTGATTACTTCCGTTGCTGCTACTGTTGAATTGAGCAAAGCCTCCACATGCCACAATAGCCAATAAGTGAGATAGTTTCTATATTAGATCTCCTAAACATTAATCCCATTCATGTAATCTGCTCACAACTGAGATGGTCTATGATTAAACTTACCATAATTTGCAAGCCTCAAATCAGGATAGTTTTCAGTTTTTATTATAAATTTAGGTTCTGTGTATCAAAAAGTATTTCCATGACCTAATACCTCTTAAGCTTTGGGACACTCTCTCTCTCTTTCTCACACACACACACACACACACTGAAGACTGATAGTTTATATCTCAAGTCAGACCCTAGGGCAGGCTTCTGAAACTTGGACAGTCCTAGGAAATTTACTGATGAGTAAAACATTTTCAAATGTATAATATTTCATGAAATTAGTGATCCCTGTACAGAAGAAAAATTTCGTTAAGAGATGAATAAAAAGGAAAATAATTTTGAAAGGTGGAGATTTAAAATAAGCCCTGCAACTAGAAATAATTATTATTTTATATTATTATAGATTAAGAACTCCAGATCAGGTATATGAAAAAAAAATTATTTTTAATAAATTTTAAGAAAGGTGAGGTCTAATTTGTGATGTGAATTTATTGTAAATTGATCCACCTGTCTATGGAAGCCAAACATATATATACTGCATGTTTCCAAGCAGATTTAATCATTTATTTTTCAAAACTTTTTTCATTCCTTACTATTGACAAAACACTCCAGATTACAAATTAAGAAAAAAAAAAATTTCAATTTTTTTTTTAAATTTTGAGAAATCATGCACTATGAGAATATTCTTTTTGACTTCCATAGCTGGGGGATAAATTAAAAATTAATTTACATAGAAATCTACTATTTTACAAAATTTTATCAATCTGGAGCGCCTTATCTACAGTAATATAAAAAAAATCAAGAAAAAATCATTATTTATGTTCACAATGCCTATTATAAAAACTCTAATGTTTGAAATTTGGAATTGTTTTATAAAAATGTCTCCAGAATAACATTTCTAGTGGCATGAGAGAAAAAGATGAAATAAATAAATAAATAAAAACTGAAGTGAAAAAAATATCTTGCCAAAATAGTGTTGCAAAGACGGTCTACGTCCTACAAAATTGGCTTGTATTAGATAACACTTTTCAATTTTTGCCTCTATTTTCTTTAAGTAGAATGGGGCAAGGTGTTGTTTGGAAATCAAGCATAAAAATGGAGGATATTAAAAGAAAACATTAGAAAAAAAGCCTTAGGGGTTGTAAATAAGCTAGTTTGAAGGTTTATTGAAATCTTTTTTTGTTTGATTGGTTGATGCATCAGTCAGCTAGTTGATTGGTTGGAGGCTGAAATTTAAGTAGACAAGGTGTTGTTCTCGAAAAATCCAATAAGCTTAATTAGACAAAGGACTAAAACATAACCTAGCCTGGGGCTATTTTCTACAATTGCTATTCAATCATTGTTGCTGTAAATATTATAAGCATCAAAAATAAAATAAAAAAAATCAGCAATCAATTTTTTCTCTGTTTTGTTGTTTCTAATTATTTTTTTTCATTTTGAAAAAATATTTTTTATCTATTAGATTGAATCATCAATAATTTTTGTTTATCAAATTTATTCTTCAAAAAATAATGTACCATTACATTTGATTCAATTATATATTCACAGTCATTTGCAATGACTTGTTGCCACTTATCAGGCAGCTCTTCAATATGTTTTGAATAAAAATTCCATAGTTTTTTATGTGAAGAAGTTTCAAACAAACTTTCGAATTTCATTTTCATTGGGCAAAATTCTCACCATCAAAGCAGTAGCCAAAAAAGGTAATAATCATTTGGTTCAAAATCAGCTGAATATGGTGAGTGAGTTAGAATAGGCCGATTGAATTCAAAAAAATTTTCATGTGTTATTCTTGCATTGTTATGAAGTAGAACAACTATTGAAAAGGTCAGGGTGCTTTTTGACCAAACCTTTATGGATATATTGCAGCTACTCATTGTATAAATGTACATTTAATATTTCAGTGCCATTTTCACAACACCAAATACCCTAATGAATCCACCACATGTATATTATCTTCCTTCCATGGAGCTCACCTTTTGGGGTCAGTTGTATCATTGTTTATTGACTTTGTGAAATGGCTTCCCTCTGTCTTTTCTATAAATATTTTCATGGCATCTGCTTTGACAAGCTTTTTTCCCCTGGTGCCCTGACTACATGAATTTAAGCCAGCTACTAGATTGGCATCTAGGTCTCACCCTTTTACTGTTGAAATAGCTAAATGCAACTGCCACTTCTACTCCAACAGTTTCTTTTCTCGCACTTTACACCTGTGGAATACACTTCCATTTTCTGGCTTCCCTGATAACTACGATCCTCAAAAGTGTTAAATGCAACATCAATCACCATCTTCTGTCTTCTTGCATCCCATCCTTTCCTCAATCCTCCCAATTCCATTAGAATGTCTGAAGACCAACTTCTCGAGAGCTCCTCTCTGTGGCTGCTCGGTCTCACACTGTCCGCTGATCTGAGATGGAACAAATACATCGAGTCAGTTGCATCATCCACCGCAAGGAAAGTTGGTTCCCTGTGCCGAGCCAGGAAATTTTTCTCCCCGGAATCGATCATCCAAGTCTATAAATCGACCATTCACCCTTGCATGGAGTATTGCTGCCATATATGGTCTGGGGCCCCTGCTGTTTGCCTCAGGGTTCTTGATAAGATCCAGAGACGGATATGCAATGTGATTGGCCCTGATCTGTCATCTCGTCTGCAGTTGCTCTCTCACAGATGCGATGTTGCCTCGCTCTGTCTTTTTTACAAATACTTTCACGGTAATTGCTCCGAGGAGCTGTTTTCGCTTGTCCCTAGGCCTCATGAATTTAAACGTCCTACGAGGCTGTCATCCCGTTCCCACCCCTTCACTGTTGAAACTGTTAGATGTAGACGTCTCTTCTACTCCAATAGCTTCATGTCTCGCACATCTCGTCTGTGGAACTCTCTTCCCTATTCCTGTTTCCCTGACAAATACAATCTCCAACTATTTAAGTGTAACGTCAATCGACATCTCCAGTTGCCTTGATCTATCCACTTCCCTTCTCCACATCCTTTCACCTTTCATTTCTATCTGCTCTCGCTCCAAATCTTCTGTAACCCCCTTGCCTTGATCGATCTGCTGTCTTTCTCTTTCTCCACATCCTCTCCTTTACAACTCCTATCTGCTCTTCCTGCAACCCTTCTATAACCCCTTGCGTGATAGTGGCCTCCAGCCTTGCTTGGGGTGATACGCTTAAAAAAAAAAAAAAAAATTCTCAGTCTTCTCTTTCAATTTCACTCTCCGTAACCCCCTGAGTACTAATGGCATTACTGCCTTGCTTGGGGTCAAATGATTAAAAAAGCAAGGCCAGATAAATATGGTGGGTGGGGTAGAACAGACCATCTGACTTAGAAAAAAAAATTAATGCAGTATTCTTGGATTGTCATGGAGTAGAACAACTTCTATTGGCAAGTGCAGAGTGCTTTTTTAACCAAACTTTTACAGACATATTGTAGCTACTTGTTTTATAAATGTGCATGTAATATTTCACAAACCCAAATATATAAAACACTGGTCAATCCACCACATGTACATTACCTTTCTTCCATGGAGCTCAGCTTTTAGGGTTAGTTGTAAATAACAGTTCAGTACTCTTTTTGTTGTTTCTAGCAACATTTTTTAATTTTTTAATACTTTGCTTAGCTTTTGGATGACAAATTTCCTTCTCTCAAAGCACTTTCAGATTTCAGTGTCACACTTTCCATCATCTGTTAAAACACTTCCCAGATATTTAAATTATTGTACTTGTTTGATTTTGGTATCTCTAGTTTAAAATTTGTAGGTTGAGTTGTTCATTTTACTAATAACCATGCCTTGCAATTGAAGTTTAATCCTTTCTTCTCACTTTCCTTTTCTACCTTGTCAACAATGCAGCCTTGGCACAATTAACCAGGTTGTTGAAGGGTTAACAGATTAAACTCATCTTTTTAGGCTTCAAGTGCCTGGTAGGTGAGATTCATTTATGCATATCTGCCAATGAAGTGGAAAACTGATATCTGTTAGGTTTCCAGTTTTGTTTCTCAACTTTATTCTTCAACACAAAGTACAATTACTTTTTATTCAATTATATTTCCATATTATTTGAAATGACTTTATACAACTCTTTGATACCTTTTAAGTAAAATTCCTCGGGTTTTGATATGAAGAAGTTTGCAACAAACTCTTGAATGTGGTTTTCATTAGTGATAGTTTTCAACATCAGTGCATTTTGCAGCTATTGAAAATGGTAATAATCAGTTGATGCAAGGTCAAATGAATATGGCAGGTGGGATAGAAAATACCAACCAAATTTCCAAAATTTTTCTGCCTTACTGTTATTGCAAGCGGACTTGCAGCCTTTTCCTACTGACAAGCAGAGAGCATTCTTCAATCAAACATTTATGAACACATTGCAGTTGTTGGATATATAAATGTGCATTTAATATTTCACTTTCATTTAAGAACTCTAAATGTATAATATTCCCAATGATTCCATCAAGCAAACAACATGAAGCTCAGATTTGCCAGTTGGGTGTAAAGATTTATCCGTTTCAATTCCTGCATATTTCATTGAATAATTGAGTATGTTAGCATATTGGGGAAATGGCCAAAGGGTTAGAATGTTTGCATTCTGACCATGAGACCTGGGTTCAAATCTCACCATGGTCGATTTGTCAGAAAGGAGACTTCTTGATGTTATCGGACTGGGGTGGGGGTCAATTCCAGCATGTGACACCTTTGGAAAGTGCCTGAAAGCCATACCACGGATTGACCCAAGCCTTGTGAGTGAAATTGGGTAGACAGAACCCTTGGGGGCTATCGATAGCTGTGCTAGTCATCGTGGCCAAGAGTTTGAGTGTGCTGGTCTTGTTCAAATTGTTGATCACGCTAGATAACACGCTCTTTCTCCAGAAACCATAACTAAGGTCTGCTCAGCATAGTTGCAATGTAAACCATGGTGGGCTCTGTGGGTGTTGAATAAACACAAATGTGTCTGAGCAAGCGTCAGCAGTAGGGATTGGCTAGCTGCACTAGTAGACAGGTATCCTCGAATACAAGTGGTCAGCTATACATGTTAGTGTACTCCAAATTTATTCTTAACTACCACATATGATTTGTACTTAGGATGATGTAATTGAATCCCAAAATATAATTTAATTATGACTCAACCAAACGTAACATTTATGTTTTATCTTAGTCCATTTTCACAGCAACCAACCTCTTCTTGTAGTTCTCAAATAATGATTTGCTAATTTTAGTCGGTATTTTGTTCCATTCTTCTTCACATATGGTTTTCAG
>OZ038487.1:52477032-52517032 GCA_964036315.1 Acanthosepion esculentum | reverse complement strand
AATAAAAAAAACATACATTTCTTTCTCTACACACACACACACATATATATATATATATATATATATATATATATATATATATATATATATATATATATATATATATATATATATAGATGTTTGTGTGGAGGCACAGTGGAGTAATAGTTAGCAGCTCAGAATTAAGAATCAGTGAACTGAGTCCGATTTCCAGTCAAGTTTATTACATTCACTTTCATACTAATACATTTCGGAAAGGTATATATCCATCTCTTCTTTCCCCATCTATGGGTAAAATAGCAGGAATGACTGGGTCCTATAGCCTTGGGTGGCAACCAATCTAGGAGAAATTCAAACCAGATCACAATATCTTAAATAGGGTGTATACATGTGGCTGGGAACCACTTGTAAATCCAAATTCTCACTGAAACTCCTACTATTTTCATGTCCGAATGAATACAAACTCTACTATGCTTGGTCAGCTTTCATTCAGATACAGTGTCAAAAGTAACCCAATATTCCATAGGGAACATGGGGAATTATATATATATATATATATATATATATATATATATATATATATATAATGTAGGAACTTTATTTTTATGCTACTTGAGAACACATATGATCATAAATAATCTTTCTGGGACTTTGACTCAATTCCTTAAACTAAAAACTTTCAAAGGACTCCCTAATGTCTACTATCATTTCTGGTAAAGTCATTTTTCTATTAATCGAATGTCAAAGTAAATTAAAAAATATTTGAATCAAAATCCATCTTTTACATCCCTCTTAGTCTAAAAGGATTTTTTGTCTAAACTTAAATTGTCACTATATTTCCCTCACACACACACACACACACACACACACACACCAGAGAGAAAAGGTGGAGGGATATATATATACATAGATATTTTCAGCCCAATCCAGTTCCGGAAATAGTGGTTCCAGTTGGCTATTGTGGCAGAACATGCTGATGTGAATCATGGAAAAGATTGATGTTTCACCTAGTATTTCTAAGAAGGATTAAAAGCATTTATGCCAAAATAATACTCAAAATTCTATATCCCCAAAAATTTCCAATGATCATAATATAGTGAGAGAGAAAGCCAACATACTTAAAATATTTAAATCAAATATTCAAAGTAATTTGATCCTCCATGGTTATGTGAGTTACTTTAATATATGGCTTTGATCTAATTTAAAGAATAAAAGCTACTGGATCCTATTTAAATTTAACCAGCATTGATTATATGATAAGGTTTTGTTTGTTTGTTTGTTTGTTTGGGGTTTTATGGCATATCAACCACTATGGGTTATTTAATGCCAGATCCAGTATTTACTAGATATATCAAAAACGTATAGTTGGCAACATCATTGTTTCATAAATGTATAGCTGGCAACATCATTGTTTCAAAAAAAAAAACAAAAAAAAAAAAAATGTATCCCTGGCAACATCATTGTTTCAAAAGCGTATAGCTGGCAACATCGTTTCAAAAATGTATAGCTGGCAACATCATCGTTGTTTCCCATCACATTTTAGGGGTAAGGTGTTAGTATATTTAGTGTAGGGTTTGGGAGGGAAAGTTAATTGTAAGTTGTTGTTTTGGGATGGGTTAGATGTGATGGGGCATGACATGACCAGCCGATTGATCGGATCGACAGCCTTTTGGTTGGACGTAGTTTATTGTCATACCCAGTATGCGGATGTAGTTTATCGTTATACCCAGGACGTTATATGATAAGGTGATGCCTTGTACATGGTGAAATTGGAATAGGGGCTCACTACTATTAGCTCCTTCAGAAGTGAGTCAAATATGTGTTGCACCCAACTAGACCAACTGAAGAAAACAACTGACAAAAAGAGTTTGGAATTAGTAAGAAGAATCAGGATATTTAGATGACCAGGCAAAAATGGGCTACAGCTTTGCATGAAAGTGTTCACTCATCAACTAAATTCACCACATAATCCATCTTTCGACTACCATTTATTCCAGTTTTTAAAGAATTATTTTTTAAATAAGATATGTCAATTCTTTGAAAGACTATAAGCAACACCTAAAGTAGTTCTTTTCTGATGAAGTTAAAAGATTGAGCAGGATGAAAATATGAAGTTGCCTGAGAGATGACAGAAGATAAATGATAAAAGATAAAATGATAAATATGTGGCTATTTTGGTAAACATCTCTCTCTCTCTCTATATATATATATATTATATATATATATATATATATATGTTGATTTAGAGAGTGAGAGCGTAGAAATAGGAATCTACACTGCATGGTGACTGTCAGTTTCATGCATCAATGTGATCTTTCGACCAACTCTGAAGCATGTAAATGACAATCAACATGCAGTGTTGATTCCTCTGTACACACTGTATTTATAAATGGTCTCTCTGAGATACTAAGCAATCTTCCCCTATAAACATAGCAAAATTATATATATATATATATATATATTTATTTACACTGTTACATTAGTGTATAATAAATATTTAATGCTCTACTTTTGAAATTGAAATTTTATTCTTCATTCTTTTACATTTGGTATATATATATATATATATATATATATATATATATATATATATATATATATATATATATATATATATGTATATATACTAGCCGGATTACCTGTGGCTTGCTGCGTGTCACAATTTATTTTTGTAAGAAAATGATAATTGATTTTAAATCATTGTTATAATTTGTGGACAAAAATGATGCATTTCAATATTACTTAATGATCTTGCCAAAACGACCTCCATCTTCTGGATTTCTCCTTCTATAATATTGTGGAGTCATTTCCTTGTTCAAATTTAAATTTAATTTAAATCAAAGGGGAAAATGTTCAGTTGGGGGGTTATGCAAAAACAGCCTGACCTGACCTCTTTCATATGCATTTGATGTAATAATTGATTGAATGAATTGATGAGCAGATTTCAACATTAATATGACAGTTGAATTGTCGCAACAAATATGTATTGTAAGGCACAACCTACTGATTGGTGATTTCTTGCTCAACTTGACGTCAATATTGTCTCATTTTCATCTTATCAATGTGACGTCCACCTTCTGGCTTTCTCTTTCAATATTTTGGATAGAATTCATTCCCCTGTTCAAATTTAAATTTAATTTAAATCAAATGGAAATTTCAGTTGGTGCTTGAGCTCTCCAGGGACACACTTTGATCAAAATAAAATATACTTATCCAAGTACCCTAGGAGTCATCCACATGTTCAAATTTAATTTATATCAAAGGGAAAAAAATTTCAGTAGGACGTTTGTGTCACCAGGGAGCCCCTTTGATCAAAATGAATTATAATTACCCCAGTAGCCTGGGTAATGTAGTTTCAAATATATATGGTTATGGGGTCTATCTCCAAAACCCTAGGAGGAGTTCGATAACAAACAGACAGAGGCTACAACTTATATATATATATAAACATTTAAAACAACATGCCTGGCCGCATACACAATTCCGGAAAATCCTCGTCGAAAACACAACTATACTTAAACATGAAAACAATAAACAAAAACTAAAAATTCTTGAAGCTATATACATAAAACAGTTGAAACCTAACCTGAACAAAATAAACTATGAAATCTCCAAAAATATCCTTAAATGCCTATAATTAGTAACAGAAGTCATTGGTTCATACCAATGGCTTTCCATACTCAATACTCATCGGATTCACTCTCGCGTGGTCATGTGTGACGTCATGAGCTGTTGTGCGATTTTCGCATTCAGCGTTTTATATGCACGTGTTTATCATTGTTTGGAAATCATCCATGTAAACAAATAAGACTATCATCAATTTCTTGTTCATGTATTGCTTAAATATATTGTGTAATTGTCATCTTTGATAATGGCTTATGTAAGCCGAAAGCTTAGATTGGATTAAAAAAAAAAATATGTATCAATATTGTGATTTTCTTTCATTGTTTAATGATAATGTTATTAAGCTTATCAGACTATATGAAAAAAAACTTACATAAAATATATAGACAACACTTATCTATATTATTTAATGAAACATGTATTAATATATATATATATATATATATATATATATATATATATATGGCAAAATTATATATATATCTAAGTGTACACTGAGGTCAACACCAAGCAGCTGTTTCATGCTTGAATGCAATCTTCAGGCCATATAGAGAAACATGGCCTGAAGATTGTGTTAAGCATAAGCCTTAAGTTAAAACTGATTGGTGTTGATCTCGGTGTCTACTTTTATATTTACATATGTTCTTTCTGATAATGAGCACTTTTACCCATAAATATAGCATGCATTAAAAGTTTATTTTCATTATTTATATATATATATATATATATATATATACATACATATATATATATATATATATATATATATATATATATATATATTTCATTAAAAACGACTGACAAGGTGCTTTTATTTAGTTTTTTATATAATTTCTCGTGCGATCTAATAAACTTTCGTAAATAATTATATAGGCCACACTACAAATTGTTTAACACGCAGATTAACTCTACACCTTTCTGACAATAGCTTAATTAGATCTCATTTAAATATTCATGGAGACCTACCGGACACTATTCGGAATATACTTGTCGACAACACTAATATAATAGCATCATCCACTTGCAAAAAAAGGCTAAAAATAATGGAAGCCTTACTAATAAAAACAAACAAACCAACACTTAATAATATTAACTTTGAACATGGACATAATATCTTGACCGTGTTTTGAAACAAAAAAAATGAATCACTTTATAAACATACATATAACAAACAATTTCTATTTCTAATTCTAACAGTTGAAATATAATCCTTGGAAATGGCTAAATGTATAGCCGAAAGCGCTCGGATAAAAAGAACATTCGGACAGTTTTTATATAATTTATCCTCTGAAAAGAAAAACTTTATTAGATCGCATGAGAAATTATATAAACAACTAAATAAAAGCACCTTGTCAGTCGTTTTTAATGAAATGTGCTTAAAAGAAGGATTGCTGCCTAAATACACAAATATATATATATACATATATATATATATATATATATACATATATATATATACATATATATATATACATATATATATATACACATATATATACATATATATATACATACATATACATATATATATATATATATATATATAACAAAAAAAAACTTTTAAGGCATGCTATATATATATATATATATATATATATGTATGTACAATGACTATTAAAAAATAGAGGAATATCTAAAGTATTTTTGGAAGATAATGATTTTAAAGCTAGCAGTTTTTGTAATTAACATACTTATCTTCTATCAACACAACATGTGATACTTAATAACAAAGTGATAAAAACATCAACAAAAGAAACTAAATGAAATCAGCTAGACTATATACCCAAACACATACAATCTTAAAATTTAACATTTGAAATTTCAGCATGCCCTCTCCTACATGCACATGAGTATTTACATCAATGTAAAGTCCTTAAGAACTAGATGCAGCACATAAAAAACGTTTCAACTTTGTCATAGATTTTCCTAATATACATACATAACAAGTCATATATATATATATATATATATATGTATATTGTTCAAGGTGCAACTCACAGAATTCATAGTTCAAAATTAATTTCTCAAAGGAAGAAGAAATGAAAAAAAAATGAATTATAAAATAATTGGGGAATTTGACCATAAAAAGAATTACTAATCTAAAACCAATTTTTCATTGTCACCATTTGATGGTGGAAATTAAATGTTTGGGTATTTGACCAATGGACATGTTTGGTTGTCTGTCGTTGGTACAATGATACATATAAAAGCAGACTCAACTATTCCCATCATTTTACAGTGTGTACCAAATTACTGAAGCTGTGTAGAGTAATATAGAGCCTGGAATCTATGTTAGTCATTTTAAGGATATATTTACCAAATCTACTGCCTAGAAACATTATTAACTCCTTGAAGGAATTTTTTTATGATAAAAATTGTTTTATGCCATTTTGCAATCAAAAATAAACTTTTATCATAAATACAATTTTATCAATGAAAATCAACTTCTATGACTTGTAGTAAAATTTATTCAAAGTCATTCTGTTTTATTTGTGTACAATATAAAGTCAAAAAATGAGGGTGGATTTGTTAAGTCTTCTATCATGTAGCAACAGAATCATCTTTGAAGATGTATTTAAAAGAGCATAAAGTTTCAATCAAACCTGGGTCACTTTGCTGTGTGGCAGCATTAGGTTATTTTATGTGTTAGTCAGGAGGAACATACCCAAGTTAAGTATAAAGTAGCAATTAGTAAAAGAACCTTTATCACTAGAAAGTTACTGATTAATTTGGTAACCTTGTGAGCATCCAAACAATGTATCTACAGAAGGTGGGCTGAAAGAAGGATTCTTTTAGAATTATGTCAACAAAACACTGCATGATAATCAACAAACATTGTAAAGGGAGGTAAGCCAGAAATTCACAGTCAAATGGGTGACACAAGAAAGACTCCAAGTACTTGTAAAGTGTGAGAAAGGATAATAGATAAAATATTTCAGAATATTTTAAACATACATGAAACAAAACTGACAGATGTTAATCTAATAGGATAGAAATATAGGTAGATAGATATGAACATTCCGGAATAGGTAAATAGATAAGGAAACTTAATATAGGAGGTGAACAAAGAAAGAAAGAGAGAAGGAACTAGAACAATAAGTTGGCTTAAAAACAACACAGAACAAGGCATAAAAACTTATATACATCAGGATATATGTATGTCATATAAATATCAAATTTATTTCAAATAGAACTGACAGATAAAAAAGACAGGTATGTTGATTAACATCTGTTTAGATAAGAGGATATATAATGAGATAAATAATCAAAAAAACAAATAGATAAGATATGGGGAATAAAAATTGCTAAAAATTGAAAGGCATTAATGTAATGAAATAATTTATTATACAAATGGTGTACAAAGCCTCAGAGGCTTAATTTATTGAAACATCTCACCTTCAGATTCTGTGTGAAACAAATGAAAATTGAATCAGATAAAAAAAAACAATTCTCGTAGGGACTCATCATCACATTCACAGATAAGTGCATGCATATGTGTGTGCGTGTGTGTGTGTGTGGTTGTGCGTATATATACCTGTATGATAAAAATATAGTTTTAAATTATACTATATTTATGAGTTAAATTGCTCGATATCAGGAATACCGTGTATGTAAATATAAAAGTGGACATTGAGGTCAACATACAGTGGTAACAGTTTGTTTCATACATAAACTCAATCATCAGGCATGATGATTACATTTAAGCATAAAACAGACTGTCACCGATGGGTGTTGACCTCAAGTTCCACTTTACATATATATATATATATATATATATATATATATATATATATATATATATGGTGGTAGACTCTCTTATCATGGATGACAAATGAAGGCTCAGTAAAATAAAGAGGTGCTCAACTTTTATGGACAGGCATAGGTCTCCCCAGGCCTGATGGTGTTTTGCAAACTTTTAGAAAGATGAAACATGTAGTTGAGCTATTTTGCTTGAATGGTTGAGGATCAATTGCCACATGTTTCCATGAATCAACAGCAAGGCTTGCTTTGCTGCAAGTGACAGAGCCACAGTGGCACGTAAGGCTATCATTGAGAGGAACAGCATGCTGCCAACTTTCTTTAATATTTGCACACGCTTGATCCTGATGTACAAGTTGGCCTTGCGCAAATCTTTGTATAGATGAGAAGCAGGACAGGTACCAGGTCCATTGCTTTGACACTTTGTTTTCCCAGAAGGAAAAAGGGATGCTGCATCTCTTCAGATTTTCTTTGAGTTATCTTTGTAACACAAAAGTGACCTTCCAATTGACTTGCTTGTTAAAAGCTGGCCAAAGAGAAGTTGTTTTGGAAGTCTGCTATCACTTATATGAGAAAGATATTCTGCCCACCTGACTTGGATTTTCATTAGGATGTCTTCAAGTCATGTTGCATTTACCGAGAACTTCACTGTTTCTAATATGATTACCCACTTTTTTGTTGCAGATCATATGTAGGCAATGCATGTGGAAGGCATCAATTTGAGTGATGTGTCGTCAGTGATGAGTCCTACATTCTGCACCATAGTGTAGTGATGTCAGTACTAATGACATGTACACATCAATTTTCACCTTTAACAAAGCATCAGTAGTATTCCAAAGCCTGTGATAAAGATTGCCAAAGGCAGAACTAGCTTTTCCAATCCTGCATTTTTTTTTATACCATTTTAGCTTCTTTGGATACTATAGAGGCAAAATAGGTGAAAATGGAAACAGGCCTTGAAATCGAGTTATGGCGAGTAGACGACTGGGCAGATGATTAAAATGCAAAAGCTAGTTGTTGGAATTGGATTAAAAAAATTAATTTTGTTTTAAAGAAATTTTTACATTTTACCTTTGGATTACCTTAAATTTATTATTTAAGATACTGAACTAAGTATAATGCTTGTTTATTTTATTTGAACTTTGCGTATTTTATCTTTAAACAAATTTTTGCACTGTGAAATGCACAAGTGTCATTTTTATCACAAAGTTAATTTAAATTTAATATTTTTCTCTGTTTTTCTTCCACAGTGACCATATTAAGTATAAAATTAATTTTCTATGAATAAGTTATGTTTTTCTTTAACATAACGGTATTCTTTTAAAAAAGTATGTTGAATTTTCTGTCCTTTGTAAATAAATAGAAGTCATTTGAAAATAATAATGTAATGTTTTTGCTACAAAATTAATGAAAAATGACACTTATTAAAGAATTTATCACAAAGTTAACGTCAAAAATTAAATTCAATAAAAATTTAATATTTTACAACTATTCTTAAATATATATCAAAAATATCTAAAAGCAACGACATTGTCTTGTCAGTATAGTCTTTCTCTTTTTTACTTTTTGTGATTATTTTAAACAGTGAAATTCACAAAAAATGTTAAGAATTTTGTCACAGAAAGCTAATTTAAATTTTTCTTTATGCTAATATTCTTCATAATAATGAATATATTGATTATAAAATTCATTTTTTAATGAATAATTTGTGTTTTCTTTATAACACGTGAGGTATGTTGATGCGATCTTATAAGATGGCATCAACATACCTCACGTGTTATAAGCAAAACAAAAACGTCTAAGAAAACAAAACAAATGAATGTAACTTTTTACACTGCAAATTTTATTTTATGATACAGAAATTTGCCCATTTGAAAAAAATTTAATATTTTGTCTTGATATTATTCTTCATAATAATATATTGACTTGAAAATTTTAAAAAATAATTATTTACGGGTATTTAAAAAATGCATATTGAATTTTATGAGCATTGTTGTTAAAAATGTAAAACAAGTTACAAAATTAACCAATATTTTTACAGTAAATTTAAAAATATATACTGTAAGATATTAAACTGGTTAATTTTATTAAGGTAATCATATTTTATGGGGGAGAAGGTGATTGATCCGCACCCCACCTCACCCTGTAAAATACGATTATCCAAAATTTAATTTTCCAAATTCCCATGTCTGAATCCCAAATTCCTTCATCCTGGCATTTTTTAATCCATTTTAGTCTCTAAAAGATTTCTACATTCATATAAAGTTAAATATTTTAAATTCTGAAACCTAAATTCCAAAGCCTCAACCCTCCAGAACGTAGAATATAAGTTTCATGCGCTTTTTAGAAGCACCATGTAATTTTTACAAAATAATAGTTTAGTTAATTTTTTTTTAATTTCAGTACTCTGAAACCATTCTCAAAATGGTCAAGAAGATCAGAATGAGTGATAACAATGGTTAAAGGCTATACCTCAAGATGACAGCCCTGACAAACAAAACACTTGTTTGGGAAAAACATTTTCCATTTGATTATGAAACTGGTTATTAGAGGAAAAGTACAACCAAGAAATCTATCATCAGTATTTGATCATTTGCTATTACCTAGTCCTCAACCAAAAGAACTTCTGCTTCTGTGCAAAATATGCAAAAGATGAGTTGGCACAGTTTTTAGAAAAGGACAAAATCCTCATTTTTAAAAAATTTCTATCAGAATATTGATCAAAAGCAGTTGCCGGTTATAAATCAAACAATCAGATGTTCATTCAATCTACCAATTTTTTCACTATTCCAATGCTTTTAATTAAAACTTTTAAAAATTTGAGATTGCAATGTTATTATGCTGGTATATATACAACAATTTTTTTTCTCTTTCAAAAAGTTGAATATCAATGTCTCAACACTGGTCACAAATCAATGAAGCAATTTGTTATCTTAGTCACTTAAAAACTGATAAGAAAAAACTTTTAAAAAGAACATATTAATGCTATGTCACTACAAAGGATTGGAACAAAACATGATTCTGATATTCTTATCAGGGCATTTGTATATTTTATTATATAACAGACTTCAAGATGATTTTAAGTTACCCAGTGTGAGAACATTATCAGTTTTGGCATCAAAATTCACAAAATTAGATGACTTTAATTTTCATAGTGATATTTTTAGTAAAATTTCTGAAAATCAGAAAAAGTTTATTCTTTTAGTTGATGAAGTGTATGCGATGGAGAACATTTATTTAATTTGGCTGAAAATTTCTGACGGATTACCAAAAACAGTATTGAGCATCATGGTAAAATGTTTGGTAAACCCCAAAAATTACTTAAAATGATCCCAGTTGTAAAATGCAACTTTTTCATATGAAATGTTTTATATATTGTTGATGCAATCAAACAAATAAAATGTCAAGTAATTGCAAATGTATGTGACAACAACAGGACCCATCAATCTTTTTATCAAAAAATTTGACACTGTTTTTAATAAACCTTGGGTAACTAAAAATGGCTTGTACTTACTTTTTGATTATGTCCACCTTTTTAAAAATATTCAGAATAATTGGATTACTGAACCTACTTCTGAAGTACTGTTTTATTCTGAAGGCAAAAAAAATGACAGCAAAATGGGAAATTGTAAAAGGTCTTTTGAGTATGAAAATACTCAATTTGTTAAGCTAATGTAGTAGTTTACCTAAAACCTGTTGTTTGACAAAATGTGTCATTTTTAAGAGTGTTCTTGTGATCAAACTGTAGTTGCCATTTGAACACATCCATTATTAAATGGGGAGGATACTGAAAAAAACAGTTAATTTCATTGTAAAAGTCTTAATTTTGGAAAACTGTCTGTGTCAATGGTGGCACTAAGAAAAATGATCCATTGTAAAATGGGATATCAGATTTAGATGATGAACATGTTATTTCTTTCTAATTTTTTGGAAAATAACAAAAATATGGAAGGAAAGCAAAGAAAAAGAATGAAATCATTAACAAGAGATACAAGTTTGGTCACTGTATATACATGGCTTTATTGATGTTTGCAGATATTTGCTAAACAGTGGGTTTATATTTGTTATGCTTGGTGAAATTAAACCCACTGTTTAAAAATTCCACTGAATATCATAGGAATAGCAAATATTTTTTTATTTTCAATTTTCCCTCTTTTTACATATATGTAATTGGTTAACTCCACAAATTATGTTGTTAATTAATTTTGTGTTCTTATTAATGTAAATTGATTTTAATTCTTAAAACTATGTGTATTGGAAACATCTATTATTGTATCATAACACAATAAAACTATTTTCTTCATTTCCTGTGTAACAAATTGTACATGGAGCAAAAATAAAAAAAAGTTTTTTAAAGATTATCAAAATTATTGTTTCTCAGAAATTCACATCTTATGTAAAGTATTTTCAGGCTTTGCTGATGCACAATTTTGTAAAATACTGAAATTGCTTCCTGATTGAATTTTGTAAAATACTGAAATTGCTTCCTGATTGAATTTTGTAAAATACTGAAATTGCTTCCTGATTGAATTTTGTAAAATACTGAAATTGCTTCCTGATTGAATTTTGTAAAATACTGAAATTGCTTCCTGATTGAATTTTGTAAAATACTGAAATTGCTTCCTGATTGAATTTTGTAAAATACTGAAATTGCTTCCTGATTGAATTTTGTAAAATACTGAAATTGTTTCCTGATTGAATTTTGTAAAATACTGAAACTGCTTCCTGATTGAATTTTGTAAAATACTGAAATTGCTTCCTGATTGAATTTTGTAAAATACTGAAATTGTTTCCTGATTGAATTTTGTAAAATACTGAAATTGCTTCCTGATTGAATTTTGTAAAATACTGAAACTGCTTCCTGATTGAATTTTGTAAAATACTGAAACTGCTTCCTGATTGAATTTTGTAAAATACTGAAATTGCTTCCTGATTGAATTTTGTAAAATACTAAAATTGCTTCTTGATTGTATATACAATTATATTTTCTGTAATAAATCAGCATAAACAAATTAACTCATTATTTTTGCAATATTATCTAAAAATGTCTAATTTATGGCAAATAAAATGATTTTTGTGCATTTAATTGTTTTATGGTATTTTTGTTCTTTCTGTGTACATTTGCATTAATGAAAATAAGTCAATAATTGTAAGATTCTTCCAAATATTATATATATTTGTTAATTAACTAATTACTGGACACTAAAAACAAATTCCTTGCTAAAAATGTTCTCAGTAATTGTTATTTAGTAGCAATTTAGGTCTCCATATGTCCAACCCCAGTCACATGGTTGCCAGGCCTGGTATATGGATCACCTTGGTTTGGTACCATGCATGACATCCATATGAAAGCTTCAATTCAATGAGGCTACTTAACATCATTATATATATGTACTAGCAGTAAAGCCCGGCGTTGCTCGGGGTTTTATGTAGTTAAATTGCTTTGGGGTTTGAATTATTGAACTTACGCACATATCTGCAGTTGTTGAGGTCACTGATAGGCCAGGGATCTCACTGGTAGCAAAATCAATGAGATCAAGGGCAACTGGTTGCAATAGGTGACTGCTGTGTTGCTGCTCCGTGCTTACCCAAAGACTGCCACCCATTCATAATCAGTCAAGATTTTTTATTCTGGCAATGTAAAATAGTGGTTGCGTTTTCACTGTAGGACTCGCCCCTTCACTATTAAGTCCATAAGTTTTCCCAGTTTTAAGCAGGTGGTAATGTCATGTGTATGAGTGTAATCCTGTCTGGGTAGGAGTTCACACGTTATCTTTACCCATTTGGGGTTGCAGGTAAATGTTATAAATGAATCTGGCCGCCCATATTGCCTAATGTATGCCATAGCGTTCATGCATGTTACACTGCCACCCAGTCTAGGTAGAGGACAGAATGCACAGCTTCCCTAGGTTGCAGGGATTGGCTTCAAAGGCTGTCGCGTAAGTGTTCGTAGGAGTCTGAGTGCAGGTGTTTCTCATGATTCCATATAAAACAAAGCCTCTCTGATTCCATCTTAGCAGACATGTCAACTGCATCTATAGAGCAGGTTAAAGTCTCCATCCCTAACCATGAAATGGTATGAGTAGAAGGCCTTGCATGATAAGGCTTTGGCAGACATTGTAGGTTGGCCACCCGGCGTATGAAGGGGAATGCCATCGTCACCATAAGGGAAAAGTAAAGGGTACTGAAATGCGTCATATGATCGATGGGTCTCTGAAATCCTGCGAAGAGTACCGCCTCTTGATTTAAGAACAATATCGTGCGTGCAGTCTTGCTCTCCATGTATAATAGCGGACACTTCATTGCACGCAGGAGCATTGTAGCGGCATTCGTGTTCATCATGAGGCCGTTTGTCGGCCTCAATTACAATACTGAAGGAAGAAAATGGAGCATTTTCCAAAGCATATTTGAAACTGCGAATGTAGCTGTTAACCTCATGAAGCATGGCCTGAAGTAGTAGTATGACGTCCTTGTGAGGGACTCGTCCCGGCTGCGGCAAAATACCAATCCGGGTTTTAGCCTGTAGGTGGTAGTCTGCAATAAAGTACAGTTAAAGGAATTTAGGCGTAGAGGTCTCCTCAGGCCGCAGAGACCCAATGTGGTGGTATACCTGCCCCTGTACTTTGAAAGTGGGCATCCAACCCTCTTCTCGTACCACCTGAGCCCCAAATGAGGTCATTTGAAAGGACTTGTTGTATTGCCTAATTGTTTTAAGGAAGTGGTTGGAGTCGGGATGGGAGCTGGCTATTAGTCCCCTCAATGGGGTAGGTTGTTCATGCAGAGGTGGCAGTCGAACTTTGCCGGAGGAGAAGCACAGACCGGCAGGCTCCCTGGCCCATTTGCAGGCGTTGCAGAATTGACAAACGCAGGTCATGGACCCTACATTGATGTCCTCACCCATAGTTAAGTTAATGCCGGGGTCGTAATTGAAAGCCAAAAAAGATCAAAAAGAGCTACTGGATCAGGTAATACCACCAGCGGCCGCAAGTGCTGTATGTCGCCGTCGAGGCGTATGCGGCGAGCTTGGGGAGTTTGAGATAAGCGCACAGCAGCCATGTTTGTAGTAGCCTTTGAAAGTCTGTTTGTGCTTGTTTGTGGGCCCTCGGAGTTTCTGGAAGCACAAGTCGCTGCAGAGTTGTGGGCATTGCAGGTTGCCCGCTGCAGTTCTGTCTCGGATTCCCTCAACCTAGCTGTTGCAGCAGCGTCCCTGAATTGACTGGCGCACATGCGGTCAAATGTTTCAGCTGCCCTCGACCTGGCAGTGGTGGCAGCATTCCTAGCATTTCGAACAAACCTACGTAGCGGATTCTCAGCAGCCCTAGCACTCACTGTTGTAGCAGTGTCCCTGGATTGACGGGTGTGTCTGCGGTCAAATGTTTCAACTGCCCTCGACCTGGCAGGGGTGGCAGCATTCATAGCATTTTGCACAGACCTATGGAGCAGTGTCTCAGCAGCCCTAGCACTCACTGTTGTAGCAGCGTCCCTGGATTGACAGGTGTTCCTGCGGTCAATTGTTTCTATTGCCCTTGATTTGGCAGTGGCAGCAGCGTTTCTTACGTTATGAAGAAGCCTTTGATAATGAGTCTCAGAAGCCCGATATGCAGAGGTGGTTGCTGCAGCCTGTGTGTTCATTCTCAACCGTTGTGCATTCTGGAGCCTTGATCACAATGAAGCCCTTCATGCATCTTTCCCAGCCAAGCAGGTGGCACACTCCTCTTGTGACTGCGAGGCCTGCGTGAAGGTGCTGCATTGAGTGACCTGTAGTCGCATTGTGGTCTGCTTCTGGGACTCGCAGGCCCTTCTTGCCCTCATAGCGGACACTCTTGCAAACCAAAAGCTAAGACATACCCTCCTTTTTGGTGGCATGGGGAAAAGTGATACTAGTAGTGGTTGATTAGGTTTGCTCAATTGCAGGAGTACAAAGTCTAATTTAGTATCGCAAAGCGTGAGCCAGAATTGGGTTGGCAGGTATTTAAGTAAAACAGCTGAATAAATTGTTTATGGTAGTTGGAAAAATGTAGTTAAACAGACTAAGAGAAAATGACTAGTTGGAGGAGCCAATCGTATCAACCAGATGGCGGCGTAACATGAGCAGAAGTGAGACCTTCGTCCCACAGCTGTGCACAGCAGGTTCAAATGCAAAGTATTACTGGCCAATTGATTGTGCCAATCAGCGAGCGTGCTAGGGTCTCGAACACCAATCAGTGACCGCGTACTGCACTCAGTCAATGAGATACAGCTATGTGAAGCATGGTCACGCATGTGTGAATAACAATCAGCTGTAGAGTCTGTAGTGTAGACGTCTCAGTTGAACATACCTTTGATTGGTGTATTCACAAATTCCGATGAAGACATGATTATATTGACTTCCCTCAGGTATTAGTTGGTCACAAAGGAGCTCACAGGGCAGAAGTTTTTAATTGTCATGACTAAAGCCGATAAAGTTAATCAAAATCCCAAGCAAGTTGTGAAAAACATCGCCAAATTCAGGTAAACTCGATTTGAATGGGAAGTCAAAAGGGGTATGATTTCATCGATTTTAATACGATAATTGAAACCGATATTGAAAACGAAAGTCAGCACCTTAATACTGTTGGTAAATACTATGCTCAGTGGGAATTTTGCTGAAAATTCTTCGCTATTTGCGAAAAATATAGCCAAAAATCAGCTAGACTGGACTTGAATCGGATGTCCTAAAGTGATCGATTGCATCAATTTTTTCCAGTAATTGATATCGATATTGAAAATGAATGTCAGTACCTCATAACTGTTGATAAAAACAATGCTCAACATAATTTTTGTGGAAATTCTTCGCCATTTGTGAAAAATATAGCCAAAAATCAGCTTGACTGGATTTTAATTGGAAGTCAAAAGTGGCATGATGTTATCAATTTTTCCAATAATTGATACCGATATTGAAGAAAAAGGTTGGCAACTAATAACTGTTGATAAAACTAATGCTCAACATGATTTCGTGAAAATTTCTTGCATTTTGCGAAAAACAGAGCCAAAAATCAGCTACATTGGATTTGAAGCGGATGTCCCAAAGTAATCGATTTTATCCGATAAATGATATCATTTTTTAAAAACAAAGAACAGCACCTCAAAACTATAAGTAAGGACATTGCTCAATGTGAGTTTGATGGATATCACTTGTAATTTGTGAAAACTATCACTGAAAAACTGATGAATTTTTTCGAATCAATATTCAACACCCTATCGGTTTTATCGATTTTTCCAAAATCAGAGGAACAATCGAAAAATCCGAAGACGTCAAGTATGAATGCCGTAAATTTCCGATCTGTGTGTGAATTTTCATGCCAATTGGATGATCAGGTAACAAGTTAACAAACACAATAACAAAATCCCATTTATTGATACACAGATATATATATATATATATATATATTCTTTGTCTGAGTGTGTGTGTGTAATATATATATATATATATATTCTTTATATGAGTGTGGGGGTAATATATACATATACATATTTATATATTCTTTGTATGAGTTTTGGTTATATATATATATATATATATATATATATATATATATATATATACTAGCAGCATGGCCCGGCGTTGCCCGTTCTTGATGACCGACCCGCTGCCGGGTCAGTCATCGCCACAGCACTCAGAAGAGTGCAAAGCAGAGGTTGAAGTAGACGCCAGCCGCTTCTCCCCCAAGGAGGCGCACTCAATGGAATCCTACTCCCGTTTCCCCTTAGCCGCTGAGGCTTTTTTAGAACACCTGCTAAGTTTGTCTCGCCTGGGTGTTTTTGCAGCCTTTGCAGAGCTGCCGGGTTGGTCATTGCCATGGCACACAGAAGAGTGCAAAGCAGAGGTTGAAGTAGACGCTATATGATCATCTGTAACCGGAGTTATTATGTGCTCCTCCGCAGTCGCCTGTTCTGCATGTGTAACGTTAACGGTGTTAGGCGTCTTCAGTTCCTGACATGCGGATATTCGTCATGTAGGAGCCATTTGAAGGGTTGCAGAAATGCTGTGTAAGAATGCGAATAGAAGTTGATGCCGAAGCTGAAGCGGTGCAACCTTGTTGTATACGAAAACTAAAAATGCAGTGGAGCGGTATGGAAAAAGCTTCTCCTAGCTATGGGCCGTGCTTTCTGGCAGCACGGAAACGTCGCTGTAGGAAAAGGTTTTTCTACTTGATAAAAAGACAAAGCTACATGTCATAAAATTTGCTGCGTGTGAACTATATATATATATATATATATATATATATATATATATATTATTAATTAGAGAATATCAAATACTTAAAATCTCATAGGTAATAATTTTTATTTCATGAGAGCTCTAAAAATAAAATAAATAAAATTTCATGAGCGCTACTAAAAATAAAAATTATTACCTATGGGATTTTAAGTGTTTGATATTCTTTAATTAATAATAATTTTGCTCTGTCTTTTGACACAGAGCTATCCCTGGATCTATATCCTCCTGGAAATTCCATATGGCTTAACATATTGTATCATTACTATCTATCTATCTATATATATATATATATATATATATTTTTGTCATCCACAGACAGACTGTTTCGCTGTTTCACAGCTCATCAGTGTGGCTAGATGTCCGGTTGCCTCTAGCTAGGATCGAAACCCGACTGAATTGGCGTCAGTCGGAACTTCTACTACTAAGCCGTCGACTCACAGCAGGGATGAAGGTGAATTTTAGCGTGTTTATTTTTAGATTTAGATAAACACACAGTGACTGACAGTGAGTATTGCAGAAAAATGTATGACAAAGTAGAAAAAGTTTTCTTGTGATGTGTTTTGTGCTTTAGGACTTCATTGGATTAAAGGATGAACTACATGGCAAGAAAACTTTTCCCACTTTGTCATGCACTTTTCACCAATATTGTCCTTGAGATATAAAAATATATATCGTTATCTCATTCATATATATATATATACATATATATACACACACACACACATACACAAGGTGTTTCAGAAAAAGTGACAATTTCATAATCTAATAATTTGACCAATTCCCATTTAAATGATCTCAACTTTGAACAGCATGTGAAGAAACAACTTTAAATTCTGTTTCATGTTTTTTCTTTTCGGTTATAGAAATACCATTCACTGAAAAAGAAAAGGCATTTTGTGTGTTGGAACAAGACTGTGCAGTGAGCATTTATGAGAGAATTTACCAAAATTGCACCAACTATAATGCAGATTGGACATGGCACAAAAAATTCAAAGGTGGCGGCTTGATGTGTGCCATGCCACAGATGATGTGTATATTGGAAACTTGTGAAATTCTTCATGAAATCAATATACCTTTGAATTTCTCATTAAAATTTTGATGAATAAATTTTATTTTGCTCAATAATAAGCCTGTTCAGTTTCATTTTCCGAGGCTAATCAGATCTTTACATCTCAAATGATATCAAATTTTTTGGAACACACTGTATATCTATTAATGATTACTGCTCAAAATATATGTAGAGAATTCATTAGACACACAGTTCATAAATGAGCAAAGTGAACCTATCAACTAAAAATTGCATCTAGCATAAAACAGCCTGTCGCCTCTAAGTGTTGACTTCAATGTTCACGTTTATATATATATATATATATATATATATATATATATATATATATATATACTAGCTGACATACCTGGTAATTCCTGGGAAAGCGAATGTTATCCCCGGTTCCCATTCTCATATGCTTTCTTCAGTTATCTGAAAGTAACAATTAAAAATAAGTATCACTGAAAAGGGCTTTTGTGCATTCACAAAGAATCTAGCACTAAGTGTTAAAATAAATTTAAAACAGATGTACAAATAGACTGATATATAGTTTCACAATAAACCTGCAAATCAATTTATATATAGATTTACAAAGAGAATAAAATATAGATTAACAAAGATTTACAACATTGACAAATAGTACAGTTAAATCATAAACACCTGATGATTGGGTGTTTCTTATCAAGTTTGCAGAGCCTCTTGATAAACAAGATTTCTGATCTTTCCATGTGGATATAAATAAACAAAGGATTGCGATTGCTGAATAAGTGAAATTTTAGGAATAAATACAGCCTTACCACTTGCTTTGCCAGTCAGCATTATTGCTGCAAGACTGTTGGCATCATCTTCTTAATTGTAAGTTGTGCATCATTGCAAAGCTTCAGTGGATCCAGATTTCTTAACAGCATCACTGGTGTTCCAATCTTGAGGTGCAAATTGTGAGGTGAGAGAACTGCTGGTGTTAGGTTATTCAAGAATTCAACTGGATAATTCACAGCTTCATCAGCATTTAGTACAGCATTAATGGAATTTGTAGCTGCAATGCTCACCTGGCAACTGTTTCAGAAGGTTGATGTTCAAATCATCAACTGACACATTTTTAGAGCTAAAATGGCACAGGTTCTCAGCTAGTTGTGGTCTGTAAACTGATTCTTCAGGTTAGGAAACACATACTTATTAGTTACTTTAAATCAGATACCATATGTCCAACAGGCAAACTGACCTACCAACCAATGTGACATTACCAACATCCAATAGTTACTTAGAAAAAGTACCAGCTTCCTCATCATCACTGAGCTGCATTCTCATGTTTGTGCATCTCAGCTTTTTCACACCTGCTCCACAGGTAGGAAGACGTTATACTGGCATTTGCCTCATCAGCTCTTGTCTCTTTCAAAATCACTGGAGGCTTTGTCTAAAGTTTCTCACAAGCAAGACTTGCACTTCCCGTGAGCTGTGTGTCACATCAAAGATCTTGAAGTGCCATGTAAAGAAACCCATATGGCTCATTGTCACCTCATCCCAGATGATCAATTTGCAATCACTGTGGAGCTTGCCTTTTATAAAACCACAATTGATGTTGCAGATTGCCTTCTCTTTCTTGGACAGATCTAAAGGGAGTTTAAAGCATGCATGAGCTGATTGGCCACCACTTAGTAGGGTTGCTGCCATCCCACTTGAAGCCACTGCTAGAGCAATATGTTTCATTTTGCGCTGTTCAGTCAAAAGTAGAGTGAGGATAAATATCTTGCCAGTTCCATCTGGGACATTGAGGAAGAACAGATCTCCTTTTTCACCGTCAATGATTGAAATAATCATGTTATAAACACCCAGTTAGTCCTCCATCAGTTTGTGTCATCAGCTATATGCAACATCATTTCCTCAGTGTTATAGCTGATCTCCTGTATGTACTCAATTGCAAGATAGTTTGCTGCTTTCTCAGATTGAAGTAAGCCAAATGTGGCCATTCCTTGGCCTCCCATAGCTTGCACTTGGGTGTCCTGGTCAACTAATGCCTCATTGTAAAAAGCATCATTGAACATAAGAATTTCTGCTGAGTTTTGCTTTTGAATCCTTCATAGGATGTCCTCTGCCGCACTGGTTTTGTGGGTCACCCAAAGCTTGAGAGACTTACCCAAGCCATGATGTAAAATAGCTGGCACAGTTGACTTGATGCTCTGCTGACTGCTACCTGATCCAGTGTCTGGTCCCAGTGGGCATTGTCTTCTAGTAGTCCATGTTTGGCACAGGCTTCTTTGTAGATTGTACAGATATCTCCATTATATTTTGCAGGTCATTTTCAAGATGAACAGCTAGATCTCCCACTGCTGGATGCCACTCGTGGATTTTGAATGCACCACATTGCCTCATCAGAGGAAATATATTTGCTCAACTGATAGATTATATATATAAGAATTTTAATATAGAATGGAGTGAAAGGTTTAAAAAACAATTCTTCATTAAATTTTTCATTTCAGTTTTGCTTTACATTGTGATTCAAATTCATATTGTTTAATTAATCTGCTGTAATTAAAAGTAACATTTAATGAGGAAGGGTTTGTGGCTCATACTGAGTAAGGATGTTTGGATTTTTTAAGAAAGATGTCTATTTCCACATCTAGATTTTTTTTTTTTAACACAGACAGTATATAGTCCATAAGTGGCATTCAAACAACAACCACGATATGTTTCTTTAAGGGTAGGTTGAAATATGAGCTTAGGTAAAATTTCTATTCAAAAATAATCTCAATTTGAATGTTATTTTATGTTTAAATGACCAAATAGATCAAGCCAATTTCTTAATATTTTAATAAATTTGAACCTGGCAAATTTAATGATACACATGACAGAATTTGAAACAAATTAATTTTTTTGCAATGTAAACACACCACAGAGATCATATTCAAAGAAAGATTATGCCAAATAAAGATTTTACTTAGAAAATAACCTGTGATCTGTTCAGATATTGTCTACTAAATTTTTTAAATCAAAGATCCATATCTGTCTGGAATTTTAAGATTTATAAGAGTTATTATTTTGTAACACCTGTATCTTAATTTCTAAAAAGTGTGCAAGATCAATTATCAACCTTGCTTTAGCAAATATAAACAGCATTTCATGTAGACCCACAGTGAGCTGAAAACCAAGGACCCTAGCGATACTATTATAGATTTTTATAAAAAAATATTAGCCCATTAACAAACTGGAAGTTAGTTTAACATGAATGCAAAGTTTCATCAATATTGGTTTAATGGTGTAGGTGACAACTTGATTCAAACAGACATAAATTGCCATTTATATATATATATATATATATATATATATATATATACACACACACACACACAAAAATGTATGGAAGGACAAGTAGACATGTGTTTATGAATCTCGTCTCTCTTTCATAAATTTATATATTATACACACATAGATGAAGGAATGGTGAAAAGTTTTTCACCCACCACCCAAAATCAAAGGAGCAAATGTCAGAATTATTTCAGAAGTATTTCTGGTTGAACTGAGGATTTTTAGCACTCTGTGTGTGTATGTGTGTGTATGTATGTATATATATATATGAGCTCCTGAAAAATTAATTTTGGTTGAGCCCTCTGGTTTGAGGTGTGAATTTGTAAACAGTGACTATTTAAGCTAATACTGCACGGCTCTTCGACAGAATTGAGTCACTCTCAGTCACTGTGTGTTTATCTGAATCTAAAAATAAACACGCTAAAATTCACTTTCATCCCATACCGTACGCTGATGGCTTAGTGGTAGAAGTTCTGACTGACGCAAATTCAGTCGGGTTTCGATCCTAGCTAGAGGCAACCGGACGTCTAGCCATACTGATGAGCTGTGAAACAGCGAAACAGTCTGTCTGTGGATGACAAAAATATATATATATATATATATATATATATATATATATATACACACACACACACGTCTCGGCCGGTTGACATTAATTTCACTGTTTGAAAAAATAGCTATGTACACTCAAATATTTGTATTCATGAAAATAATATAGTAATTAAAATGTGTGTGTGTGTGTGTGTGTGTGTGTTTATTATATGTATTTATGCATGAAGATAAAGAAAGAGTAGATATAGATATTTCATTTTATGCTTAGGGGTGTCTTCAGGGTAGAAGAAATGTTTACATTTTTTCATTATTTAAAGTTTAATTAACTCTCCCTAATCTGACACACCCATATAGAGTGGGAATAATGCTTCTGAAACTTCCCTCAGTAAAAATAGTGAATTGTCAGTTGAATATACATTAATAACTACAGATATATTAATAATTCTGTCAGAATTTATGATCAAACTGTCGCAACAAGTATTTACCTTCAGAGGATTTTTTTTTTCCATATTCAGAATATTTGAGAATAAAAAAAAAGAAACAAAAAATTAGATGAATAACAGGAAGTAGGAAAATATCAGAGTTAGTAAAAAAATAAATTTTACTATTAAAAATATTGTTTTGTGAAGTTGTTGGAAAACTGAATTTGTTTCAAGTACAATGTTGGAAAAATATATATTTTTGTCTTATTTTTAAAATCTACAAATTACTTTGTCTTTCATTCATAAATAACCAAGGTATACCATGTAACTTGAACAATTCTCATGAAAATAGAAATGTTTGATACTTGATAAACTATTATTTACTGATAAGTTCTGAACAAATATTTTTACTGACAATGACATGACTGAATAATTCTATAATCAGCTCTCAAGTGTATTGTGCTAGAATAACCTTAAAGCAATAGAGATAATTTTAATGAAATCCTTTTGCAAAAATCCTAACTTTGAGATTGAAGGTGCAACTTAGAATTTGTACATCTTCAACAACAGTTGAACAAAGCAAAGAACTCAAAGACTGGTTTTTATTTGATATAAGAAGTCATATGAAATACAAAACATCATTGAAAGTCTACATCTCTTGGTTTGTTCTAATTAACAATATAGAAACATCAGCATCTAGTATTCCTGTTGTCATATTTTAATGTTACACTAAAAGTAAATAAATGTAAGTAGTTTGTTACAGGTTAGAATGTATATAAATTATTTTGATTTTTAATAGATCTTTACCATAAGTCTTGTTTCATGTACAGATCTCAAGTCTGTCTACAAGTCTTACTACATGATGATGATGATTATTATTATTATATATTAGGATGTATCAAAAACATTTTCAAATTTTTATTTTTCAAAGACCTTTACTCTAAAGCTTACATCTAAAGACTGTATATTCTTTTTTTGCCCATATTCAGAAAATTTCTTATTTACTGACTCAGATGTTTTTCCTGCTTCCTGCTATTCATACAATTTTTCGTTCTTTTCTTAAATATTCTGAATATGGAAAAAATGAATACATAGTCTTTAGACATTTATATTAAATAAGCTTTAGAGTAAAAGTCTTTGAAAAATGAAACTACTATTTGTAAAATAACCACAACAATAATGGTAGTTGTAATTCTGAATTACTTTATTCTCATACCAACAAGATACAAATACAAAAATACTCTTGGTCCATGGCCACACAGCTGTTTATATAACACCAGAGAAGGTAACTTGTATCCTCCAATGTCTGCCTGTGTAAGTCCTCTGTTATCTAATGAGTCCTTCCATTTCTACTCTACACGATTGATACATTATAATATACTCATCTAAATACAACATATAACAATATTATTATTATATATTAGAAGGTACCAAAAGTATTTCAATTTTTAAAAGACCTTTACTCTAAAGCTAATTTCATGTACACATCTAAAGACTAACTATGATTCTCCTTTTATATTCCTTCAGAAATTTTGGCATCAACTTCCTGTCTTTTATTGCTCTAAGTAACATTTGACTCTTTACCATCCAATTTTAACCTTGTTCTGCCATCCATTCACACAAAGTTCTTAACTTAGTCACTTACTGTTTCCCACTGCTTCACTTGCCTTCAATATGTCCTGCAATTTAAGACTGCTATATTATTATTATTCCATATATTATATCATTATCAGTATTATTCTTTTATCTATTTACAAGCTTTTCCATATCTTAACAAGAGATTTCCAGTATTTAAAACTTGACCAAACAATTAGAAAAATATTCAGCAAGAACCCACTTCACACTAGGCATCAGCACCCCACCCAATCAATACACACTCTTAACATCATCCGGCATACATGGTTCACCACCTCGCCGAAGCAAGATCACCTGCAATAAACCCCGATGCCAAGTCTGGAGGCATATCATCACTGATAGCAATTTCACACAGCCTGGTAGTCACATAGTATCCAAACCACTGAGTCATAATTGTAACAGTTCAAATTTTACATACTTGCTTTTCTGCCACAAATGCAAAAACAAAAGATTATGTTGAATAATCTGTAACAGAATTCTGTCTTTGGTTCCATAACCAGGAAAACACCATCAGGGACAACCACAACAACAATTTACCTCTCACTGCACACTTCAACCAACCATTTCATAGTATCAATGACTTCATATGTGTGCTTTTAGCATCTTCATTCAACAGCCGACAAAGAAAGATGTAGATAGGAATTGAAATTTATTTTTCACAAATAAATTCACACACTGAAGGGATTAAATCAGAGAGTATAATTTCAACAGGGAAATTAACCAAAAACAACATTCCTCGGAAGAGTAAATCCCACTTCTTTGTTCATTCCTTGCATTTTTGATAAAGAACACAGGTGTGTTTGAAAATTCCGTCATTAAAAACTTCCTCTTCATGCTTCAAATTAGTCAAAAGGTTAATATACTATAAATATCAATTTTATTGATAATATGAAGTGTGTAGTGAGAGGTAAATTGTTGTTGTTGTTGTTCATTATGGTGTTTTCATGGTTATGGAACCAAAGACAGAATTCTGTTACAGATTCTTCAACATAATCATTTTGTTCGCTTTTTATCCTTCAAATTTTATCAACTGGCCTATTAAAAATCTCAATCTCTCTCTCTCTCTCTCTATATATATATATATATATATATATATAATTTTGGATTAATAACAATTGTAATTATTGAAGTATTACTTAAAATTTATTTTAACATTATCACTATCAGTACATTTTATTGTCTTGGTAATACTGACATGAAAACGTTTAAATATATTTGTAAAATCTATATTATATTATGGTTTATTTGAAAAAATATTTTTAAATAATAATATTGAAGATATATATATATTAACTTATGAACCTCACGTGATCTAGACTCTCATGCAAATATCAGGCATGGCATCTAACCCATTCAGAAATCTCTAAACTATCATCTGTATACAACTGCTTTCTTAAACCAATGATTAAAAATATCATCAAGTGGATGAATCCTTTAGGCCTTAAAGAAGGCAACCCTTCATCAGATCTTATGAATGGTTGCTACAGAATCACAAACAACTTTACCAAATAACAAAAACCACATCAGTTGAACATATTCAACAACAACTAAAATGGATAGCACATGTAATTAGAAGTGAAAATAATGATATAAGCAAGATGTTGACTTGCTATACCGTCTTAAACAAAAGGGTTGAAAGGAATCTCCTATCAATATTAGAAAGTATGATAACAGTGGAGTTGAGTTGCCTATTTTTCTGAAAAACTGCTTTCAGATAGAGATTTTATAAATTTCAACTAACAGTAACTCTAACTGTTTGGTCAATGCTGACTGTTTCATCATAGATTAGTGGTCAATCCCACTATTATCATTACTATACTGCGGCCACTTATTGTAATGACATTAAATACTTAAATCTTACTAAAGATCTTAATAATCCCTGCTAAAATGGAGGGGACATATGCTAGTGGATATTATATACAATCAAATAGAGTATGTATGTGTAAGGATTAATTAAGAATTAATAAGTCTGTATCTTGACACAGTTATTAACCTTACTGCGAAAAAGAATTTACCAAATAACAAAAACCACATCACTTGAACATGTTCAACAGCAACTAAGATTGATAGCACATATAATTAGAAGAGAAAATAATGATATGATCAAGATGTTGACTTTCCACACTATATTAAACAAAAGGTTTGCAAGGAAACTTCTGTCAATACTAGAAAGGGTGATAACAGTGAACTTGTGAAGACTATTTTGCTGAGAAACTGTTTCAAGATAAAGACTTTATAAATTTCAACTGACAATAACACAAACTGTCTGGCCAACGAATGTTGAATGTTTCCTGTACAGAAACAGCTGACAATACCATAAATATTTGATTAAAAAATACACTTAATGTAACTCTGAACAATATTTTGAACAATTTCTTTTATAAAATAAATAGTTAATTTCCTAAATATATATAAGCCAAAATATTTTATTATCAAATATTACTAATTGATTATTGAATATCATATTTGAGGTTTTTCTTCTATTTTTTTATAAATTAATTTTCACTATGCCACAGAAATTGATTATTGAGGTTACTTTCCATTCATTATAATGCACATAAAATATTAAAAATATGAAAGATCCATATTTTGCTTTAATTAAAATCTCACTGCAATTTTAAGAGTTGTTTTAAATTAGAAGATTAAAATTAAAGAAACCATTTCAAATTGATTAATATTTAATCTTCTATTATTAATGAGTAACTATTTTGGAAGCGTAAGAACCTTACAATAATGAAAAGATTTTGTAATTTTTTTTCTATTTTATAAATACATTCTGAAAGTAAAGGTTGAAATATTTGAGTTAAGAAATAAAAAATGTTTAAGAGGTGACAAAAAGTTGAGAAATGAGAAAATATTTCCAGTGTTGGTTTTTAATGTAAGTTTTTTTTCATCTTATTTTTCTTTTTGACAGCCCTTAGTGTTTATAAGGATGTTACAAAACACAGATCAACATTGCCAATTACTGCCTCCTTTGTCACTGATCAAATTGTCTTTTTATCCCTCCCAGGAACTATAATTATTTTTACAGCAAGAAATTACCAAAATGATTGACTGAAGGCTGCAAAGGAACCCTGGAGTTGACCACTTTCAAAGAAATGTTAATGACTGTTTTTTACCTAATTTATTTTGTATCAATTCAAAAACACAAAAAGCAAAAAAAAAACAAAAAAAACTTCCACATCCTTCTCATATACTTCCTGTTTAAGGCTAACTAAAATTATTTTGATTGGTTAAAGATTCTCTCTCTCTCTATGTTTTGGTGTTTCCAGCACAAATAATTCCTGGTCTTTTCAAAGAGTTATCATTCTTCTTTGATCTTGGAAAAATGAACTTTTATCAGTATAAAGATTTACTGGGAGATGGACATCAATTACGACATGAAACAATGTCAGTCCCTGGGGGAGCAATTGTTGTATTTTCTCCACCCTTCTTATCTTTAGTATAACAGACCCTCTTGACCTATTTAGCTTTGATTTTAAATTAGATTCTTTTTAAACAAATTAGATCACTTGGCAGTAACCTCTAAACAAAGAAAAGAAGAATCCTACACTAATATGTTCCAGATATGCAGAAAAAAAAATTCTGTGGGTGTTTTTCTCTTTTCTAGAGAATAAATATAATAATATGACCTATCCAGTTATATATATTAATGTTGTTTCTTTAGGACATAGGATATCATGGCTCTCCACAGCTTCCATTTCTATAACATCTGTGAACTACCATGATTTCTTGGGAAATATTCTTGAGGAGTTTCCTACTACCTTCTCCATGGTTTTGAATTTCAAAGTTATCATTTTCCTAGACTGGCACCCAGCCAATGCTAGAGAACCCAGTGTGCTCTGCTATTTTACTCATAGCATAAATTTAAAGAGAATGGCTCATTAATTTCAATTAACTGACAGATAACTGTTACACTAAACACAGATCCATACATAAGAATATGTATATTTTGATGGATATATTTATATATATATATATGTATGTATGTATGTATGTGTGTGTGTGTGTATCTGTCTGTCTTTGTACAATCATCCATATATATAATACAATTTGTATTCATATATATGTAATTATTAGCAATAAAATAAAGTCATTGACTTATAAGTTAAGTGAACTATTTTATTACAAATAATCTCTTGATATCGAGTTCTGTATTTACTAGGACTGCTGGTCTTGGATGCATTGTCTGACTTAATTGCTCTGGTCAATCACATTTTGATAAAACAAAAGAATTTCTTAATGCATACGCACAAACACTTGTGTGTGTGTATTTGTGTGGGTTGTCATGGGCTGTTCCTGTTGCAAGGATGAGTGATGACAAAATACCTAAGGTTCTCATGTCTAGCCAGCTTGAGAGTGGACAAAGGAGTGTTGAACGGCCATGTCTCAGATATAAAGACAAGCTAAAGAGTAACCTCTCAGCTGTCAAGCTGCCTCACTAACTTCAAGTGAGTTACCCTGGATAGAAATAACTGGAGATAATTGTGTCAGAGTGATAACAGAAACTTCAAAAACAGTTGTAATTAAACATATTTTAAAGTTGTATAAATGTCATAATTTAAGGTTATATGCTAAATTGTTTTTGGACCTCCCCCTAAATACAGCACAATAAGTGTAAACAAAAAGGATAAAAAGCTTTCATATACATTTCAAAGAAAATTGTGTATTTTAAAGAATATATACATTTACAGAGATAAAAAAATTTATGCTTATCTTTTTGGTAGCAACATTTGCTGTTCAGAGCGCTGGCCCAGGACATCTGTTTCATTTGGCCATCAAAGATGAAGAGAGAGAAAATTTGATTTCTGTTTCAATTGACGGAATTTATTTATTGCTAATTATCATTTTTATCTATATTTTAAAGTAATTTTTTTACTTAATTTTTTTTTCCTTTTATTATTGATTATTATTTTGCTTTCATAGTCCTACATAGTCTAGTACTAAAGGTTAGAAGTTATTTAGTGCTATCACTACAATGTCTTTACTAGCCAAATCCCTGACTTATGAACATTTCTCTTAATAATAATTTTAAAATAATTCAGCAGAAGACAGGAGATGGCAAATGACCTTGCATTTAAATTTTTGAAGGTTGTAGGTGGCAGGGAAGCAAGAAATCAGAAGGGAGATCAAGAGAAAAGAACCTATTAGAATGGAACCCACAGATGCATCTAGCTCATTCAATAGTAAAACAATGATATCTAGTGGCCAATCTAGTAGCAACATGATATTCATATATACATTATCCTCCAGATACAACATAGAAAAATTAGAATTATGATAAACTTACACACATAAATTATACATGTGAACACTGCTTGACAAGTCAAATACACATGAAGTCTGCTTAACAAATGAAAAACAAACACTACAAAAATAAAAATACCAGAACGTTTCCTATTTGTTCTTTATTCTTATATATATATATATATATATATATATATATATATTAAAGTGAACATTGAAGTCAACACTCAGAGGTGACAGGCTGTTTCATGCTAGACGCAATCGTCAGACAGCCTGACGATTGCGTCTAGCAATATATATATATATATATATATATATATATATATATACATATCTAGCAATATATATATATATATATATATATATAGAGCAATATATATATATATATAGAGCAATATATATATATATATAGAGAGAGAGAGAGCAATATATATATATATATATATATATATATATAGAGAGAGAGAGAGCAATATATATATATATATATATATATATATATATATATATTGAGCAATATATATATATATAGAGACAGAGAGAGAGCAATATATATATATATATATAGAGAGAGAGAGAGAGAGAGAGATAGAGCAATATATATATATATATATATAGAGAGAGAGAGAGAGCAATATATATATATATATATATATAGAGCAATATATATATATATATATATAGAGAGAGAGAGAGAGAGAGCAATATATATATATATATATATAGAGAGAGAGAGAGAGAGAGCAATATATATATATATATATATATATATATATATATATATATATATATTTCCTGAAATCTAACCAAATATCACATTTTTGAAAGACTTCCTGGTTCGCCCAAGAACTTTTAAATAATTCCCCATATATATATATATATATATATATATATATATATATATATATATATATATATATATTTCTTGGTATATCATCATCAATTATTTTATTCTGTAAACTTTCATTACACTGCACTTGGGTGCATATATACCTACACATAAAGCAACATATATAGATTTTAGGCAAAACTATATATAGCTCATGTATTCTTTCTTATGTATAAAAGTTTCACTTGCATTCATATATATTTATTTATGTGTGTGATACAGGCATACATACATACAAACATATATATATATATATATATATATATACCCATGTGGGTATGTGTATAAAACGTACTTATATATATATATATATATATACACACACACACAAACATATGTATATACTCTCACATACATATATCATATATATATAACTGGATAAACTGCATAATACCCCAATCAGTGTATAAAAAAAATCTAAAGAACTACAAAGAACTTTTTAATAAAAGAAACTTCTTTTGAATACATTTATTTTCTCACCTTTTTAAAATCGCTGCAAGACAAAAAGAAAATTATTTCTTTTCAGTTGTGAAAAAAAATTGTTCTGTTTTCTTCAAAAGAAGCAAAATTGATCACAAAATTCTGTTCACTACAATAAATTGACTTGAAGTCAGTTCTTTATTCACAAAATGTCTTTTAAATTTCAAGTTTAAATGATAAATTACATCCTCGCCTGCAACCTGAAATGAAAGAGAGAGAAGAAAAGTTGAAAATAAGTTCATTTCTCTTTGACGAGACAGAAAAAAAAATTACTGAAAGAGATGGCAAACTTCTGTTGTTGAAATATGACAATCCAAAAAACTTCTACATTCTGATTCTAATTCTATCCATGACCACCAATATAATTCTCTGCAGGTATTCACTATATTTTTAATCTCAGTTTGAGAGTAAAAGATATCAGAATATACTAAAATAGACATTTATTTAATATTACTCTAGATATTATATTTATCAATACATATGTTTGAGTTGCCTTCTTTGTTTTTTTTAAAGCAGTGTAATTGAATGTGTGTCATGGTGTAATGATAATGACTTAGAATGAGAAATCGGTGAGCCAAGATCAAATTCAAGTCAGGTTAGTTAAATTCACTTATGTACAAATACACTTGGGAATTGGATGAATCCAGCTGTGGGTTGAATAACGGGACAGATTGGGTCCTATAGCCTTGGCTGGCAAACAGTTTACTGCAGAAAGAAAGCTCAACCGACTGCAGGAAAATCAAAAGAGACATTATCAAATAATCGAAAGAGACATGATCGCCCATGCACTTATCTGACTGAAGTCTACTGGCCTGAGCAATTGAAAGTTTTAGTAAAGAAAATGTGCCTTTCAGCAGGGATTGAACCTGCATCCCCCTTATAGAAACCACCCTCAAACTAGATATGCATTCAGGCTTAGCTACTCTTTTTAAGAAATGCAAATCTCTCATTGAGGAGTCATGGTGGAGAAATGGATAGCGGCTTGGATTGAAGAATCGGAGAGTCGAGTTTAAATTCAAGTCGAATCCATTACATTCACTTTAATACTAATACACTTGGGAAAGGTATGAACCCTTTCCTTCTCTCCCAGCTATGGGTAAATAGAGACTTGAAGCGACAAAAACTTGGTCCTAAAGACGAATTCATATGCACAAGAGTGCATGAGAAATCTTTGTGAGGACACACGAGAGGAAAGAAGGCTTGGAAAATAACAACCACATGGCATACAGCAGGTAAGATAGGCAGGGGAAAAACTGAGCGGAACTGACTTTAGTTTAAGTTTACATTAACTTACGTGCTAATACCTTTGGGAAAGGTATGAATCCTCTTCTTCTCCCCCAGCTATGAGTAAATAGCAGGACAGACTGGGTTGTATAGCCTTGGATGGCAACTGGTCTACCGCAGAAAAACATGGCAACCTAGTGTGGGAAAAAATCTGTCTTGTCAGTCATGTATCAAAAGATATATGATCGCCTAAGCGTGTATCACACATAGCACATGACTGAACTGAATCTCTCATTGGGGACATTTTGAATTCTATATATACTAACTTTATTTTCATATCTGAAATATAAACAAAATAATTTCTCCGGAATTAATGGATTTTCTTTTTATAATCTGACATTATTTCTCCTTATTATTATTACTATTTTTATCATTGAAACGTGGCTAATTCAAGTCTTCAAGCTAGACAACATTAGCTGTAGCCTCACCTGCAGAGGGATGGACTCCATCAGGTCTATTTGTGCAAGACACTATGCATGAATGAATATCTCTGGCTTTCAACTGAGATATGTGGAGGGGTTTGGTCTGATGCTCATCTGCACAGTGACACTTGGTCATGGATTGATGATGATAATATCGATGATGATGATTTCTTACTGCTATAAATGTTCTATTTAGTGGGTAGATGAGTTTGAGTAATCTTCTCTGCTTTTAAGACAGTGAAACCAATGTCTACCAAGCTGGGCAATGAAAAGTATTAATAAAGAGAATGTGCTTTTGAGCAGAGATCAAACCTACATTCATCAAATGGAGACTTTCATAAGGATGTTATATATAGCAACAAACTCATTTAGAAATATCTAAACTGTCAGTTGTATGCAATCATTTTCTCAGCTCAGCTGTTAACAATGGCTTTAAAAAAATGAAGTCTGTAGGTCTTAGCAAGGACCATCCTTCTTCAAACCTTGTGCTACAGAATCACAGAAAACTGTACCAGATAACAGAAACCATATCACGTGACAGGACTTTCTAAAAAGCATTAAACAACACTTGTACAAAGACAGTGTAGTTGTTAGGAAAAGGAACGACCCAAGATGCAAACTACTAATTGGAGACACCAAAATCAAGCAAGTACAAAAATTTAAATATCTAGGAAGTCTTTTTTAACAGAGGATGGAAAAGGTGCATTGAAAATAGCTAAAGATGCCTTCCAAAAGTTAAGCAAAGTATTAAGGAACCAGATAACAGAAACCACATCACTTGAGGACTTTCAACAGCAGCAACAACTAAAATAGATATCACATGTAACTCAAAGACAAAATGATGACATAATGAAGATGTCAACATTAGAGACTACTGCAGAAAAATTTTTAAAAAATGTTAAGAAGCCCCTATCAATACTAGAAAGATTGATAACACTTACCTATTTTCCCAAAGAACTGTTTTAAGAAAAATGTTTTATAAGTTACAAATGAAAGTATCACTAGCTGCTCAGTAAATAAATGCCAAATATTTCCTTATAAGGAAATGGCTAATATTACCATTAATCTCTTAGAAATTCCATTTACTTAAAATGTCCTAAATATTTCAATAAGCAATAGCCCACTGCCCTTTGACCCATATTTAAATGGTACCAACTGTTGAAACTGATTACACGACCATAATTGCCTTATCAAACTGATTCTTAATGTCTTTACACAAAACAATTTTTATGGAGACTGCACAACAAATTCTACAGATGTCAAAATCTTGTCAGGTCGTTGAAGAGATGAACTGGCAGCAAATGTGATGATAATAGAAAGGAATTATGTCTTTAAATTAGTTTGGAAACATTTCAGTAAGAAGCTGTATCATTCTCTTTGTTTCCAAACTGTAGATGAAACTTCTTGCTTATTGATTTATCTTATCTACAAATTTGTTATCCATGGGACCTGAAAAGTAGTTAACTTCTAACACAATGAAAAATGAATGTCATATAATGTATAAACTGTTGTCACAAATATTTCATGACAGTCAGCTAGAAATTACAAAACAATGTAATTATTTGAATTGCCCAGAATTTATTGAGAAACTTGTTGAAAATTGTTAATTTATATTTCCTGGTTTCTTTTAACTTTCATGTTCATTCCTTATATTTATATTAGTGTTTGTGCTTGTTCCTGGTAATCAAGTTTTCTTCTTTAAATGTTATGTCCGCTCAAGATGTGTGCACCCTAGCTCTCCACAACTTCCTGTCATTTGTAACTCTAAGTAATGTTTGTCACCTTATTTTCCCTCCCAGTTCCTGTTCTGCCATCCACTTACGGACACTCATTAGATTGGCTACTCAATGTTTTCTTCTGTAATTCTTTTCTTTAATGTCCTGTGAGTATCAAATTTGCAAAGCCCTCTTTCTACATTATGTGTTACAGAAATTTCAAATGCCTTTTCTTGACTGTGAGTATATGTTTCCTGATAGTTCATATTTATCTCAAAACTTTCTTGTTACAAATACATTCTGTCCATTCCTCACTTGAAGTCACTTCTTCATTTGTGGGGAAATTGTCCAGCATTCACTACCATACAGAAGATTACATATGACATGGCAGTCCAATGCGCTTTTCTTTGTTTCTAATAAAACTTTCCTATTTCTTAATACTTTGCTTTGTTTGTGGAAGGCATCTTTTGCTATTTGTTTGTGGCTTTGGATTTTTGTGTTACTACCCAATGATCTTGTTTCTTTTATACACTCTTTGTCTAATATTTTGGTATTTAATTTATTGGTAGCTTATATCAAATAGTAGTTCTTCAAAATCATGGTTCTTAAAGAAGATCCTTTTTGACAACTTCCTTCTACCTATTTTTAACATGCCTTTTATTCATTTTCCATAACAGCTTTTCTCATATCACTTCAGCACCACATTCTTATTCAGTTTTCTATTTCACAACATATTCTTTCATCTTGCAATTGTGAAATTGGCCTTTTCTATACAGAAAGTATTCAGCATTCATTGAATTTGGCAAAGATTTTGGACTAATCCAGAACTTATACTGAGAGCAAATTGCCTGCATATGGATAGAAAATGAATTCAGTAAATATACAAAAATAGAAAGGGTGTATCTTATCACTGAACTTATTCAACCTTTCCATTGAAGCAATCCTGAGAGAATTAGAAATCTTACCAGGATTCCTTATTGCAGGACACACTGCTATGTAGTATCAGTACTTCTACCTATATGGCAGTGACTGATGAACAATCTCCTCAAAGAGATTTGAAACAACAGAAACATAATTCAACAGAGGAATGCTGAGAATACCATGGACTGAACATGTGAGTAATGAAGAAGTTTTAAAGAAAATGTAAACAAAAAGGACACTTATAGTTAAAATCTGAAAGAGGCAGTTGAAATTTCTAGAGCATATGAGGAAAGAGAGCTCGGAGAATTTGACACTCACATGACATATTGAAGCACAGAGAGACAAAGAAAAGCAGCAATAACCTTTCTAACAAGAGCTACAAAGGACAAGCAGTTGTGGAGAGCTATGATTTTTTCATGAAAAGAAATATTTTGATTATTTTCTCTTCTAGTTATATGTGCTACACATTTTTTGTTGTTGCTGTTGGAAGTTTTCAGGTGATGTGGTTTGTATTATTTTGTTTTGTATTTTGTATTCTTTTATAAGCCTTTGTAACAACATTTTAAAATTAAAAAAAAAAATAACGAGAGATATTTTGAAGCAAATTATTGAAAAGTAAGCAGAAATTAAAATGTTCAAAATTACAATCAGATAAATTTTCACCCATAGTTGATAATTTGTCCTAAAAAATTCAAAATAACAAAAAAATGGCTACCAAATAGCATTAAATTTAATAATGAGGATATTTTAATTGCCAAAAATGCTTCAATTTAATTTAAATATTTCTCAAAATTATTGGTTTCAAATACTGAAACAATTTTATTTTTATTGAATTTGTTTTATTTTATTGTTATTTACTAAAGCAACTGTTTCAAAACAAATTTCAAACACTAAATGTAGAAACTATTTGGGGGACAAATTATATCCACTAAATGTAACAACTATTTTAGGACAAATTTCATCCACAAAATGTAACATCCATTTAAGGACAAATTTCAAATACTAAATGTAACAACTATTTTAGGACAAATTTCATCCACAAAATGTAACATCCATTTAAGGACAAATTTCAAATACTTAAATGTAACAACTATTTTAGGACAGAAGTAGTACTGATTAATTTTTGACTAGTTTCTTACTTTTTGTCACAACATTTTAACTTACATACATTATAATAGAAAAAGAACAATATGAAGAAAACTCATCAATAATGAAAATACAGGAAAATATGAATTAATATTGCATGACAAAATTAGAAAACTGAATTAATCCAGACTAAATTTGAGAGAAACTTTGAAAAAAACAATCAATTAATAATATGAACATATTTATTTTTTAAATATGCCATAAAGTTATTAGAAACTTTTTTTAAGTATAGAACTAGTTTGAAGTCAATGTTTTTGGTGAGCTGTAGTACAGTGCATGAATAATTTCTTGTGAATACAAGCCAATGCAATTTTGGGTTAAGAGCAGGATGGCAAGAATACGCCTTCTTTTTTTTTTTTTTCAAAATTAAACTCTGGATTCTCTTGTTATATATTAGCCTATTGTAGTGAGAAAAATGTTACTACAGGCTTGATTTCCTTGTTTTATAATGATACACTCTAAAGGAACCAGTCCAACATAGATTTGTTTTGTTAGGGGACATGCAGAAAAGTAGCCTGGATCTTTTCATTCTAAGACCATGTAAAGATTCATATATGAAAATTTTCTTGAAAGATGTTTTGATAAAATAAGATTAAAAAAAGTATATACATTTATGTATGTATGTGAATGTTAGAACGTGCTTTTATTTTTTATACCAAATGCTGTTATTTTTTTCCCTATTTATTCGAACATTTTTCTTTTCTTTCCAGCCATTCAAATTCGAGATTCTTTGGTATTTCAAAAATGGCTTCTGGTTGAGGTTTCCCTCACTATACTCATTTTATATCGACACCCTGCCAATTATGGCTGCAGATTTTTTTTTTTAAAGATTATATTTCCCTTTTTTTCCAATTGGATTTTCTTATTTATTCTTTCTGTCACCTTTTCCCTCTTTGTTTTATTTTGTCTTTTTTTTTTTAATAATTCTTTTCCATTTCTCAGGCACACTGTCAAGAATGTGCATATTCTTTAGCAAGCTGAACTTAGGTAAAATTCTTATTTATTCATTTACTTGTTATCATGATTACTAATTTGCAGTTATTGTAATGAAGTTAGTGTTATTGTTGTCATGCTTTGATTTTTCTTCCTTTTATTAGTAAAAAGAAAAAATCAATGAAAAAATATTAATTATAGTAGAAACATTACTAGATTATAATGATTATAATAATAATAACAGACTTTACATGAATAAGCACTGATGCCAATAAAGTTACGATGTAATAATATTAATAACAGACTTTACATGAATAAACACTGATGCCAATAAAGTTATGATATAATAATAATGATAATAACAGACTTTACATCAATAAATATTAATGCCAATAAAGTTATAATAACAATAATAATAATAATAAAAAAGGTTGGAAAAGATTCCAGTAGGCTAATTGAAGAGATCCCTGGAAGTCCATGCCTCAAAGAGATACAAAAAATTGTTCTGACAAGCACAGCCCACACTTAACGAAGGGCTTTATCTATGTAATTATTATTAATTTTTTTTTTTCTTTGCAGTGGAAAGTGTCATGATGCCATTTCTAACCTTAGGTCCCTGGGCGGGACCCGGAAAGAAATGTTTAAATGCCAGATATCAAAGAAAATAAAAATAATAATAATAATAAACTTTACATGAATAAATATTAATACCAATAAAGTTATGATTTTATAATAATAATAATAATAATAATAATAATAGCCAGGATTTGGCTAGGGAGCAGAAAAAACTATGTAACATAAATATAAAACTAGTTCCTGTAGTAATGTAGATGCTTGAAACATCATCTAGAAAATTGAAAAAGTACTTAAGGAGAATTGGAATCAAGATCAAGATTGTAGATCTCGAGAAAACCACCATCATTTACTCTGTGAAGATTCTCTGAAAAGTTTTTGAGTTGTGAGGAGTTTTGTTCAAACTATGCCTCAAGAACAGAATTTCATTGACTACATCAATGTATGACACCGACATAATAATAAGACTTCAAAAAATGTAAGTGTTCTCTCAAAGACATGGCCATTCTGTCTGATAAAAACATACCAACAAAAGTGTTTGACAAAATTTCAAAATATAAGGATCTGGAATTTAAAACTGCAAGATTGCAACATTTAAATACAACCACTATTTCAATAATATAAAAAAAATTAGGAATAGTTAAAAAGAATATTGATGCATACATTATGAAAATCCCAGAGGACCCCACGCTATCTAAAATAGAAATGATTGTCCTTATGTGCACTGTACATTCAGAAAGAAGACTCTCCCAATATGCTCAATAACTTTTTCAGAAAAACCTTCCTTTAATTCAGGTATCAGGTAAAAAAAAATTATTAACCATAATATAAGAAAACATGAAATTACAATGATAATAATAATAAATTGGTTATACTGCCTCACAAGCCCCTTCATTAGGTCATGAAAAAGACACTACTTGTGTTTTGTTAGTAAAAGAAAATTTCAAATATTTTTGCAATACTAACATGACCATTATGACTCAATTCAAAAAAAGAAATAATCTCTATGCTGTATTATGAATGTTAATTAAATGATGTTGTTAAATTAAAGAAAATGAAATTAAAGTTGTTTTGTAATTATGGTGACACTGTAAGTTTAAGTATTACTATGCATACTAATGTTATTACATCTAAATTATGGAAAGTCTATTATAATCACAATCAAATTATTTTTATAACAAAACTAGAAATGCTCTCACCAATGATAACTCATCATTTTCATTTCTATAATTTAGTTGTGTCAATAATTACATTTGAGGTATGGTTAATTTTAATTTCACTTTTGCTTTATATCAATTTTCAATCTTCCTGCCCACCATAAAATGACTATATCTATAAATATGAGTAAATGTTCATTTCTTGAACTGATATTTTACAAATATGCTTTTTAAGTGCATCTTCTTGTTTTTCCTATTTGTATCAACTTTTTTCTAGGCCAATTCAAATAACACAGATTACTTTCTTGAAACCATTTCAAAATTTGCAAGAGACTTTTATAATTGTTTTTTTATTCTGTATATTTTTTGCATCCATAAATTCACCCAAGGGAACACAAGCAACCAATTACAAAACCTATTCCAACAATACCAAGGTCGCAGCATACAAATACATTAATAAACCACATCCATGTGCATGGTAGATAGGTATTGATGTTCTATGATAGATACAGAGACATATCAACTGAGGCAGGTAGGTAGCAAGTGAGCCACCACTCTCCTGAACCAATTCAGGTGCCACCATAGATTACCAGGGTCCCATGAATCAAAGGATTTTGTAGGGTTCAGTCTAATCTCCCAAAAATCTCCTTTCAGCACTTCTCTTTTCACCA
>OZ038487.1:52434532-52472032 GCA_964036315.1 Acanthosepion esculentum | reverse complement strand
TTTGTCGATAATTGGCCTTCGAAAAACTACCTTTGGGCACTGGGCTTCCAATCATGGACGTATTTGTACATGCGTGATTGTGTTTGGGATTTTTTACTGGATGTAAATTGACCAAGTGAGTAAAAATACAAAGTTTGGTTTTGATAGTACAATGTTTCAATCAGGAAGTACTGGGAATTTATGATGATGGACAATATTGCTTTCCTTTCCTTTCTTTATTTCTTTTGTTGTTGTATTTTCTCTGAATCCTTGGGGCAGGCAGGTAGGTAAGTGGAGAATAAGAACGGGAATAGACCAATTTAAGTTGGGTTAGTAGCTGGGTGGGACATAGGGATAGATTTTTTTTCTTGTTTTCCACTGGTTAAATAAAAATAAATGAATAAATAAATAAGTGAAGAGAATTTTTTTTTCATTTATCTATTTATATTTTGTTTGTTGTTTCTTTTTATTCTTGCAATGATTTTTCTGGGTGTTAATTTTTTTTTCCATTTTTCATCTTTTTGGGTATTCTATATGTATCCTTATTTTTCATTATACTTCAACATATTATTATAATTATTATTCATGAGAATAAATTTAGTACATTTGCAAAATCAACACATGTTGACTGAATAATACAAAACCAAAATAAATCTGGCTGATTTAATATCTGGAAAAATGATATAAGCTTCAAAAGTTTAGAGAAACTAATCTACTGGCAAAGAGTATAAAGCAATTTGGCAAAATTAATTTTGCCAAATTGCTTAAAGCAGACAAAGTTCCATATGAGTAAGAGAAATATTTGGAAGAAACTATTTGGTAACTTCTTACTACTAATTTGTTATTATAACTTTTGATATTCTTACTCATTAATTTTTATTTATTATTTACTTTTTTTCTTAATTGGTCAAAGACATTATTTTTTTTTTCTTTTGTCTTAATTTTTTTTAACTTTAATTTTTCAGATCAAAAACCTTCTGTAATGCTTGTTGAGTATTTATTAATGTTACATTTTTAATATTGTTAATGTTCTATTACTTTTATTTTATTATTTTAATCATTATCATTATTATTATTATAATAATAATAATGATGATAATAATAATAATAATGATGATGATGATGATAATAATAATAATGATGATGGTGATAATAATAATAATAATGATGATGATGATGATAATAATAATGATGATTATGATGATAATAATAATAATAATAATAATAATAAATTTGAATGTGCACAAAAGACATTGAATGGTTGTCATTAGAGGTTGAATGAGAGCAAGTAACTTCAAATCTCCAGTACCTTCCTCGGTATCTTTGTTGATGATTATATTATCATTCATTTACATATACATACCTGATGTTGGGTTATTATCACTGATGACAGCATGTATTTCCCAGTCTCCAGAACCTTTCTCGGTATCCTTGCTGATGATTATATTTCAGTCATTTATATGTGCATACCAGATTTCTGGTGGTAATCAGGGTAACGGCAAAATCTCTTCAACTCACCTGAATCTTTCTCAGTAATCTTGTAGCCTATAACAAGATCATTTCAATTCTTCATTATTATTAATTTATCTCTTTTGTATTATTACAACTGTTGTGCAGTGTATTTGAATTTTGGTTATAATATTAATACATTATTATTATTTTTTTTTTTTATTTGCTGATTGATCCAATCATTTATCAAGTTTTCACCTGAGAACTAAAGTTCTATGGTACAATTGCAGAGTGGATGAAAGCAGTGAATTTCATGACAGTGATTGTGAGTTCAATCACTGGATCAAGTAGTGTGTACTTGGATTAAGTGGAAATAGGTGAGCAATAACTGAACAGTACTAAAAGTAAGAACTGAACAATATCTCTAGACATGGACAGTGAAACAAGAAGATTCTACCCCTATACATTAAATAAAGGGCTCAGTTCAGATTTCCAAGTAGGTTACCCAGATAGATATACATCTGAGGAAGGCCAAAGTGCACAACTGCCGAAACATTGTGAGAACGACAAAGATGAAGATAATAGTTCAAATATAAATAGTGTAGATAAGGTAAAAATAGTTGTTTTTTTGTAGTTAGCTACTAAAAGAGGTTTTCTAGGAATGCAAGTAGCACTCATTAACACATTTGTTTTCATTTCAAATAAAGATGGACTTTCTGGGATTATTTACTAGTCATTTATGTGCCATGCATGATACATGCTTAGGCGATCATATATATTTTGATACATGACTGACGAGGCAGATTTTTTTCCCACACTAGATTGCCATTTCTTTCTGCAGTAGACCAGTTGCAATCCAAGGCTATAGAACCCAGTCCGTCCTGCTATTTGCCCATAGCTGGCAGGAGAAGAAGAAGATTCATACCTTTCCCAAGGGTATTAGCACCTAAGTGAATGTAATGGATTCGACTGGAATTCGAACTCGGTTTTCTCAATCCAAGAGTATTCTTAATCATTCCTAGGATTGCTGTAACTATTGACTGTTTTTAAATGCCACTTGTAAATTCTACTTCTAAATCTTTATATTTGGAGAGATTATGAAATTTTTTTGTAAAACTATTTCAACAGACATGTTGATAGGATACCCCTTATTTATTATTATTGGTGGTGTTGCTCTTATCATTGCTTTATATTGTTCCCATGTGACATTTAGTCGTTATCACTCAGCATTAAGTGACAAAAATACGAAACTACTCCATATCTCATTCCTCCCATATGGCATTGAATGTTGTACAATCTCCTCAAAGATGAAGAAGAGACTTGAAGCAACAGAAATATCGTTCTACTAAAGGATGCTGAAAATACCATGAACCAAACATTTGAACAACAACAAAGTTTTAGTGAAAATGGAAACAAAAAAAGACACATATACTTAACATAAGAAAGAGACAATTAAAATTTCTAGGGCACTTAATGAGGAAAGAGGGCTTGGAAAATTTGATACTCACAGATTTAAGGCAAGAGGGACAGAGGAAAACAAGACATAGCCTACCTAGTGAGCTTGAGTAAATGGATGGCAGAACAGGGTTTAGGAGAGATAAGAAAAAGATAAAATTTATTAAGACAGGAAATTGTGGAGAGCCATGATTGCCAAAATCATGGGAGAAAGATTACACATAGTAGTAGTCTCAAATACGCAGGACTTTTCTTTATTTCTGAGCAGACCTCACCATAATTGCTGAATTCCAACTTCACCCAGTCTTGATTCTGGTAATTTAATACCAAGTACACCACTTATTAGGACTATAAATGTCATGTTGCAATTTTTTTTAATACCCAGGAAAAGCCTGGTACTTATTAAGTTTCTTTTGTTTTAACTCTGAGTCCACTGGTACAGCCACAGCTTCAATCTGGCAAAAACAATTTTTTTCTTTATTCACAATTATCAGATATGGTCAACCTATTTGGATGAAATGGTCAGTCAGAATATCAGTCTGAGAGTAATTTTTCTCTTTTCTTATTTCCTAGGATACACTGATTTTTCACACTAGTACTGTCTATTGGTTTTCACTAGAGATAAAGTGACAGCAAATTTCTTCAAAATTTCAGCACCCTTCACAGTATTAATGTCAATTTTGATAATGCTGTAATCCCCATAGCTTCATATTAAATCTTTGATACTTCAGGGTAAAATCACCCTCATTCTCTTTGTGCCCCAAAGAACCACTACTTTGTGAAACAAACTTCCAGGTGGATGCTTCCCTAAATATTACAATCTTTGAACTCTTCAAGGCTAGGATCAGTCATTATCTATCCTCCATATCCTCTTAATCTTCACTCACAACTTACTTCTCTTACATATATACCACTTTCCTAATTCAGTAACCCTGAATTACTTTTGAGTCTTGGACTGAATGATAATTAGTATTAAAAAAACTCTCCATTGTATTCTTACCAATATTAGTAATGCTCATCTGTTGTGTTTTACATCATGTATCCGAGAAATTCTAGCATTCCCTGTACCATTTTATCAGTTTTAGTAAATCAGTCATTTAATGTTTCACATCAAGTTACCAAGATACTACAGCATACTCCTCAGTATTTTCAATTTTTAAAAAAATATTTAGTTACGCTATCATCTTGATGGGTTTTAATTCTTACACAAATTTTCCTATCAGATTAAGCTGTTATTGGTTCTTCTTTAAAATACAAGCCTTCTTTGATATTTGCTGAGTTTAGGGTAATCCAAAGTCAAATATGAAAAATTGAGCAAGAAAACTGTTTTAGACCAATCTTCCAGATTAGAAGAAATTGCCTACCTTGAAAGCAGCATTCCAAATTCTGGGTCTTACTTGGGCTGATATCAAACTTTGATGCCAGTATGAAATATGCAACTATCTCAGCCACAAAGTAGACAATTAACAGCAGGTATTTAAAAATGTAGTTTAATTGCATCAGGCAATAGCTATAGTATGCTTTGGTAGTGGGTGTGAATTGGGGGTGGTTCTTTCATTGGTTCTTCCTTTACTATTTCTATGAAGTGACTTTGCGGTGATTTCTGGAGTCCCCAAGTGGATCCAACTCACAGCAATTGTAATCATTTGTGAGATTAGTTAACTTTTGCACCATGGTGAAGCATCTGATTAATATGTATGAATTTTAGTTCACTAAATTTTCTAAATTTGTAGTAGACAATACATTTGTGTACTTGTAAAATCTGCAAAAAATGAAACAGTCTAAGTAAATTTCATATTGCATATATGCTGAAATTTATTCAGTTAAGATACAAGGTCAAGTGGTGAAAAATAGTGAAGAGGAAGACTGTGTTGGGTCAATTTTCCAACTGGATAGGTCATTATTGCCTTAAAAAATGGGAATTAAAATTCTTAGTTTTAGCTGGACACAAACACTAATCTCTAGTACCAGAGAGAAATATATGAATATCTCAGTCATAAGGCAGGCAGGCTTATAGCAGATAATCATTTTCAGGACATGGTCCCAACAGCAAATACTGAGTGAGGATCAAACTCATTATACTGGCAACAGTCAGCAAAACTTGCTTGCTATCAATGGGCCATCGTGATGCAAGCATAATATTCACAATGTTTATCTTGAATTTGTCATTTAAAGTTAATCAATTTCTTCACAGGTGAAGAGAAAACTGGAGCCAATAGAAATTTGATTTTACAGTAAGATGTGGACAATGCTATGGATAGAGCACATGAAGAAGTCTTAAGGAAAATGGAAATAAAATCATTTGATTGATTGATTTGTTTTTTTATGGCTTATCAACCCTTGTGGGTTATTTAAACATTTTGCATTCTACAAATAATTTCTTTTTTTTGTGAGTGAATATTGCATTAATAGTTTTTGAGAATTACAGTGCTTTTTCTCAAGCCAAGTCCTAATAGTAAACCCATAGCTGGAGGAAAGAGATGGAGTCATATCTTTCTCAAGGGTATATGCGTGTAAGTCAATCTAACAAACCCTACTGGAATTCTAGTAAGAAAATTTAAATATCTGTGAAAATTTTTAAGAAAGGATAGAAAATGTGATACCAAAATCCAAAGGCACAGTGGAATAGCAAAAGATGTCTTCCAAAAGCTAAGCAAAGTATTAAGAAACAGTAAAATATCTGGGAAGTGTTTTAACAGAGGAAGGAAAGTGTGACACTGAAATTCAAAGGCACTTTGGAATAGCAAAAGATGTCTTCCAAAAGCTAAACAAAGTATTAGGAAACAGAAAATTTTTATTATAAACAAAGAAAAGAGTCCTGAACTGTTGCACAATATCAGTCCTCCTCGATAGCAGTGAATGCTGGACAATTTCCTCAGATGAAGAGAAGAATAGAGGCAACAGAGATGTGGTTCTACAGAAGGATGCTGAGAATACTATGGACAGAATACTTGTACTTAGAATCAGAAAATGACAGTGAAATCTTTGGGACACATCATGAGAAAAGAGGGCTTGGAGAGGTTCATATTCACACACTGAAGGCAAGAGTTGAAGAGGGAAACAAAAGTAACATGTAAATTGATGATAGAATATGGACTCAGAAAGAAATTAAAGGAACAAACATTGCTAAGCACTATAAAGGAGAGGAAGTTGTGGAGAGCCCTGACCACACATGTCCCGAAAAGAAAAAAACTTGAAAGAAAAGTACATATTTGTGCATATTTAAAGCTGAAGCTATGAAGCGCACATGATTGTTTGAATCAAAATGGATATTTTTATTTATACATACAAACAAGTGGATATCTGTTTATCTATTATTATAAGTTGGATTAATATATCATCTTTATTATTATATTAACTATCAATATGTATTTGTTCATGTCACAGGTAAATCTCATGATAACAGCTTCATGAGACATTCAGCCTTCCGAAATTCCAAAGATAAAATTCTGAACGTTTTATTTTCTGTTTAATTTCCCCTGAAGTATTTGTCCTTTATTTCTATAAAATAAACAGTTCTTTCCCAAAAGAATTGCTAAGACAAGTCTTTTATATTATTTTATCATAACTAACATCTAAGGACATATCCAAAGAAAAATGGAGAAAGGTAGCTGGATGGATATAAATGTAAAAAGATATTTAAACTATTATTCTTAATATTTCTATCTCTTTTTATAGTTTTTTTTTGTCATTTTTCTTAGCTCAATAGAAAGTTAGGAATAATATTTGTACTACCATCACATCCAAGTTACTCTTAGAACTAAATCAGTATGGTTTCTCTGGCTCTTCAAAATGGATGACTGTGGAGTCTGTCAGGGGAATGGCTTGTCTTCTGTTCAAGAGAGTTCCCAATATCAAAGTTTTTCAAAAGTCTACGGTTGTGAGTTTTAGACTATCATTCCATTTAATCCATTAGTGATGTTTGCGTGATGACATTTGCATGGTTTCAGGTTTTAAGAGTCTCAGGCAAAAATTTACTTGTCTCCATCAATGAATCTGGGTGATTGAGAGCCCGGAAAAATGTGTACAGCAAATATTGTATTTTTGTGATCTGACAGTTTTAAAGACAGTGTTTGTTATCACATCGGAAAACTATTCTCTCTTCAGGAATTTATTTTTATTTTTTGTCTGTTTTGTTTGAAAAAGTCCACTGCATTTACATTTTCGATTTTTTTTTTTTTCATAAACTATGATTTTATTAGCCTGAAGCATTCAATATGTTTTCAATAGTATATTTTATTACCAACTATAAAGAGCTAAAGTGAATTTTATGGAGTCTTACGTTTTCGCTCACTTTTAAATGAATACGTAATCTGTTGGGAATTTTAACTGATTAATAACTCATTATTCAATGCTGACTACTTTATTTTCACCAAGCTATGAGGAGATAAAACAAAAAACATTTATACAGAAATGGAAGTTTTCATGTGATATATTAAGAATAATTATCATAAAGCAGATTACTTTAATCACTTGTCAATAATAAAAACACCATTTACACTATTTACATTGTTTGAATGGTTGTCCTCGTCTTTATCGTCATGATTTTCAGAAGAAGGCCAGAGCATACAATGTTTGAAACGTCATGAATATGACAATAAAGATGAGGACAACAGTCCAAAACAATGTAAATAGTGTAAATAGTTATTATCTGAAATATAGAGAAATAAAAATAATATTATCATCAGAAATATAGAGAAATAAAAATAATATTATCATCAGAAATAAAGAGAAATAAAAATAATATTATTATCAGAAATAAAGAGAAATAAAAATAATATTATCATCAGAAATATAGAGAAATAAATACACCATTTAACAGACTTGACTGCATTGGCCATATTTTCTTTTTTCAATGTTGATTTTTCCATAAGCAGTAATTTCTTTGTCCCAAGATATTTGTTAAATAGTAGTGTAGACTGAACACTTCAGCCTTGGCTGGCAACCTACCTAGGAGAAGAACAATTCTAAATTTAAAATTAAGTGGATATGGGGTTAGAAAGTTCATCCCTTAAAACCTACTTACTATGGAAACCACAGCTGCGTTGCCTAGAATTATTTACACACTATTTCAACTGTTGTCCTTTCTGGCTTTCTTCATGCGGCTGTTGATCTGGGTAACATGGGAATTTTGAAGTCAACCCTTTATTTAATCTATGACAGTAGATTCTTTTCATTCTGCTGTCCATGTTGAGAGAAAACTTAGCTGTACTAAATAAGCACAAGACAAGTTATTGCTTGTCTTATATTAACCGAGTCTCAGTCTACACTAGTGTATCAAAGCATTCATTCAGGAAATTGGTAACAGTAATCATGAGTTCAATCCCTGGTTCAGATAGTGCAGACTTAGGTTCAGTAGAAATGGACAGAAGAATGGGAACAATCTACCCCCATTGATTAAATAAAGGGTTCAGTTTTAAATTTCCTGAAGGTTACCTGGATCAAAAAGGACCTGAGGAAAACCAGAGAGCACAACAATTGAAACAGTGAGATAACAACACCAAAGATGAGGGCAACAGTCAGAGTGTAAATACTGGTAACGCCTCATCCCAGAAATTCAGACAAAAATGCCTAGACTGTTGTGAGCGGTGGCCTCATACTTCTCAGTCAAGTCGACAGGACATGATTTTGTTTGTCTTGTTTAGTTTAACAAAATTTTTATTGCTGGCAGTATTTTTTTTTTTCAAATGTATTGCTAGTAAAAATTTTTTCTTTCAAAAATTTATCTCTGGTAATATTTTTTCTGCAAAAATGTATCGCTTGTAATATTTTTTTGATTTTCCAAAAAGTAGAGCTGGCAATATATATTTTTTCCCAAAAATGTATTGCTGGTAATAATTTTTTTCTTCAAAAACTTATTGCTGGTAATAACTTTTTGACAAAGTATTTCTGGTATTAAAACCTGTTTTTACACTTTCATAGTGTTTTGACCCCACTTTGAGGGTTAACTATTTACTCATAGCTGGGACCCTAACAGGTGCTACCACCTCGGGTCAGGTGGTTCCATGCTCCTCAAAACTTCCTGATCAGAGGCCTTGCTGTTGGACGTAGTTTATCGTCTTACCCAGGACGGCAACAGGACATGAATGAGTGAGTATAATTGCTTTGTACTTTGATATGAAGTACAATATATAAAGATTTGTCTTACTTTAAGTTTTGAATAAAAAACAAAAGATACATATTATCAACTCCTAATAATTGACTTTTAAAGTTATTTTATATTACACATAAACAAAACACATCTGGCAAATACGTAAGGTAATGTAGTAAAAGGAAAAAAAAAAAACAGTGCGCCATAAAGACAAATTAACCTGATGTTGGATATCCCATGGCATGAGAACAATTTATAGACAATACCTGCTGAATCAAGTCAGATTTAATAAGGTTGCAGGAGCATGACCTTCTTTTATATGACAATGCTTAGTGATGTCAAAAATATCATTTCAATGCTTTCATAAAGCATTCAAAGCATTTTGAATGATAGATACTTCTAGAATTTATCAGCCTAAGAGAAGGAAAACTTTAAATTCCAAACTCAGGAGGAGCTAATAGGAAAGAATTCCACGATCTTTTCCAAGAACACAAAAACAATTTACAGCTGAAAAAAAAGTTTGAACAAAGTAACTATCCCTTAATCGAGACGTAATCGCACCAAACCTCTGAAGGAACTCCATCAAATGAGGGCCAATAACCCCAGAAGTTTCCACTGCCACAGGATTAAAGAAAAACTGTCAGCAAGAGAAGAATATTTAACTATTTTTTTTTTTATCTCTGTGGATTGAATAAAGAGATTGGTTCAAAGTTATCAACTTTGACTGACACCTGAAGAAAGTCAGTGGTTTACAGCCATGTCTCATTGTAACACTGATTCTTGTACAACCACAGAAGTTAAGTAATGTTGACCCTAGATGGGTGACTGCCTGGTAATACCAGGTGCTGTAAGCTTGGATGTGCAGGTGGTGTAATGGATAATGGTTTAGAATTGTTAATCAGAGAGCCAAGTTCCAATTCCCATTAGGTTTTTTATATTCACTTGTACCCAAATACCCTTGGGAAAGTTATGAATCCACCTCTTCTCCCCCAGCTATAGGTTAATTAGAAAGACTTGTATCACTAAATGATTATTATCTAAAAAAAATTCTTACAATCTGAATCTAACAAATCTCACCCATAAAAAATATTTTATGGCTTTAAATAAACTGTAAACTGTTGATAAGCCGTAGAAAAGGAATCAAGACATGGAGAAAGCCAGGGGGTATAACAGTTGAAATGGTGTTAATATAATAAAAAATATGTTAACACAAGTGTATATATATATATATATATATATATATATATATCTCAATTTTTAACATATGTGTGTTAGCACGTGCGATACCCTGTCTTCATCAGCTGCCAACCAGGGGTGATCTCACAGTTTCGGTGGCTGGGGTGGCGGTCTCGCCGACCCACCGAAACCGACTTGGATAGCTAGATTGTAGGTTTGAGAGAAACAGACAAAGAAAGAATATATGATTAAAAATGTTTGAAAAACATAATATCTCTAAACATATCTGAACTATCATGAAGAGAATGATAAAGAGAGAGAAAAATAAATGTAAATAATTAAATAGATCAATCCAGACTTTGATGGATAGATAAATCCAGAATTAGATTGATTAATAGATAAATCCACACATTGATAGATAGATCCAGATATATACAGATATATCCAGACACAGATAGATTGGTAAGTAGATTCAGACTTTGTTTGATTGATAGAGAGATCCAGACTGACAGATCCAGACTTCGATACATTGATTGATTGATAAATTGATCCAGACTTAGATAGACTGATAAATAGATAGATATACTGAAGCCGACTGGTATAGGTAGATTGTAGGTTTGAGAGAAACAGACAAAGCATATATGATTGAAAATGTTTGTAAAATATGATATCTCTAAACGTATCTATACTATTGTGAAGTGAATGATAAAGAGAGAGAAACAAATAAATGGACAGATAGATAGATAGATAGAGTGTGGGCATAAGAATCAACAGAGTGTGGTGACTTAGTTTTATGCTTTAATGCAATCTTTTGTCTGAAGATCACATTGAAATATGAAACTGACACCCCACAAGCAGTGTTGATTCCTATGTCTACACTCTTCCTCTATGTGTCTATCTTTCCCCACTCACTATCTAAAAAATGTCTATTTTAATTATAGATGGAGAAAAGTATCTGAAGATAATTAAAAGAATAAGTATGCACACTATACTTTAATAACTTCTTTAGCATGCCAAGGATAGAAATTAACACTGTATGATAGGTCATGATTAGGAATAAAATAAACATTAACTTTAACACTCAAAATTCCAAAACCTGCTTGTCCTATGGAACAATGCATAGTGAAGTTAAGTGTTAGTTAAGAGGTAATATTTAGTTCTCGTAATCATTAGTTCAACCACAATTTAATTTTATATACTCATTTAGTGGTAAAAACAGTTTCACAGGGATTAACTAATTAATTGATATGAGGTATCCTTAGCATGTATAAGGGAGTGATAATGCTTGGGATATTTTCACCCAACACCGTAAATTGCTACAAAACTAAAACATTAACCTGGAAACTCAAGTCTTGTTTTTTAAAAAGCCTCATCAGATTGAGACTTTCATATGGATGTCATACACGGCACCAAACCCATTAAGAAATATCTAAACTGTCATCTGTATAAAAACCACTTTCTCAGATCAATGATTAAAAATGGATTTGATCAAGTGAAACCTGTGAGCTTTAGCAAAGGGCATCCTTCTTTGAACATTGTAGACCTGTGCTACAGAATCACAAACAAAGAACTGTACCAAGTAACAGAAACCACATCACTTGAGATCTTTCAACAGCAGCAACAGCTAAAACAGATATTTCATGTAACTTAAAGAGAAAATAATGATATAATCAACATGTTAACTTTACACACTACTTCAAATAAAAGGCTAGGAAGGAATTCGAACATATCTTTTACAAAATCCAAGGAAGGGTCTGTAATGTAATCAATTCAGTCACTTTCCCACCACCTTGACATGGCTTTGCAAACATCTTTTTTATAAATATTATCATGGCAGTTGTTCTAATGAGTTCTCCCTCTTGGTAGCTTAACCACATGAATTTAAGTGTACTACTAGATTGGCTACCAAGTTTCATTGTTTTTCTATTGAATTAGCTAAACGTAACCACGTTCGGAAGCCTGCATGGCAGGATGCCATAATCCAGCTCTGGTCAAGTTGAACCTTTGTTTGAACCAAAGTTGTTTTACTAGCATATGTTACACCTGAGTTGGTCTTCTTTCAAAAGTTCTGCAAGACTGACCATCTATAAATGTTATTCAAGATTTATACTAAAACTGATGGCAAACATTTTATCACTGTATACAATGTGAAAGCTTATCAGTTAGTTTAACCTAAGGAAATAATTGTGTGACTGTTCTAAATAAAAATCAGATAAAGTCCATATTATAAACTTGTAATGAGTGACATGAGGAGGCATGATGGAGTAATGGATAGCAGCTCGGAATGAGGAATTGGAGATCCGAGTTCAAATTCCAGTCAAATCCATTACATTCACTTACTTGCTATTACCCTTGTGAAAGGTATGAATAATCTTCTCCCCCCCCCCCCCAGCTATGGGTAAATAGCAGGACAGACCAGGTTCTATAGTCTTGGATGGCAACTGGTCTACCACAGAAAGAAATGGCAACCTACTGCGGGAAAAATCTGCCTCGTCAGTCATGTATCAAAACGTACGTATCACACATGGCACATAACTGACTGAATGAGTGACATATTGAAATTATTCTTTTAGATAGGCATCTGTAACAACAAAATAAGGGATTTGAATAACATGCTTCAAGAGTGTGAATGATTTCTTCTTAAAAGCCTCAAGCAAGTTATCCAAAACAATCCTTATCTGATATAGACAGAACTACAGTACTAGATGACACATGATAAAAGCAATTAAAATAAAGATATTGGTTCAAATAAATCCTAACTTAATATTATAATGAATGCAGGCTGTTATTGGTGAGTCAATTGCTTTTGTTCTAAAAATTGCAGCTTGTCAGGTGAATTGAAATGGGGTATGACTTGGCTTTTCAATAGATTAAATTCTTGCACAAGTTGCAAAATTAAAATGTTGTTAAAAACGGCTTTTGTTTGATTCACAACAATAACAATGGATAGCAGGCTCAGCATCCTCCAATGTACATCTTCTGCTTAAGCAAGTGTTAACACAAACCAATGAATTGATGTCATGTATCTACTGCAGATTTTTCTAGAAATCTTCTAATTAAATGACTACTACGCAGATCCGATGTCTTCCCTGAGGCATGCGTCTCTAAACCAACATTTATCGGGGTCACCAAAAATCAATCTGGCCTTGTGATTTCATTTTGATTTTCCTTCATTGCACTTCAGTGGGTCAGTCAATACGACCAACATATTTTGGCCGGAGGTCATCCTGCGTACTATTGACCAGTTCCATGATATTGTCCTTGTTCTCAAAAGAAAGAACAGTGTGGGGAAGAAGACAAAACTGCTTGAATGAAATGAAATGATAAGAAACGGAATAATAATGTGCAGACAACATTCAAAAGATATGAGATGAAATTTCTGACATTTATTTTTCTTTTGCTTCTTTCCTTCCTTCTTTAAAAGTGATTTCTCTAACCATTCTTCTTCACCTTCTCCTTTTATTTTGCACTTCCTATCTGCCATCTTGTTCTATCTTTTTTTCCCTCTCAATTTCATTTAATTCTCCTTGATAGAACCCCCCTTTGTTTTGTCATTTTTAACTTTATTTTATTCTTACTTTTTTCCTCTCTTCTTCCTTCTTTACCAATTTTTCATTTTTTTTTCTTCTTTCTGGCTTGCTTCATTATTGTTATTTCTTTTAATCACTTTTCTACTTTTTTTTCTTATTTTTATTTGTTATTATTATTATTTTCTTATTTTCATTTGTTATTATTATTATTTTCTTATTTTCATGTATTATTATCATCATTATTATTATTACTCAGACCTTTTTCATTTTATTTTTTCTCTTTTTTTATTTTACTTTCCTTCATTATTTTGTTCTCTCTTTTTTACTATTTCTCTTTGTTTTTCTTTTCATAATTTTTTTTTCATTAAAATATGTTTCCTTTATTTCTCTGCTTCTTGGTTCTGTATGTGTGTGTGTGTGTGTTTTCTTGTTTTGTCTTTCCATGGTTTTTGTACTTCTTTTTCACGTTTATTTCCTTTTCTGACTTTATTACTCTTCACTATTTTGCTCAAGTACATTTTTGTTTTCTATTCTGGAGTCTTTTTAACTCCTATGTTTTTTGTCATTTTTTTCTTTTTCTTTTTTAGCTTTATGTGTTTCTTTAAAACCTTTAAATGTAACGATTCTTTAACTAACAATTCTCTTATCCTCACCCTTTCTTTTATCCTTTACTTTTTTAGCTATTTTAGATGTTATCAGTCTTTACCCTTTTTAATTCCATGGTCACTACTGTCTTTATCTGGCTCTAAGCATGAAGAGAAAGAAAGGGGACAGAAGGAGAGAAAGAAAGAAAAAGAGAGAAAGAAAGAAAAAGAGAGAGAGAGAAAGAAAAAAAAGAAAGAGAAAGGGAGAAAGAGAGTGAGAGAAAGGGAAAGAAAGAAAGAGAGAGAGAAAGGAAAGAAAGAAAGTGAGAGAGAGAGAGAGAAAGAGAGAGAGAAAGAAAGAAAAAGAGAGACAGAAAGAAAAGAGAGAATGAAAGCAAAAGACACGGTTTAACCACAATTGTTATTGAATTTCAGAAAATATCTGTACTTACTGAATGAGACAATATTGATTAAATATTAAATAATCATCCACACTCACGTTATGAATCTCTTATTAATAACCACAAAATCAAGCACATATTATTCTACCAAATCAAGAAAATGGATGAGATATACATAATTAAAATAAACAAGAGTGATGTTATACTTTAATTTTCTGAATATCTTTAAAAAAAAGTCATTTTTTCTGAATGCTAGTGTACAAAAAAAGAAGCCTTTGTAATTGACTCTTAACAAAAATGCAGAAGACATGTCTGTATTGTAAAAAATGAAATCAAGTAAATATTTTGCATGCTAAATAGTAGGTAATAAATTTAATGGAAATCGTTGATAAAATTAATCATTGATTTTTCTTTTTAACCATTTTTACTTTTATTAATTCCATTTCAGGAAGAAGGCACACATGGCCCTCCACACGTTCCTTTTCTTTATCATCTGTGAATTGCCATGCTTTCATGGGAAAGACAGTAGAGTAGTTTCCCCCCCATTGCCTTCTCTATAGTTTGGGATATAGATTTTTCCTCCCTTTAGACTGGTTGCAATACAAAGTAAGAGGGCTCAGTCTACTCTAGTATTTAATATGTAGTTTGTGGGGAGAAAAGAGGGTTCATATCGTTCCTAAGGAAACAAGCACAAAATTGAATAAAAGTGATTAGGTAGAAATCATAACCTGGTTTGGCAATTTCACTGTTTAAATGACCATTGCATAACTGTTTAACTGAATAAATAAAATGTTAGAAATAGAAACTATGCAATCTTTATTTTCTTATTTGTTAATAAAGTGAAATAGTCTATTTATTAGGGTTAAAGTCATATAAATATATAATATATAGATGTACAGAGGGAGGCAGGCAGAGAATGCAATGACCTTGGGCATCCATACTGGGAGGGTATCCAATCAAAGAGTGAAATAAAAATTTAGTTTATATTTAATTTGAATAAAGTGTTTATTTCAGGTTTCATCTGTTTTTCTATATTAAAATATCTTCCTTTATCACATTTCTCAGTACAAGGACCTATAGGCCCTACTACTTGAGTCTTAGAGTCATACAATCAAGGAATTGGCTCAAGATATCACCAAACATCTGCACTTCACTTTATATATATATAGACAGCTTTTGAAAATAGAGGGAGAAAAATTTCATGGAAAAAATGTTTTCCTCTGTAACTTTAGAAGTAAAGGTGACATTATCTAACAATTGATAAATGCCATAGGATAAAGGACCTGACATATTATGAAAATACTTTTCATTACCTGAAGATTTAATCAATCAGTTTAAATAAGATGGGTCCAGAGAGAAAAAGAGAGAAAATAATGTTATCTTCAGGAAAAAAAAAAATTTATTATTTGTAACTCTGAAAAAGACTCATTAAAATTACAAATTTTGTTCAAACAATTGAACCCCCATCTTTGCATACTTGACATTTCTTAGGGTAATAATGTTTTATTTTGTTTTCTCTTTTCTCTTCAGATTGTATGCTTGACAAAGGATGAAGAATAAATCAACCCTTTGGCAAGATATAGTGACAAGAAGCCACTCTTACTTGGGTTACAGTGATGACATCAGCACACAGGATGTGGTCAATGAGAGAATCTAAGATCAGATTTAGCACTGATGTGGAATGGTGTCATGTAAAAGATCCTTCATCCTTGACAATGGATGAGACTTAATTATCTGGAGCCAGATGGAAACTGTAGAAACATACAGAGTAGCACCTCGTGTCTCCAATATATGCACAAACAAAACCCCCGATGATGACATGTAAACAGCATCAGGAAGAAACATGTGGATGTTATCGGACATCCTGATGGATGGCCATTTTTTAAATTTTGGGCATTTCATGTACAGTATAACCCGGATATAAGAGAGTTGTCGGGACCAGAGAAAATCTCTCTTATATCTGGGTGTATCTTATATCCGGGTTACACTGTAGTTACAAACATGAACTTTGTATATAAATATGTTTACAAAGGTCATCCTGAAAATAATCCCTAATGTAACACCTTATTTACTTATGACATAATGTATATGAGTAATTTTAAAAAAATATAACTTGATACTATTCAAAATGTCCTCCCCTGTGGCAATTTATTTGCGCCACCTCTAAACCCATTTTATCAAATCCACTTTGGAAAAACTCTTTCAGGGACTTGTGGTCCTGTTTTCAGCCACATCCACTACACAATTTCTTTTTAAGATTGATTTCACCTTCTTTAATTTTTTTCAAAGATTACTTTCATCAATTATCAACTCACCAAATGCATTTCCAAGTTTTGTGTGGAGGCTGGCAATAGTAAATCTTTTTTGGACAAGAGCACTTTGTGTTTAACTTCACATCAATAAATATGTAACATCTGAAAAAAAAAAAAGCTATATCATTTATGCAGTAAGAATTACTCTATCTGGTTTTGTAAAAGTTTCACATTTTAATAGTTTCAAAGAAAATGACAAAATAGGATAAGCTTTATATCTGCATATACTTGTATAAATATTATTTTCTATATACCTATTCAATTATATCTATCTAAAAACATATATTTTTTAAACTAATTTTCATCTAATACAAGGCCCAAATGTCACTCAAGGGAGGATATCACTGTGTGCTGTTGTATTAGTATAAGAAAATGCAAGAAGTGCTGCTCCTGAAGTTAAGTAGGAAAAATAACATCAAGCCCCGATGAGTATTTCAATGTGAAACTCAGTCAATCAAATAACTCACTTGACTTTTCTTGATTTATTGAGTATATATACTTTAATTTACTTGTATACATGCTTATAAATCTGTATCAGTACATCTTTTTCCTCTTTTGTAACTCTTTAAATAAAATCTTATAAGAATAAGAAATTGTGCTTTTCAATAAATAACAACTAACATTTTTATCTGCAAATTGAAAATTTGCAAAACACATAACATTTTTCAAAGATATTTTTCATAAGCTGGTGATTATTCTATCATATAATATTTATTTTTCTATCATTGCATGAATTATTGATTTGAAATGTATTTTTCCCCTGCCAGTTCCTGTTTTATTCTGTAGTTTTGATGTTAAATATGGTTGCTTCCAATTCAAACATTTAAACAACACCCTAAGTGCACTTATCATTGGTTTATGAAATACAGTTCAGAGTCCTTCTCCATTGTTTGCCATCTCTGTACTGATATGCTTGAAGCAAATTTTGAAATGTTATTCAATAAAATGAAATGAAAAAAAGTGAATGTAAAACAAATTGAATATATATAAGAAATATGGAGGAAAAATTCAAATGAATATAAAGCATAAATAAAATTGAAAAACAATTTTTGGAAGAAAAAGGAAAATGAAAGCAAAACTGAAATAAATTAAAGCTAGTGGTGAAAAAATATGAATTACAAAGAAATGTATTTGTAAAATAAAATTGAAGAATAGAATGCGATTGAAAATAAAATTAATAAAAAGTAGAGTATAATGTGAAGTAAAAGATGACGATCAGGAAATGAAAATTTACAAAAAGAAAAAAAATTTAAATGAATAAGAATAAAAAGTAATCAAATCAGCTTAAGGTAAGATTGAATGAAAGTAAATAAAATTAAAAAAAAAAAAAAAAACCACTGATGTCTTTATATTTCAATGTCATCCTTTAATAATTTACAATGAACATTTTTATTGTACTTTTACATTGTAATGTCTGCACAGCTTTTGTTACCGACAATGTCACTGTTATTTCCATGTTATGACTGATCGTTTTTTTTCCTCGTATTTTAATTTTTTTTTTTTTTTGATATCATGCCAATAGATAATTTCACTGCCTTCACTCATGATTTTTCAAGAGTCAATAAATGAAATAGAAAAATAAACTAAATTAAAGCAAGAAAGAGAAAAAAGGCAATTTAACAAAATGACACAAGAGATAATGTCCTGAGACAATATTGGAGATAAAGAGAAAAATAAAATAAAATAAATTTAAAAATATAAAATAATGAATAACAAAATAAAAAGATGTAATTTCAAATTAACATTATTTGAAGGAAAATATTTGATACCCAATCATGCTTGAGTGATTTTTGTTGTTGATGTTTCTGTCTGTAAAAAGACATTGGCAGTCTGTGAAAATGGACATCTTTAAGCAACAAGACACCATAACATATTGGAATTTGAGTCAATCAACTGCTATTGTTGAGTCTTTTTGTTCCCATTCTCTCTTGGTTTTTTTTTTTTCATCTTAGGTTTTCTAAGAATTTAAGAAGAATACTGTAAATGTAATTATTTTTCAGTTTGCAGATTTATTTTTTTAATACAAAATAAATTTAATATTTAAATACTTATTAATGTTCTATCCAATAATTCAGTTGATAAAGAGTGTTTTATAGATGAAAACTAGGTTTGTCAACTTTTCACTGAAACAACAAGAAATTTTATGAGGGACTCATTGCCAATTTACCAATCTTTCTAGGACGAGGATTTAAAATTGACAACAAAAGCGTGTAGATTAATCTAATTTTGAACTCAATATGGCATGTCTCCCTCCCTATTTCTATGTACAATGTCCCTTCAGGATGTGGGAATATTTTCAGCTGCTTATAGAAAGGATATAAAAATCTTAAACTTTTTGTTTTTTTTTAATTTTTATCTGCATAAAATGCAAAAATGTACCTGTTTTAATTTGTTTTTTGTTTGATGGAGAAAAAAAATGAAAAGTAAATTTTAATATACTGTTAAATATACTGATATACACGCATGTTAAAACAACTACCAATCAACAATAGTAATGATTCGTTTATGAGTGGTCACTTGTAATTTCAAGATCAGCAATGGCAGTTACTTAATGTGTCCATTTGTTGCGTGCTTGGCACATTTTTTGCTTCATGATTGCCTGCTGGAATAGTACTGTTTTGGTAGGGTCTCTTGGGCGAACAAGTATGATGTTGCAAGACCCGAAATTCATCATGACCCCAAGTCATAACATCACTGACGAGGCAATCCTGTGCACTCGTTGGAGTGTTTTCATGACAAATAGAATGTATTTAAACTCTCAGATTTGCCAGTGTCACATGACACCACAGAGTTTCAAAACTCAAAAAATAACTTCAGTCTGAATTTCTGAGACAAGGAGTTATTTACTTTATTTGCACTCAGACTATTGTCCTCCTCTTTGTTGTTATTATCAAAACATTTTGGTCTTGGTCCTCTTCCAACCTTCTTCAGGTGCTTGTCGATCCAGGTAAGCTTGATGAAATTTTTGAACTGAAAATTTTATTACAACTACAGTGGTAGAGTGTTTTCTTTCCACTGTCTACATCTTGGGATATCTCTTTTTGTTCTTATTTAGCATTACTCAATTATTGTTTACCTTGTTTTTGCTGAGTCTAAAGCCAATATTATCAAGAAATCACCTTTTTGACAAATCAGTCATACTAGTATTCAAACCTAGGTTTCATGTAAGTCATGTTTCAAACATTCAGATAATAATAATAATAATACAGGATACGCAAGTCATTTGTTAGGGAATAATAACATCTCTGCAGTAGATCTTGTTAATATTAATCCTGGGAAAAGAGAGATAAGATAAGCCTATAAATAATATTATAGTCTATTTGTACAAGAGTAAATGAAATAAGACAATGATAGACCATAACATTTTAAGCATACATTTTATTAGTGTGGCAATGAAGAAGAAATCCAAGTGTTAACTCAAATAATAATTTGTTTTCTCTGTGCTGTTAAAAAAGAAAATCAGAATCAAGATTGGGTTGACTCTAGTCAGGCTTCGAAATATGGTAACTATTTGTGTTTCCCTAAGAGTATAAACCAATTACAACTTTTTTACTCCAATGAAAGAACACCACTTTTGATGACAGGATTGCTTGGCATTTTGTTGGTGAAGAATATAGTTGTGTGTTGTAAGTTGTGATGTGGATTATTGACCCCTTTAAACTTACACTCCCAGCATTTTCTTTTGTTGAATTTATGAGACAGATTTATGCCTCTTGGAAATATGACCTTGGGATTATGATATTTTAGAAACGAACCTCTACTGGTGTTTGCATCAATTGTTTAAATATGTTTAAAAAAAGAATAAATTTGTTAAAGATTTTTATTATTTAATCATGTATTAATTATAATGGCATTTCAACATATTCAGGGTTATTTTATACAAGAGGATGAGAGGGACTGCAGTGATTGTTGGGTGGAAATCAAACTTAAGGTTTCCTTTTTGGTAGAATTTTATTCCTCCAGGATTTTATTTGGTTGAAAGTGTATGTCAAATCATATGGGATTGTGTTATGCTTTTTTTTTTGTTTGGTTGATTGATTGATTGATTCATTCATTCATTCATTCATTCATTTTTTATAGCTTATCAACACTTTGCAGGTTATTTAAAGCCAGGAAATATTTAGATTGTAAGAATCTTTTGGAAATAATAATTACTTCCTGATACAATTCCTACTAATTAACCCACATCTGGGAAGAGAAGAGATGGATTCATAGGTTTCCCAAGGATATTTGGGCATAAATGAATTGGAACTCAGTTCTCTAATTAACAGTTTTGAGCCATTATCCATTATACTACCCATCTAGTTACTGACCAGGCTTAACACTTGGTGATTGTACTGCAAGCAGTGTTTCAACATGATATGGCCATAAGCCTGAATGGTTTGGGAATCACATTGAAAGATCAGTTTGTAGGGTAGTGAGTGAGTTTATAGTCAATACTTTTTGACACAATATCTCTATTGATGTTTTCAAATAGATCTTTCACATTATTTGTGTTGAAAAAGCTTTATCTGGTGAGCTCATATTTTTCAGAATTTGGGATAACAGACTGTGTTTTTGTATATGTACGATACAGAAAGTGAACTTTGACAGATAAACTTATATGAACATCATTTTAAGGAAAAGAGTGATGTACATTGTCTATCCTCACAAGTTAGTCTGGCTGAAAAATACAACTTTAATCAGGTAATGTTCAGAATTACACATACGAAGCAAGAGATGCAGTCATGTTTTCTTGATTATTCTGGTGGATTTTCTCGGTTCTCAAATTATGGCTTGACTGAAACCTTCAATGATAGAAAGTTACTATTCAAAAGTAACTTTAATTACATAGCAGTTGTTTTGTTTAAAACTCAATTAGGCAATACTTTGTTACTTGATACTTAAAAAATAATATTGTTATGTTTGGCAGATGGTCATGAATGTTAATTAATTTTAGCACCAAGCTAACCAAAAGAAGCAAGATCAAAGGTCATACTTGTCTTAAAAGTCAGAAAAACCTTCAGAATGCAACATAAGTTTTTAAAATAAAGGGAGGGTGCTAAAAGTTCATTAGGCTAACCAAGAAGAAGAAAGCCATGAAATGTACATGTGATTCCATTTTAAAACAATTGGCAAATCATTTTTGAAGTTTCTTTAACTCCTCTAAAAAAAACTTCTGATATTTCATCATTGAAATATTAAAATATGTGCACTATATAAAAAAAGCCAATACTTTAAAAAGCAAATAAGTTAACAAACCCAATAGAGAAAATAAACTTAAATAAAAGAATAAATAGAGTAAATGATTAATGCATGCATAACTGCAACTGAATCTCTATATGGTATATATATATATATATATATATATATATATATATGTATCTCTATCTATAAGAGGCAGGATATGTATGTGTGTGTGTGTGTGTGTGTGTGTGTGTAACAAATGCACGGCTGCAATTTTCGACAGATTTGCACCAAAAATTTACATGCACATGCTCCAAGTTAGTGGGAAGGCCAAGACCAACATTGCATTTCCCAACTCCCATCGATAGTGGAAATAATCGATTTTTCATGCTTCTACAGCAGTTTTCATGTAGTTTGCGGCCATTTTCTACTGGTCAGAGTGAGAGCCATGAATAGGCAGGAAGATTCTTTGGCCAGCATGAGAGCCAACAGCTGACTGACATGAATGTTAACTAGCATGCTAGCATGCAAAAAAAATCAATAGCTGCATTCATCACAAGTGGGAAAATTTAAATCTGCATGGCACTTTACTCCATTTGGCTCATTCGCTTGCTTAAAGTCAACATTGATTCTGATTCCACAGAACTGGGTTGGGTGTGAAAAAATATTTGTTGTTAACATTCTTTTTTCATTCGGTTTTTCTTTTTTTTTAAAGCTGATCGTTTTGTGTTCATTTTGTTTAGTTCTTTTTTCGTAACAGATTTAATGTTTAGTATAGAGCTTAGAAAAAATTTGCAGTGTGAGATAGGCAAGAAGTAAGGCATGTAGCAACATCAGCATGGCAAAGGGCACTCCTTTAAAGGCAAGGAAGGGCAAAAACATTTTAAGTCAAGTGATAGCGATTGCTGTACGAGTCGTACGATTTTTGAATCAAGCACAGGTAACACTGGGCCATGCTGCTAGTATAATAATAAATGAATAAATACAAAATACTCTCAGCAATCAATAATAAATAAGGAGTTAAAAGTTACAAATGAACCTGATGCAATAGCTCTAAAATAAATGCAATGTGGCCCATAATAAAAATAATTTAAAATATCACTGATCCTACCTATTCAATACCTGTTGGATAATATAATAAACCAAAAATACCTGACCTTGCTACCTATAATGCTTCATTGACCAGTGTATATAATGTCAAGCTACGACCATGAAGATTGCATTTAAGTTTGAAACAGACTGTTGCCATTCAGTGTTGACCTCAGTGTCCACACACACACACATTATATATATATATATATATATATATATATATATATATATATATATATATATGTGTGTGTGTGTATGTATGTGTGTGTGCATGTGTGTGTGTATGGTATGTCTATCTTTTATTGAAAGTACATTTTTGAGGAGCTAAAAACATATCTATGTACCAGCAATATACACTGTTTGAAATAGCATCACCAAAATCTTTGAAAATACATAATGATTTAATCAAAGCACTCACAACAATCTCTTGGGAAATTTCTCTATACACTATATCCCACCAAAAATAACTCTTACAACACACAAGAAAAACACTATAAAAGTTTAACATGTCAATCATTTTCAGTGAAACATGGATTAGAGAGGGTTTGCTGCCCATATGAAATTATATATATATATATATATATATATATATATATATATATATAGAGAGAGAGAGAGAGAACTTACTGGTCCTTGTGAAGGCTGACAATAGAAGTAACAGCCTTTAGTTGCTTCTCTGTGGGCAGTTAAAGTAATTAGCAGAGCTTACTTAACTTCTTTTATCTGTCAACATTTGTGGCTTATCAGGGATGAGGATTTTTCTCAAGATATCTGACAATAAGACAGGGGAAAATTAATTCATGCCTTTCCCAAGGACATTAGAACAAAGTCATCTGAAGTTTAAATACAGTTTACTGTTGACATTTCCTATACTAATCACCATTAAAAAACTCTAAGTTAGGCAGCAAGAATTCAACTTTTGTAAAATCCAACCAACATACTTTTCTCATGTGGTCCAGTGCCATGTAATCATTTTACAAATGGATTCACTTTAAAATAATCCACATTGCAATGTTCTCAAAAGAGTGTAGCCAGCTAAATCTTGTTTACAACACTGATGACACCTAGCTCTTGATAATTACTGAAATAGTCGAAAGTGCTTAAACAAAACAGAACAAAATGTGAACTTTTGGATAGTTTATCAACAATTTTGGAAAATGTAAGAAATTAAACAAACATTGTTGGCAGAACTTAATAAAACTTGTTTGGATATATATATTCACAAACATCCCTACACACAGATATATTGATGAGAGTAGTGAACATTTCTTGACCTCACCAAGAAGAATTACCTAGAGACATGAAATGGAGATCCTATTCTACATTTTCACTTATTGGCTAAACAAAATTGGCACATCATCTCTCAAGCTTCTTTAATAATTCCAAAAAGTCACTTCTGAGTATGGTCATTGAAATACAAATATTGGGAAGTGAATCAGGTTGTTAACTTTCCAGCATGTAAGACTCACAAAAAATGTAATTGAAAAAAGTTTTAACTTTTCTTTAAGGATTGAGATACATGGAAATATATTTCAGGAGCAAATTAATGAAGAGCTTTAGCTTTTGTTTTTGTACCACTGGCAGGCATTGTCAAAAGAAGAAACCAAGAATGAATAAAAACATATTGATATTGTGTGATGCACAGAGAGAACTGAAGAATATTGGTATATCACAGGCGCAGTAGAGTCCAGAAAAGTCAACACGAAAATAAGAATGAAGAAAGCAAAAGAAAAATTATTCAAACAATAATATTCAGAGACTGAAGATTATCTTAACAGCAAAAAGTTTTCTAGATTATGAAAGATCTTGTAATGATAGTTTTTGTAGCATACCTACGGACAATAATGGGTATGTCCCCATTCACATAAATACAGTAGTAAATACTGTATGTTGGTCTGCAGTTGGAGATTCATTGTGAAATTCACTTGACTCACTTCTACGCACTGCTGGTGAATTTTAAATGTGTTGTCCTAAGTATTATCATTCATTACCAACCTTCATTTGATTCTTCTATTCAGTAACCTTCCCTAAGTTATAGCAGACAGAAAAATAAATAACAATAACCAAATAAAAAGGAGACCAAAAATTTACCATCTCTAAAAATAAATATATATTCAGAATCACTAGGCCAAGCAATCATATTTTGACCAACCAATTAGAAATCACCTCAACCAAGATATAAACATCCTAGTCTAGTGAGTGAATCAGAAACAAGAGCTGCTGCCAAACTGGACATCAAGTCACTAATCATGAGCCAATGAGAAGTGATGTGGCACTTTCAAAATGGCTCTCTATGCATGTATATAACAAGATGAAAAATTAAACTAAATCACAATCAATGAATTAATTTTATACATTTTCTAATGCTGCAGATGTCATAATGTACCCAGAGCCAAAATACCACACACTGGTGGCCTTAGATGTTCACACAGTACTGTTTTGACACTAAACATACATGCATTCTTTCACACAGATTTTTAAACAGGAAGCTACTATATATATATATATATATATATATATATATATATAGCAAAGAAATTTGGGGGGAATTTAGAGTAATCATTTATAGTAATTCATGATTAATCTTCAACAGAATGCAGAAAAGCACTGGAGGGTTGTTACATCCGATTTGGGACTCATCAGCAGTGCGCATCCACTACCAAGAATCGAACCTGGACCATTTTGATGCAATGCAAACATCATACCAACTGTACGACGGGCCACAGTGATGAAGAAGACACAAACTAGACTTGATATAGTCTCATTATTCACTCAGTTCCACAGTGTTACTCTCCAAGTATATGGATAACCTCGCAACAATGCCCCAAGAGCCACATCTGCTTATTGAACATTAGCTGCTCCAAACGCCATGGAAAGCTGCATCAATGCATCCTCTTCCACCACAACAATGTACCTGCTTGCAGCACTTGGCAGACAAAAGCTGTGATATGTGAATTTTGATGGGAAATCGTCCAATGTCCACCTTACATCCATGATTTAGCCCCGTCCTGATTTCTTCTCGTTTACAAACTTAAAAAAAATCATTGAAAGTTACCAATTTTCCATCAGTTGAAGATGTAAAGAGAGCTGCCCTGATATGGTCTAATTTTACTCAGACAGACTTAAAGGCTGGTATCAATGTTTGCAGAATTGTATTAACCTTAATGGAACATATGTTGAAAAATAAACATCATAACTGAAACCGTTTTCCACTAACCTTTTGAAGTCTCCTCATACAAATGGATTTCTTACAAAGAATACATATTCTATTCATATGAACCCATCCTAAAAATCTTGTCAGCATCAAATAACCCACTGAGGTTGATATGCCATAGAACAAAATAAAGCAATCCAATTGATAGTTAGTCCATTCTTCTTACTTTCCTTTACTACCTTGTTTTAGAGATCCTGCAGTTTTCTTTCTACATCTTCTATTTACAGTGTCATCAGTGTATCTTATCCTGTTTATATTGTGTCTACAATAATAAATCCTGGCATAACTTCTAAATTATTGAAATTCATTTTTTGTATGCATCATCATTCAAGATGGATCTTCACACAACTTCTACATATGAAGTTATTTAGAAAAATGAGAAACCCTTCAAGAAGCAATTTCTCAAAAAAAAATTAATGATGATAATGAACTGAAAATCACATATCGTTCAAGTAAGCCAATTGTTTCAGATGTGACTTGAAATAAATAAAAATATTTGCTGGCCCTAACTCAAAGAAAGTGATCACTTCTGTCCCTATTCTAACTGACAACACCTCCCCATTTATATTATTGGTACACATTCCCTTGACAGCAAAGGAATGAAAGACATCACACTTGATAAATTTCAAACTCAGTGCCCTGAGGTTCATAATATTCTACCAATTAGGCTACCCAGCCATCTATAAAATAAAGTCTTTGACTGTAGCCTGTGGTGAATTGAATGTTCCTCTTTATTTGGCTTCAATCCAAAGGAATTTGTCGGCACCAAAATAATACCTAATCACTTTGACCAATATTTCACTATTTATATCTACTTACCAATCTCTGTATGATCTCATTGCAATCATTCCATTCTTAATAAGTATCAGGCCACTAGTCTTGTAGTTCTTGTTAATAAAATACTGCAATAAAACCTAGCTATCTTTAAATCAAATATTTTAGTCCCATAGGCAATAAAATTACAAACTGTATAACATTTATAGGGGGGAATTTGTGCAAGTATCGTACATTTGATGTTGGGGTTATGACATTTCTCTTTATGTAAGGATTCATTGCAATTTCAATGTCTGCAATTATTTTATGCATTTGTTTCTGTGATAGTTGTGATTCTGTAAGACTTTTTTGCTTCTCCCCCACCAGAAGTTAATGTTAATAATTTTAAAGTATGGAAGCCTAAAAGTAAAAACAAAAATAATTTTCTTAAACTGACACTTCTCTATGAACCATGCAAATTGATCATTATACAGTGAAATTTTCAGATAAAAATTCAGTTAATAGGTCTTGTGCCTCCCCACCCCAAATCTATGATACAGGTCCCCCACTCTACTACATCCAAATTTTCATAAGGTAGAATTCATATGAAATTTATTATAACTTAATTATATACAATAATGGATCATATGAAATATAGGTGAACAATTCAACTAGAAAAATCGAAAATAAATACAATGTATCTAAGAGACATGTCATAATAGATCATTCTATCTTAAATAAATCAACATGAGATTGTTCTTGTTAAAAAGTAGAATAATTTTTACCCGTTCAACATTACGGATAAAAAATAGTGAATTTAATATCATGTTTTTGAGACTTAGCATGAGCAAAACAAATTCATGGATTTGAATGAAAAGGAAAAACAGCACAATGTCAAAATCAGCAAAGATTTTTCTTACTTTAATAACAGTCAATTATGCTTAGTTGAATTTGTAACATATATAAATGTAGGTAGAAAAAAGCAAATGTTGATCGGATAGCAAGGGTCATGAAGCACTGCCCTGGGAATCCAATCAGGACACCTTTCTCTAAGGGGTTTGTGGATAGTATACACCATCCTTGGATCGGCTAATTGATCTGCTCACATATCTTCATACGTAAAAAGATATGGATAAAGGTGCATACATAAAGACTAGTTGGATGATGACATTATTTTTACGTGAACCTTTTCAAACACAATGGAAAACACTAAGAGAAATGGTTAATAGAGAATTAAAATATATCTGGGAATAAAACAATGATATTCGCATGTAAGAAATATGTTAAAATAAAATATATTGTAAATAGAGAGATTAAAAATAAGAAAATAAAAGTAAGTGAACAAAACTAAAAGTTTTGGTGATAACAAAGCATGCAGCTAGAAAAAACTGTGAATATATTTTAATTAAAAAAGTAACTTACAATAATATACTATTTAAGTGTTAAGAAAAGTATTAAGTTTAATTTAAAGTATTATTAAGATGCTTAGCAATTATCTATTTTAATATTACTTTCTACAAGTATTACCTTAACAAGAAAAGGTGACGTGTTAATAACGTATTCGGTTAATCAAACGAAATCAATTTTTGAAAATGTTCACCTGAAGTAACAAATCAAAACAAAAATGAAAAATTTCAGTCTCTGTTTCCACATATTGTATTTCCTGTATACTAAGATGCTACAACTGGTAATATGCACCCTATAATTAGCTATGTATTTTTGAAAAAAGAAAATTGATGATTTAATTTGCTTACTGTACTAGAAAGTAGGGTGTCATTTTTTTGTCTTTCACAACAAATTATATTTTGGACCTACTATTAAAATTAAATATTTGTTGTTATTATTAATTAGATTTTCAGTAGTTTAGCTCACAATTGTTATACCTATTCACATCAGAAAAAACACATCTTAACACATGGCGTGTTTACAATCCAACTCCTAGCTGATTTTTCAGGGCTGCATTCAAGAGCACAAATGGCATGTTGCTTTTTTTGTATCTTCACTACCATTGTTCGCTATTACTGTATGAATATATATTATCGAATATCCATTTGTATCATTACACTAATTAACATTACCTAATTCAGTAAAACAGGGAATACAATAAATGCAGGCATTTCTACACAGAGGTAGTGTCAGCTATTTCTATTTTGCATAGTCAGAACAAACTACATTTATCTGTGTGCCATGACAACCTATCACTTCAACAGAATTCAGGAAACAAAGTCATTATTTTAATATTGCTTTATTCCACAATAGCAATATATCTTGTAATTGAGGTTTATGAGGGTTGTCAATTCTCTCTAAAACTTGACATTTCATTGCTAGGATACAGAGTGATTTCTGAGGGGATTTTTCATGAAAGAAATGAGTCTTAACATATGGGAAATATAGTATTCTAATTTTATATACTTTGTCAACTGTTTCATATTAATCATTTGTAAAATTATTGTTTTATCTATATTATTACTGAACAGCATGCAGGAACTGCATTTAGTTCAGACTTTTACTATTATCCTTTGTAAGCCAAACAGAGTTTCTGGTGTATTTTTAAATAGTACTTCAAAAGACATACTTTAAACTCGGTACTAGGGTCAATAATATTGAATGATTGTTTTTTTTTAATGAGTTATCAACTTTTTGGATTTTTTTTTCTAGCAAATATTCCATTAAATTTTTTGAAGAATAATTATGATTTATTTCCAGATAGAAGTCCTATTTAACTCATAGCTAGGAAGAGAAAGCAGGATTCATACTTTTCCCAAGGGTATTTCCACATAAATTGGTTTCAGTAATAAAAACATCATAAAATGGTAATATTAGCTGTTTACTTATAAGGAAATATTCAGCATTCATTAACCAAATAGCCAGTGTCACCATTGGTTGAAATTTATAAAATTGTTCTCTTAAAACAATTTTTCAGGAAAATAGCTTTCTCGGGCCCAGTAGCTGTTATCATTCTTTCCAATATTGATGGCAGTTTCCCTCCTAATATTTTATTTGAAGTAATGTGGAACATCAACATCTTCATTAAATCATTATTTTCTCTTCAAGTTACATAAGCTATCCATTTTAGTTGCTGCTGCTGTTTAAAGTCCTCAAATCATGTGGTTTCTCTAATTTGATACAAGTCTTAGCGATCTTTTAGTGCCAGTCCACAAAGTCTGAAGAAATATGATCCTCGCTGAAACCTACAGGTTTCATTTGCTCAAAGCCATTTTTAACAATTGATCTGAGAAAGCAGCTGTATACAGCAGGCAGTTTAGATATTTCTGAATAATTTTGGTACCATGTACGACATCCTTTTGAAAATCTTGATCTGACAAGGCTATTTAAAAACATGAATCAAGTTTTATCGGTTAATGTTTTTGGTTTTATAGTAGTTTGTTACTTTTGGGAACATACTCCTGAGAGAATGCTCTCCTCTTATCACTATAATTTTAATGAGTCAGCTTTTATTTATTCTACATTACCTCATAATATGCATTTCTTCCCTCCTTGAATGTTCTTACAGCAACCACATTTAGTAAGCCTCTATCTTGAGTTGCTCTTGAGCTTTGTATTGAATGAACAACAGTATTAATACATACATAAATACATACATACAATCTGAGATTTTTATTACTTCAAATGTTATTGTAGTGGATACCTGTATTTGAAATAAATACACCATTTTTATTTCTACTTTAAACAGTATGTATTATGTCAGTCAGCCTGCATATTCAAAAAATGTGCTCCCCAGAAGGAATTGAACCTTCATTCCCCTTTGTAGGAGGAACAATCATTTTGATCCAATGTGTTTTACTGCTTGGCTATGAAGAGCATCATATTTCAGCAAGGCTACAGTAAAGCACACTGGATCAAGTGGTGGTTCCCACGACAAAGAGGGATGAAGGTTCGATTCCTGCTGGAAAACACATTTTTTTTGTTAACATTTCTTGAATATAAAAGATGATAAATGTAATACACACAGTTCAAAATAAAAATGGGGTGTCAATTTCAAATACGAATATCCACTATAATAACATTTGAATATATATATCTATGTGTGTGTGTGTGTGTGTGTGTAAAAATTTCAGATAGAATATATTTGTAAAAATACAATATGAATAATAAAGAAAAAAGAAAACTTATTTAGCCAATGGGCTTTTTTCTTCTGTGGGACGTTATCATTTGCCTTGATAAAGTCCCACAGAAGATGAAGCACGTTGGCTAATATAAGTTTCCCTTGTTTTCTTTATTCTATATATGATGATGATAGCTGGGCACTCGTATTCGAGGATACCCATCTACTAGGGTGGCTAGCCAATCCCTATAGCAGATGCTCGCTCAGGCACATTTTGTGTTTGCCAAACAATCACAGAGCCCTGTGGTTTATACTGCAACTATGCTGAGCAGACCTTTGCTACAGTTTCTGGAAGAGAGTCTGTTATCTAGCATGATCAAAAATTTGAACAAGGCCAGTACACTCACGCCCTCAGCCATGATGACTTGTAGCTTCGTGCTAGCACAGCTATCGATGGCCCCCAAGTGTTCCGTCTACCCAATTTCACTCACAAGGTTTGGGTTAACCCGTGTTATAGTTTTCAGGCACTTTCCAAAGGTGCCACATGCTGGGATTGTTCCCCTCCAGACTGATAACATCAGGAAATATCCTACCTGAGAAATCAACCATGGTGAGATTCAAACCAGGGTCTCATGTTCAGGAAGCAAACATTCTAACCACTCAGCCACATGCCCAAATACATACACACATACATATATATATATATATATAAATACATATATATATATATATATAATTATATGTAAAATAAAAAATAATAAATCATGTATAAATAATATGATGATGAATAAAACAATGATAATCAATAATGAATAATAATAAAAAAATAACCCTAATTTTAAAATAAATAAAAACACATGAAAAATAAAACACATTCACATTTTTGGTGAAAAAAACAAAGCAATTACATCAAATAAAGATTTAAAAAAAAACTACACAGAAAGAATAAATAAATAAATAAATAATAATAAAAGTTTTAAAAGTAACATAAGAATGTAAATAAAGAAAAATCTATAATAAAAATAAATAAAACTTCAATCATCTGTGATCATGACATTCTCTGACCAGTAAAATACCTACTGAATATTTTTTCTTTCTCAACATCAAATAAGATAAAAATATGTAAAATAAACAACAACCTTAAAGAATAAATAAATACTCCCTCACTTGCTTGTGGTTGCACAGAAATGATGTCATATGGTGCATTTAAAATATTCTTTTGGAGGATTTTTATCTATTTATTTATTTGATAGTGTTACCTAAGGCTGAACTCACCTGTTCAGTGACTGGAAAAGATCAGTCAGAGGTTCTAAGGCACTGCCATCACTGGTCACACTGCTGTGATCTTTCACAACCACTGAGATATTTATGGTTGGCCCCAGTGATCCTAAGCATTTACTGAACATTGATATTAATTCTAGAAACTTTATTTATATTTTTACTTATATATATATTTATTTATTTATTTATAACACAACACTTATACACATATACAGATGCAGGTTTTGTTTTATATCTATTACATATCAATCAATCGCTTTCTTTATCTCTTTCTCCGTACATGTAGGGTTTAGATCAATAAGTGTGTAGCCTGTAATATATTTATCAGGAGGATTTTGATCTGAAATTTTCCCTGTATGATAGTGAATCTATATTATTAATATTTACCACTGTATTAAGGGCATTGACAAAAAAGTGGTTATACCAAAAATTAAATATTTAAAATAAATGCTTTTTACATCATAAGGTCACAGACTTATTGATTATATATATATATATATATATATATATGTGTGTGTGTGTGTGTGTGTGTGTGTGTGTGTGTGTACATACAAAAAAGTATTCATACATATGTCTGAATATTTTGTGCAGTGATAATTTAATATCTATATTATATACACAGGAATCTTTGTATATATACATATAGGAGAATGATTGATTTGTTTTTTATAGCTTGTCAGCCTTTTCCAGGTTATTTAAAAACAGATCATTTTAGATTCAAAGAATTTTCTGGAGATAATGTTTTACTGATACAAGTCCTACTATTTAACCTATAGGTGGGGAGAGAAGAGGTGGATTGATACATTTTCCAAGGGTATTTGCACATAAGTAAATATAATGAACCTGACTAGAATCAGAATTCAGCTCTCCAATTTCCAGACTGTTATCCATTATACCATCCACACATACGAGCTTACAGCATCTGGTATTCCTAAGTGGTAATCTGTCTAGGTACTAACTAGCCTTGATATTGCTTAACTCCCATGATTGAATGCGAACCACTATTTCAATGTGATATTGTTGTAAGCCTACATATACAATATATAAACACACTCTCTCTCACTCTCTCGCTCTCTCTCTATATATATATATTCCATACGGATTACCAATTTATTATTATATATACATATATATATATATATATATATATAGAAAGTGTGTGTGTAGAAGGCATTTTGTGGAAAATGTATTCACTGAGTATGCCTAAATTCCTATTTAAACTTATATATATATATATATATATAAGTCAACACTTAGAGGCGACAGTCTGTTTCATGCATGAAAACAGACTGTCGCCTCTAAGTGTTGACTTCTATGTTCACTTTTATATTTACACACGCTCTATCTCTGATATTGAGCACTTTATCCCATAAATATAGTACACTTTAAGACTATATTTCTTCATATATATATATATATATATATATATATAGATATATAATGTACACACATTCACTGAGTATGCCTAAATTCCTATTTAAACTTTATATATATATATATATGGCATGGTGTGTGTATGTGTGTACATAATATATATATATATATATATATATATATATATATATATATATATATAACGTACACACAAACACACACCATGCCATTTTGTATATGAATGTAAAGGTACATCATATTCTGATCTCTATACCTGTTCATGTTTACTGTAAACGTGAGAGAGACAAAAAGAGTTTTGGTGGAAGAAGAAGCAAATCCCAAATTGATTTATACATGTATGGAAATAGATTTGAACTTATATTACATCTTTATACCTTTACATATGAAAGTCATTATTTGTAAGCATATTGGTACAGATTACACAGGGTCTCTGCACTGATAATATGAATTGCATATTTGGTTGCATATGATGGATTCCTATATTGAGTCAACCTCAGTATATATCCCCTAACAGAAAGGGCTTATGAAAACAGGCTTATATATATATATATATATATATATATATATATATATATATATATCAAGGAGCTTTGAACAAGCACACCATTCGTTTATAACAAACTTACAGCCAGATACTAATTATGCTTGACTGACCAGTAGAATGGACAGGGCTAACACTCTGTCCATGGATATAAAACAATCATTCTTCAAGTTACAACCGATGCAATTTCTGTTTGACTTAACATTCCATGACTTTTTCCACAGCAGTGAAAATGAAATATGTCTTCAACTTTTACCATTCTTGAACGTTTTGATTTTTTATTACTGCTATTTTTTTTTTTCATAATGTTATATATGTTTAAAACTTGCTATATTTATCAGGGAAGAGTGATTTGTGTCAGAGGCAGAGCATTTACAGATAGCATGGACATAGGAACCAACACTGCCTGGTTACTGTCAGTTTCACACTTCAATGTGATCTTCAAACCAGGTGTCATTTGTTATTTAGCAGGTTCTCCATATGGAGGCCACTGGGGGATTAAACTGGGTTGGAGATGGAGGAAACCATCCCTTCCCACATCTTGTTTTGTGATAATGTTTCAGGTTATTTATGGTCATACCCTTCAGATTTCTTATTTATATATTTTATTTATTGCATACATATTTGAAAAATAAAATGAAATGTCTGAATGAAGGAATTTATATATGTAAGCAGTGCAGACATCATGACCCTAAACAACCTTAAGCATTACAAAACTAAACTGAAGAAGGACTGGTTTCCTCTTTCTACATCCCTTAATCACCCTGTAACCTATATATATAAACCTCTAGAAAGAGTTGTATTTAAAAAGTCATAAAAATATTTCCTGATCCATAACAAAAGATCCATGTAGCTTCAAGCAACAGTTTTCAATTCCCTCCAGTACTATATAAACTACAATCCATTCAACTCAGAGGTAGAAGGCTCATCTAAGCTACTGCCTGTCCCTCACTATTCTCCCCAGGCATACACCAAAGACACTTACCCACTCAAGCCTGACCCCAATAACTGATGGCAATCTCAGAGGTAACAAGAATCCAATGATATCAGGTTGCAAGGCAATGGAAGCTTCTACTCTTGCTATGCAATAAAGCTTATATGTACATATTTTCCTCAGTTTACATTTCTTTACAACTACTCTGCTATACCAACTCCCATATATGCAGTAGAATCCTATGACAAACTCTCAAATTATTTTTGTGTATCACCTGAAATGAAAGCGCAAATTAATCCACCTTTTCACTTTCACAATACTCCATTATTGTATATTACCTTTCATTACTTTTCTGTTAGCATGATACCCTAGACAACACACAAACAAGGCCCATTTATACTCATTAGTATTGTAACTCCAGGAACAAGGTTTATGGCCACATCACAATGAAACACCAGTTACTGTACAATCAACAAAGTTAAGCAACATCAAGCCTAGTCAGTACCTTGATGGATGACTGGGAATACTAAGTGTTGTAAGTTCAGATGTGCAGGTGGTGTAATGGATAATGATTCAGAATTGTTAATCAGTTCCAATTTCAGTCAGGTTCATTATATTCACTTATGTGCAAATACCTCTGAGAAAGGCATGAATCCACTTCTACCCCCAGCTATGCGTTAATGAGTCAGACTTGTATCACTAAACCATTATTATCTACAAAAATAAAATAAAATTGTATACAAAGATATTTAGATTTTGGCATTAAATAACCCATAGAGGTCGATACACTGCTAAACAAAACCAACCAACTATCCAGCAACAGATTTCTTTATCCACTTGAGCTGGTTTTGACAGAAGAGTTGAAAGTGTTCCTACATTGAGAATATACAAGAGGGTTATGGATAAAAGTTATACAAACACTGGATGTATTTAAATTAAGCCAAATTTGGTATTGGCTATAATTGTAAAACATCCAATCAGGTTCAAATCGATTATAAACATGACCAGCATACTAATTACTATATTATTAGACGTGTTTGGAAACAAAGAGGAGGATTTTGATTTGCACTAATGTGTGTCATTTTAAAAACATAATTGTAAAAGATGTTTAAAGATAATGGAAGCATATTTTATGAAACGCTACATATGTACACTTAACATTACTTTGATTTTTTTTTTTTGCTTTTTATGGCTTATCAACCTTTTTATAGGTTATCTAAAGTCAGAAAATATTTTTGGGAAAATAATAATTTAATTTACCTCATAGCAGGTGGGGGAGAAGAGGTAGAATCATACCTTTTCCAAAGGTATTTGCCATAAGTATCACTTTTTTTAAAACTAGTTGAAACTCACTGGGTGCATTTTGAAGGTAATCCAGCAATTACCCCTACACTTATATGATGAAACCTAGAATACAAACACAAAAATGTACTAACAATGAACCCCTTTAAAATGACTGAAGAATGAACCCAAAGTGTCTGGAACAGTAATCCCCACAGAGAGTTCCTGTATTACTCTTAGTCTTCATAAAAGAAAAACTGTAATGTCATAAGAAAATTTGTAGAAATAAAATTTTCCTTGCCTGTCAGATTCAATGAAACATATATAAAAGTAGGATTACTGTTCAAATATAGAATATATTTCAGATAGGCCTTGCAACTTCACTAAGCCAATAAACAAATTGTTTTAAATGTATAAAAAGATTTTTTTAAATATTTTATGTCAGAAGATAGAATTATATAGAAAATAAGTCTTTTGTTAAAAGTGTATATCAGAAAACAATATTAGGCAATAAGAATTAGTTATAATACTAAACTTTACTAGAACTGTCAATACTTTTTTCTGTAATAATCTATTTTGCATATATGTGTCTTTTAATAATAAAGTGTATCATTTGCCTATCTTTTTTTAATGAAATCCATAAAATAACCAATGTAAATTGTGTAGGACCTTTTGATTTACAGTCTAATCACTGGGAGAAAAGTAGGTTCATTAATAATTGATTATAAATTTGATAGACATCATAGTTTTAAATATTACATATAGGTATATGCATTTCCATAACAGAAAGTTAATACTCT